>CM066991.1:95589519-96199519 GCA_033977485.1 Hydrangea macrophylla | reverse complement strand
TTGTGAAATTCACAAGCAAATATATTCAATTCACAGCTTGTGTTGTGAAATTCACAATTTAAACTGTGCAAATAACAAAAATCATGATAGCACCCATCTGTTTCACTTGTGAAATTCACAAAACTATCTTAGCAAGTCAATAAGTGGAACAACTATAAAAAGAACAAGAAATATGAGCATTTGAGAAATTCAGAGTTCGAAGTACACTTGCTTCCTAGAACCGAAATGCAATTATCTCATCCTACGCAAATATAGCAACTTCATCCAAAATTTACCCCAAAAAATCACATTAGAACCGAGGTGAAGTCTTTTTCCAAAACTGCAAGAAGCAAAAAAAAAAAAAAAGAAGTAAAAAAAGAGCCACGTACAATCAATAATTGTCTAATGTGACAATCCATGGTTGATAGTGGGATTTGGTAGATTAGTAGTGATGATGGAGGATGATGATGTGTTAGATTCGGCTTGGTGATGGCTGATTTAGCTTGGGGATGATGTGTTTGATGATAGTGGCCAAGTTAGTATAGATGATGGAGGATGATGGTGTGTTTGATTCGGCTTGGTGATGGCTGATTTGCATGGTGAGGTTGTCGCTATATGTTGTCATCGTTGTGGATGCTGTCACCAATGAGTCAAAATCGATGATAATGAAAATGTTGATTCAATTCACTCAATAAATGAGTCGAAATTCATGTTGGCAGTTTTGTTTTTGGCAAGGAAAGTGAAACATCCTAATGGAGTGATTGGCTGCATTTAATTTCTCCTTCAATTGAATACCAAACATGGAAATATTAGAGCATTAATACCATCCATAATTAAATGATTTGTTGAATATATACAGTTTGTGTATATATCTTACAAATATATACCAGGGTATTTAGGAGACAAAAAAATCCCTAACCATGATTAGGCATCTTAACTAGGATTTTAGGGATCTCATACCAAAATAGAAAATTTGGTGTCCTTCAACCATGAAAGTCCATCAATGGGGGATTTATTGGCAATTTACTAAAAAAATTATCAGCGATATATTGCCCTAATGTATTCCGGCTCACCTTACATATTTGGCCCTACCCTTTTCTTCTCATTTTTCAATTTAGTCAAATTTAAATTATTTCATTTAGCCCAAGTTTTATGAATTATAATCAGGATTTAGCTCTCAACTCTCAAACTGGTCAAAAAATCTGACAAGCATAATTGTACCTTTTTTTTTTTTCTGCTACAAAAAATCCTACCCATAAAAATATATCAATTGACTCAATTGCCTCGGGTCTAAACGAACCTTGTTCCAGAGCCCATCTTTAAATATTCACTTAAGGCGTCCAAATTATTAGAGGTGGCCCTGATCAAATGACAATAAGAATAGAGAAATACTAGGCGCACAATACATTCCACTAACACATTTCTACAATAGGACTTTAAATGCATATACCCTATGCTGTGTAAGTGGCGCATAAAAAAGTGTGAAAAATTCAAACAACACAGGATACAAGACATTTAAAGCCATGTTATGAAATGTGTTATGTGTGTAGCATTTTTGATAAGAATATCATCTTTATTTATTGAACAAGAGAGAGAAAATTGCTTCGTTTGATGCATAATAGATTATACAAACTCAGCTTCTTCGTAGAACAGTTGGTAAACTCACCGCCCCAACCGGTCTCACTGTATAATAGGTTTAACAAACAAGGTTAACTAAATTAAATCCTATAAAGATTAATTACGTAACAATGCTAGACACACAACACATTCCACAACAGGGCTTTAAATGCATGTACCCTGTATTGTGTAAGTGGTGCATGAAAAAGTGTGAAAAATTCAAATAACACAGGATACAATATATTTAAAGCCTTGTTGTGTGCCTAACATTTTTGATTAAGTAAAGTCCAAAACAAAAATGTGGAAATTAGCACATCTGCTGAAGAATATGAAGCTGTCAAATTAAGCTTGATAAAATTTAACTGTTGGTACAAACTACAAAGGTTCCAACAATAAAGAAGGGGGAAAAAAATTACTCCTAGAATGAAGATTTTTAATCAGTGTATAAAAGGTCTGGGTATGGAAAATGAGTTTATCCTGCTCTGTGTCAGAAAACGAAGATCCAAAATGGAAAATTATTTTTGCTCAACCCTTTCTTATAGGCATAATCTCAACTATAAGTCGGTGCCTTCGAATCACTCGAAAAAAAATTTACTCATCTGCAGAGGCTGATGAATGAGATGGGTAGATCTTCAAAACATCTGCCCATGTGCTCTGTCCATCAGTCACTTCCTTAACAACTGATGCAACCTTTTTGACGTCGACACGAATTTGATCCTTGCTGTCCCTCTCCCTGATTGTCACAGACGATGTTGAATCGACAGTTATAGCAAATGGTACACCAAGTTCATCTGTTCTTGCGTATCGTTTCCCTATTGAGGTACCTGTAAATGAACATGTACACATATAGGCAGTTAATATACACAAAACTGACAGAATGAACAGTTTCGACTGGAGAATGCATATGAATAATGCAAAATGTATCCACAGACTTGCTTCAAAAGGGATGAAAATTTAGCCAATTGGCCCAATTCACATGTCAAAAGATAAGTTCCTCCTAATGGGTAGAAGAAACAGGAGGATATTCTAGTCAGTAGCATAATGGTGTTGTAACAATTCAAATAAAGATATTTTAGTGAAGCTAACTCTTAAGAATCATGTACTTCATCTATGACAACACTGATATAACAAAAATAAAATAACACGAATTATCTTTGGAGGAAAAAAAAATTACAACCAGGATTGTGGAAAAAGTAGAGTTATTAAAACTTGTATATTTGGAACGAGGGAAGAGGTGAAGGAAGGATATGGGGGGAGGGAAGATGGTAGAATCACTAGTTTGGAAGAATGGAATTGAGGAGAGGAAGAGGGGAGAGTGGTTTCTTTCTTCTGTGCTGATAGCCAAAAGTGGACAGATTGGGAGAGAGAGAGCTTCCCTCGAGATCTTTTCTTCTTTCGACTTTATTGCCCTTCAAAAAAAAACGATACTTTTGTATACAAGGGCATAATAGTGAAGCATACAATATTCCATTCTTTCCTTCCTCACTTACTTCTCATTTAACCTAACGAAAGGAGGGAAGGCTCCCTTCATTTCCCTAACGATACCATTTCCATCCCTCTTCCCTCTCCTTCCACTTGTGCATCCTTCTTACCAAATAGTATACCATAAAACTTAAGAGTTACCATTAAGACATAAGTTGCAACACACAAACCATTTGCAAATCTCGACAAATCATACAGGCAGCACAACATGAGGAGGAGATGCACTAATTTACCAACCTATTTATTTGTGCATTTTAATACATGCAGATGATGCAAACACATTTTTATATATCAACTCGTATAAGCTGCTAACCTGTAATGTCAATCTTATGAGATATTCCAGCTGTGGTGAGTGACTTGGAGATGAGTTTGGCAATCTCCTCGTATTGTTGATTTTGAACCAGTGGGAAGACGGTGCATTTGATAGGTGCCACAAGAGGAGGGAAACGGAATACATTTAACTGCTCATCCCCAGCTTTACTTGGCCTCATGTAGAAAGAATGCTCAAAGAGACAATATATTATCCGGCCAATACCAAAAGAAGGCTCAATCACCGACGGTGTGAAAACTCGCTGGTGTTCTTTCTTCTTCTCCTTGGAAATGGTCACCATGTTTTTCTTGATCATGACAGCTTTCCCCAGAGTGCAGACATGGAATTCTGTCTCTCCCTTGCTTTCCAATGTAGCCTTCATGTCCATGGCTTCCTTCTCATTCATCACCTAATAAAAAATACATTAACACTCTGTTTGTTTCACAGTAAAAACATTTTCTGGAAAACATTTTCAACTTTTTCCAGTGTTTGGTTGTCCGTACACTGCATTTTCGAAGATTTCAGGAAAATGAATGTAGCTTAAGATTTCTGCAAGTCATTTTCCGTAAGAATACATAGAAGTGAAATGCTCAACTAATCAACATGCATGTATACAAATATATATATATATACATATGTATATGCATATATACAAACCTGTATACATGTACAAATAACTTCATAGTTCACATACATATGTTATCCGCATACGCACATCTATTCCTATGTACATATATTAATATAAGTTAATATTAAAAAGCTATATTTCGTCCTTATCAAACTGCTTCAAAATGGCATTGTTTGTTTCTTTTAAATATTTTTCAAGTGTCAACCAAACACCGGAAAATAAAAGGTAACATGAATTTTTTCTTATAAAAAACACATTTTACGTGAAAAATGTTTTCCGGCGTAAATCATTTTACGTCTAGACAAACAGATCCTAAGGCATACTCCACCAGGTTCCAGAATGAGCTATAATAGTGAACAAACCATAGATTGATGCTTTCTTTTATTTGATTGGTGGGGTAAGAAAGTAGCGTGAATTCATGAGCGTGAATTCATGAGCGTGAATTCATGTTCAAGACCTGGAGTACGAAGCTGGAGATAATTCTTTTCAACTTGGGCATCTCAATCTCTCTTAAGAAGGAAAAATTAAATTCCGTCCATGGATTTTCCTTCATTACCCCAACTGATCAAGCATGGGAAAGGACAAATTTCTAATTTGGTTTCTTTTTTAGGTTACCTTCACTTTCATTACGGAAGGTAAAGAAAGTCCACACCCTAAATTGGGAAGCGATATTGATACCGTTTCTACAACACAGGAAACCACAAATCCACATAAAACCTACTATTCCTTTTCATTAGAGAGAAAGAGTGGATTTATATTCCCAACTATAGAGGTTGTTGTCAGGTACGCAGTCCTCGTTCGAATCATTACCTCCAAAGCTTCAAGTACCATCTTTTGGTTCCCCTTGAATGCAAGGCCCAGCTCCTTCTTCACCGGTGCTATAACCAGTTTCTACATTGTAAAGTGGCCGTTAGTCGAGCACTAGCATCTGTAATAAACAATGACACAAGTGATGACATGATATGTTACCTCCACTTCTCTAGGTTCTGAGTATTTCTCATGTGCTATCAAAGGGACGCCACTTTTTTCCTATTACACAGAAAAAGAACCAACACCAAGTTATCACACGGTGAATTTTCTTTCTTGACACCCTTGCAGAAGTTTTTGTTGTTGCAAGCTCAAGAGAATCCCATGATACTCCTGAAAGTTCCTCAGTTAATGGTGTTCAACTGACAATCTATTTTAGCATGCAATAGACCAATAAGACATCTAAACAACACCACCACCACCACCACACACACACACACACACACACACACACACATACATACACAAAAACTAACTATTCCACCTGTGGAATCCTGCCTCGTCTAATTATAACAATTTGTATAAATGGCAGAACATCAGCCCAATCTAGGTTGAAGGGTAAAATGCTATATAAACACTAAGAGCCTGGTTTGGGTGACATTGAAAATAATTGCATTTATACTCCTACATAGCATTTTAATTAAAAAGATGATGACAAACGGTTCTATTTTAGGAATATTGTGTTCATCTCAAATTGATGCTTAAAATCATGAATTTTGCCATTCCAAGAAAATCTAGAAATGCCTATACAATAAGAAACATAATGAAATATCCCACCCAAATAAATGAATTCATTCATGATGATGAATTTTCTTTAAGATGCTGGACAATTATGAACAAGCTTAATCAAATTCAAGTGACAACAAAAACATGCTATAAAAGTATCAATAACTCTAACCGTGTGAGCTCGCAAGTCATAAGCAGATCTGTCCGCAATACCAACACACTCAATCCAACCATAGGAGCACTCGATTTCAGCATCCCAGCAGTCTGCAGCATAGTGAGCCATCTCATTTGCAAGGTGCTGCCTGAAACGTAATCGCTCTTTGTCAATCCCAAGGCGCGTTAGAAACAGATATACTCTCCCAATGAAGTATGCTAATGTTTGATTGTTGACAATCCCCTGGACAACACCAAATTAATATATACTGTGTTAGATAAGAGGGGTGGAGAGAGAGATAGAGAGAGAGAGAGAGAGAGAGAGAGAGAGAGAGAGAGTAATGTCAAATCAAACCTACATTGGAGACCGCTTCACCAAGAGGAAATTTCTTTGCCGATTGCCCGGACATTTGTTCTTCCCGTGGGAACATCAGAAATTCCAGTTTTGCAACTTCAGAATATTTCGGGTGAGATTTGTCCTCGGGATCAACAAAGTGCTCAATCTCTGCCAGAGTAAACTCACGAACTCTCAGAAGGCCTTGTCGAGGAGATATCTGAAGATATGAAAAACTCATGAGATCTAACTCATCCTCTTTACCTACCAGGCTACCTCCCCCTACACATTACGCACATGTGATTGTATGTCATACTTGTAACCATGGAGGGCACACATTTACATGGGGTTCGGGGCAGCGCCACAACCTGAAAAAATTTTGGGTAAAAATACTATAATCGTGGGTTTCACGGGTTTTAAAAATTGTGAGGTTGTTCTGTGAGGTTTCTAAAATGGTGGGTTGATGGTTAAAACTAATCCTGCAGAGACAAACTAATCTCTCTATAACTCTTTAAAAATGTGTGTTCGTATGCTGATTTTTATTTTTTATACTAGTGTTACTTAATAAAACAAAGAATCCTTAATATGTTCCAATTAAGATGTTTATTTTGGTGAAAATTAAAAAAACATACAAAGCAAAGTGATAATTCTGACTTTAGAAGGGTAAATTATGAAATTCAGGAGGGGCATAACCATATACAATTTAAAACACATAAGGTAATGCTTGTACCAAAAATATTACTTTATGTTATAGTAAAATATAATATGGAAAATGACCAATTAATTGGTTAGTTTAGGATATGTATACATGTACCATAAGTATTATTATCTTGAAGACTACCTTTAAGGATCAATCAACTCATTTGAAAGGCATGGATCAATGACAAGTGGCGGTACAAGATTGGACAAGAAGATGGACACTTGGCATCATAGGAGTTGCTCCCACCAATTAGTAGTTGTTTTTCTAAACTACTTGGAAGTTGTAGGAATTTGAATTGTTAGTTATTTGGGAGGGAGATATTCAAATTCAAATAGGTAGTTATAGGTTTCCTCTATAAATATGTTGTAATGTACTCATATATTATAAGGGGTCATTGACAAAAACAAATGCATTACTAACTTTGTTCTTTTCTTCCTTTTCCTTTTCGGCCACTAGTGCCTTTAGTTTAATTAGTTTAGTCTAGACTAGTTTAGTGTTCCTTTAATGCTTTAATTTCAGTGTAGTCTTTTCACTCCTTGTGCATGTTGATGCATTCATTTTTCGAAGCAGTTAGGACCATGTTCGAGATTGTTCGTTTATTGCCTTTGTTTGCTAATTTAGTTTCAAGTACTTAGCCCATAGTTGATGTCTTATTCTTCATCTTCTTTTCATCTTTTTGTTCTTGATTTACATGATAAAAAGTCATCTTAATTGAGACAATAGAACCTACACCACATTTGCTCACGACATTTTGGGCCAATTTATGTATTTTGAAACATCAAACAGGTAAAAAGTTAAATTTGAAAAGTTGAGGGGGGCACGTGCCTCTGCTGTGATTGTAATATGGAATAACACTTAAACCATCTGAGCATCAAACTTATATTTGGAACCAACATAATCAACTGCCAAAAGTACTAGGAATATGAACAAGTTGGTAGATCATAAAAGGAGGTCAGCAAGAAAAGCTAAGGACCAAGCAACATGGCAATCTCCATATACAATTAACACACATGCATAAGCACACACAAACACAAAATAACAACATGCACAAAGTTTTCAGCTTAAGGAAAGACTAAGGACCTCATTCCTAAAAGCCTGACCAATTTGAGCTGCGGCAAAGGGGAGCTTGTTTCCATTATAATAATACAAGTCCCTGAAGTTTACAAATATGCCTTGTGCTGTTTCAGGCCGCATATACCTGCATCACATCACATGAAGGGTGTGATCATTGTACAAAAAACAAAAAACCACCCAAAAAAAAAAAACAACCGACACTTGGAAACAATAGATTACTCGTTAGTCGTTAATGAAGTCCTTACAAGCTTAAAACAGTACATTAAGCAACAGTTGGTATAATTTGCCAAGGGGCTATTTCAGTTTTAAATCAACTGTGTGGATAATCGAACAAATGATAAAAATATTTATATTTAAGGCATCTAGCGAGTGAGATCGACAATAAATCAAGAAAACTCCTACTCACCCGGGGCTCAAGCCAGACGGGCCTATTGATGTCTGAAACATCAGATTAAATGGATAGGGATCAGAAAGAGGATTCTTAGTATCTGGCGCTGTTATGCCATACTCCTTGATCTTTGCACCAAGTTCTTCAGGAGAGAGATCATCCAAGACTGCAAGAACATGTTTCAATTCCGCGGCCTTCTCAGCAGCCATACTTAGGTCCTTTTCCAGCTTCTCCTTACAAAAATCCTTGATCAAATGATCAGCTCGGTAACATGTCCCAGTCTTCTCATCCTTAACCATAAGGTCAGTAAACTTCTCAACGTGACCAGATGCCTTCAGGACAACCTCGGGTGTTACACATGGGCAATCAACTTCTAGCATATTCTCCTCAAGAACAAAATGCTGCAAACAAGATATCAGATATAATAAGTTTCACAACAAATAAGCTGTGATTCAAGTCTCAACCCTCCCTAAATGCTAGTGTGACCGTACCTTCGTGCATTGGGCTGCCTTTTCTTTTAACTATTTCAAGGGCAACAACCCCCACCCCACCCCCCTTTTCCTGTCTTAACATGGAGTAACTAAAAACGTTGGACAAAACTTGTACACTTATTTCAGAACATTTACTTGGGTACATATGGTCCTATTCCAAGACATGTTTGGTCCACACGTGTAAGTGTTTTCTATGTGGAACACACGTGGATCAATCATATTCGTATGTACCCAAGTAAATGTACAAGTGCTGACCAAAAATGTTTTGCATTACCTTAAACATCAAATTCAGGTACCTACTCTGAGAAAATCGTTTTTCTTTATTTACGCTCCTTAATATCTAAGGGCTATGCTCTCTGAAATTTGGACTACAATCGATATAGACTGAGATGTCCACACGTGTAAGTGTTTTCAAAGTGGAACACACATGGTTCAATCGTAACCGTATGTAGTGTACCCAAGTAAATGTACAAGTGCTGACCAAAAATATTTTGCACTACCTTAAGCATCAAATTCAGGTACCTTTACTCCCAAAATGCGTTCTTTTTGCTTATGCGCCTTAACATCTTTCAATAAAAGGGCTATACTCTCTGAAATTTGGATTACCATAGACATAACAAAATTTTATTTGATAAGCAATAAGCAGTCTCAAAATCTGATAATAATATTAGCATATACATGTACGCCTTTAAATTCTTATGAGCTACCACTGAAAATACTCATGCACTCTATGGAATTCCCATGAGTTATCAATACATAAATGCATGTAATGCCCACACCACGCAATATATACATATATCTGTGTGTGTGTGTGTGTGTGTGTGTGTGTGGGAAGCCACAAGGTGGACTAACCTGGCGCCAGAAAGCAAGAACGTTAGACTTGACAGCGCAACCCGGGGGGCCGTAATCGTAAAGACCCGCAACGCCCCGATATATCTTGAAAGACGGAATGTAGAACAAACGCCGTTCGAGAGTGTTAACGACCGCCTGACGAAACGCCTCTCTGTTGACGGAGGTGGACGACCCGCCGTTACCAGAGACGGCGGCTCTGAGCTGGCTCTCAATCGAAGCCTTCTCGAGTTTCAGCGCGTTTAGAGCTTCAACGGCGGCGGCGAGGACCGTCTTAGCCGCGCCGGATGACTTCAATTCGCGGACGACATTGCCTTGGGCTTCGATGCGCGACTGATTCTCGGCGACGGCTATGCGGAGTGAGTCTTCAGAGGCGGCGGCCATTGGTCGGAGTTTGTGGTTCGCCGGCGACGAGTGTGAGTGGCGTGGACGGAGGAGGAGAGAGAAAATATGGCGACGATTGTATATCGACGGTGAAATGAGAACTGAGAATGAAAGCATGCGAGCCTCGGCCACACTCCTACTTTACTATCTCACTAGGGTTCTACGATTTCGAGTCCATTTGTTTTGGGCCAGTTCACATTTTTTTTTTTTTTTTTTTTTATATTGAGGACAAATTCTCATGTCTGTCTTTCGCGACTTCGGGATCGATACATATTGTCGTTTTTATTGGAGTAGAACAAGGGGCAAATTACGGGCACGTGCACCGACCCCACAACACACGCACCAGGTAAATCAGGGAGGCAAACTAGCGGTAGGATCTGAACCCACACCAAGCTGGACATTTTTAAAGTTCATCTTGAAATCCATCCCTCCAACTAGCTTACACAACTCCTGGGGGATTTCGAACCCCTAACCTCCCTTTGGGAGGCTAAAGGCCCTGGCCAAATCCTTAATATTTACCCATGAGGAGTTTCGAACACAAGACCAAGAGGGTAGAACACCCCATTGTCTTGGTCCGCGTCCCCACTTGGGCTACCAAGGATTTGGTTGCCAGTTCACATTCTTATTTCCTGCTTAGGCTCGGTTTGGAAACCACAATATTTTTTGGGGGCGAAAATACCTTTTACGACCCCCAACCCCCCCGGCGTTTCAATATTGTAACACTTGAAACCCTCTACTAATGACTTAAGTGATTCTATTAAGTTTTCTACTGATTTTGTCGGAAGCTCAGAGAAATTAACGATTTGCTTGAAGTGGGAATAATTACCTTCCATTTCCAAGGGTGAAATGACAACAATACCCTTAAGGCAAGTGATATTTATATCAACTCTCCCCTCTCCATTGTCTTCTTCTTAATAACCCTAAACCATAGAGGTGTGTATGTGCTAAACAGAGATGGTTGCAGCAACAAATTCGTCTAATTCTTCTCATTCTGGATCAAGTAGCAGCAGATATTGCTATTGTGGTGCAAGAACTCATGCTAGAACTGTTGACACAAAAGCAAATTTTGGAAGAAGATTCGTGGGATGTGGGCTTTACGGGAGTACAAGATACATGTGACTTTTTCCACTGGTTAGATACACCAATGTCCCAGCGATCGACTGGAATCATACAAAGGCTGGTTGAAAGAAACAATGATCTAAAAAATGGAGTTTGACAAATCCTGTGCGCGGCAAATATTTTATCGCCGTGTAATGTTTAGATTGTTGATGTTGTTACTTGCAATGGGTTGGTTTTGCTTGACATCTACAGGAAAGAAAGAAGCAACATGATTTGTGCTATGTGTGTAAGGGGCTATATGTTTTGTTCATTGTTGGGTTTAGTAAATGTTGGCTCTGTTTTGTTCATTGCTGGGTTTAGTAAATGTTGGACTCTGTGGTGCTTATTTTGTAAGAATATTTGTTGAGTAAAATGGCAATGAGTCCCTATTGATAACGTAGAGTTTAGACCATAGCACATATTTTAGACCATAATTTATCACAATCCCGACACACAGACAGCATAGAGTTTAGACCATAATTTCAAAACTAATTTCATTTCATAATTTCAAAAGGCACTTGCAACATAATTCCAGCAATTTAAACCATATTACATCAACATAAAAACAAGCACAATGTTCATCAACCAAAAAAACTGTGGCAAGATATGGACAATTCATGCTCTAAAAACCACGTGGACAAAAAACAATGACCCTTCTTTATACCCCGCTTGGCCTACCCTTCCCACCAAATGTCTTCAGCTTCAGTGTTTGTACAGTGCTTGTGTTTGGTGGCTGCGCATTTGAAACAACACTTTGTTGTGAATTTTTGGAGGCTTGACTTGATCTCACCCTAGTGGACACCTGGAAAGTAAATGACACGATTGCATGGTTATTGTATCATTTAAATGTTAATATATGCGTAAGAAATGATCATACCTTTCATTTCACTAAAATAGACACTTTGCAAGACCTACTATTATGCCCCTGTTTCCCACACTTTCCACATGTTATGCACTTGTTCTTCATTGACACTTTATAAAGATTACTTGGTTCATCAACACCTCTTCTCCTTACCTTTTTGGGCCTTCCTGGTTGTATTCTCATTATTGGAGGAACAATAGGGTCCACATTGGTTTCCAACCAATCATGCTACCCTGGTACAGGGTTTATCATGAATGAGTAACATTGAAGGTATGTATCCTTGCTATAGCATGGATGCATAAAAGGCCTTTGGCTTGATCTATGGATGTAGATTGCACTCACAACAGGTTTGCAAGTGATACATGTAATGTCCCACAATCTACAACCATATGTCCTTGCTTTTAAGTCTACTTCATATGTTGTATCATAGCAATCAACCTTGATCTTTTCTTCCCCTGAATAACTTGGAAAACAGTTACTAGCTTGAACCTTGATCTTTTCCAACTTGTCTTGAATGACTGGACAACTAAGACAACCCCCCCCCCCCCCCCCCCCCACCCAGTGGACCATACAGAAGGAATAATACCATTTATCACTAGCCATCATGAACTACCATAAATGAACAATTTCAGGGAGGGTAATAGATTTGGTTGTGAAGGTTGATCCTACATGGATGATAAGCATTTATACGAGTCTCGTGACATTGTTTTAAGTGATGGGTTATGAGACTCTCAAATGTACCATGTTAGTAAATTAGGATGGGTAAAGGCGCACAAAAATTACAGATGCTGAGAGAAGTGCTAAGCAGAATGCCCACAATACTAGGTCCTAGGAGATAGTAAAAATGAGAGAAAAAAGGGTATGGATATAGCAAAACCTTACAACATCATCTGGTGAGCTTATGTTCATGATAATAAAAGCTAACAAGCTCTCACGGAAGTTGAAGTGAGGAATTGCCTCTAGTAAAGTATAGATACATCAAACTGCCACAATGAACATACAAGCAATGTATATAAAAGCACATTAACTATCTTTATATTTAGTACTTTATAGCACTGTTAGTCCATTATTCCAGTCGTCGCATATAAACAATTAATGAACAATTAAATCAGTTATATAAAGATTGTGCATGAACAATGTAACCATCTCATCTTACTGACTCTTTTATCTTGACCACAATCTTTCGACTCATTCGGTTCGCCAAAACCATCCGGCACGAGACCGTTGTTTTAGATCGGTCTGCCGTATCCGAGTCGACCTGGACACGACCTGATTGGCCTACCGTATCCGAGTCGGCCTAAAATGATTAAGATGACACAAGACTCTGACTAGCCGTCCATATCTGAGTTGACCTGGGCTCAATCCTTCCTAATTAATCTGTCGTATTGGAGTCAACCTGGAATAATTAAGGTGACACATCCCAAGACACCCTCTCTTTACTTATTTCTCACAAGACGTATATGTCGACCCAAACGACCCCTTTCCAACATGTCATCTCGACTATGCACGTGCATGACTTATTCTATTTACGATTTTCTTTAACATGAAAGTGGTTGTTTTAAATGTAATAACCTGCATTTCCATTTATTCCTAAATTACATTTTCATATTTAATTTGTAATTGCACTGTCATATTTAATTTCATTTGGTATTGACTGCTTCATTTAAACTACATTTCTCATGTTCTAAATTTTATTCCTTGAATTTTTGCAAGCTAAGAATGTTATTGGGGTCAAATTGCAATTTTTACAAAATTAGTGATACCTGTGTGGATTTCAAAGTCTATATTTCAAAACGGTGAAAATAACTTCTATTGACTCAATCAGTATTTTTATAAAACCAGAAAATCAATTCTTAAGTTAAAATGGAATTCCCGTATTTTTGTGGTGACCACCGCGCCCCGAAAATACCAGTTTATGTTCAAAACTGTCCATGTTGTGTTTAACTTCCACAGATTTTGGAAGTGACCGATTTGGACATTTGCTTTATTTCCAATTATGGCAAGTGATGATTGCCTTGTGCCTTGTTTGGGAACATACAACTTGTATGTGCAAAGGTTGTGTCATAAGCTAAATTGCCAAACAACATCAATCTTAATTGACCCCTATTCAAACCTATACTTGCCTCTTGGAATGACATATGAGTTAATACTCATCTGTGAATATATATCATTCACGTATGTATACATCTGTGGATATTCTCCAGCTTGTATAATTGATCATCTAAATCAGGATTTAAAAACCAATTGATTTTGTTGAGTATAGCACACAAGACTTGGCCTCCAAGTCCATCTAGTGCAATTGCTATACATACAACACTCACACACTTAGGCTCTCATTTTTTTTCTACTCATTCTGCATTAACACACAGAGAGAAAAGAGAGAGTGCAGTGAGTTCATATAGAGAGAGAGAGCTCAAGACTCCATAGCCAAAGCTTGGAGTTGATTTCTTATTTGCCTATTCTTTCTCAACAATTTCTTTGCTTTAATCTCTGTGAGTATTATCAACTCACTTTGAATGTAATATATGCTTATTTACTGTTAGTATAGCTTGTTTGATAATACACCATTGTTGATCATACGTTTGAAATTTCATAGCTTGAAATCAAGATCTTCAAACCTTAATCTAAATCCGTTTTCAGAGTTGAATATCAAAGATTACAGTATGTATTGACTATGGTTAAAGTTTTAGAGCCCAATTTGTTCACATAAGGAAGTATATTAGAAAACAAATTTTGACAACCTTTAGTTTTTCATAAAATTCAAGAGATATGGTTTGATTTGTGTTAAATTGATTATGGAATCATAATCCTTGTTAAAAACCGAAGAGAACCATACACTATATGACCTATATACTTACAGAATTGGAAATGGGTCATTTTAGACCCTGAATTGCTGAAACAGGGCAATCTGACGAAGAAGATGAAGCCTCAGCATTAACTCGCGCCACGATCGCGCGCGCGAGCAATCGCGCGAGCGGTCCGCGCGAGCGATCTTTCGCGCGAGCGACCCGCGCGCGCGATCCTTGCTTTCCCAGACAGACATAAGAGTTTATATATATATATATTGAAATTTAGGCAGATCGCGCGAGCGAGGGTCGCGCGATAACTCTTTCGCGCGAGCGATCCGCGCGCGCGACCTTGCTTTCCTCAGGCAGACAGAAAAGTATATATATAAAAAGGAAAATTGGGCATATCGCGCGAGCGGCCCGCGCGAGCGATCTTTCGCGCGAGCGGCCCGCGCGCGCGAGGTCTGGCAGTTTCTGGTTTTGTTTGTTCTATGCTAAGGGACTGTTTGGTTCAACTTTTTAGTACTGTTAAGGCTCTGTTTGGGAAATTTAATTAATTAGAACTCTATTGGGTTATGTTTGAATGATTAAAACATTGTAGTATGACTCATCAATCCCCGTACGCGTGTTGTTCCTTTAATTCAGCATTTTTGCTTTCGTTTAAGTGTATACCATTCATGTGGGGTCAGTGGTACATGCATGGGGGTGTCAGTCTGTGTAGAAAAGAGTAATGGTCAGTGTGAAAAGAGTTTGAGTTGTGGTTGTCACGCCCCGACGTAGCATAAATAAGGAAAGCGTTTAATTTCCTTTATGGACCCGTAGGTCGCGACAGTTTGAAGGATCGATTCCGTCCCAAACGTCAAACAATAAAACATAATAATCAGAGTAAAGCAATCAAGGCTTACAAAAATTTTCTATCTTATTACATCTTATAAACCGGGGTCAACTAAGGCACAAACCGCCTTGAAAATAAAATAATAACTTAGAGTCTGTTACAGTCATCCTTAAACAAAAACAAAACAGTTTAAAACTCAAACAACTAAACTTAATGCATCAAATAAACAGTTTCTTTATTCCAACAGCGGCCACCTCAATTAGCGTAGTCATATGTTTCCTCCTGGTTAAAACCTGAAAAGCCTGAACACGAATGTCCAGGACGCATCAACGTCGTCAGCTTCAAGAAGCTGGTGAGTATTAAAAACATGACTTTGAATGTAAATCATACCCATTTACCTTTTTCCATTATTAAATACTGAAAGAATTTATTTTATAAAACAACAAGAAATATAACAAAAGTCTTTCATTCATAAATACAGATACTCGTGAAATGAGACAATGTACCACACTCATCTCGCCGACTCTTTTCTCTCGACATCCACAACAACCCGCTATCCTACTCCTGGTATCTTTGAAACACTCAGATAGCCACACTTTAGCAACGGGGCGCCAGGGAGTGTCCAGTTTGCCTCACACTTTGGTCCGGGGTACCAGGGAGTGTCCAATGCCTCACACTTTGAATACCCTAACCGCCATGCAAATACCGGGGCGACCCCTCACACAGTATCCAGACTTGAGTTATCAGGGAGTGTCCGTAGGCCACACTTTAGCACTACCATGGGTGCCAGGGAATGTCCGAGTTCGGCTTCACACACTTTAACGCTTCCATGGGCGTCAGGGAGTGTCCTTATTTGCCACCGTCGCATTTCAAAGATACCCTCTTCCACAAACTCTACCACAACCACAACCACAACCACGACCACAAACTCATACTCAACCATAACCACAACCACGACCACAAACACAATCTCATACCCTTTCCACACTACCATTACTCTTTTCCACACAGACCGACACCCCTATGCATGTACCACTGACCCACATGAATGGTATGTACTTAAACAAAAATGCAGAATTAAGAAACAACACGCGTACGGGGATTAATGAGTTATACTACAATGTTTAAATCACTTAAAACATAACCAAATAGAGTTCTGATCAACCAAATTCCCAAACAGAGCCTTAACAGTATATAAATTTCATCCAAACAGTCTCTTAATAGAAAAACAGACAAAAGCAGAAACTGCAACACCTCGCGCGCGCGGGCCGCTCGCGCGAAGGGTCGCTCGCGCGATAAGCCCATTTTCCTTTATTTAATAAACTTCTCTGACTGCCTGAGGAAAGCAAGGTCGCGCGCGCGGATCGCTCGCGCGAAGGGGTTTTCGCGCGACCAGCCAATTTTCCATTATATATATATGAACTCTTGCGTCTGCCTGGGGAAGGCTACCTCGCGCGCGCGGGCCGCTCGCGCGAGGGGTCGCTCGCGCGGGCCGCTCGCGCGATTCTCGCGCGCGCGATCGTGGCGCGAGATGAAGCTGAGGCTTCGTCTTCTTCCCCCAGACTTCCCTGTTTCAGCAAAACAGGGGTCTTTTTGACCCATTTCAGTTCTGTGATCAACCAAGCCTTGTCTTATATGATTTTCTTTGTTTTTAAATGAGGATTAAGATTCCAAGGTTAATTTTACAAGAATCAAATCATATCTTTTGAATTTTATGAAAAACTAAAACATGTCAAAAACTAATTCTTAATATACTTTCTCCTATGAACGAATTAAGCTCTAATTTTACAACCATATACTCTACTCACTACACTCTATCATATTTCATTCACAAAACTGATTTTGGTTAAGTTTTGGAAATCCATGTTTTCAAGCTTTGAAGTTCATACCAAAATTCATCAATGGAGGTTGACAGAATTGAAATAATACACAGCAAATAAGTATGAGATTACATTGGGAGTGAGTTAAAAATACTCACTGATATTGAGAACAAAGGAATTGTTGAGAAAGAAATTAGAAATAGGCAATCCCAATAGAAACTTCAAGCTTTAGCTATGGAGGTTCAAACTCTTCTCTCACTAAAATCTGAAATTCTATTCTCTGAACTCTCTCTAAACTCTCTGTAATACTCAAATGCAGATTGTGTGTATGTAGTGTATATATATAGAGGAAGCCAAAGGAAGGACTTGGGCTCCAAGCAAATTCTTAAACACTCAACAAATTGAGTTTAGTTCTCAATTCCACAGAAATTAGGAGATACGTAGGTGTATATGCACTGATGTATACAACTATACAATTAATCCAAGAGTCACCTAGGTGTGTAGGGGCCAAATTGAAATGTTTGGAAAACTTAGCTTTTGGCACAAGATGTACACATATAAGTTATACATTCCCAAACATTGTCTTAGCCAATGATCACTTGCCATAAATGGCAATAAAGCAAATGTCCAAATCGGTCACTTCCAATATCTGGGGAAATTTAGCACAGCGCGGACAGTTTCGGACATAAACTGGTATTTTCGGGGCGCGGTGGTCACCACAAAAATACGGGAAATTCATTTTAACTAAAGAATTGATTTACTGGTTTCATAAAAATACTGATTGAGTCTGTAGAGGTTACTTTCACCGTTTTGAAATACAGATTTTGAAATCCACACAGGTATTACTAACTTTTGTAAAATTGCAGTTTGGCCCCCAATAGAATTTAAATGTGAATTAGATTAGACATTAATATTCCAAACATGTGACTGAAAATAAAATAAAAGCAGACAATGTTAATTGAATTTAAATATGCCAATGCAATCACAAATAAATTAAATAAAAATGCAGGTTATTACACCCTTCCCCCCTTAAACAGGATTTTGCCCCCGAAATCAAGACTGACTAGTCCTGAAATAACTCCGGGTACTTCTTCCTCATATCAGCTTCAACTTCCCACGAGGCTTCGTTCTCGTCATGGTGATTCCACTGAACCTTCACCAACGGGATATCTTTATTCCTCAACTTCTTGATACTCTGATCCAAAATCTTCACGGGCCTTTCCTTGTAAGAAACGTTATGACTTGTCTCAATGTCGTCATAACTAACCACATGTGAGGGGTCTCGTATGTATTTCCTCAACATACTCACGTGAAACACGTGGTGAACCCCAGACATCTTCGGTGGTAGCGCCAGTCGATAAGCTACTTTCCCGACACGTTCCAAAATTTCAAACGGTCCGATGAAACGCGGAGCTAACTTTCCTCTCTTGAGACCAAAACGTACCACTCCTCGGGTTGGTGAAACCTTAAGGAGTACGTGATCTCCAACACTAAACTCCAAATCCTTCCGGCGTCGATCAGCATAACTCTTATATCGGCTTTGAGCGGTTCTCATCCTCTCCTTGACCAAAGTAATCTTCTCATTTGTTTCTCTTACCAAATCTGGCCCCAGCAACTCTGTATCCCCAACTTCAGCCCAACACAAAGGGGAACGACATGGTCGTCCGTACAGTGCTTCGAACGGAGCCATACCGATACTCGTGTGATAACTGTTGTTATAGGCGAATTCAACCAATGGCAAGTGTGCCTCCCAAGATTCTTCGAAATCGATCACACAAGCCCTGAGCATATCTTCCATGATCTGATTAACACGTTCAGTCTGCCCATCTGTCTGAGGGTGAAAAGCAGTGCTCATCTTGAGCGAAGTTCCCATAGCTTCTTGCAGACTTTCCCAAAATCCAGAGGTAAAACGGGCGTCACGGTCTGACACAATCGACACCGGTGCACCGTGAAGTCGCACAACTTGTTGTATGTACATCCGGCTCATCTTCTCTACCGGGTACGTCATACTATAAGCAATGAAATGAGCTGACTTCGTCAATCGATCCACGATTACCCAAATAGCGTCATGATTCTGCTGCGACCGGGGTAATCCTACTACAAAATCCATCGAAATGTGCTCCCACTTCCAACCAGGAATAGGTAGCGGTTGCAACAATCCTGACGGTCTCTGATGTTCAGCTTTGACTTGCTGACACGTCAAACACTTGGATACAAATTCGGCCACGTCTTTCTTCATACCTTCCCACCAGAAATTTCTCTTTAGATCCTTGTACATCTTCGTTCCTCCCGGGTGAACTGTATATCTCGACTTATGTGCTTCTTCCAGGATATCCTTCCTTAATTCTTCATTACCTGGCACACATAATCTATTCCTGCACCGGTATCCTCCATCGACTCCCACTTTCCATTCTGTCGGGTCTTTTTCTGACATTTTTACGAACCATGCCTGAAACTTCTCATCTTCTTTCTGAGCTCCAATGATGCGGTCGATAAGAACAGGCTGTAGGATAAGACATCCGAACAATTGTCCTTCTCCTTCTTCAGCACTCTGTACATCGAATTCCGCCAACGCCTCCAAAGCTCGCCACTCTCTAACCATTAAGGAGGCGATCGTCTCACGAGTCTGTCGACTCAGGGCATCAGCAACCACATTAGCTTTACCCGGGTGGTATTCTAATGTGAAGTCATAATCTTTAATCAGCTCCATCCATCGGCGCTGCCTCATGTTCAACTCTTTCTGTGTGAACAAGTACTTCAGGCTCTTGTGATCAGAGAACAAATCAAACTTCTCACCGTAGAGATAGTGTCTCCAAATCTTGAGTGCGAAAACTACTGCCGCCAATTCCAAATCATGAATGGGATAGTTCAATTCATTCGGCTTCAGCTGTCTGGATCCATAGGCTATCACCCTGCCATCTTGCATAAGTACACACCCTAACCCTTGATATGATGCGTCACTAAAGATAGTGAACTTCTCATCAGGCTTGGGTATTGCTAGTACCGGTGCGGTAGTGAGTCTCTCTTTCAACTCTAGAAAGGCTCGCTCATGCTTCTCTACCCATTCGAACTTCAAATTCTTCTTAGTCAACCCAGTTAAAGGTGCTGCTATCTTTGAGAATCCCTCAACGAATCTCCTGTAATAGCCTGCGAGTCCAAGAAAGCTCCGAACTTCTGTAGGGTTGCTCGGTCTAACCCAGTTTGATACAGCATCGGTCTTGGATGAATCTACTGAAATTCCTTGAGATGACACCTTGTGTCCCAGAAATTTCACTTCTTGCAACCAGAACTCACACTTACTGAACTTGGCATACAACTGATGGTCCTTGAGCGTCTGCATCGCAATCCGTAGATGTTGCTCGTGTTCTTCTCCTGACTTAGAATAGATCAAAATATCATCAATAAAGATGATGACAAACTGATCTAAAAAAGGCTTGAACACTCTGTTCATCAAATCCATGAATACTGCCGGGGCGTTCGTCATTCCAAACGGCATCACAAGAAATTCATAATGACCATATCGGGTTCTGAAAGCAGTCTTAGGTATGTCTTCCTTCCGTACCCTCAACTGATGATATCCTGACCTAAGGTCTATCTTGGAAAATGTCGTAGCTCCTTGTAGTTGATCAAACAAATCGTCAATCCGAGGCAAGGGATACTTGTTCTTGATAGTCACACGGTTCAGTTCTCTGTAGTCGATACACAATCTGAGTGTCCCGTCCTTCTTCTTTACAAATAACACCGGTGCTCCCCAAGGCGATGTACTTGGGCGTACAAAACCTAGGTTCTCGAGCTCTTGAACTTGTTCTTCAATTCCAACAGTTCTGTGGGGGCCATTCTGTAGGGAACCTTGGTGATCGGTACGGTACCCGGTATAAGCTCGATACAGAACTCTATACTTCTCTCGGGCGGTAGACCAGAAACATCTTCAAACACTTCTTCGAAGTCCTTGACTACAGGTATAGATGACGCTGTCACCTCTGTACTGACGACTTCGATGTTGGCTAAGCATCTTGTGAGGAACATATCTCCCGTAGGGTTACATTGAAAATCAAAGGGTTGATTCTCATTGTCGGGGAATGTAATTCTCTTCCTCGCACAATCCAGCTTTACTTGATTCTGAGAGAGCCAATCCATTCCTAGGATTATGTCAAACTCCTTCATTGATAGGACAATCAATCTAGCAGGGATTTCACGGTCTCCTAACCGTAAGGGACAATCCTTGCACACGTGTCCTAATCTGACCGCAGCTCCTAATGGCGAAGTAGCCTTCAAAGCCTTCTCTAAGCGATGAGGTAAAATACCCAATCTTCGAATTGTATTAACAGATATGAACGAAAGAGCAGCACCCGTATCAAATAACACTTTAACATGGGAGTTAAACAGAGTTAATGTACCTTCTACTGCTTGCTGATCAGGTTGAGCTTCTCCATAATTTCCTTCTTCATACGCAGTTCCATCATATCCAGCGGCATCAGGGATAACAGCATTCAAGCGAGTCTGACCCTGTTGACCATAAGTCACTTGCTTAGGAGCAGTACAGAACCTGCTGATGTGACCTGGTTCACCACAGTTGAAGCAGACTATCCCTTGCTGAGTAGCACGCCTTGGTGCCTTGCAATCACGAGCCAAATGTCCAGGGTTGCCACAATTGAAGCACTTTCCACCACTACTCCCTTCTCCTACTCGAGGTTGAGTCGGATAGGTAATAGCCTGAGTCTTCTTGCTTCCGTCGAAATTCCTCTTCTGCCCTTGGGTACGGTTCATTGGTGGTCTATTCCCAAAATTACCCCTTTGAGGCGGTCGGAATTCAAATTGTTTTCGGCTCACTCGAGCATCCTCTTCCAGATCGGTAGCCAAACCAACAAGTCCTTCAAACGATTTATCCAAGTGGCCGAGAGTCAAGCGGCGAATCTGCAGTGTCAGCTCTTGATTAAACTTCCGGATCTTCTTCTCCTCGGTATCAACCAGGTGTGGGGCAAACCGAGACAGTCTTTCGAACTGTGTGGTGTACTCTTGCACCGACTTGGTTCCTTGCATCAGATCCATGAATTCTTTCTCTCTTCTGTGCCTCTCCGTAGCCGGGAAGTACTTCTCTAAAAATCTCCCCTTGAACGCAGTCCACGTCATTCCCGTTGTAGCTCCTTTCCCGATAGTACCTATGACCGAATCCCACCAATCTGCGGCAGCATCGGTCAGCTGAAATGTAGCTAATCTTCTCTTGTCTATCTCGTTACATTGGACAGCTTCAAACATCCGGTCCATCTGTCTCAACCACTGTTCCGCTTTCCAGGGTTCCGCGGTACCCGCAAATTGTTCGGGCCTTAGAGCACGGAATCTTTCTAGCAACTTGTCTCCCGTTTGACGGTCTCTCCGATTGTCGTTCGTATTACCGATCCTTTCTAACCGTCTGATAAACGCTTCAAACATCCCTGTAGGATCAGCAGCTTCGGGCGCTCCTTCGATCAGGTTCCTGTTTCTCCTGACTCCTCCAGCCATTCTATGCATGATAGTGGTAGTAGAATGAGAAACATGCATGCAACAGTGCTATAAAGTAATTTAAATGACAACAACATTCAAAAGAGTATATCTTATATATATAACTTCTGTCAAGTAGATACAAAAAGCATGTATGGTCAGATCAATGCCTACCCTATATGCGTGGGTTAGGACGCATGCAAGAGTTAATGTTACAAAAATGGGGTCATTGCCCTACACTCTAATGCATGTAATTACAGCTTGCAAAAAGAGATAGAGCTAATAGTCAAAACAGTCCATATGTACAAGGCGATATCTAAATAATCAGTCATCGCCGTAAGTAGCCATCAACAGGTCAAGCGAGTCGGCCTGATGCAGTCGCTGAACATGGGAGGGGCCTGCCCCAAAGTTACAGCTGTGAGAGGTCATCAGTGAAGCAGGTCCAGGGACATCTGCCTCAGGCAAGGCTGGCTCAAGTGCAAGCGCCTCCTCAAGGTCGACCGCAAAGTCGTCCCATCCTAAGCCATCCTCCTCGGAAATGGAAGCGAGCACAATATCAACGTCACCGTCATCCTCAACAGCAGGGACGACCGGTGGAGGTACCTCCAGCTGTGCAAGGTGGGCCTGCACAACCTGAACCTCCAGGGGAAGATAGAAGGTATCGCTATTAACCAAGCGAACCATCTCAACGAGTACTAAGCGCTGAATCTCTATGAAGTAAAGAATCTCGAGGCGAGCACGAGATAGGTCGACCAGTCCTAATATATGAATCTGATGCCAAAGGTCTAGCTCGACAGTAGCAGCTGCACGCTGCCCAACAGCAGTGAAATAAAGGGTCGCCGAGGCCGGCACTATAGCTCCTACCGTAACCCAATGCCCTCCAAAAGGATCAGGTACAAACAGGGGCTGAGCTGGATCCATACCTGAAAAGGTACTACTTAAAGTCAGAACAGAATAATCTTAGGCGTTTGGGTTCTGAGTCTATCCTCCCTGTCGTATCATCGGGTGTGTAACACTTAATGGAATGTGGAATCGGGTCTATACTGGTAAACCCTAACCTGGCTAAACTATCTCGTGATAAATAATAACCTGGCTCTGATACCACTAAATCCTGTCACGCCCCGACGTAGCATAAATAAGGAAAGCGTTTAATTTCCTTTATGGACCCGTAGGTCGCGACAGTTTGAAGGATCGATTCCGTCCCAAACGTCAAACAATAAAACATAATAATCAGAGTAAAGCAATCAAGGCTTACAAAAATTTTCTATCTTATTACATCTTATAAACCGGGGTCAACTAAGGCACAAACCGCCTTGAAAATAAAATAATAACTTAGAGTCTGTTACAGTCATCCTTAAACAAAAACAAAACAGTTTAAAACTCAAACAACTAAACTTAATGCATCAAATAAACAGTTTCTTTATTCCAACAGCGGCCACCTCAATTAGCGTAGTCATATGTTTCCTCCTGGTTAAAACCTGAAAAGCCTGAACACGAATGTCCAGGACGCATCAACGTCGTCAGCTTCAAGAAGCTGGTGAGTATTAAAAACATGACTTTGAATGTAAATCATACCCATTTACCTTTTTCCATTATTAAATACTGAAAGAATTTATTTTATAAAACAACAAGAAATATAACAAAAGTCTTTCATTCATAAATACAGATACTCGTGAAATGAGACAATGTACCACACTCATCTCGCCGACTCTTTTCTCTCGACATCCACAACAACCCGCTATCCTACTCCTGGTATCTTTGAAACACTCAGATAGCCACACTTTAGCAACGGGGCGCCAGGGAGTGTCCAGTTTGCCTCACACTTTGGTCCGGGGTACCAGGGAGTGTCCAATGCCTCACACTTTGAATACCCTAACCGCCATGCAAATACCGGGGCGACCCCTCACACAGTATCCAGACTTGAGTTATCAGGGAGTGTCCGTAGGCCACACTTTAGCACTACCATGGGTGCCAGGGAATGTCCGAGTTCGGCTTCACACACTTTAACGCTTCCATGGGCGTCAGGGAGTGTCCTTATTTGCCACCGTCGCATTTCAAAGATACCCTCTTCCACAAACTCTACCACAACCACAACCACAACCACGACCACAAACTCATACTCAACCATAACCACAACCACGACCACAAACACAATCTCATACCCTTTCCACACTACCATTACTCTTTTCCACACAGACCGACACCCCTATGCATGTACCACTGACCCACATGAATGGTATGTACTTAAACAAAAATGCAGAATTAAGAAACAACACGCGTACGGGGATTAATGAGTTATACTACAATGTTTAAATCACTTAAAACATAACCAAATAGAGTTCTGATCAACCAAATTCCCAAACAGAGCCTTAACAGTATATAAATTTCATCCAAACAGTCTCTTAATAGAAAAACAGACAAAAGCAGAAACTGCAACACCTCGCGCGCGCGGGCCGCTCGCGCGAAGGGTCGCTCGCGCGGGCCGCTCGCGCGATAAGCCCATTTTCCTTTATTTAATAAACTTCTCTGACTGCCTGAGGAAAGCAAGGTCGCGCGCGCGGATCGCTCGCGCGAAGGGGTTCTCGCGCGACCCTCGCTCGCGCGACCAGCCAATTTTCCATTATATATATATGAACTCTTGCGTCTGCCTAGGGAAGGCTAACTCGCGCGCGCGGGCCGCTCGCGCGGGCCGCTCGCGCGATTCTCGCGCGCGCGATCGTGGCGCGAGATGAAGCTGAGGCTTCGTCTTCTTCCCCCAGACTTCCCTGTTTCAGCAAAACAGTGGTCTTTTTGACCCATTTCAGTTCTGTGATCAACCAAGCCTTGTCTTATATGATTTTCTTTGTTTTTAAATGAGGATTAAGATTCCAAGGTTAATTTTACAAGAATCAAATCATATCTTTTGAATTTTATGAAAAACTAAAACATGTCAAAAACTAATTCTTAATATACTTTCTCCTATGAACGAATTAAGCTCTAATTTTACAACCATATACTCTACTCACTACAATCTATCATATTTCATTCACAAAACTGATTTTGGTTAAGTTTTGGAAATCCATGTTTTCAAGCTTTGAAGTTCATACCAAAATTCATCAATGGAGGTTGACAGAATTGAAATAATACACAGCAAATAAGTATGAGATTACATTGGGAGTGAGTTAAAAATACTCACTGATATTGAGAACAAAGGAATTGTTGAGAAAGAAATTAGAAATAGGCAATCCCAATAGAAACTTCAAGCTTTAGCTATGGAGGTTCAAACTCTTCTCTCACTAAAATCTGAAATTCTATTCTCTGAACTCTCTCTAAACTCTCTGTAATACTCAAATGCAGATTGTGTGTATGTAGTGTATATATATAGAGGAAGCCAAAGGAAGGACTTGGGCTCCAAGCAAATTCTTAAACACTCAACAAATTGAGTTTTGTTCTCAATTCCACAGAAATTAGGAGATACGTAGGTGTATATGCACTGATGTATACAACTATACAATTAATCCAAGAGTCACCTAGGTGTGTAGGGGCCAAATTGAAATATTTGGGAAACTTAGCTTTTGGCACAAGATGTACACATATAAGTTATACATTCCCAAACATTGTCTTAGCCAATGATCACTTGCCATAAATGGCAATAAAGCAAATGTCCAAATCGGTCACTTCCAATATCTGGGGAAATTTAGCACAGCGCGGACAGTTTCGGACATATACTGGTATTTTCGGGGCGCGGTGGTCACCACAAAAATACGGGAAATTCATTTTAACTAAAGAATTGATTTACTGGTTTCATAAAAATACTGATTGAGTCTGTAGAGGTTACTTTCACCGTTTTGAAATACAGATTTTGAAATCCACACAGGTATTACTAACTTTTGTAAAATTGCAGTTTGGCCCCCAATAGAATTTAAATGTGAATTAGATTAGACATTAATATTCCAAACATGTGACTGAAAATAAAATAAAAGCAGACAATGTTAATTGAATTTAAATATGCCAATGCAATCACAAATAAATTAAATAAAAATGCAGGTTATTACAGTGGTTGTAGTTGTGATTGTGGTTGAGTTGTGGTTGTAGTTGTGGTTGTGGTTGTGGTTGTGGTTGTGGAGAGGGTATCTTTGAAATGCGACGGTGGCAAATATGGACACTCCCTGACGCCCCATGGAAGCGTTAAAGTGTGTGAAGCCGAACTCGGACATTCCCTGGCACCCATGGTAGTGCTAAAGTGTGGCCTACGGACACTCCCTGATACTCGAGTCTGGATACTGCGTGAGGGGTTGCCCCGGTATTTGCATGGCGGTTAGGGTATTCAAAGTGTGAGGCATTGGACACTCCTTGGTACCCCGGACCAAAGTGTGAGGCAAACTGGACACTCCCTGGCGCCCCGTTGCTAAAGTGTGGCTATCTTAGTGTTTCAAAGATACCAGGAGTAAGATAGTGGGTTGTTGTGGCTGTCGAGAGAAAAGAGTCGGCAAGATGAGTGTGGTGCATTGTCTCATTACACGAATATATGTTCTTATGAATGATCGACCTTTAATATATTCCTTGTTGTTTTATAAATGGATTCTTTCTGCGGTTTAACTATTGATTTTACAAACTGATAATGGGAAAAGGGTAAATGGGTATGTTTTACATTCAAAGTCATGTTTTTAATACTCACCAGCTTCTTGAAGCTGACGACGTTGATGCGTCCTGGACATTCGTGTTCAGGCTTTTCAGGTTATAATCAGGAGGAATCATACGACTATGCGAATTGAGAATGGCTGCTTTTGGAATAAGAGAATTGTTCATTAATGATTTAAGTTTATATGTTTAAGTCTTTAACTGTTTTTGTTTTATAAGGATGACTGTAACAGACACTAAGTTATTGTTTTATTTTAAGGCGGTCTGTGCCTTAGTTGACCTCGTATCATAAGATGTAATAAGTTAGAAAATTTTTGTAAGCCTTGATTGCTTTACTCTGATTATTATGTTTTGTTGTTCGACGTTTGGGACGAAATCGATCCTTCAAACTGTCGCGACCTACGGGTCCATAAAGGAAATTAAACGCTTTCCTTATTTATGCTACGTCGGGGCGTGACATTAAACATGTGATTATCTTTAAGTAAACCAATTTATCTTAATTTGATTTTAAGAAACTGATGGCGTAATTTTTAGAGTCACATAAGTTTTATCACAAATTTTAGAGAATAAAATAACAAATAAATATAGTCGCATGGCCCTTCATGAATATATAAATGTATAGGGTACATATTTTGACATTATTTTTAATGAAGACAAAACATCAAAATACAATTCCTCTATTTTTCCATAGTTTTAGAAGTACCATAGGTATTTGAATAATTAAAATACCAGTTAAATAACTACTAATTAATTTATTAAAAATATCAAGTTCTAGTTTTATAATTTGATAAATTATAAAACTATATAAAATGACCTCCAACATGTTAACAATAATATAGAATTTAACATGGTTAATAAGTATTTTTAATACTTATTTTATACATAGTAACTAATATTTATCATTTATTTAACATAAAATAAATAATAATTATATTTTAGCACTACTAAAAAAATTTACAAAAAGTAAGAAACATCATTTAATAACAGTTTTGAAATAAAAATATGCTATAATAATTAAAACATAATTTAAGAATTATTAACAAATAAAACAAGCATTTATTTCATTTCATTTCTCATATGGGCTTGTAGTAAACCAAGCCCAATACCAAACTCATGTGGTCAGCTGGGAAACTTGTTGGGCTGAGCACATTGAGCCCATTAGTCAATCCATGTACAAAAAAAAAATAAAGCTTACAAACCATTATGTAGCTAGCAAGGTTTGAACACCCAACCCAACAGTCCTATATGAAAGTTGCATGATGTTTCGCAAGATTCCAAAAATCTAAGTTACATATCCTGAATTTAAATTAAAAATTTCCAGAATTCTAAAATCATGGCAAATACATAATTTCACTTTTTGTGGTCAAGAACTCAACCAATCAACAAATTGTTTCTAGGGAAACTTACTGGGATCCTATTTCCAATTTACGGAATGAGTTTTCGTTAACATTTTCGGTACCGCTAATTTTGGACCTCCATGGCTATATATACATATATGGACATATTCACTTACTTTCAAACCCCTCGGATTGTGTGTAATGACTTAAAGTACATTCAGAGTGGGTTCAAAAGACTCACCGGTCACTGGTTTGGGCGGCGTAAGAGACCGAAGAATTTCGTGAAAACCGTAATATAACTCTGAGCTCAATAATGGCTATGGGTTAAGCTTACTGTGATGTGATATTCTTCTCTTTTACTTACTGAATTTCCAGAATATAAGCACTTGTGTGTATGTATGGTGATTGAATGGAGAGATCAAGAATGAGAGGGAACTTGAGAGCTTGTGTGTGTGTAATTTCTAAAAGAAAGAGAGAGAGAGAAATGAAAGGAGGAGACTTTGAAAACTCAATGTATGTTTTGATGTGTTTGTGTTTTGAGTTGCACTGTTTATATAGAATTTCACTTGGCTTGTGAAAAGCTCAAGAGGTAAGTATAGTCCATGGTTAAAAAGGGATACACATGTTGTCACGCCCGGAACCACCCAAATGATCCTAGGACACGTGGCACGCCACCAAGGCTCTTCTCAAATTATTAAAGTTGCGGAAAGCAAAATAATATAAGTTTTGACCAAAGAACTCAACACACTATTGTGTTTTTCAAGGTTTGAACACATACACCCAACACATCTTACCAAAATCTGTTTTCAAAAGTAACATTTTCATAGGTCAAAGGGTCCCCAAAAGTACCCCCATTTCTAATTAGAAGTTACAGAAATACTACTTCAGCCCATAACCAATCAACATAACATGTCCCCTATATTACAAAAATTTAAGTCGCTATCATTTTCAACATAAATTCAAATAAATAATTGTTTACAATATTCCACTAATTTTACTTATTGAACACAAATCTATTAAATAGGAATTCAATTATAATCCCACGCCCACGAATACTCACCCATTTCCATTTATTTTCCTTCTGAGTTCCATCTTGAACACCTACAATGGTTATTCAATAACCACTACAATATATAAGCTCTATGCTTGTGAGCAATGTCAATCATGAACATGGATAATAAACACGCTCAATTCAACATATTACAAAGAACTATAGTCTCTGGCAATTACTAGTTCACTCCCACCACTACCGGCTAGCCCGCGGCTCCACTCCCCAAGCCCACGTGACTAGTCATAACCCACGTCCTCACACGTGCGGTCCCCTAGGCCTCTGGCGGCCGTGGTCGTCACCACAAAGATTACCTCATGGTGGCATAGAACTAGCAATTTCCATTGACCCAAATAGGCAACTCAACATGCTCATTTAATCATTACACCGCGCTTTCACAAATAAATTGGGCCTAATTTAGCCACATGAATTTTGCCCAATAATAAACTAAATAAATTAAATTAAACAAACTAGGAATGCTTTGGCATCACAATTGAACCCAACATGGAAATCATCCCAATGTCAAAATTAACATAACTCACCTCTTGGGTTTCGCTCCTAATTGCGAGATTAAAGCCCTACTAAGAACCAGGTACAAATTCTATATATAAATTACAAGTTATGAGCTAAACCCCCAAAATGGGTAGCAGAAAAACTGTCACAGAACTTAACCAAATTGGTACCAAAATACTAGTCTCACCTCCAGGAGTTCGAATATGTAACCTGTTTTGAAAACCGACGTCGTTTGATCGGTGAACCGTCATCGTGAAGCTCAGCGAAACCCGCGAGCTCGTACGTCATTTTCGGCCGACTTAAATCTAACCGAAAAGATGAAGACTTGGTCTTCATCCACAAGCTTCCAAACTTATATACTAAGCTAATTTTCCATATTTATTATAAAACCCCCCATTAGTTCTGATTATTACAATTAAGTCCCTATTAGTTATGAATCATATTAAAAACTATCCCAAACTTAAATGAGTATTTATCTATGTCTCGCATGAGTCCCGTATAATAATATGAAGTTGCTAATTAGCCTACTAGTTATGTAACGTGTTCAATTCGTGCTTACAAAGGTACCCCTAACTGACCACAAAAGTGGTCTCCAACTAAAAACATGATATTATTAGCAATAAAATAATAAATCATTTAAGCCTTAATAAATATTTAGGCACATAGGGTATTCCACATACTACTCTCCCATCTTGACTGGGACCCACCAACACATGTCCCAACTTGGGGCTGCCACACTGGCCCCAATTGGGTTACCAACTGAACACACAAAAACAACTTAGTGGGTCAAGACCCACCTCTCACGTATACTCAAATCATCATTAAATAATTAATAATGCATGCTAAATGATGATTAAAATAATCCGCCGGAACGGGTGTTATATCTCTCCCCTCCTTAAAAAGAAGTTTGTCCTCAAACTTGCGTCATTGTACAAGTCAGCAGATCACAAATCACATATGGTCTTCTCGATCAAATGATCATAACATTAAACTCAACCAATAAAATAACTGTAGCCTGCAATACTAGATATTTCTGATTGGAAATTCCCTTTGGATGCTCAATACACATCAATCAGATCTCATATACCCAAAAAACCCTCACATGCTGAAACACGATTCTGCTCTCACAGATCATATGATAGAATCAGCAGTTTAGTACACAGATATATAATATGCACAAATCAAAACCCATTATCTCAATTCATACCAAAAATGGTCTCAGTAATACCCATTTTCACTCTTATCTTGACCATATCGATGGTCCTAAACACTCCCGAATATCCCGTAGGGCGCAATTTGAATACTTTAACAGTAAATTGATATCAATCACCAATTTATCAGCATTAAATGCATTTCCCAATCACACTTGAAATCCAACACATATACTTGTCCTTTAATATTTCAGTTTGCCCATTTAAACATTTATTTCAGCTCATAACATTCATTTTCATTTACTCACAACGGCAATATAATTAGTGAAACAAAGTCAACCACATATGCTATCTCATGAATCCCTACTAGTTCCTTACCCTTAACAAATGATCACTTTGTTATCCCCCAATCTCTTTTTGGTTACATCGAATCCTTTCCTTTCAACATAAACAATTCTGGTTTTTAACGACCCAAATTTATTTAACTCTCCATGCCATAATTTACGTGCACCTCTTAGTGTATCCATATATATATATATATATACTGATGTACAACATATTCCCATTTTTTCACATTCCCTAGAAATTTTCTCGAGATGGTTCTCAAAATCTATCACTTCAATTACAAGTATCACTAACCACAGTTGCCATTATCATCCACTTTACACCTCTTAAAACATAATTCATTTCCTAATTTCTCCAAACCTTGAATCTCTCGTGTCGTTATTCTCACATCATAAATCAAGTTCAATTTGAGACAATACCAAGACAAATCTGTCAACATCACAATTTGTCAACTTACCATATCCAAATGCTCAACATTTCCCCCAAACTTTCACTTTAGAAATTTTAAGTTTGATCTAAATCCCAAAATCAAATACCATAAATGTAGTCATTTCGTAACCGTACAATCCCCGTCATATATGTAAGAATTTCACAAAAGATTTCCAAACTTCTAAATAGTTTTTCACAACTTCCCTTCTCAGTACCAAATTCTCTTTCCCCCAACAATGCAAGAGGTTCTTATCACTAAAATTCTTTCCTTTAATCAACCACTATTACAACTTTACAGTAATATCCCACTTGTTATCCAGTCTCACTTTATTACATTTCAGGCATAGGTTATATCACACATGAAATACCTCTCGTTCATGAAATTTCTAAATCCAACCAATTCAACTCAAACACTTTGAATTCTGAAACTCATCCGTATACACTGTCAGTTTATTCAGTCAACCAAACTTTACCACATCGTCATGCCTCAACCAATCACGGCTAACTTTTGTTTAAAATCTTTTAAAGCTTTTGCATTTAACACCCAGAGGGTAGAATAGTCTTTTGAATATATATATATATATATATTTCTTTTTTTCCAAACCACACACAAAATAAAATATTTTGAATGAGAAATTCAACGGCGAAAATGATATGCATTTCGAGCTTCATAGGCCAAGTTTTGAACATTTTAATACTTGAAATTCCAAAACTACACCAACAAACCACATAATAACTTTGTCCATATTTTGCCCACGGAAACCCAATCATTCAAGAGAAATCGATGTGTCAGAAATGTTAAGCATATCCTCTAAATAATAACGCAACTCCCAAACCCATTTGATATATCCTCAACTTTTATTGCAACTTCCCTCTTGAATGGAAAATATTTTAAAGCATTTTTTTTCCAAATATTTAAAAAACTTGAAAATGAATTTCAAAATTCCATAAAAATTCTTCAACACAATTGGAATCAATAAATTCAATGCAACCATTCTGATGTACTCATCTCCATCTCCAAAATAACTTTTCACGTTTACAAAAGAAAGTGCTCTTTTTTTTTTTTTCAAAAATAACTTTAAAATTCCATAATCTTATAATGCTACATTTTACTCGTGTGAATCATTCATTTCACCAAAATTCTACAACTTAAATCCAACCATTCTAAACCTCAAGAGTAAATCCCCAATCATCATCCAGGTAATCCCTTGTAACCACATTTGTAACAACCTGCATTTCCATTTAATTTTAAATTACATTTTCATATTTAATTTGTAATGGCATTGTCATAATTAAATTCATGTGATATTGTATGTCCTTATGTAACACCCGTACCCGGAAAAGAAGATTAATGTGATAATAATATGTGTTAATTAAAGATAATTAATACATGAAATGAATTAAGGTGGGGATATGAACCCACACGTGAAAAGGTGTTCAAATGCGGACACAGATGAAAGTCCTGTGAAAGGCGGGACTGGTATAAAAGTGGGGCCCAACGAGGGTCTAATTAAAATAATTTGCATTTTGATGTCATTATGTGCTTATATGATTACTTGTTTAAATGCTTATTGATATTATTATGTCTTATGATAGGAAAGGGGACCAATTTGGGTACCATGTGAGGGCGTATTTGAATAAAATTCATAATTGGTAGGTTTAATAGCAACCTCATGAATTATGTGGGACCACGTTTGGGACCCACGCGTGACTTAGATTAAATCCATTTAGAAAATGTGGGTAGATATTGTAATTAACATGGGGGTTTCATAATAAAACTTAAGAAAGATTGGGGGGTGTAAATGAAAAGTTAGGAAAAAGAGATATATACCTCTTGCATGAGTTTGGTGACTCATTGCACCAAAACATCACAGCTGGGAATTCTTGAGTTTAGGAGAGAACGAGAGCTCCAAGTCGGCGACGGAAATTCTCCGACGACGTTTCTCGCCGTTCCTTTGTCGTCCGGCGTTGGATTTACGATCCGAGACCACTTTTGGACTCGTGGAGGTAAGAGGATCACATGCATGTAATTTATTTTCGTTTTTGGCAACGTTTTTATGGCAACCGTCTTTGATAAATGATGTTCTTGGTACCAAACTTGTGTAGGATTATCACCAACTAGGAATTGAGCTAAACTTGGGAAGGAATTGGGGAAATCTAAGCTTAGTTGTGTATAAATCAAAGAGGTGAGTGTCCTAATCTCTCAATTGGATATTTAGCTATGATAATGTGATAATTGTGGTTCATAGTTGTTAAACTCATGCTCATGTATGTATATGTTGTTGAATTTGGGTAAAAAGCATGTCAATAAGGTAAAATTGTTATGCTTATGTGCTAAGTTGCTTAAATGTTTATATGGATCAAAAGGAAGTCAAGTAGTGGTCACCATTTATAGGTCCCATATGTAAGGGATAGGAAGTCCTCAATGAGTAGGACGTGGTGACGACCACAATGAAATGTCGGTGACGCCTTCGGGGTCACAAGAGAGTGTGTGTTGCGCTATATCGCCAAAAGTGAGAAAGATCCGGGGTGAGAAGGACCCGGGGGTGGTGGCTGGAATGACTTGACTTCCCGGAGATCAATTTGTTGTCATTTATAATGATTGTTGCATTTACATACTTTGCATTCCAATGGCATGATTAGTTCCCTCACTAAGCGAAAACTTAAACGAATATATATTTTCTGTTGTGGTTATTGAATAACCATCGCAGGTACCAAGCGAGACGAGGAGAGGAAATGATACGCACGACGGGTTGGGCGTGGGAGTTGTCCTTGTGTATATGTGTTCATATGCCTAGTTAGTTTGTGTCTAGAACGTATCTTTTGGTTAGCAATGCAAATGTATCTTGGGTTCTTTGAAAACTTGTAATTATGTTTATAACTTGTAATATAATGTAACTTATGGGTTAGTATCCTTGACTTGTGGATTTAAGACTTGACTCGTGGTTGTGTCCATGGAGATAGTTTTTGAATTCTATGACTCATGTGGTTAATGTAATTTGGAGAAACTAATGTAAATTTATATGCAAAAGTTGTAGGTTGTATGTTTGAATCACTCCGGCAAGTTCGTAAACATGGGTTGTAGAATTTAGTTAAGTTCCTTTCGTAAACAAATGTTTTGTTAGATTTGATCCTCTTGTTGGATGGTTTATGTAAATGGTTTCTTGAGAATGATTTTGGTATAGTTCTTTAATGTATTATGTTGTTGGTTATAACTTGGGTTCATTCCCAAGAAGTTTCATGAGATCTTATCTTTTGCCAAGAGTTAAACTTCAACCACACTTGATTTGATTCAAAGGATGTGTCTATGGTTTAATTTGATCCAAATAGAGTGATGTTTATGTTTTGAATGTTGGAAGAACTTAAGTTGGTGTTGGGAATGTTCCAATGTGTTTTCAAATGGATTAAAAATGGTTATGGATGTTCCATGAGGTTTGGGTTGGCTTTGGATATGTTTGAGCTTGTTAAACAGGGGTTTTTCTGCTAAAAATTGAACTCTGCAGAAACCGGATCGATCTGGGCCTTGAGCGGATCGATCCGGAGCAGCTGGAACTGCAGAAAATGAAGTTCTGTTAAATCCGGATCGATCCGGATTTGGGGCGGATCGATCCGCTTGTCCAGTTTCAGCCTCGACGGCTTTTACGGAAACGCGCATAACTCTCTCTAGAAAACTCGGATTCGCGCACCGTTTTTTGCGTTGGAACCGGGACTCAAAGAGCTATCTTTACATATAAAATTTTCTATACTTTATTCAAGACCATTTTTCCCTTGGGTCTGTTTTGTGTCAACGGAGTTGTTTTAGTAGGTCTAATTCATGTGTTTCTTAAGGAATTAAGGGTGTTTTGAACGTGTGGGCTTGTTACACGTGTCCCAACTTGCCCGAGGCGGGTTGGGGTGTGACACCTTAATTTAATTATCACATGTTAAATCTTGATTTAGTTACTATTGAAATTACTATTGGGGCCAAATTTCGATTTCTGTAAATATTAATAACACCTGTGGTGGATTTTAAAACTGTATTTCAAAACGGTAGAAATATTTTCTTTTAACTCAATCAGTATTTTTATGAAACCAGGAAATCACTTCCTACGTTAAAATAAAATTTCTGTATTTTTGTGACCTCCGCGCCCCGAAAATACCAGTTTACTTCCAAAATTGTCCGCGCGGTGTTAAACTTCCACAGATTTTGGAAGTGATGTAAAGTTTGATTAGACTTGTGCTTTATTTCCATTTATGGAAACTAATCATTTGTTAAAGTCTTGTTTGATTGTGCTCCTATTTTGTGTATTAGTTTATGCCATAAGCTATGTTTCCCAAACACCTTATAGTTGCCCCCTAGTACTCTACATGACCTTTCAACTAGTTGGGAGACATTTTAGAATCTATGTGTGTACGTATGTTTATATCAGTCCTTATGTTTACTTGGTGTAGAATAATTTTGGAAAAACAAATGCATTTTGTAGAGTATAGATTAATCTACTTGGGGCCCAAGGTTTTTTTTTTTTTTTTTTTTTTTTTTTCTATTTTGAATTCTATTTAAACACACACACATCTCTCTATCTGCACATTTAGAACAGGAGATATTGAGAGAGTTTCAGAGAGAGTTTTACTCATAGAATTTACAAAAAATATTAGAGAGAGGAGGCTTATTCCCCATAGCCAAAGCTTGGGTTTAAATCTTCTATTTGCTCTTCTTTCTCAACAATTCCTCTATAATCAATCTCAGTGAGTATTATTAACTCACTCCCAATGTAATTCATGTCTTAATCTTGTTTATATAGCTTGATTTGGAAATCACCATAGTTAATGTTACGTTGATGTTCCATAGCTTAAAAATCATGAATTATCAAACTCAATCAAAGTCTGTTTTGTTAGATAAATAAGAAAGATTATGGTATATATAGACTATGATTGAAGTGTTGGGGCTTAATTTGATCACATGAGGAAGTATATAAGAAAATTAGTTTTGTGATCTTTTAGCTTTTCATAAAATTCTTGAGTTATAGATTGATTCATGTAAAATTGGTTATAGATTCTTAATCCTCATTGAAAAACAAAGATTTTCATATATTACATGCCTTATTTACTTCCGAATTCGGAAATGGGTCAATTTGGACCCTTAAACTGAAAATAGGGCATTCTCCACGAAGAAGATGAAGCATCTGCTTCATCTCGCGCCACGATCGCGCGAGCGAGCCGCGTGGTTTCTGGCAGACAGAAAAGGTTTTATATAATAAAATGGAAATAGGCAGGTCGCGCGAGCGAGGATCGCTCGAGATACCATTCGCGCGAGCGACCCGTGCGCGCGAGGTGGCTAATTTCAGGCAGAAAGAAAGGTTTTTATAATAAAATGAAAATTAGGCAGATCGCGCTAGCGACCTTTCGCGCGAGCGGCCCGCGCGCGCGACTTCTGGCAGTATCTGGTTTTTGTGTGTTTTCGTATAAGGGACTGTTTGGATTAATTTTAAAGCACCGTTAAGGTTCTTTTTGGGAATTTTATTAAAACAGAATACTATTGGTTATGTTGGAAAAGATTAAAACAATGTCTTGTGACTTATCGATCCCCGTACGTACGTTGTTCCTTTAATTCGGCGAATTCCTTTATGTTTAAATTTCATGACATACATGTGGAGTCAGTGGTACATGCATGTGGGTGTCAGTCAGTGTGGAAAAGAGTAATGGTCAGTGTGGAAAGAGTATGATATTGAGATTGAGATTGTGTGGTGGACACTCCCTGGTTATGGTGTACCAAAGTGTGACGTGTTGAGACTGCGGTGAGAGTATCTTTGTAATGCGACGGTGGCAAATTTGGACACTCTCTGACACCCATGATAGCGTTAAAGTGTGTGACGCCGAACTTGGACACTCCCTGGCACCCATGGTAGTGCTAAAGTGTGGCCTACGGACACTCCCTGATTCCCGAGTCTGGATACTGCGTGAGGGTTCCTCCGGTATTTGCATGGCGGTTTTCGTATTCAAAGTGTGAGGCATTGGACACTCCCTGGTACCCCGGACCAAAGTGTGAGGCAAACTGGACATTCCCTGGCACCCCGTTGCTAAAGTGTGGCTACCTTAGTGTTTCAAAGATACTGGAGTGAGATAGTAGGTTGTTGTGTTTGTCGAGAGAAAAGAGTCGGTAAGATGGGTGTGGTGCATTGTCTCATACACGATCATATGTTTTAATGAATGAACGACTTTTAAATACTTTCCCCGTTGTTTGATAATTGAATTCTTTCCGTGGTGAAACCGTTGATTTTTACAAACTTAAAAAGGAAAAATTTGTAAATGAGTATGTTTTACATTTAAAGTTATGTTTTTAATACTCACCAGCTTCTTGAAGTTGGCGACGTTGATGCGTCCTGGACATTCGTGTTCAGGCTTTTCAGGTTACGACTATGCTAAGCCTTATGACTATGCTAATTGAGAACGGCTGCTTTTGGAAGAGAAACTGTTATCGTCATTGCATATTTTAAGTTATATGTTTTAGATATGAACTGGTTTTGTAATAAGGATGACTGTAATAGATGATAAGTTATTATTTTGTTTTAAGGCGGTCTGTGCCTTAGTGGACCCTGTATCATAAGATGTAATAAGTTAGTAAAATATTTGTAAGCCTTGATTGCTCTGCTCTGATTATTGTTTATTGTTGTTCGACGTTTGAGACGGAATCGATCCTTCAAACTGTCGCGACCTACGGGTCCATAAAGGAAATTAAACGCTTTCCTTATTTATGCTACGTCTAGGCGTGACATCATTTGATTCCAAACGTAACTTTTCCATCCCTTTCCTAAAAATCATCCCTTCGGTCCTTTATTTTCAAATTTAAATCCCAAATCCCGTTTAAATTATGCATCCCCTTATAACTATCCAAACAACTCTTCACTTGTAAAAGCGGATCCTTGTCATAATTCTTAAGGTTAATTTAATTCAATTTTATCCATTCACTCATTCTCCAGTCTTTTCTCATTATAATAAGTTATAATAGAATTTGTATTCACCCCTTGCAACCTACTTTGACGTATCAAATATACAATCATTCAATAATCCCCAATTAATCCCAACTTTACCCAAACCACTAACAAACATCAACACACCGTAATAGGGTCGAGAGATTCCTCAAACCCAATAAGAATAACCAATCAATACAACACCATAATAGGGTTGAGAGATTTCCCAAACCCAGTAATATAAACAGTCAATACAAGACCATAATAGGGTTGAGAGATTCCTCAAACCCAATAAACAACCAGTCATTACAACACCATATTAGGGTTGAGAGATTCCTCAAACCCAATAAAAATAATTATATGGTTGAGAGATTCCTCAACAAATTCATATAATAAAACCAACTGTATAACCCCGTCATTTCCAGTTATCCCAGCAAACCCCACATACACCCCAGTTCTCAAGAAATACCCTGAATTTGGTAAATATACCCCAAACAAAATAAGAATACGAATCTCTAAATAAATAAACCAAATAAATAGTAGCCACATAACGGGTGCCCCAAATACCATACTCACATGACTAACCCTATAGAAAGTCAGACCATTATAGTCATACCCCTCCTCAGAGAATTAGGAAAATAATAAGAAAAACCCACCATAAGTAGCAGTGTCAGCATAAATACCCATAACGCCCACAATATAAATATCATGAGAAAACCGTAATATCCAATACCACAATTCTCATATCGAAGAGTCAACAAATAATAAGAAGACCCTCCGTAATAAAGAAATCCCGAAACCCGAACCATTGTCGAAAGTATAATAACGAATATCCATATATAAGAATACCCGATCACATACTCAACACATAAAAGATTATCCATACCCAAAAATCTTGCTATATAGCTTTATCATCCATTTTTTTTCATAACTCATTCACCACGTCAAGTGTTAATAACACAATCCAATCCTCAGAACGAAACAATCATACCAATCCCAGTAAATAATAAATAATAATCTCTGACATAAATCCCAAGTCAATATCAGAATGTAGAAGCTTCAATAATATCCCATAACTTAATAACCCAAGTTAAAATACTCATCATAAATTATCATCCAATAATCTGTAGAAAATCACTTCCTTTTTTTATTACCCAAACTTTATTCCGGAGCCATACTCTCATAGAACATCATTAACTCAGAAAACACAGTTTTCACACCTTAATTCTTACCAATAGCATTAGCTTTTGACATTCTTATAAATCCCATGATATTCTTTTATTCTTTCACAATTTCAATCTGCTCTAAACATAATCAACATACCTCACTGAACCCATTCTTATCGTCGAATCTGACATTTCATCACAACTCAAACCAGCATCTCATCACCCCTTTACATTTTATAATGTAAATGGTAACATGCAACATGATGCTCATGTCAATATCATGCAACATACATCATATAATCATTTGACATACAATTATATGCCATGCCAATTTTATCACATGCATATATGGTTTTTTTCCCTTTTTATATGTAACTCCGTAACATAGCGTGCACATCACTCTCAAGTCGTCGTCTCTCGTACCCAAATTTCTAACCTATTGCTCTGATACCACTAAATGTCACACCCCGGAACCACCCAAATGATCCTAGGACACGTGGCACGCCACCAAGGCTCTTCTCAAATTATTAAAGTTGCGGAAAGCAAAATAATATAAGTTTTGACCAAAGAACTCAACACACTATTGTGTTTTTCAAGGTTTGAACACATACACCCAACACATCTTACCAAAATCTGTTTTCAAAAGTAACATTTTCATAGGTCAAAGGGTCCCCAAAAGTACCCCCATTTCTAATTAGAAGTTACAGAAATACTACTTCAGCCCATAACCAATCAACATAACATGTCCCCTATATTACAAAAATTTAAGTCGCTATCATTTTCAACATAAATTCAAATAAATAATTGTTTACAATATTCCACTAATTTTACTTATTGAACACAAATCTATTAAATAGGAATTCAATTATAATCCCACGCCCACGAATACTCACCCATTTCCATTTATTTTCCTTCTGAGTTCCATCTTGAACACCTACAATGGTTATTCAATAACCACTACAATATATAAGCTCTATGCTTGTGAGCAATGTCAATCATGAACATGGATAATAAACACGCTCAATTCAACATATTACAAAGAACTATAGTCTCTGGCAATTACTAGTTCACTCCCACCACTACCGGCTAGCCCGCGGCTCCACTCCCCAAGCCCACGTGACTAGTCATAACCCACGTCCTCACACGTGCGGTCCCCTAGGCCTCTGGCGGCCGTGGTCGTCACCACAAAGATTACCTCATGGTGGCATAGAACTAGCAATTTCCATTGACCCAAATAGGCAACTCAACATGCTCATTTAATCATTACACCGCGCTTTCACAAATAAATTGGGCCTAATTTAGCCACATGAATTTTGCCCAATAATAAACTAAATAAATTAAATTAAACAAACTAGGAATGCTTTGGCATCACAATTGAACCCAACATGGAAATCATCCCAATGTCAAAATTAACATAACTCACCTCTTGGGTTTCGCTCCTAATTGCGAGATTAAAGCCCTACTAAGAACCAGGTACAAATTCTATATATAAATTACAAGTTATGAGCTAAACCCCCAAAATGGGTAGCAGAAAAACTGTCACAGAACTTAACCAAATTGGTACCAAAATACTAGTCTCACCTCCAGGAGTTCGAATATGTAACCTGTTTTGAAAACCGACGTCGTTTGATCGGTGAACCGTCATCGTGAAGCTCAGCGAAACCCGCGAGCTCGTACGTCATTTTCGGCCGACTTAAATCTAACCGAAAAGATGAAGACTTGGTCTTCATCCACAAGCTTCCAAACTTATATACTAAGCTAATTTTCCATATTTATTATAAAACCCCCCATTAGTTCTGATTATTACAATTAAGTCCCTATTAGTTATGAATCATATTAAAAACTATCCCAAACTTAAATGAGTATTTATCTATGTCTCGCATGAGTCCCGTATAATAATATGAAGTTGCTAATTAGCCTACTAGTTATGTAACGTGTTCAATTCGTGCTTACAAAGGTACCCCTAACTGACCACAAAAGTGGTCTCCAACTAAAAACATGATATTATTAGCAATAAAATAATAAATCATTTAAACCTTAATAAATATTTAGGCACATAGGGTATTGCACATACTACTATCCCATCTCGACTGAGACCCACCAACACATGTCCCAACTTGGGGCTGCCACACTGGCCCCAATTGGGTTACCAACTGAACACCCAAAAACAACTTAGTGGGTCAAGACCTACCTCTCACGTATACTCAAATCATCATTAAATAATTAATAATGCATGTTAAATGATGATTAAAATAATCCGCTGGAGCGGGTGTTATCCATACCTTACAATTTTCATCCACAAGAGCTGATGAATTTATTAGGTTAAAAACATAAGCACACGCCTCACATTTATAGCCTTGTGAATATCATCATTGAGCTTCAATCAGTATGGCAAATGACGCGGCTGATTAGTTAAAATAATCAGTTTGCATGGGTAATACAACGGGTTGATTTGGTCTGGTTTGGTCAGTTAGCTAAACAAAATGTCCCAAACAAAAATTGTTAAGGAAAAAAATGTAAGCGACGTGATATTATACTTTATTAAAGACTTCTATCCCAAATCATAGGCTATTTGAGGGGCGCAATCTTAAGTAATAACAGTACGCTTAAAATTACTAAGGGCTACAAAATTAAAGACATCGTATTTATAAATGTTCACACGGATATTATAAAATATATATACATATATATAATACCATAACTACAAATAGTACACGCTAATAAAATAGAAAATGACATTTTATTTATTATTAGGGAAGCGAAAATATAGGTTGTTGCACATAATTTTTAATAATCATTGAGTATAAATTACTATTGGCCTCCATAAGCTATCCAAGAGCTCCTCCTCTTGAATTGTTGACTTTTTTTTAACTTTATTCCAAGTTTTTGAGCTAAATATGTATATAATTTTAAGATCTTGGTGTTTTCTTTACTGCTCTAACAATGATGCTATCAGCATCAACACTGTCGCAGTCATCACCACCACATTAATCTGCAAATCTATTAGTCGCTATGCTGCTACACCACACCAAAATCTGCAATCACCACAGTCACACCCTCTTCTCGTCGCCGCATCACCACGTCTCACCCTAATCATCATCCACCATCATAGACCCACAATCATCACTGACCCAATCACCCAATATCATCATCTACCCGGCCCCACCATCCACCAACATCATCATCTACACGGCCAAAAATAAAAAACACCACCTAATATCTTCATCTACCGGGCCCCACCATCCAAATCAAAGAACCATCAACCATTGAGTATCATCATACCCGGCCCACCATCAACCCTTGACTACTCATACCCGGCCCCACCATCCAAATTAAAGAAACATAAACCCTTGAATATCATCATCTGCCTGGATACACCTATCCCCACTTCTACCGACATCATCAAACCCTACCCCAATACTCCAAGATGTCCAAAACCCTTCACCAATACTCCACATCATCACCGGCCATTAACAACTCACTTACCCGATCCACCTGGCCTGACTCCTTTATGGAGCGACACGAAGCTTCCCAACCCATCTCCATTATTCTGGATGGCATCAACTACACTCTTTGGGCTCAAGCCATGTCCAGTTTTCTTAGGGTTCACAAACTTTGGCGTATTATCACCGGCGATGTCACTGAGCCTACACAGGCCGAAGGCGAGGATAAAGAAAACTTCATTGACCATCTTGAAGATTGGGATAGCATAAATCACAAGATCATCACTTGGGTCCATAACACTTGTGATACTTCTATCAGTCTTCAGTTTGGTAGATTCACTACTGCAAAATCTCTTTGGGACTTTCTGGCCAAGCGTTATACCACTGCTAATCTCGCTCACTAATACCAACTTTTAACTTCTCTTCATCGCATGAAGCAACAACCCGGGCAATCCATCAATAATTTCCTCTCCCAGAATCACTATGTTTGGGATCAACTCACCTCCTCTGAACCTGAATTTACCGACACCACCAATGCTGAGAAGCTTGCTTCCTATCGAGATCGTCAGCACCTAGTTCTTTTCCTAATGGCCGTTACTGATGATTTCAAGCATGTCTGTGCATCTCTTCTCCATCTTAGTCCTCTGCTGACCTTAGATCAAGCGGTCACTGAGCTTCTCTCAGAGGAAACTCATCTTGGCCCTCATAAGACACCATCTACTAACAATGTTCTCGCTACTCCCAAAGGACCTCCTTCTGATACTGTTCTCGCTACTCCCAAGGGATATCAACCTAAAAATCATTATAACTCATCTGCTTCTGGGTCTTCCAAACAATGGTGCAACTACTACAAGAAACCCATACATACATTGTTAGACTGTCGCGCCCGCACTTGCATATATTATCAGAAGAAGGGCCCTGGCCATCTACAGTGTGACTGCTTCCAGAATCTTGCAAGACACTCCCAGAATTTTATGAATCGAGGCGGTCCTTCCAAATTCGTTGCTACTCTGCTGAACATTCAACATCTACTACTTTTGTCGAAGGGATTTCTGCCTCTCACATTGAGGATATTGTTAAATAAGTCCTTGCCCATTCTGGTAATTCATCCTCTACCGCTCTATCAATCATTTCAGGTAATTCATGCTGGTTCTTTGACTCTGGTTGCTGTAATTATATGACACCTGATCCCACTCTCTTCTCTACCAAACATTCTGCTATTCATACCTTAACCATTCAAACAACTGATGGCACTTTTATGTCTGTTAGCCATATAGGATAGGTTTCCACATCACACACTTCACTTCTAGATACATATTGCATTCCCAAGTTAACTCTAAATCTTATTTCTATTGGTCAATTGTGTGGTTTTGGTCTTACGGTTCTTTTCTTACCTTCTGGTTACTGTGTGCAGGATCCGCAGACGGGACAAACACTTGGGATAGGCCGTAAGGTTGGCCGACTCTTTAAGCTCCTCAACCTTCACATTCCATCACACTCTCCTCACTCACTCAAATAACTGCTCCGGTCACCTCCAGTCCATCACTCAGTCTCTGGCACTCTCGTCTTGGGCATGCCTCTGTCGGGCGTTTACAAACTTTAGTGTTTAGTGGTCAGTTAGGTTCTGTTAATAATGAACAATTTTATTGTCTTCCTTGTCAAGTGTTAAAACAATCGGCATTGTCGTTTAATAAAAGTGATTCATTTTCCTATGCTCCTTTTGATTTGATTCATTCTGATGTTTGGGACCCTTCACCAACTGCCACTATGGGAGGCTCTAGATATTTTATGATTTTTATTGATGAATACTCTCATTATACTTGGATTTTTCTCATGCGTAGTCGGTCTGAATTACCTTAGTTATATTTTGATTCTGCTACTATGATTAAAACCCAATTCTCATGTAGTATCAAAGTGTTTCATGATGATAATGCGGCTAAATACACTAATTCTGGAGTACTTAACTTCCTTCGACAACATGGTTCTCTTCCACATTGCTCTTGTCCTAGCACCTCCCAACAAAATGGACGAGCCGAGCACAAACTTCGAGATATTCTAAACATTGTTCGTACTCTTCTTACATCTACATCATATCCTGAGCATTTTTAGGGAGAGGCTGCTCTTACAGCTGTTTATACAAAGAATCGTGTTCCTTTTCCAGTCATTGGGAATCAATCCCCATATGAATGTCTCTATGGTCAGCCCCCCGATTATAACACACTCAAAGTTTTCAGTTGTGGCTATTTTGTTCTTCTCCAACCATATGAGCGCACAAAACTAGAGTCTAGATCTCGTCTATGCTGCTTCTTAGGATATGGTATTGAACATAAGGGATACAGATATTGGGATCCTCACTCCAAGCGTCTTCAAGTATCCAAACATGTTGTCTTCTGGGAACACAAGATGTTCTCTTCTATTTCTAAGTTCCACCTATCACCTGACAATACTCCTATCCTCTTCACTAATCCTTCAGCAGATCTGTTCCCTGACTCTACTGATACAGACCTACCTCCTGGAACACTACCCCTATTAATCTCTCCATCTCCATCATCCTCTACCACTGATACCCTGATTGAGTCATCCACCTTGCCTTCTCCTGAGATGCCTGCTCCAACTGATGGATATGTTCCTGCACCTGAACCACCTCTCCGACAAAGCAACCGGGTAAAAACTCCTTCAGTTCTTCTTCGTGATTATGTTGCCTTTTCTACCATTCTTTCTCATCATGAACCTCAGTCTTATCATGAGGCTAGTACTAATCCTCTTTGGCAGAAAGTAATGGATGATGAATTACAAGCACTAAAACACAATCACACATGGGATTTGGTGAGCTTGCCACAAAGCAAAAATGTTATGGGATGCAAGTGGGTTTATAAGATCAAAACTCACTCAGATGGATCCATTGATCACTACAAAGCCCGTCTAGTAGCCAAGGGCTTTACCCAGGAGTATGACATTGATTTTGAGGAAACATTTGCCCCAGTTTCCCGACTCACTTCTGTCTGCAGCCTTATTGCAGTAACTGAAGTTCGACGTTGGGACTTATTCCAAATGGATGTCAAAAATGCCTTTATTAAATGGTGAACTCACTGAAGAAGTTTACACGCGTCCCCTCCTGGTTATCATCATCAGCCTCATCAAGTTTGCAAACTCCATCGAGCTCTCTATGGTCTCAAGAAAGCTCCATGGACTTGGTTTGCAAAATTCAGCACTATTGTTGAGGGTTTTGGGTTCACTGCCAGCCCATATGATTCGGCTCTTTTCATTCGCCGAACTAATCGAGGCATTATTCTCCTTCTCCTATACGTGGATGACATGATCATCACTGGGAGTGATACCTCTAGAATTCTGGATCTCAAAACTTATCTCAGCCAACATGTTGAAATGAAAGACCTTGGCAATCTTAACTACTTTCTGGGCCATGAGATCACTTCCAATTCTAATGGCTACTATCTTTCTCAGGCCAAGTATGCTTCTAACCTACTTATTCGGGCAGGACTTACCGACAACAAGACATGCATCACTCCTCTCGAGCCTACTTGTAGGCTCACACCTATGGATGGTGTACTCTTGGATGATCCTACCTTATACCGTCAACTTATTAGGAGTCTTGTTTATCTAACAGTTACCAGACCAGATATCTCCTATGTTGTCCATATTGTTAGCCAGTTTATGTCAGCTCCCTTTTCTCCTCACTATGCTGCAATTCTCCGTATTCTTAGGTATGTCAAGGGTACATTATACCATGGTCTTCATTTCTCTACTCACTCCTCCCTTGAGCTACGTGTCTACTCCAATGCAGACTGGGCAGGAGATCCTACTTATCGCCGTTCCACTAGTGGTTATTGCTTTTTCTTAGGTAATTCTCTCATTTCTTGGCGCAACAAGAAGCAAACTGTTGTTGCTCGATCTAGTACAAAAGTTGGATATCATGCTCTTGCTGATGCTACTCAGGAACTTCTCTGGCTATGATGGTTACTTAAAGACATGGGGGTCACTCATTCCGCTGCTACAGCATTGTAATAATCAAAGTGCCATTCAAATAGCCCACAATGATGTCTTTCATGAACGTACAAAACATATCGAGATCGACTGTCATTTTGTACGTCATCATCTCTCTTGTGGCACCATTCGACTTATCTCAGTCTCCTCCACTGATCAGACTGCTGACATTTTTACCAAAACTCATCCTCCTGGATGTCTCGAGGATTTGATTTTCAGACTCAAATTGGTTTCCATTCAACCACCTTGAGTTTGAGGGGGGCTGTTAGAGAAATATAGTATATAGTCTATGTCAAAATATATTGTACTCTACATTGTACTACACCTATACTTCCCTTTTGTACTTCCCTTTTTAGGTCCTTCATCTAGCTTATATAAAGGACTCCTCTATAATGTAAAATATATCAATATAATATATTGTGTTCTTTCTTTCTATACTTTATCATTGGACAATAGTATTCAAACTTTTTTAAATATTAACAATTTGCTCAAATAATATGTCGAATGTGTTTTGTAAAATTACCACACTGGCGAGACATTTTGGGAGCGTTTACTTGGTTGGATGTAACAAGGGTGAATAAATATTTTAAATCCTTTCTCGTTCATGCCGTTAGTCATGAATAATCAGATTACACATGCGTCAAACTTGTATGGTAAAATTTTATATTGTTTTTACTAGGTAAGTGACTAGATTAAAGTTCATTGATCTATATGTTGGAGGGTAGTTTATCTTAAAGGTTTTTTTTTTCTTCCTCATCATCTTTATTTGATCTTCTTGAAAACTATACGGGTTGCAAGATTGAGGATGTCACATACATTTTTGGAATATATATATAAGTTGAAAAAATGTATAATTATATTTTTTTTTCAGTGTTATCCTATAGTCCATGTTTTTATATCAAAAGGCTTACAAGCTCCTTGTATATAAATTATATTATTTTAGGAATATGTCTAGTATATGCATGCCATTATTGCTAGTTACACACTTATAATTGATGTGATAAAAAATATATATATATAATACAAACTATGACCCGACGAGACGTATTGGATACTGATCCAAAATATTGTACAACATATATGTAGTTCGATCGCACACGAATTAAACCAGATGTGCAAATCATCATTAGAATACGCGAACAACCAGACGTCCGACCTTGCAAAATTTCTAATCACTCGTATATATCCATTGCAACTAACTTGATTGTCGTAGGGATTGCATAAATTTTTAGGTCATATCTTGAGACATATTTCACGGATTTTGAACTATTAGGGATATACTAAAAGTCATGCTTTATGTAGTCAATTTATTATTCACTTGAAAAAACAAGTTATTCAATTTTAATGAGAATCTGTGTGGGAATGTTTGCATTATATTGTTTATTTAATATTGTGTGTGCATGTCTCTTATTCTACATAGTAGGTGATCTAGTGTGTAGAGTTCGGCTTACACACGGAAGATTAGACCATCGGATCTTGTAGATATAAGATTTTGGTTTATAATATTAGATAGGACTGGACACACCATCGGTAGGACTGCAACATAGTGGTGTAGTAGGTTTGTCTTGACTACGGGAAACGGTATTGTTTCAACTCACTTTGTTGATACACTTTGTGTATTAAACGGGATCGACTTAGGGTAATTATCTTTATACTGACTAATAAGGTAATTAATACCTCATGGTTATTATCAGTGCTTATACTCTAAATTCTAAGATAATACATAGACATGTAAATTTAATATTTACACTTTGATGCCTAAATGGTGAGATCCTTAAATGTGTCAATATATCATTGGATTAGGTGACAATATTAATTGTGTGGTGGATATTAATTGATGATGAAATCCACGTCTCAATTTTGGGATTGATGATATCCCCTTAAGGAAGCTTATAAGTTTGGGTAAAAAGCATTTTGCACCCCTAATGTATATACCGTTTTGGATTTTGCACCCTAATATTTCAATTTTCTCAAACTTGCCCTTAATGTATATAGCGAGTTGCAATGTGGCCCTTCCGCATAATTTCTGTTAAAAACTAACAGAAATTCGCCCATGGGTTAATCATGTGACTTATTTAATGGTATTCAAGTCATTCACTATAAATTAAAAGCATTTTGCACCCTTGATGTTTGGTTCATTTGGCAATTTTCACCCTTAATGTTTATGTCGTTTGGATAAGTTTTATTTTTATTTGTATGAAAAAAAAGGTGTTTTAACATACTCCATAATTTTTGGGTGCCTCTACCGCTACCCATTAATAATAGCAAGAGGACTAATCCAAATAAACTGAAACAAATCTAAAGTTATACAACCTATTATAATTGGAATTTTAAATAAACTCTAATTCTAAAAGGGTGGGCTAAATCCACCACCTTTTTTGCTAAATTCACTACCTTTTGAGAGTACAATGTCGCGCCCACGCCCTCGGAACGCCAGTCTGTCGGTGTGGGCTTGGCTTTCTAAAAGTGGGTGAATTGCGGCTTGATTTTTATTGGGAAGGGTGAAAATAGTATGGTAGGGCCTATTTGAAATGTTCAAAGTTGCCACCTAACATTTGGAGTGTTAGGACCCCTGCAAAGATAATTAAAGTAATTCATCTTTGAATTTTGAAAAACAGTTTTGAGAAAAGTGAACCCTTTAAAAGTGTGACTCTGAGTAGCCATGCGAAAACCAGAGATTTTGAGATGGGTCCGGGGACTCAATTATGTCGAAGAAAGGTATTAGGCACCCTCAAACATCCGTGCTAACACGGTTGCCAATTTTAGTGATTTTTATTAAAAATGGGGCATTTTTTTTTAAAAAGGTTTTGACCGGAAGGAAGGGACGGTGCCCATGAAAAATGTTCGAATTTCCTTTTATCAAAGTTATTGATCAACTTGATAAGTTAGGCATATTCGGTTTTAATAAAAGTGGAAAGATGCTCAAATTTCTAGTTATCAAAGCTATTGAACAACTTGATAAACGTGAATATTTGGTAAAAGAAAAAGGAGATTTCTTTTTTGTTTTTTGTTTTTTGTATTTTTTTTTTTTTTTAAATGGGTTTTCTAATATTCTGGAATTTTTTTTTACTATACTTTATTCACTTTAAAAAATCAAAACCCCAATTGAAAGAGAGAAAAGAAAAGTTTTACCTAAGTTTATGTCGAAGTGCAGTTTTTTCACAGCTTTAAGAGAAGTTTTTCCAAAAATGGAATGGAGGGGTTCCAGTGCTCCTATTTTTTTTAAATTTGGAGGATGCCTAGTAAAATGAGTCTAGTTTCCATTGGAGAAAACAGTTTGGTTATACCAATTATAGATTTGGAGAAATTGAGTTTAGAAGCACCCTTACTCAGAAATAGGGATTGCAATGTCGACTGAAATTGGACGATATTTTACGAAAATTGTACTGACCTGAAAAAAATCAAAAAAATCACAGGGGTAGGTAAGAAGCTATAGTTAACAGACAAAAAAATGGAGTAAAGGAAAAATTTTGTAGCAATCCAAACAGTGAACGTGGCCTGGTGTCACTGTTGTGATGTTTCTGGCAGATTATATGCCTTGTGTGTTTGTGCTTTGAAAATGGATCATACGATCTTTTTAATTCCAAAAAAAATCACAAACCAACATCATTGAGTTAGGAACACTCTCCAAGTGATTTCATTTGATTTGAATCAAAAATGAATTCGTGGTGATGTTTTGATTATGATCACAGCAGTGGACTTTAACAAGCATGGACTGTTTGGTGCTTCAATGGTGATTGAGTTTGGAAAAGAGAGATGAAGGAGTGGGGTTGCTCCCTGCTTTGTGCAGATATGAATGAGTTGGTATTTGTAGACCAAAAAGAGGGGAGGTTTAGTGGAGCATGGGTCTTGATTAGTGGAGTATGGGTTGAAATCATGAGGTGGAAAGGTGATGGTGGAGCATGGGGTGGGTATGGGTTGGAGAAAAGTGAAATGAGGGTTGTCTCCTTCTATGAATCATTCGTATATGTGTATACATGGTTGATGAGATGGAGAAATAATTCAATAGTGTAGGAGCATTGCAAGTTCGGTGAAATTTTGATTTAACTTTGATTTGCGATATTTCTTTCACCCAACGTCCGATTCTAAAAGCAACGTGCTCGTGTTAATGAGCACTTTATTTTGAAATGATCGGGTTAGGCAAAAATGGCTACATACATTATTTACTTTATCTTATGTATATGTTATATGTATCTGCGTCCCCTCAACTTTTGATTTTTTCCTTTTGCCTAATATACATATATATATATATATATATATATTAATTACAATGGGATTTAGAGTTGATTCAAAAAAGTGTTACAACTAGTGACGAATCCATGATTTGAGCTTGGGGAGGCTTGGGGGCAGCACCCTTGACCTATTATTCTTTTTTTTTTTTTGGAAAATTGTACCTTTGGGTTCAAAAAGTTGCATCATTATTCCGTGAGTTTTAAAATTACCCAAAGACAAAACAATTAAATCTCTTCATTGTTTTTTAAGCAAAAAGATCATATGTGTTATTTCTTTTTCTTTTTTTTTTTTAACACTTGTTTCACCTACAAAACAAAAAAATCTTTAGAAGTTTAGGATCATAGTGAGATTTATGGATCAAAGTCATTTATTTAGTTAAAAAAAAATTGTTGATCAAAGTGAGATTTTTTAGTTTAAAGCGATGAACCACATGGAAATTCTGTATCTTTTCCTTATGCATTTGCTAAACACTATATCTGACTCGTTTGGAAATATGTTATTATATATTCTTTGTAATTTATTCCCTTCATTTTATTTCCTTTATTTTTAGAATTAAAATTTATTTAAAATTCCAATTAGGATATATTGGCTGGGTAACTTTGGATTTTTTTTTCTTCATTTTATCTGGATTATGTCTCTTACTATTATTAAATGATAGCAGTAGAGGAACCCAATAATTATGCCGGAACACCTTTTTTTCATAAAAATAAAATTAAAACTTGTCCAAACAACTTAAACATTAAGGGTGCAAATCACCAAATGAACCAAACATCAAGGGTGCAAAATGCTTTTAATTTATGGTGAATGACTAAAATACCCTTAAATAAGCCACATGACTAGTATAAGGGCGATTTTCCACTAGTTTTTAACAGAAATTCCGATGGAAGGGCCACACAACTCGTCTTATACATTAAGGGCCAGTTTGAAAAAATTGAAACATTGTGGTGCAAAGTCCAAAATGGTATATATAATAGGGGTGCAAAATGCTTTTTACCCTATAAGTTTTGATTATCTCAAATCCTGCAAGTGGATTTTGTATCCGACATATAAGATAAGTGTAATAGCCTGTAATTTTATTTTCATTAATAAATGAATATTACATTTTATTTCTATTAATAAATATTTATTTGAGGTCAAACCGTAATTTTTATAAATAAAGTGATATTTTCTATGGATTTGAAAACTGTAATTGTATTTTTATACAACCCGGAATTTATTTCCTACGATAATAAGATTTTTTGAATTTTTATTTCAACCGTAAAATACCAGTTTATATTTTAAAGCTGCGATTATATCGCGACGTGTGTGTTGGAGCACGTGAGCTCACCACACAGGATAATCCCCGTGGTTTGCTTGGAGGCCACAACTCTATATTCAGTATATATGTTTTAGTCTCTCATTCTCTACGATCTTAACTCACTATCTCCCTCTCTTTCTCTCAATTTCTCTCTTGATCTCTCTAGAATACACACACACACATAGATTATATATGTATACTCATACATATACTTAGTTTTATATATATATATCAAGATAGAACGAGAGAGGAATTCGAGCTTCGGTAATTTACGGCAGATATTCTCGGCCTCTAATTCTCTGTACTAGACCCTCAGTGAGTATTATAAACTCACTCTCCATGTTTATATACGTATATTTTAGTATATATATATGTGTGTGTGTGTGTGTGTATACGTATGTATATACGTACACAATTGATGAGCTTGAGGTTGAAGTTTTAAGAAACTCAACCAAAATCAATTCCATGAATTGAAAATGAAATATCTTAGTCCATTAAGCTATGGTTCGAATACGAAGTAATTCATTCGTATCGCGACGTATTCTCAATTTAAAGTTTTGTCACTCTTGCTTTAATCACAAATTTTGAGAGATACAATCCATATCAGTGTAATCCGATCGCGTATTCTTAATCCACGTGAAAAATCGAAGAGATCCATATATTACATGATATGTTTGAAATAGAATCTGAAAATGGGTTAATTTCAGTTTTGAAAATCGAAACAGGGGAAAAGCGAAGAAGAAGAAGCCTCCGCTTCATCTCGCATGCGCGACCCCTCGCTTGCGCGGCTGGCTCGTGCAACCTGTGCAGTTTTGAGCAGAAAAGAATTTTTAACAGATTTCATGAAAATGGACAAATCACTCGTGCGGCCCGCTCGCGCGACATGTTATTTTGAGTAGTTTGTTTCTTTTTCAGAAAGGGACCGTTTGGAAAAGGTTTTGAAAGTTTTAAGGAACTCGGTTGAAAGATATATTGTTTGCGTTTAAGAACTGGATTAATACGAACGATTAAGACTGAGATTTATGTTGGATGATTGTACAGCTTTATAATTAATAAATGATGTTATGATTCATGAACATTGACATGCATGATAGGGTCGAGGTTGAGTCAACATGCATAGTGTATGAGAAGGTGTGAAAACAGTAAAGAGTGGCGGCCTTGTGTGCAACTCCAATATCGAGCGGATATTATTCTTGGTATTAGAGGCGACGATGTTGTGATCGACCCAGATATCGAGTGGATATAATTCCTGGTATCTGAGGTGATCGCGTAGTGTACAACTCCAATATCGAGCGGATATTATTCCTGATATTGGAGGCGACGATATTGTGTACGACTCCGATACTGAGCAGATATTATTCCTAGTATATGAGGCGCACAATTCGGATACTAAGCGGATATTATTCCTGGTACTGAATCGATGGTATGGTGTACGACCTGGATACTGAGCGGATATTATTCCTGGTATCTGAGGTAGTGGTAAGATTGAATCGAGTTTGTCGAGGGAAAAGAGTCGGCAACATGAGATGATACATTGTTCATGCATGGTCACATATTTATTGCTTATTATCTCCCCGTGTTATATCTTGAAGTTAAGACCTTGAATTATTATTTTAAAGTTTAACCAGTAACGTTGTGATATATACTTATATATACATTGCGAGCATATGTTTATTTTGCTCACCAGCTTGCATAAGCTGACGGTGTTGATATGCCCTGGACTCTATGTTCAGATTCTCCAGGTCAGGAGCAACCAGAGTATTTCGACTATACTAGTTAGAGGCAGGAGACTTTCCAGGAGGGTTGTTTTATATTTCTTATGCTTTAAATTTCAGAGATGTAATCGACTCTATATTAGATTTTGAATAAGGTGGTTTGTGCCTAAGACAATGATTGATGTAATAGTTTAGTAAGTTTTTTAATTTGGAGTTTTATGTTTATTTATATCTTCGGCTTTTAGAAATGCTATTAAGTTATTTGTGGCATGGACAATTGGTCACTTACACTTGTCACGGCCTATGAGTCCATAAAGGAAATGAAACACTTTCCTGATTTATGCTACGTTGGGGCGTGACAAAAAGTTAAGCAGAGGATCTCAAGGAATTTTGAGAGATTAGTTAAATATGATTGTTAGTAAGTATATTTAATTAATGGATATATATAATCTTAATGTGAGGGAGACAATAAGTATTTTTAATAACATGGAGCTCGAAATATATTTTTGAGATAGGGTAGGAGTGCAATTATAATTCTTTAGTGGTATGAATTATAGTTTATGAGAATGTGAATCTGATTCAGTTCGAAGTAGGGTTTTCTAATCCAAAGGAAGCATATTCCTTACTGACTTCTTATGATATCTATGGTAGCCTATATATATGCTGCTTTGGTTCTCCTCTCAGTTTGCATTTTTCTACATAAAGTATTATAAGTCGGAAGAAAAAAGAGAGCGTAAAAAAGGAGAGAGCAGAAAACAAAGGATTTCGGAAGAGTCCATACAATCAGTTCGATATTCTGGCAGTAGAGGAATACGGTAGAAGATCGTGAGCAATTATCGAGCCTTTGTTCTCAATTCGTCTACTACATCAGTCCGATTTGCAGTTCAAGGTAACCCTAATTCCGCCCTTGTAGGGTTTTGTAGCTTTCACGTAATTTTTTACAGTATCAACTTATACGCACTGTCAACGAATTCTGGTAAAGCAGTTTCCTAACATGAACGAGGTTATTAAATTTGTGAAAACTATAGCCTATTTAGAAATGCTTAAAATATAGTATGATTCAATCCAAGTCTCACTTTTTTTCTAACTTTTATAAGAGGTAAGGCAAGGCCAGCCCTAGGCATATGTCAAGAAGGCCATTGCCTAAAGCCCCTACTATCCCACTAAATTTTAAGTGCCCTAAAAAAATCTCTACCATAATGTAACCCAACCATTCCCTAAAGCCCCATTAAAAAGCCAGAATCCTCAGCTAGCTAGTCTACTAACATTAGTACTTCAATCCAAACATGCACTAAATTCCAATTAAGTCAAATAAACCACGATTCAGTTGTCTTAGCCCGTATTCCAAACACATCCTTCTTTCCTTCCCAAACCTATAGCCTCTGTCCCAAACACACCATTATTTTTCCCAGACCCCATTCTAGTTGACATAGTCTCAACTCTCTGTTAAGTGAACTGCAGCGTTGGAGAATTGAGTTGCGACAAAGGAGGACAAGGTACACAGACCACTTCAAGATTTTAGAAGAAAATTAGATGTAGCCTAAAAAAATTACACTTAAGCCCCCCTTCCCAAAACAAACAAACAAACAAATTCTCAAAAAACTATTTACTTTATTAGTGTTTGAGATTTAAAAAAAAAGAATTTATAACATCATCAAGTAGTATTGATTATATGATATATCCAATTTTTTTGGTCTCAATTGTAGTAACAACGTGTAATTTTGTTACACCGCTGGTGTTAATTAACAGTGATTTTTTAATCTACAATTTGTAAGTTATAATATTATATTAATCAGGTCACAAAGTATTGTAACTTTGATGTAAATAACATACCATGGGAGAAAATTTCTTGATTTTTTGTGTAAATTTTTATAGAACTAACTTATGTCATTTATATGAAAAATATGTATAAATATATATATAAAAACAAAAAAAACAAAAAACCATCGGGGCGCTGCCGTAAACTCGGGCACCTTTGGGTGCTATTTCTCGATTCTCCTCTACTAAGTCCCCCAACTTCAAATTTCTGCATCCACTCTTAGTCCTTTTCAAAAGTTTGCCTAGGATCCCCAAAAGTCCAGGGCCATCATGACTAAGGTTGGTTGGCTTTACAAAAGAACTTTTGAACATAGTAATAAGAATGTGCATTAAATTTTGTGCAAGAAAGGGCACTTTCTAAACACTAAAATTTATGAAACCAGTTTGAGAGCAAATCGTCGGCCGCAGTTTGTGGGCTGTCATCTTAGTAGCACCAGTAAGTATCTCTAGAATGAAATTGTTTATATTTTGTTATTTTTGCAAAAAACTATTTTAGTTATCCATTCAACCTTTAATTCCAGCACTAGTTTTTAACTAATCATCTTGCTTTATTATATTTCATGTGTATGAGTGAGATTTGTGTCAATTGACTAATGAAAGATCCAAATGTTTAGTATTGGAGAGGAAAAATATAGAGTCATTCCGGTCAAGATAAGTTTGGTTAGTCAAAAACATAAATGTTAAAAAAACTAGCCATGCGGTTAGCTTGTCGGAGCACATATAATTTCCTATAGCAAGCTATAGTGTTTGAAAAATTAAATTAGCTAGTCAGTTGGAGATGCTCTAAGGGATCAATTGATTGTTGTCAGTTGTGCACAATGACAAGAGAATAGATGTCAATTAGCCATTTGGGTACAATGACAAAACGGTAACCCATGACCGGAAAGCGACAATATTTTAGGCCAACGACACTCGTGTCGGATGCATGCAAAGAGTCTTATTGGTGAAAGATTGGGCATATAGTCCAAAGATTGGATCGGCAATCCAAAGAGTCGAGAGTAAAAATTGAACATACGGTTCAAAGCAAAATATTCGAGTCAGTATGGTTTGGGTTGTAGTCCTAAAGCGATCAATTGATTATTGTTAGTTGTGTTTCAAAGATCCGAGTAAATTCGTTGAACGTTTCGTAAACAATCGCATTACCACGAGATTAGAATAACTAAGACATAAAGACATGTTTTTAATAAGTTGTGAAAATAGAACGTTTTACTTTCTTAACAGATTAACCAATGCTTTCTGAGCCCGTTCAGTGTAGTAGGTTTATTGACTCAGCTTGCGGTAAAGCTGGTGACCTTCATGTCCTGGATAATCAAATGTCCAAATCTTGCAGAGGCAGGTTACCCGGGCGAGGAGTACGCCGAGTAAGGCTATGGGTGTGCGAGCTAGCTGCCGAAAGTGAAGACTTTTGTTTATGTATCTTTTGTTTAGTGGAGGCACTCGATGCCAATATTTTTATTAATATGTTGTAGGGCTTTACACCCAGGATATTATTATCTTCTCTTTTAGTTCTGTGGGTTGTAGTAATGGATTTAAGACTCTGAAGATGTTTAATATTATGTAAGCCTAGAACCACCATGCTTATTATTACTGCTTCCGTTTACTGTTTACTGCTTTTATCTTGATTCTTTCTTGTATGGACAAGCACGCGATCTTTAAACCAGTCACATATCTATGGACCCCATAAAGGAAATTTTAAAATTTTCCTATTTTTTGCTTACTCCGGGGCATGACAACCGTTTTGGATTTGCACCCTAATGTTTCAATTTTCTCAAACTTGCCCTTAATGTATATAACGAGTTGCAATGTAGCCCTTCCATCAGAATTTCTATTAAAAACTAACAGAAACTAGCCCATGCGCTAGTCATGTGACTTTTTAAGGGTATTTTAGTCATTCACTATACATTAAAAGCATTTTGCACCCTTGATGTTTGGTTCATTTGGCGATTTGCACCCTTAATGTTTATGTCGTTTGGATAAGTTTTATTTTTATTTTTATAAAAAAAAGGTGTTCCATACTCGGTAATTTTGGGGTGCCTCTACCGCTACCCATTAATAATAGCAAGAGGACTAATCCAAATAAAATTAATGAAACAAATCTAAAGTTATACAACCTATTATAATTGGAATTTTAAATAAACTTTAATTCTAAAAGGGTGGGGCTAAATCCACCACCTTTTTTGCTAAATTCACTACCTTTTGAGAGTACATTGTTGCACCCGCGCCCTCAGAACGCCAAGCTGTCGGTGTGGGCCTGACTTTCTAAAAGTGGGTGAATTGCGGCTTGATTTTTATTGGGAAGGGTGAAAATAGTATGGTAGGGCCTATTTGAAATGTTTAGAGTCGCCACCTAACATTTGGGGGTGTTAGGACCCCTGCAAAGACAATTAAAGTAATTCATCTTTGACTTTTGAAAAACAGTTTTGAGAAAAGTGGGCTCTTTAAAAGTGTAACTCTGAGTAGCCATGCGAAAACCAGAGATTTTGAAGTGGGTCCGGGGACTTGATTATGTCGAGGAAAGGTATTAGGCACCCTTAAACATCCGTACTAACACGGTTGCCAATTTTAGTGATTGTTTTATTAAAATGGGGCATTTTTTTTTTAAAAAAGGTTTTGACCGGAAGGAAGGCACGATGCCCATGAAAAATGTTCAAATTTCCTTTTATCAAAGTAATTGATCAACTTGATAAGTTAGACATATTCGGTTTTAATAAAAGTGGAAAGATGCTCAAATTTCTAGTTATCAAAGTTATTGAACAACTTGATAAACGTGAATATTTGGTAAAAGAAAAAGGAGATTTTTTTTTTGTTTTTGTTTTTTATTCTTTAAAAAAAAAGGTTTTCTAATATTCTGGAAATTATTATTTTTTTACTAGACTTTATTCACTTTAAAAAATCAAAACCCCAAATGAAAGAGAGAAAAGAAAAGTTTTACCAAAGTTTATGTCGAAGTGCAGTTTTTTCACAGCTTTGAGAGAAGTATTTCCAAAAATGGAACGGAAGGGTTCCGGTGATCCTATTTTTTGAAATTCGAATGACGCATAGTAAGATGAGTCTAGTTTCCATTGGAGAAAACTGTTTGGTCATACCAGTTATAGATTTGGAGAAATTGAGTTTAGAAGCACCCTTACTCAAAAATAGGGACTGCAATGTCGACTGAAATTGGACGATTTTTTACGAAAATTTAACTGACCCAAAAAAAAATTAAAAAAAAAAATCACAGGGATAGGTAAGAAGTTATAGTTAACGGACATAAAAATGGAGTAAAGGAAAAATCTTGTAGTAGTCCAAACAGTGAACGTGGCCTGGTGTCACTGTTGTGATGTTTCTGGCAGATTATATGGCTTGTGTGTTTGTGCTTTGAAAATGGATCATACGATCTTTTTAATTCCGAAAAAAATCACAAACCAACATCATTGAGTTAGGAACACTCTCCAAGTGATTTCATTTGATTTGAATCAAAAATGAATTCGTGGTGATGTTTTGATTATGATCACAGCAGTGGAGTTTAACAAGCATGGACTGTTTGGTGCTTCAATGGTGATTGAGTTTGGAGAACAGAGATGAGGGAGAGATGAGGGAGTGGGGCTGCTCCCTGCTTTGTGCAGATATGAATGAGTTGGTATTTGTAGACCAAAAAGAGGGGAGGTTTAGTGGAGCATGGGTCTTGATTAGTGGAGTATGTGTTGAAATCATGAGGTGGAAAGGTGATGGTGGAGCATGGGTGGGTATGGGTTGGAGAAAAGTGAAATGAGGGTTGTCTCCTTCTATGAATCATCTATATATGTGTATACATGGTTGGGATGATGGAGAAATAATTCAATAGTGTAGGAGCATTGCAAGTTCGGTGAAATTTTGATTTTAACGTTGATTTGCGATATTTCTTTCACCCAACGTCCGATTCGAAAAGCAACGTGCTCGTGTTAATGAGCACTTTATTTTGAAATGATCGGGTTAGGCAAAAATGGCTACATACATTATTTATTTTATCTTATATATATGTTATATGTATCTGCGTCCCCTCAAGTTTTGATTTTTTCTGTTTGCCTAATATACACATATATATATATATATATTTTTTAATTACAATGGGATTTAGAGTTGATTCAAAAAAGTGTTACAACCAGTGACGAAGCCATGATTTGAGCCTAGGGTGGCTTGGGGGCAGCACCCTTGACCTATTATTCTTTTTTTTTTTTTTTTTGGAAAACTGTACCTTTGGGTTTAAAAAATTGCATCATTATTCCGTGAGTTTTAAAATTACCCAAAGAAAAACAATTAAATCTCTTCATTTTTTTTAATGAAAAGGATCATATGTGTTATTTCTTCTTCTTCTTTTTTTTAACACTCGTTTCACCTCCAAAACAAAAAAATCTTTAGAAGTTTAGGATCATAGTGAGATTTATGGATCAAAGTCATTTATTTAGTTAAAAAATATTTGTTGATCAAAGTGAGATTTTTGAGTTTAAAGCGATGAACCACATGTAAATTCTGTCTTTTTTCCTTTTGCATTTACTAAACTCTATATCTGACTCGTTTGGAAATCTTTTATTGTATTTTCTTTGTAATTTATTCCTTTCATTTTATTTTCTTTCATTTTAGAATTAAAGTTTATTTAAAATTCCAATTAGGATATATAGGCTGGGTAACTTTGGATTTTTTTTTTCATTTTATTTGGATTAGATCTCTTACTATTATTAAAGGATAGCGGTAGAAGCACCCAAAAATTATGCCGGAACACCTTTTTTTTTCTTCATAAAAATAAAATTAAAACTTGTCCAAACAACCTAAATATTAAGGGTGCAAATCGCAAAATGAACCAAACATTAAGGGTGCAAAATGCTTTTAATTTACGGTGAATGACTAAAATACTTTTAAATAAGTCACATGACTAGCACATGAGCGAGTTTCCGTTAGTTTTTAACGGAAATTTTGACGGAGGGCCACATTGCAACTCGTTATATACATTAAGGGCCAGTTTGAGAAAATTGAAACGTTATGGTGCAAAGTCCAAAAATGGTATATACATTATGGGTGCAAAATGCTTTTACCCTATAAGTTTTGATAATCTCAAATTCTGCAAGTGGATTTTGTATCCGACATATAAGATAAGTTAAGCAGAGGATCTCAAAGAATTTTGAGAGATTAGTTAAATATGATTGTTAGTAAGTATATTTAATTAATGGATATATGTAATCTTAATGTGAGGGAGACGATAAGTATTTTAATAACATGGAGCTCGAAATATATTTTTGAGATAGGGTAGGAGTGCAATTATAATTCTTTAATGGTATGAATTATAATTTATGAGAATATGAATCTGATTCAGTTCGATGTAGGGTTTTCTAATCCAAAGGAAGCCTATTCATTATTGACTTCTTATGATATCTATTGTAGCCTATATAAATGCTGCTTTGGTTCTCCTCTCAGTTTGCATTTTTCCATATAAAGTATTATAAGTCAGAATAGAAAAGAGAGCATAAACAATGAGAGAGTAGAAAACAAAAGGATTTCGGAAAAGTCCATACACTCAGTTCGATATTATGGCAGTAGAGGAATACGGTAGAAGATCGTGAGCTGTTATTGAGCCTGTGCTCTTGATTCGTCTACTACATCAGTTCGATTTGCAGTTCAAGGTAACCCTAATTCCGCCCTTGTAGGGTTTTGTAGTTTTCACGTAATTTTTTATAGCATCAACTTATACGTGCAGTCAACAAATTTTAGTAAGCAATTTCCTAACATGAACGAGGTTATTAAATTTGTGAAAATTATAGCCTATTTAGAAATGCTTAAAATATAGTATGATTCAATTCAAGTCTCACTTTTTTCTTACTTTTAAGAGAGGTAAGGCAAGGCCAGCCCTAGGTATATGCCAAGAAGGCCATTGCCTATGGCCCCTACTATCCCACTAAATTTTAAGTGCCCTAAAAAATTCTCTACCATAATGTAACCCAACCATTCCCTAAAGCCCCATTAAAAAGCCAGAATCCTCACCTAGCTAGTCTACTAATATTAGTACTTCAATCCAAATATACACTAAATTCCAATTAAGTCAAATAAACCACGATTCAGTTGCCTTAGCCCCTATTCCAAACACATCCTTATTGCCTTCCCAAACCTATAGCCCCTGTCCCAAACACACCATTATTTTTCCCAAACCCCATTCTAGTTGACATAGTCTCAACTCTCTATTAAGTGAACTGCAACGTTGGAGAATTGAGTTGCGACAAAGGAGGGCAAGGTACACAGACGACTCCTATATTTTAGAAGAAAATTAGGTATAGCTTAAAAAATTTACACTCAAGCCCCGCTTCCCCAAACAAACAAACAAATTCTCAAAAAACTCTTTATTTTATTAGTGTTTGAGATTTGAAAATAATTCTATAACATCATCAAGTAGTATTGATTATATGATATATCCAATTTTTTTGGTCCCAATTGTGGTAATAACGTGTAATTTTGTTATACTGCTGGTGTTAATTAATAGTGATTTTTTAATCTGCAATTTGTTAGTTATAATATTATATTAATTAGGTCACAAAGTATTGTGACTTGATGTACATAACATGCAATGGGAGAAAATTTCTTGATTTTTTGTGTTAAATTTTTATAGCATTAACTTATATCATTTACATAAAAAAAAAATGTATAAATACATATATAAAAACAAAAAAACAAAAAACCATCGAGGCGCTGCCGTAAACTCGGGCACCCTTGGGTGCTATTTCTGGATTCTCCTCTACTAAGTCCCCCAACTTCAAATTTCTGCATCCACTCTTAGTCCTTTTCAAAAGTTTGCCTAGGATCCCCTAAAGTCCAGGGCCATCATGACTAAGGTTGGTTGGCTTTACAAAAGAACTTTTCAACATCTATACTATTATATACTATATTTTATTATATAAAAGAGGCTTAGAGTGATTTCTAATTTCAATTTATAATTCAATAAATTGTTTGCTCCTTATATGTAATTTTGCCTTTAGTAATACTTTGAGATGCTATGCCTTGTTTGGCAAACCGAATTTTGCCTTTATTTGTGTTTGTGTTTGTGTTTTTTTTTTTAACCCAAAAAAGGCGCTCAAAAAATAATAGAGTTTGTTTGGCAAACCAGTTGTGGCCTTTGTTTGTCTTGCTTGTTTCCACTTTTTCCCAAACCAGGCACTAAACCCATGGATCAAAAGTCAACAATTTCGGCTACCTTGTTTGGCAAGCCGGTTTTGTGCTTTGTTTTCGTTTTTCCCAAACAATGCTTTACGCACATATAATGGATCAAAAGTCAACCAATTCGGTGCCTTGTTTGGCAAATCGATTTTGTGCTTTTCTTTTTTGTTTCTTTGTTTTGGTTTTTCCCAAACAAGGCTTTACACCCATATAATTTAAACTTAATAAATTTAATTCATTTGTTTTATAAATTTATAATTTCATACAATTTCATATCTTTTCATACACATAAGAAATATATAATAATAATCACAATACATATATAAGAAATACTTTGCAAAGTTAAAAGACAAATTGTAATTTACAATTACTAATACATTTAAAATCATATTTTATCACACACACATACCTATAAATTTAATTCACACAAATACATTCGTTTGTTTTTTAAATTTAATTTCATATCATTTCATACTCATCATAAATATATAATAATATAAATAGATTTAATAAATTTAATTATTCATCATAAATAATAATAATAATAATAATAATAATAATAATACATATATAAGGAATAATTTGCAACAATTTCATATCATTTCATACTCATAATAAATATATAATAATAATACTCCTAATAATATTACTCCTAATAATATTACATATATAAGAAATACTTTGCAAAGTTAGAAGACAAATTGTAATTTACGATTACTAATACATCTACAATCATATTTTATTACATACACATTCGTATGAATGTAATTCACACACATATACAATGCTATCACACGCATAATAAATATATATGAAATACTTTGCAAACTTAAAAGACAAATTGTAATTTACAATTACTCATATCATTTCATACTCATAATAAATATATAATAATAATAGATTTAATAAATTTAATTCATTTGTTTTTTAAATTTATAATTTCATATCATTCTCATGACAAGGAAATTAGTTTTTTCAAAATATCATGTGCTATAATGTTAGAACAACACTTTTAAACAACGAAGTTATTACTTTTAAACAACACTTTCAACTTTATTGTATGAAGTTTATATGTAATTAAACAAAAAAGAAAAAAGACAAAAGATGATAAGGTTTTTCAAAATATCGTGTGTTATCATATTAAAAATAAGTTATTACTTTTAAACAACATTACTCTCAATACTATTTTGTGCATAGTTCATACAATAAATAGTGGATTAAAAAATAAATAAATAAAAGGAGAGAAATGCTAAAACAAACAGAAGTGAAAGCACTAAAGAAAGATTTGGAAAAAAGAAAAAGAAAATATATTTGCTTCCATCCAGGATAATTGAAGCTTTTACGTTTACAATTTTATTTTGTTAGTAGTACATATTCAATACATTTAGGATTTAGTATTGTTTGGTTTAAAAATTTTCAAGTCACAAAACTATAAATGTATCAACGATAAATACATATAATTTATTTTCTAATTTTGACGGACCCGTGCATTGCACGCGCGTCCATCCTTGTAGTAATAAGAATGTGCATTAAATTTTGTGCAAGAAAGGGCACTTTCTAAACACTAAAATTTATGAAACCAATTCGAGAGCAGATCGTCGGCCGCAGTTTGTGGGCTGTCATCTTAGTAGCACCACTAAGTATCTCTTGAATGAAATTGTTTATATTATGTTATTTTAGCAAAAACTATTTTAGTTATCCATTCAACCTTTAATTCCAACACTGATTTTTATCTAATCATCTTGCTTTATTATATTTCATGTGTATGAGTGAGATTTGTGTCAATTAGTCACTAATGAAAGATCCAAATATTTAGTATTGGAGAGGAATAATATATAGTCATTCCGGTCAAGATAAGTTTGGTTAGTCATAAAGATAAATGTTAGAATAACTAGCCATATGGTTAGTGGAGCACATATAATTTCCTATAGCCAACTATTTTGTTTGAAAAATTAAATTAGCTACTCAGTTGGAGATGCTCAAACGGATTGACAACATGACCACTTTGGCATTTTTTCCATTATAAAAAATGATAAAAAAAAATTGCCAAAATAAGTGTGTTGTCAATAACTTAGTGATGCTGTTGGGATGGCAGCCCACAAGCTACCGAGAATGCAAATCAGCCTGTTCACTTATGAATCAAATACCTGATTCTCTGTAATGAGAACATTTTTTCTCACCTATTACTCATTAGGTGATATGTGTCTTATCCTCATTCGTATTTTACTACTATTGACATGTCATCCAATGAAAGCATAATGAGCAAAAATGGGAAATAAACTTTAATACAATTGATGTTGTTTCTCTCACATAAACAATAAAAACAATTTGGACAAAAATGTAATTCACACTACTTTTACTATTCAAATGAGAAAAACAACACAAAATATAGTCAATAAAATTGTATTAAAGTTGGGCGAATGATTTATTTGGTTGTACGATACAATTAAATCACTTTGACGTTCAATGGTAAAAAATATTCTTACCACAAACACAACCTTAAGTTGTCAGTGCTATACCTAATCCTATACAACTAGTCAAAAGACAAGACTCACGAGTCACCGTGCTACTATTACCGTGAACATGAACTATCGCCACACCATTTCCACATCACAGTCCTACTCCTACCTGCCTCAAGGAATAGACTTCAGAGCCGTTTAATGTGTAATATTGTTTTTTACACATTAACGGCTCGTTTGGTTCATGGATTCTTAGGGTGGATTTTTATTCCACCTTAAGATTACTAGTAATGTTAAACTTTATCCTTGTTTGGTTCATAGATTATTGATTGAATTGTGGGTCCCATTGGATTTAGAATCCACCCAAAGGTGGAAAATATGGTGGATTCTAAATCCTAGCTTACAGGTGGTATTCTCAAAGATTATTGGGGTTTTAATTTTCTAATTTCATACTACCTAAATTAGCCCTTATATTTGTGGAAGGTATAAGTTAACATCATTCCTATTGTGGATAATCTTCAAGGGTAGTTAATGTATTTAACATTATTCCTATTTCATTTTCCTTGATCTAACCAAACACTGGATTCTAAATCCACCTAGGATTCCGCTCGTGAATCAAACACTTTACAAGGATTTAGATTCCTAGTAAATTGATTACTAGTATTATGATTCCTGGCAATCAGAATCCACCTAAAATAATCCATGAACCAAACGGGCCGTAAAGGTAAAAATAAAAGAGTATTTTTGTTAACTCAAAAAGTAGTTTATTATTATTCACTCAAGTATTTTTTTTGATTAATGTAGTGGAATTTAGGATTTGGGTCTCACTGTATTAATTAATGAGATACTTTGAATGAGCATTAATCAATCATTTTTTGGATGAGCAATAGTATTTTTCTAAAAATAATGTGAAATTATAATTTTAACCAAATCATTTTAATATTATTTTTATTATTTATGTGTGTAGAATAACACCAACAATATACACTTAACAGCACTGAAATCTGTTCCGTGCCTAAAATTCGTGTACATCGTCCCACTAAATTACGGAAAAGCTGTTGGAGACTGGAGAGAGAGAGTGAGAGGTTGAAATTATTTACCCCTGTTTGTTAATTTTTTTTTTTTTTCAAATGGCTACCCAGAAACAAAAATATTTTCCATTTTCAGACTATATTTAGAAAGAAAAAGTTTAGAGGGAAAAATTCAAATTCCATTCCCTTCCCCTAAAGTTCCAATTTCAAAACCCCGCCTTTTTAAAATTCCCCCATTTCTCTCTTCCGTCCAAATCCAAACATTACTTAACAGCTGTGCTGTGGTCTTCATTACTAATCCATATTATTTTCCTCTCTCTCTCTCTCTCTCTCACACACACACACACAACACACACACACAGAGTCTAGTAGTCTACTACTGACCAATCACTCTCCCATGGCGCACGATAGCGACCTCCCCTGCGACGGCGACGGCGTTTGCATGGTCTGCAAGAAGAAGCCGTCGGACGGCGAGACCCTCACGTGCAAGACGTGCGTCACGCCGTGGCACGTCAACTGCCTCTCTTCTCGCCCCGAAACCCTAGCCGATACCGTGCAGTGGGAGTGCCCGGACTGCTCGTTCGTCGCCGATCCTAATCCGCCGCCGGTCGCGGCGGCGAAGGAGGTGGTTTCCGGCGGATCTGAACCTTCGTCCGACTTAATCGCGGCGGTTCGAGCGATCGAGTCGGATGGATTGCTCACTGACCAAGAGAAGGCGAAGAAACGGCAAGAGCTCATGAGCAGAGGCGCTAAGTCAACAGCGAACGAGGACGCGAATCTCAAGAAGAGTAGGTTGAATGGTAACAACGATGTTTTGGATCTTCTGGATGAGAGTTTGAACTGCTCGTTTTGCATGCAACTTCCTGAGAGGCCTGTTACGGTACGTGTCTGCTTCTATTTCGTCTGTGACACTCATTTTTGAATCTGAGAGTCCCTAACCTAATCGAGGTCTCGAAAGTCAAGAGCTATGACTCAATCGTCTTGACTTTTATATTTGAGGTTGATATAGAAATATATATATATATATATATATTTGTATATAATTATATCGTCGGCATATATTGTTAGATTGTATTTGGAGAACCTCTATATGTTTTGTTGTTCCAGTGTCGTTTTCAATGATTGCCAAAATAAAAAATTTGATCCCATGCTATTATAGTTTATTTTGTATTTTAGTTATATTTGAACAATGTGTGTGTATGTGCGTGCTTGTGGACGAATTATTCTGAATATTTATTATTAATTTTTTTTCATAATTTATTTCTATAACTGGTATACATGAAAGTCTATGAAGATGAAGATTTTGCAAAGTTCTATATGCCTTAAATTGTAAATATTTAACAAATAACATGTTCTTTAGCATTCTACGGGTTCAATTATTCTAGCAGTTAGATTCTGCTATAATGTGACTGTTTCATAATATCGGTCAATTATATAACTTCAAAATATACTGCAATCTCAAATGAACCATGAGCTTATTCTTATTATTGTTCCCGTGTGTGGCTTTGACTAGATAGCCATGGAGTGGTCAAGTAATTAGCACATGAACATAGCTAAGGAACAGTGGAGCACCCACATAGCCTTCCTAAATACTCAGTTGTCCTTTTCTTTTAATAGAACCAAGTCCCACTTAAATCTGGCATTATCACCTCTTTTGGAACAAAAACCTTCTACACTGCCTGAACAGTGAACACCCATAATGTGGTAAAATATTAGATTGCATTACCATGTATTTGAAATGTATGGTATACTTGGTTTCACCTCACCCTTTGTTATCATTTTTCCTACCCAATTGTTAGTTTTTATTTTGTTGTTCTTATCCTCTGGGTCTAGATAAAATTTCGTGTAAACGTGTGCTAGCATATAGCATGTGCATTCATACCCTAAAGTGTTTTCTCACAAAGAGAGCTTGTAAATATGTTGACATTCAAATTTTATTTTTCTAGAACTATGTTGATGAATACATTTGTGCTGTTGTGCATTAAACTTTATTTAAACTGAAAATTTGTTTAGCCTAGCTTAATTTAACAGTTGCCAAATGTTCACAATCTATTTCTCTATTTCAGACACCATGTGGTCACAATTTTTGCCTGAAGTGCTTCCAGAAATGGGTTGGGCAGGGGAAGCGCACTTGTGCAAATTGCCGCAATTCCATCCCACCCAAGATGGCTGCCCAACCTCGAATCAACTCTGCCCTTGTCATTGCCATCCGAATGGCCAAGATGTCAAAATCTGTGAACGTGGAGGGCACACCAAAAGTTTACCATTTTATCCACAATCAAAATCGTCCCGACAAAGCTTTCACCACTGAACGTGCAAAGAAGAGCGGAAAGGCTAATGCTTGTAGTGGAAAAATATTTGTCACAGTCGCACCTGATCATTTTGGACCAATTCCAGCAGAGAATGATCCGGATAGGAATCAGGGTGTGATGGTGGGAGAGTTGTGGGAGGATCGGATGGAATGTAGACAATGGGGGGCCCACCTTCCTCATGTTGCAGGTATCGCTGGGCAATCAGATTATGGGGCACAATCTGTGGCACTTTCAGGAGGTTATGAAGATGATGAGGACCATGGCGAGTGGTTCCTCTACACAGGAAGGTATATTTCCTACGCCTTGTCATCAGCTGGCTTTGAAGAATGGTATTATTTTGCAATGTGATAACTTACCAGAAAGAAAGTCTGGAAATTTTAGGAGTTTAATTTATGATGATTACAGCTGTGATTATGAATCTGCAAGAGTCAATTGTGCTGCACTACACTGGTTGGGTACCACAACCATCCTTTACCATGTTGTGCATTTGCTCCAGAATATTTGGTGGTGACAAAATTCATTAAGACATTTATTTATTAGAAATGGTAGGCTTATGTCAAACTAGTTTTAATGTCTAAGCACCACTGTATTATAATCAATTAATCATCCTCGCTTGATTCCTTGGTAGATGGATCATATCTGCTGTTTATTGTTCTTTATTCACTTGTTTTGAGGTCATTCTCGCTCTTGATTGGCAGTGGTGGAAGAGACCTCAGTGGAAATAAAAGGACGAACAAAGAACAGTCATTCGATCAGAAGTTTGATAAATCCAACGAGGCATTACGAGTCAGTTGCCTTAAAGGTTATCCTGTGCGAGTAGTTAGGTGAGTTTTGGATTGTGCGGATGATGTCTTATATTGTGAATGAGTATCAAATATCTGTTATCGAATTTTTTTTGTGAAACTAGAATAAAGAATACTTCAATGATTGCCATCTCCTAGGATATCATATGATTGTATTTGTATTCTCTTGTACTATATCCACAAAACTGAGACCGCCTATAATTTCTAGTGTTTGCAAGGTTACAAAGGCACCAGCTCTGGATATTTCCTTTTATTTCGATGACATTCATCCACAAAACTGAGACCGCCTATAATTTCTAGTGTTTGCAAGGTTACAAAGGCACCAGCTCTGGGTATTTCCCTTTTATTTTGATGACATTCATGAAATGAATGCTGGAAACAATACTTGCGTGCATGTAGGCTTTTAGGATTTAGTTCACCAAAGTGACAGCGGTAAATTTCCCAGAGCTGGAAGATCCATCTTTAGATAAAAAGAGGGTTTTTTTTCCCTAATAAGCTGCAAATGATATTTGATCTTTTTGTCTTTCAGACAGGAAAAGAGGCATCCAACTTCACGAGTTTCCTAACTCTTATTTCCTTGACCTAGCTGTAATGGTCAGTTTCAGGTTTAGTGTTCTAATGGTTAAGCATTCTTTTCATGGGTATTGCTCTTTATTTTCATCCTAAACATTTTAACATGTGAAAGCTTTTTACATATTGGCTAAAAATATGTCGGATTCTCTAAGGAGTAATTTTGCTCCAAAATAATAGCAAATTATTTCCTGTGTGTATTGTATACTTTTTCTTGTGGATCTTGCTTCACTATCATTCCACATGCTTCAACATCCCACATTTTGATTTGCAGGTCCCATAAGGAGAAACGATCTTCTTATGCACCAGAAAAAGGAGTACGCTATGACGGGATTTACCGGATTGAAAAATGTTGGCGCAAAGTTGGAATTCAAGTATGATTGCTAATGATTGTTACTCTGTACACTGAGAAGAACATTTGGTAATGATTCCAGCTAAGTATATTCTCTGACAGTTTTATTTATAATCATAATAGGGATTTAAGGTATGCCGGTATCTTTTTGTTCGATGTGACAACGATCCTGCTCCATGGACAAGGTTTGACGTTCCCTTTACGTTGCATCTTCTCTCCCTCTATGTATGTATACAGTGTATATCAGTGTTTAAATTTTATGTATCTGAATCTGTAGTGATGACCGTGGGGACCGTCCAAGACCTTTCCCGACCATTAAGGAGTTAAAGAATGCAACTGATACCACCGAAAGAAAGGGAACTCCTTCTTGGGATTATGATGTGAGTTGGTGCAGTTTTAGACATAACAGTTGATTCTCTCTCTCTCTCTATCTCTCTCTCTCTCTCTCTCTCCACCCATCATTCTTTTTCCAAACTTTTACTTTGCTTCTCTATTGTAAAATTGATTGATACCAATCAAAGATTCAAAATTGACCAGATGTCAGAGTTTCCAATACTAATGTAATCTGTTATCGTTTTGTGGTGTAGTTGTACTTCTAGACCATGGGTTGCTAATTTTTCCATTTACTCATCCAATTCTTGACATGTAGGAGGAGAAAGATTGCTGGATGTGGAAGAAACCTCCACCAGGAAGTAGAAAGCAAGTAGATAGTGGAAATCTAGAAGATGGAAAGAGAACACCAAGAGTTAGACGGCAATCACAGTCTGTGTCTATAAGAGCTAAGCTTCTGAAAGGTATTTTTATTTTTCATTTAACCTTATTTACAGCATGCAATTGTATCACAGTTTGCTTGAGCAGTTACCACAACATGAGATACTCTAATAACTTGGCAGACTAAGTATTGTTTCTATGTTGAAAAGAAAAGAAATAGCCAAATACACATTTTTATGGAATGAGATTCAATATTATGCAGAATTTGGCTGCTTAATCTGCCGGAAAGTGATGGTTTCCCCGATCACTACCCCCTGTGCTCATAATTTCTGCAAGGCCTGTTTGGAAGGCGCCTTTGCTGGTCAAAGTTACATAAAGCAGAGGACATGTGAAGGCAGACGAACACTACGAGCACAAAAGACCATCATGAAATGTCCATCTTGCTCAAATGATATTTCTGACTTCCTTCAGAATCCACAGGTACGTCCAGCAACTTATTAAGGTCTGTATTTCCCTAATAATGAAGTTACCCTTAGGTATTACATGTGGTCTGCATGAAGCATCTTCAGTGGAAAAGTCTCTGACAGCTTTATTTTGTTTTGAAATTAGCATATTGGTAATAGCATATTTGGTTGTCACTAGAATTTGATTAGCTTCATTTGTAATTTAGGTGGTATGGAATCCGCCATCATAAATGAGTTCCTATTAGATAAATCATGGACCCCACTATATCATTTCTTTTATGGCAGTTTCTTCAAATGTCCAAATTCATAATGTTAAGCATGGCATTGAAATGAGCACAATCTCCAAAATGAGACCATTCAGGATCATCACCTTTCAAATAAAAACACTTTCTAGAAGAGTAAATGCAAATATCACGTTGAAGGACGCCTAAACAAATATGAAGATGCTACTTAAGAACGGGATAAAAAAGACCAAGCGGTAAGCAGCAATTTATGTAGCACGGACACTTCAGTTTCTATTTGCGTGCCGTGTCCGTGTTAGTCACCGACACTTGTCGTAGATGCAGAAAAATGTGTATTATTTATTTATTTTTACATCAGATGCACAGGTGGGCATGTGAGTGGACATGCTACAGTGGCTCATTGGAGAATTTCTTTTATCAGTTTCACGTAAAAGTCGTCACCTAATAAGATGGGAGATAACTTTTTTGTGAATTTATGAAAACAAAATGGCCATGACACAATATATTGTGTAATTAGTTAAAAAATAATATGTTTTTATTCAAAATGCCTATGCTTTGTCTATATCGTACACTTATAAGATTTGCCATGTTGCCGTAGCAGTATTGTGTCATACCTGTGTCCTTATCAAATTTAAGCCTATTATTACCTTGAAGTGTAGGCATGATGTGGTCTTTTTATGCAGCATTTCAAATCAGTCATTGGATGCCCATGTTAAACCAACACACTCTCTAAAACAAGCATCATTTTTGATATTACTCTCTAAAATGTTCACATTTTGTTGAAATGGTAGTCTCATATTCAGAGCAACTTCTGTTTAGATGCTATACAAAATAAAATTGTATGAATGCCCTTAAGAATTCTCTCTCAATGACAGGTAAACAGAGAGCTGATGGACTTAATAGAATCACTGCAGCGCCAGACTGAAGAAGTGGAGAATGCGGAGTCAACTGAACAAGCTGATGACACAGATAACAAGTCTGAAACGGTTGCTGTAGACACAGAGACCTGCGATGCAGACTCAGAAGGTGAAGAAGCTCTAGAGGAAGATAAAGAAGGCGGCAAAGTAGGCTCACTAAACTCTCCAACCAAAGTCAAATCCGAACAGGCTACTGAGAATGAAAAAGCTAGTGATGGTGAGAAGCCTGATGTGGTGAATGGTGAAATCAAAACTAGCCCTGTGAAACCAGAACTCTCTGGCAAAGAAGTAAAAGAAACCGTGGTCGAAAGCAAACCTAAGAGAACTTCTAAGCGAAAAAACGGTACTAATGGGATCTGCTCAACTTTGGATGGGCGAGTAAAGACCAGAAGCAAGAAGGCTAAACCCGCAGTGGATGATGACGACTTTGCATGATTTTGGGAGGCTGTGGGTTGGTGAATGGTATCAAAACATTTTCATTTTGGCTGGTTTCAAAATGATATTGCTTCTGTATTATAGTTTTAGAACATAGAGGGGCATATGGATTAAAAAATTCTCTTTTTGGCTGATTTTGAATAGGTATTGCTTCTCTATTTTAGCATTAAGACAGAGGGGCATATGGATTAAAACATTCCCTTTTTGGATGGTTTTAAAAGGTATATGCTTCTCTATTATAGGTTTTAAGACAGGGGCATACATAGTAGTACATCCTGTTTTGGCTGCTTTTTAAAGGTATTGCTTCTCTAGTATAGTATTAGACCATATTAAGGAATATGGTTGTACCATGGAACATTTTTTTGGAGATTAATGCAAACATGGTATATTGTTTTATCTTTTACACATAATTTTTATGGGTCATTTTGCTGGTGGTGTGAAGGAAATGACACTTGCGACATTTATTTTCATCTTTGGTTATGTTTTTTTTCCCACTTCTCTATTTGAGTTCTCTTTATTTTTAAGACTTGTCCATTTTCTAGGGTTCATGAAAAATCGTGGACCAAACCAATCAAACCAAGCATATTTGGTTGATTTTCAAAAATATAGTCACAGGAGGAAACCGAATCGACAGACTAAAATTCCCAAAAAAGCCGAGCTGAGCCATTCAGTCGGTTTTTTAAACATGAAAAAACCGACTGAACCGACCAATGAATACCCCTATTATTTTCAAATGGAAAATATCCTAAAGGACTGCTCCAAAGATTTTCCATTTCATTCAATTTATTCACAGAGGTTATTACCATTGACAATTTTGCTTATGTAGAGTATTGAAAGATGTATACTTGTACATATTTAATCTTGGTATTCTTGTTTTTCTTTTCAACTGTTCATTTAATTTCAACAATCAAAGTATTTATAATATTATATGTGGGGCGATTGTTTTGTTCATGTATTGGTAAAACTTGGGTTGACCATTGGCAAGTGAGAGGGAATATAACAGAGGTTTGTTGGGAAAATAAAACACAGTTTTCCTTCTTTTTCCACATTTTAGGGTAAATGTGAAAGAAAGTACTGACGTGGAATTGTGTTTTCCATGAATTCATGATTCTATCATTCTATGTACCCATTTCACTAAAGATAGTGCTTTCTTTGTATGTTGTTAGTCCTATTTTAACATTTTTTTGTTTTACATGTGTGTTACATTGGCACACTTGTCAAACGAACTAATTAATCTCAAAACACTAAAAAATATCAATGATTTTCTTACATACAATATATGTTGGGATAAATAGTCATAAAAAAAAAAAAAAGTTTCCTATTCTTCAATGCCTGCCTTCTTCTTCTTCTTCTTCTTTTTTTTTTTAATCATTTGGTGTAGTGTTCTCGCGCAAGATATGTTTGGTAGTGCCCGGAGGAGGGGGCAAGGTTCGAACTCTGGTATAAGTGTGGCTTGGAGAATCTTTTTACCAACTGGGCTAACTGCCATCTGGCTAAGCTGTTGCTCAATGCTTGCCTTCTTTAAATTCCCTCATTTTTCCACAAAATAATAATAATAACAATAATAATAATAATAATAATAATTCCTTATCCTTTTCGCTTGTTCCAAAAAAAAAAAGCCTATCTACTTATTATTATAGTTATTATTATTATTTGGTTTTTTCTTTTTTTCTTGTTTTTATCGTATAGACCATTAATGTGAATCAATAATAGTTAACTTAAGAACAAAACTACATATGAAATCCGATTTTCGATTGACCTCTCTGATAAAAAATTGGGCTGATTGGTTATGAGTCCAAAAAACACAAGTCATATAGACTTGGGCCCATTTAGAAACTACATTTAATGATAAGTCTTTACAAAATATTAGGACAAAAATGGCCTCAAGACTTCCTTCCTGCCTCAACTAAGAGCACCATCTTTGAACACACGATACGTCTTTGATCAAAACGAAGATTGAAGACGAATGCACAGAACTTCGATGTAAAGCCCTAAATCGATCGAAGATTGATGTCTGAACAAGACATTGAAGATGAACTTCGAAGAGATTTGACATTCATCTATGAATCGGAGATTGAAGAATTCGAAGACATGAAGCATTAAAAACCTTAAGTCGTAGTTGAAATTCAAGGTGATTATGAAGAATCAATCGATCCTGGTATTTTCAAGTCGATCTGTTGAAGTTAAGGAAGACTAAATCGACATTGAAGCCGATTTGGTGAAAAGTCAGAAACCAAAAACCCTAAAATTGAAGTGCACATTGAAGCTCAAAAATTCACAAATCATAGGGAAGAAAGGTAAGAATAGAACAATAGTATTTTTTATTTCACATATATTCACTTAAGGCTTGGAATTTCATTTGCTCTTAATAATTACGAGTGTAATTTGCTTTTGAGAGAACATTTCAATTGATTTCTGTAGCTTTACCCAAATTTAAGCTCATTTTTTTTCAATTTCAGTTCATTATAGTTGATTTTAGATGATTTAAATTTGATTCTAATTTTTGATTTTGATTTGAGTTCATTTCATAGATTCACACACTTGAGTTTTGAGTTTGAGTTCTCTAGGTTTCAGAAGCAATAATTTCAAGCCTCTTATTATGTTTTTAGGTTTTTAAATTTGATTTAGGATGATCATAGTTGATTTCAAATGATTTGAGTGAATTTTCATAAACTCCATTATTGTTCCAAATGAGTGATATTTCAGTTGCTTTTGTGAATTTGGAGTTTCAATCGTCTTAGTTTCCAAATGTCATTTGGTCGAGAAAGGTTCGTTTTACCAATTGTCAAATTTGAAGCTATTTATGTTATCTAGATTTTTCAATTTTAGCGAGTATCTGTTAAGTTGGCGACTAAATGTGAAGTAAATGTTTGATGCTAATGTCGGATGGAATTTATAATTTAGATTTGCTATTTATTGTGTTGCTGATTTTATACTGCGATTTAGTAGAATAAAAGCTTTTCAGATCTAGGTTAATTGGCAAAGAAAGGTTTGTTATACAAACTCTCAATTTTAAAGCTGTTCAGTTATCTAGATTTTGAGGTTCCTTGATTATTTGTTTGGTTGGTGAGAAATTGTGGAGAAATGTTTGCTTTTTAATGTTGGCTAAGGTTCGTAATTTTCATATGTGATTGTGTCGCTGTTTTTCTGGGCTACACTATGGAGGTATATTGTTGTTTTGTACTAAGTAATGTAAAAGTTTTTTGGATCTAGGTTTCTGTTTTACTTGCAAGATTTAAGAACTTTCTGATCTACATCTACATTTTAAAGGTTTATGTGTTTGTATTTGACTTACTTGTGCAAAAAGGATCAGAGCAGAGATAATTGCAAACTTACTCAACACTGTTGGAACTAATAGACATACGAAGACTACAATGTGAGAAACGAGCTCAAGAAGAAGTTCGTAAATGAACATCAGTTAGCCAGTTAAACCCCTTCCACAACCACGCCAAAAATAGAATTAATTTGGTTAAACTAGATGACTGACATTGTTTTGATGAAGAAAAAATAGACAATCTTTTAGCATTTTGTGTAGTCATGGAAAGTGTAGTGTGCCTATGCACATGTGTAGTTTTTGGTAAACTCAGATACACAAAGATACTTTTATGTGATGATATATGAACGTGCATCTTTTTCACAAGAGTATGTTTTTTTTTGTAGAATTTCTTTTGGGATATAGTATATTGTGCATTTCAAAATAGTTGAATCAATAGTTCTATAAAATTTCACAATAGAATTTTTGTTGCTGTCTATAACACCCACACCCAGGAAAAGGGTTTGGTTATTATCTTAATGTGTATTAATTAGTATAATTAGTGTATATTATGGTTTAAGGGGAGGCTTTGGACTCTCCCGTATGAAAGTGTTCAGAAAAGAACACAGTTGGAAAAGTCCCTAGTGAGGTGGGACAGGTAATGAAGTGGGGTCTAGTGAAGGGCCCGGATAAAAAAAAAATTTGTATTTTATATGTTAAATGCATTTATATGGTTACATAAATACTTGTTTAAAGATGCCTTTAAATTATATTGCTATATATGTTAGCATTTGGTATTAGGTTGAATACCCAAATAAGGGCATTTTTACAATAAGGTGTATAATTAGTAGGTGCGATAGCAACTTCATAAAATATTTGAAACCCATGTTGGGACCCATACGAGACTTAGACAAACACTCGTTAGATAATTGAGTAGTTAATAGTATATTTAAGGGATTTCATAATAAGAACTTAAGAATTCCAACGGTGTAAACGAAAAGTAGGGAAAATGTATGCTTGACAACACACAACATGCATTGCATGTATGTCAAGAGAGTATTTACTGAAATTAAAAAGAAAAGAGAGAGCTCGGAGAGAGAAACGAGAACACGAGACACCGACGCCGTAGAATCGTCGTTCCATCATCGTCGTTCGTCCAATTTGCAAACTGAAGTCGTATTCGGACTCGTGGAGGTAAGACGATCGTTTATATATCTTTAATTTACTTTTTAATCATCGTAATTTTGGTAGCTTACGCTAATCAATGACACACGTTTGCCGAATTCGTGTAGGATTTACTCCGGGAGAGAATTGAGCAAGAATTGCTAAAGAAATTCAGTATTTCTAGCTTATTGGGGTAAAATCTGTGAAATCACTGAAATGTGAGTTTTCTAACTTAAGCTTTGGTGTGGTACATGTCTTGTGCTTCAATTGGTAGTTAGGAAATGATAATTCTTGAAGTTATGGTTGAATTCATGCAAAATACTAGAACTTCATGTTAATTTGGTATGAAATTATCATGTTTATGTGACTATGTATTTATATGTTAAGTGGTCAATGAATAATTGGGAGTAATGGTTCATTGTTGGGAGTAATAAGGAAGGAGAAGTGGAAGAATCCGATAAATACGGAAGTCCAAGGAATAGAAGTGACCGCGCAGCCAAGGAGATGGTCTTCCGGTCTGAATGAACCATTAACTCATGAATTCTGTGATTACGTATGCTTAAGTGCTTATATTGTTGCATTATACATGTTCACGACATTCATTGCACGTTAGTTTATTCACTAAGCATAATGCTTAAGAAAACCGTTTTCCTCTTTTGTTGTAGTAAATAACAACCACCGCAGGTTAGGAGCAATATCCGGAGAGTAAATGGTGAGAGATGGGGGAGATTTGGGAATCGACCGACCAAAATTCCTCAAAACCCGAGCAGAGCCGAGCCATTCGGTCCGTTTTTTAAACATGAAAAAATCGACTGAACCGATCGATGAACAACACCCCTAATATTTTCAAACAGATAAGATCCTAAAGGACTGCTCCAAAGATTTTCCTTTTCATTCAATTTATTCACAGAGGATATTACCCATTGACAATTTTGCTTATGTAGAGTATTGAAAGATGTATACTTGTACAGTTGTACATATTTAATCTTGGTATTCTTGCTTTTCTTTTCAAATATTCATTTAATTTCAACAATCAAAGTATTTATGATATTATTTGGGGCGATTGTTTTGTTCATGTATTGGTAAAAACATGGGTTGGCAATTGGCAAGTGAAAGAGGGAATATAATAGAGGTTTGTTGGGAAAATAAAACATAATTTTCCTTCTTTTTCCACATGTTAGGGTAAATGTGAAAGAAAGTAAACGTGGAATTGTATTTTTCCCTGAATTCATGATTCTATCATTCTATGTACCCATTTTACTAAAGATAGTGCTTTCTTTGTGTATTGTTCGCCCTATTTCAACATATATTTGTTTTACATGTGTGCCACATCAGCACACTTGTCAAATGAACTAATTAATCTCAAAACAATAAAAAATATATCAAAGATTTCTTACATACAATATATGTTGGGATAAATAGTAATAAAAAAAATAAGTTTCCTATTCAATGCCTGCCTTCTTCTTGTTCTTGTTCTTGTTCTTCTTCTTTTTTTAATCATTTGGTGTAGTATTCTCGTGCAAGATATATTTGCTAGGGCCCGAGAGAGGGGGCAAAGTTTGAACTCTGGTATACGTGTGGCTTGGAGAATCATTTTACCAACTAGGCTAACTGCCATCTGGCTAAGCTGTTGCTCAATGCTTGCCTTCTTTAAATTCCCTCTCCTTTTCCCACCAAAAAAAAAAAATATATATCCTTCTCCTTTTCGCTTGTTCCAAAAAATAAAAAGCCTATCTACTTTTTTTTTTTTGGTTTTTTCTTTCTTTCTCGTCTTTTATCATATAGACCATTAATGTGAATCAATAATAGTTAACTTAAGAACAAACTATATATGTAATCCAATTTTAGATTGACCTCTCTGATAAAAAAAAGGGTTAGTTAGTATTTAGTCCATAGGTAATACTCCTTATGCTAATAGACCCTTGTGATAACCTAAATTAATAATAGGTCCCTCACCCAATTATCTGACCAAACTACCCCCATAGCTCCGATTAGCACGCTCAAAACTGACATGGAGTCAATTCAGTTCAAATCTAAACAAACTCAATTTCTCACCATATCTCTACGAGATTTAGGGCTTTGAATTTAAATACCTGAATTTTTGGTTAACCAAAGTAATCTACTCCTATATTTTCTCCCATCATATACAAAATCAACACCTTTACATGCCTGTTTCTAAATCTGTGGCTTCTTCGTCAACAATTTCTCACCAAAATTTTCAGTGTTTGAATTTGCTTGAAGAACCAATCTGCGATTGTAGTCAGAGATTCATACAATCTTCTTCAATCACACAACAAACAAAGGGGAAAAAAGGTGAGAACTTCGTACTTTGTATCGTGTATAAAATTACAAGTTACTATCCAAATATACATTTTAGATCCTTATGATGATATTCTTCAAGTTAGGGTTTTGATCACCTGTTATAGACAACTCCAATATTTGGCACTCTTCATCATGCTCTAATACTTTTTTGAACCTAGTATAATATGGTGAGTATGGCATCTATTGCAAGAGATTTGTGATTGTTGTAATTCAAAAAGCTTATTTTACATCTCTTTGTTTTTTAGTTTTTAAGTGTAATTTTAGCACTGAAATTGTACACAAAACATCACACCATTTGATCAATGCTTTTGATTTCTGCAAAATACTCACCATATTTTCTTATAGAACCTAATAATCATCATTTTGCAATTCAAATCTTAATTGTACTTCACATTCGCATATAAATTTCCAGTGAGAATTTACCACTACACCACATAACAGAATTACACTCATTTCTGTACTAATTATACACATTTGTTGCTGAATTTCACTGTATTTTGTACTTATGACATGCTTTTGTATTCAGCAAAATCATCAAAGCCTAACCAAAAAAAAAGTGGAAACTACCACCAGGGAAAAAAAATCCGTTGCACACTGCTGGGATTTAGGAAGGCAATGAACGAACTGAAGTTACGCCCAGAACACGTCAAAGAGATGCAAAAGACACCATTCTGGCATCTATATGAGGCATTCATATCAAATAGAGTCTCATACCGCAGAAAGTACAACAACGCAACACTGCAAATGATTCAACAATTCAATACTCATAATCAGTCATTCACTTTGGGGACAAAAGAAATGAGAATAAGAGATGAGGACGTGTCTCTAATCTTTGGGATAATTAATGGGACTAAAGCAATTGACCTCACATACTCTCAGAGGGTATATTCCAGTTTCGTAACAAGGCATTTTCCAAATGATCCTGAGATTAAGGTGTCGAAAATAAGCACGGTTATTCGTGAGGCGGCATCTAGAGTGACACGAGCTGACATTAGAGACACAATTCGATTATTGTGCCTGCTTTTGTGTACTAAGATATTATTCGCCACATGGGGGGGGGGGGGGGGGGGACAGAGTAAAGTGGGGGCTCATTCATTACATACAAGACATTGAATCGATGCGTGATTACAATTGGTGTGAAGCTATACTACATAAATTTTTGCTTCTATAAGCAGAGCAAACAATGAGGCATCAAATCTTTCTGGGTGCACAACACTGCTGCAGGTATGTATGAGAAATTGTTCTAAATACAATACCATTATATACTATTTTAATCATAAATTCACAGAATACAATGACATGTTACAGATATGGCTATGCGAGCCTTTGAAGGATTTAGCAGACAAATACGAATCTAATGAAAAGCCGAGATGTCCAAAGCCAGACTATAGCTCTATACCACGTTTCATCAAATGTGACTTGGTAAAGCTACATAGGAAGCTACGAATAAAGGAACTTGTAGACCTACAGGACAACAAGGTAAAAGTGAATTGTCACAATCCAATAAAAAAATAATTACAATATTCAATCCCTTTAAAAAATTTCACATTATAATATGCATTTAAATTCAACACTACTAAATATTTATTAACAAACAGGTTATTTCAAAGGATATTAGTGAGACATTGTTCGAGACAATCATATACCAACCATACATAGAGAGGCTGCAAGATCCAATAAATGTTGTACCACCTTTCCAAAATTTCCCACCAAATAATGTACATAATGCTCATATATTGGATGAGAAAAGCACAGAAAGTGAATCTGAGGACAACAACAATTGCAACGTTGCGGCAGACAGTGAGGACACAATGTCAGATAAGGAGAATGAGTACGGTGGTAGTGATGACAAATAGGTGGAAGAAGAAACAACAATCCATACACCAAGGTGGTGTCCAACCTCAGAAAATGAAAAAAATGAAATACATGATGTGTCTTCCACATATGTAGTTGTAGATTCGACATCAATTGATAAATCAAGGACACCTGTCCATACAACTAAGCTGCCACAGGAGATCATAAATGTCGACTCACAGTCCAAAAACAAGAACATCTCAGGGGATACTACAACCACACATGAGGGTATGCAGCATTCAACTAAGGAAATCCTTGATAACATGTAGAAGAAGCACCTATTCTATAGTCCAGACATTACCACTTCAAGTGATCAACATGGCACAAAGATAATAACTGAAAATGTTGCGAAGTGTCTCTCGTTCGATGAAGAGGTCTGCATGACACCCAAAGATGTCAATAATGCTACAGTGTCGCTTTATGACTCACCTCCTAGTGACGGGACATGACGTTCTTTCTTTGAAGAAAAGCAAGTAGATGACAGTAATCCTAGGACAATCATTAAGAAACTGGTGCGTGACAACACCTTCTTTTCGGAAGTTGCTACAAGTCTTGAAAAAGAAGTCATAAGACTCAAGGATGAGTTGGAGGAGAAAAAGAAAAACTATAACAACCTATTTGTTTATGTACAGGGCAAAGCCAGCTTGGACAAGCAAGAGCCATCAATTTACAATGATCAAACTACTGTGCAAATCAACTTGCTGAAGGAAGAAATTGAGATGATTAAAAAAAGGGAGAATGGATCTGTCTATGATTTTAACTCAAGACTGGAAGATAAGGATAAAGAAATCAACAAATTAAGGATTGATTTGGAGATTGAGAGGTCCTTGGTAAAAGAACTACGCAGAAGAATCGATGCTTTCAAGCAGCATGTATTCAATGTCATACTTCAACAATATATCACCATTATGTGTTGTTATAATATGGAATCCTAATGCACATAACTTATTGCATAGCTTGACATATATAATGTATGTACAATATACAAGCTATCATAGGTTAAACGTATAAACTTATCACAGAACTTGTTATAGGTTGGGGATGAACACTGTCTGCATTCTGCTACTTAGATATATGCTTGGTGGCTTTACCAACAAAAAAGAGAAAACCGTAAGTCCAATCTGAATAATTAGTACCAAAATTTTCATATCAATTATAATATCACTATATTTATATTTCACACTCCAATATTTTGCTAAAGGTTGAACAACAACCAATAAGTACATATGGCTCTCCCAAGCTCATTAAAACTCCCTCGACAAGACGACGGAGCGCTATAAAACGGAAAGGAAATCATCGGCGGACTAACACGTTAGTTAGAAAACTACGGATGAGAAGGAGGAAGGCAGCACAAAAATCACATATGTCTACCCTGATTAGAGGAGGAAAAAGAAAGCAAAAAATAACTCAAGAAGTGGAAGAGGCTCAACAAATGAATGACCAAAAGGGGCCACAAACAAAATCTGGTAAAGTTGATGAACCAATCAATGTTGATGACATTGATTTTGACAAGTTCAAGGACTTCAAAGCATTGAAGTCATTGTAGGAGAAGTCTGCAGTATACAAACTCCTGTCAAAGGAGGACAAAATACTACTCAATGATATCCTAGAAGCAGATTCAACTCTAGGTATGTCGATTAAGATCCCCATTAACTATATATACCTCAATTACTAAACAATATGATACTAATACATGTCATGTTATCACAGCACTGCAGTGTACACCAGATATGATGATCTTGACAATGTCAACTTGCGGATATTTGTTCATTGTTACTAATGAAAGAAATCTCAAGTAATGTAAGTGCAAAGTAAAGAAAATCCAGTACGAATACAATGACAAATTCACCATTCTCTACTTATCCACATAAACTAATACATTTTAACACAATTACCATGGTTGCTTTCAATCCAACATTTGATCAACTAACATTAACACAATTACCATGGTTGCTTTCAATCCAACAGAGCTAATTATCCATGTCCTCCCTTCATCCAATGCAACTTGTAGCCAACGATGCATGTACGGACATAAAACATCATTCCAGCTAGTGCATTTACTTCGCATTTTCGCCATGTCCTTCATCGTTTTAATACGTATGCTATCTATCATGCTGGTTATTGGCATATGGCGTGCCTCTTCTATCATTTTGTTCCAAGACTCAGCTAAACTAGAAGACATCTCCCCATACCTCTCTGTCCTCTAAAGAACGCATTACACCAATTTTGCACAGGAATACCACTTAGGAAGTCATTCACCCTCTGCCCTCCCTCTTTCAACAACAAATCCATCCTTTCAACATATGTATCAAAATTAGGTGTACAAGTGCATTCAAATATCAAGTAAACAATCCGACTATGCAACCTCGAGTTAATTCCTATAAGCTTGTCCCTTAAATTATATTTCATGTGAAACAAACAAAATCCATGGAAATGGTTTGGGAAAACAACAATAATTCCATCAATGATACTTGGGTGCCTATCTGAAATAAACGTGATCTTCCTAAAAGGGTCCACAATCAAGCTTAATTCCTTTAAAAACCACTGCCAATTTTCCTTATCCTCTGCCCCAACAACAGCAAATGCAAGGCTGAACACCTCTGAAATAAAACACAGTAGAAACATTTACAAATACAAAACATAAACAACTATACATTAGCAACCCAAATTAGAAATATTCACTAACATAATCTAAATGTAGCTACACCAATTGCATATGAAAAATGTGAACACAATTTACAAAAAACAATACTTCACCCAATAAAAATATAGGTTAATATTAAAAACCAAATCGAAACAACATACTTCACACTACTTCAGTATATTGATTGTAAAATGAGTCACAATTTATAATTGGTGTGATTTTTCTGGCTAATTCACGCTACTCTCACTCTACCTGCTAACAACCCGAGTGAGAAATTTCTCACTAACGTAATCAACTGTGACTAAACCAATTGCATATCAAACATGTGATAAAAACACTAATGAACCCAATAAAAATATAAGTTAATATTAAAACCAACAAAAAAAAACATATTTCTCATTACATCAAAATATGATTGTAAAATATCTAACAAGATAATTGGTGTGAAATTTCTCACTAATTCAGGTTACTCTCTCGTACTGTTTAACAACCCGAGTAGGAAATTTCTCACTAAAAATGATTCCCACGATTGATAATTAGTGTGAAATATTCTCAGTAATTCAATATACTCTAACTCATACATGTTTGGTTAAACAAAATTCACAATAAAATGCAACTTCCAAATACATATGAACTATAAAATACAACTTGTACGTGCATATATATATATATATCTCATAAAACTTCTTCAACATGACATAAGATAAGAACATCAAATACACAATCAAAAAGCCGAATTCCAAACCTTGGTTAGCAGCTTTGCAAGTGGCACCCAACAACACACCTCTATGATGCCCCTTAAAAAACGTTCCATCCAAAAAAACCATGGGTCTCAAATAATTGAAACCGTTAGCGCATGGAGCAAACGAAACAAAGAACCGCTTAAATCTTATATTTGACTGATCAACGTCCAATACAATGTGACTTCCGGGATTAACCCTTTTTGTCTCCTCAAAATACCATCTAAGGCTATCAAACGATGAAGAATGATCCCCCAAAATACTCTTCCTCGCATTTTCAACACCAAACCACGCATAGTGATAATTTATATCAAGACCATATCTATCTTTTATATCACCAATCACGTTCACCAGCTGAAAAAAGGGTTCACGTCAAATTTTTTCCTCAATCAAATCACCCACGGGTTTCGATGTCACATGCGAATGTTTAGATTTACGAATAACTGATCCACATGTATGCAACTTCTCATACGTACGTATGTAAAAAAAAACCATTCCTCGCCTCCTTCGAAGCATGAATACGCCATTTGCAACCCTTCTCTTCATGGAATTTGCAAACAGCCGTTACTCGTTGTTTGTCATTCTACAAGTACCTAAACTGAAATCCAATTTCAATTAAGAACTTACACATCGCTTAACGCAACTCCACCACACCTCCCTCAAATTTTTGTCCAACATCCTAAATGCATGAACTCCAAGATGAACCCATCAACAAATTTTTACGATGCACATAAAAGTTTGGCTGAACATCCACCTTGTCAACCACTTGTAAAGCCTGACATTCCATAACATTCACATCGTCCTCCGCATCAGACAAGTCATTACCCGTTTCCATGATTGTCACTTCAACATCCACCCGAAACACACTCATTTGCTTACACAATATAATCATCTTATCTATGTCACCATCATTGCCTATCATACATTTACTATATCCAGCGATTCTATATGTTAGTGTCATATCATATTGTTTGATGATAGGCCACCTCCTAGTTATAAGCCTAATGAGATCATAAAACCCATTAACCCCCGTCATAGAAACCGTTGAAACTTCACATTCGAACGAACATAAGAGCATAATCTCTGATTCCATGATAAAAAAAAGCGATGATATAATGTCAACAACCACAATTTTATGCAAATGAATTACCAAAAATGGTAATAACTTCTCACCTTTCAACCCAAAATCGAGTAAATGAATCACAGGACACAATCGAATGAATACCATGATTTAAATGACAAATATGCAATAATCAGGATCTAATATACAAACTCATAGTCCAACCTCCAATACACCTTTGATTTTTTTAAAACCCATGGAATTTGACCACTTCCTAATCACCTTAATTGCAGGAAACGTAACTCCACAATCCCTCAAAACTAGCAACTAATTAAACCAGTATTGTTATGCGCCTAGATTTCAACAGCAATAATCATATCTAATTTATGAATATTTTCAAATTTACTCTTATAATAAACAACAAAGGGCATTTACGTCTATAAATCCAAAAAACCTAATTGGGGAAGGACTAATTCATGTTTTATCCTGTATAAACGGACCAATTTCAGTTGTCACATTCAAATTGGATTTAATTGGTTTTGTCCTCAAAATGGAGGACCAATTCTTATAATTCTATAAAAAAAATGGGACAATTAGAGATATATCCTTTATCAACTAAAAATTTAATAAAAAGTACCTTAAATATCTACATTTAATAAAAAGTCCTTTATCTTTGACAAAATGACAAAAGTGACATGCACCCAAACATTTCTCACATTTTCCACACTCTCCAACTATTCACCCGCCAATGCTTCTTGTAGCTGCTCGTACGGTAAGAGCACAATACTGTATGATATCCCAAATTCCAAAATATTTAACAGCTTTAAACCTCCATAACTTTTGACCTATAACTCCATTTTTCTCAAATTTTATACCGTTGGAATCGTGTCGACGATAGCTACAAAACTAGTACCATTGTTGATATGTTTTGAGAAAAAAAAAATCAATATTTTACATGCCTTGTGTGAAATTTTCACAAAACTATTTTCAACAATTTTGACAAAGTTATTTTGTGAAATTATCAAATTTCAAAAACTTTGTTTTTTTTTTTTTTTTTCAAAATTTCTTCAAATTTCACATAACTTTTTTTGTGAAATTTCACAAATTTGTGAAATTATCAAATTTCAAATTTTTTTTTTCCTAAATTCCTTCAAATCAAAATAGAGTTTTGTGAAATTTTACAAGACTACTTTTGTGAAATTTCACAAAACTCTACTTTTTTTTTTCAAAATTTCTTCAAATTTAAAAAAAAAAAAAAGTTTGCTCAATACATATCAACAATGGTACTAGTTTTGTAGCTCTCGTTGACACGATTCCAGTGGTATAGTTTGTGAAAAATGGAGTTGTAGATCAAACGATATGGAGGGTTAAAGTTTTAAAATATTTTTTGAAATAAGAAATGCTACTGTACAACCACTCACACGGTTTGAGTGGCTGGATTTTTTGGGGCTCTGCTTAGCCATGCGCGTGGGGCACGCATGGGCCTTCATCACCAAAATTGGTGAGAGGAACTTTTGATTAATGCATAGAAAAAGTGGCTCCTTTGAACTTTTTCTTGCTTTAATTAAGGATTTGGGGGCTAATTTACCGAAAAAAATATTTCCATTAGTACCAGTCTGAGTGTATTTGTAATTCTACCGACCCTTCCTTTTTACTACTTTAGTTACTAAAAAAAATGATATCACCTTGACTAATGTACTATGAGCCTGTTTGGCACAGAATAGTTTTGCGATTGCTTTTATGATAATAGATTATGGCTATAATAGATTGTGGTAGTTTTGGTGTTTAGGTAAAGTATTGTAAAAGTGGTTATGATGATATAATAGATTATGTAAGTGTTTGGTTATATAAATCTAATCTAATCTAATATAAATATATGAAAGCAGAAGCTTTCTACGATGCCACGTGGCGGCTTCTTAGAATTTTAATTATTTTACCCATTTTCTTTTTCTTTTCTTTTTTCACACCCATAAAATATTCTCACTCCCTGTCGCTCTTACTGAAATCCCATTTTCTTTTATGGGATTTCAATCTTACTGAATTAACTGTCTTGCTAACTCCTCCTTAACTTCTCTCACTAATTATTAGATGAAAATCCCACTATTTTCACATATGCACACACACACACACACACACACACACTCTCTCTCTCTCTCTCTCTCTCTCTCTCTCTCACACACACACACACACACACACACACACACACACACACACACACACACGCACACACACGCACACAAACAAACACACACTCTAATTTCACTCTTGGTTGAAAATTTAACATAGCAATAATGTTAATCACAATCTTTTCCCAATATGCACAATCACATTATCTCTCTCAATTTCCTTGGATTGGGTTCTTATTCATTCCAATTCGGAATAGTATTGAACTGATAAACTGCCAAGTCTTTATAAAAAAAAAAATTGCTAAGCAATTCATTCCCCTGTCTTGGACTTTCCATTTTTTTATATTGTATTTTGAATGAGTCTAATTAATCATTAATTGGCACATAATGAAAAGAAAAAAAAATGGAATTAAAATCACATGGGACCTCCAATGAATGCTAAAATATTCATGGAAGTTATATATAGATTGTTATACTGGTTGGTGTATATATATATGGTCAATGTAAGAGCTAACTCAATCCAAGATTTTAATTTGTTATACCTTTCGGTTCTAAATTAACAATCATAAATATCGTAAAAATTATAAAAACTCAGTTAATTTCACTGTGCTGCCCTTTTCTTTAATTTGTTAATTTGTTATGTAGCAAAAAAAAAAAGTGGAGTTTTTATGTTTTTTATGATTGTTAATTTAGAAAGGGATGGTGAAATGTCATAAATGTTTTTAAAATTTAGCATGTGCGTCTCACATGAGCAAATTCTATCACATTTCTTGACGGGATGTGATGACAAGGTTGACATTGCAACACGAAAGATAGTTCAGGGGGAACATTGCAACACATACGATAGTTCAGGGGGGATATTTCAACTTTTTGAAGTTCAGGGGGACATTGCAATCCTAAATAGTTCAGGGGGGACATTGCAACTTTTTAAAGTTCGGGGTGTGAATTGCAAAAGCATGTATAGTTTGAGGGGACAAAATGCTTTTTACCCAAAAAAAAAATTTCCTTTTATAAAAATTGAATAGTAGTAATTAATGCTTGATGATGTCAATTTTGGTGAATGTTTTTTTGTTTTGTTTTGTTTTGTTTTATTTTGTTTTGTTTTTTTTTCCACCAATTGTGTAAGTGGTCTTTTCTCATTCCTAATATGCTTTATTAACATTGAGCATTAAGTTGAGCTACACATATGAATAGAATCCAAAATTAGTATGTATAGTAGTGTAATTTTATTAGATACCTACCTTACCTATGCCCCTGCAGCGTGATCAGGACAAGCCATGTGATCCTTAACAGTTTATTTTTTTTTCCATGTTTTTGGACATTTTTTGTTTATGGACTAACATTTTGCACAAGACACTCTTAAGATTATATGGTTGTATTAAATTGGGACCACATTATTGGCTACCACTCACCAGTTTAACATGCTAGCTTGATCAGTGAAACAATGCAATTTTGGAAAAGCCCGAACTCGGGCCCCAAGCCCATGGCAATTGGTGGGCTGAGTTTGAGAGTGGGGGTTGTGCTTTAGAACGGGCCGAGCTTGGGCATGTACCCAGCTTGGGCAACCTTAAGTCCGACTCACTAAGCCCAATTGACAGGCCTACCACTATAATGACAAGGCGTAATTGTTCAAAAGATGCAAGGGTACTCTCGTCATTTGATATCATGTGGTGGTGCTAAGTGCTGACAATTCATTTTTGACAACAAATTCTCAAAGCTGGGTGACCCCAGCTTTGTGCAGATAGCAAAAAAAAAAAAAAAAAAAAACCGTGGACATCAATACGTTGGCGATTGGCCATGTCACTCCCAAACATGCACAATTTGCTTGAGACCCTTAAAAGCTATCATGAAGCTGTTGTAATGCCATGCCAAACAGCCTCTATGTTCTATTATAATCATACCGGACAACAAGACGATTGAACTGGTAGGCGAACTGGTTGAATTGGTGAATTATAATTAGAATATAATTTTCTTTAAATATACGAATATTATATATATATATATATATAAATATATTTTGCATAAAACCTTATATTACATTAACAAAATTTAGCAAATTCATGGCAGTTTAGTGATATTAATAACTTGTACAGTTGTACTCCATCAAACAGTGGATATATTTCATAGTCTTTTTAACATAAATTCTTTGAGTACACTGTTGGACAAGCAATATAAATTAACTGATTTAAAAACCCAATTCAGTCAAAATTTATCCAATTTAATTGGTTCACAAGTTTGATAGCAGTGAGCACAAGTGATCCAATTACAAAATAAGCTCAACCGGTCGAACCGACCAACTCGGTTTAATTTGATTTTGATGACCATGATTGTATTGTCTGTTGATGGCACTACGTTTTGGTGAGATAAAATCATGAATTGGTTTTTAGGTTTTCTTTTGGGGGTTAAAAAGATAAATTTAGGTGAAAGATAAAAGTGGGAAAAATTCTATAATACAACCATAGTGGTTCGACTGTATCATATAATTAAGTGGTTTTTTGTCCTGAAATGTTGTAGTTACTAGTTAGGTCTCAAAGTGGTGTGTAGACTGTGTAGTGTTGAAACTTTGAAATTCACTTTGTTTTTAGAATCAAAGTGGTTTTCAAAGTTATAACTTGATTGGACCAACATACAATTCTTTGGCACTAAAGTTGGGTTGTATGATACATCCACTACTACTATTATTGTATCATAGAAGTCCCAAATAGGGTGTTTATAGTTGGTTTGTTAGTGGTTTAAAATTGACTTTTCAGGTTCAATAGACCGGTTTAGACGATACGGATCAGTTTATAGATCGGTTTTTGTTTGTGTATTTCCCTTAATAAACCGACCAAATGGTTTTTCATAACACATGAATGAAAAAAGAAAACAATACATGTACAACTTATTCTTACAAATTCATTTATTTACAACCATCTCTATCTGTCAGCAAAGTTGCATTGTGGGTTTAGGTTAAATTTCAATCGATTCCAGTGCCACTTAAAAGAGAGATAAAGATGATTGTAAATGAGTTATAAGTAGATGTGTAAGCAAACCGATCCAACTAATTGGTTTTAAAAAAATCTAGGCAGTGTGAAAAACGAATCGATCCTTAATAAAACTGATCGATTTGCCTAAAAATTGAACCGAACTGAACTGTTTTTATCCCTAATTATAAGAAAGAGATGTGCCCTATCATTTCACAAAGAAAAATAGGGAAAAAAAGGAAAATGCTAGACCCACACAGTAAATCACACACAACTTTAAATGTTTGTACTTTGTGTTATTTTAATTTTTTAACACTTTTTTGTGCCGCACTTATATAACATATAGTACATACATTTAAAGCTGTGTGTAAAAAAATGTGTGATTCATTGTGTGTTCAAGTAGGCTAGGAAAAAAAATGAGACTTAACCTCGGTTAAGGTTGGTTTGGGTTTGAGAGTTGAATTTTTAACGGCATAGGCATCAATGCTCTTGCTGGTTACGCGTACTTCATTGACAGGTTTTGTTTAATGCGATTTATTGGCTCCTTAGCATTTTCATTTTACCTCTCTCTCTCTCTCTCTCCTTTCACTTTTTTGCTGTTTCTTTGCGCCGGGAAGGACCGATTACAATCTCTTCTACTATCGCACAGAGCCGATCCACTCGCTGGTATGTATCTTCTCTCTCTCTCTCTCTCTCTCTCTCCACTCACACACACACACACACAGTGTTCGCCTTGTTTGTTCATTTATTTTTCTTCAATGGAAATTGGAGTTTAGGGTTTAGTACTCGAATAGCTTGTACTCATTTGAACCCGAAATTCAACAATCGGAGTTTAAACTCAACAAGACCTTCCTTTTTTCTTCAATGTTTGCATTACAGTACTATATCAGGCAGGTTATTCACACACACTCTCTCTATCTCTCTCTCTCTCTCTCTCTCTCTCATACACACACACACACACACACTTCAAGTTATCTGTTCTATTTTGTTGAAATTGTTTGCTTCAGTATTTTGTTTCTTGCTGGATGTAGTTCTCACAGTGTGTTGTATTTGTCGAATATAAGTCTCATATATATACTTACACATGTATGTATATATTTATTCATATGCTTGTGTAAAAGATGATATGAAAAAATAAAATAAAAGTAGGTGGTTGCTTTTCTAGGCAAGCACATTGGTCTATCTCTTGCATTCTAGCGCTTTAAGCGTCTTTTGGGCTCTTGATCATAGAAGTGATTACATTATCCTGGTGCTTGTAATTTATATTGCAGTATGTTGCTTACGATCCCATAGGTTTGCAAGGTAGATGATTCATGTCAGACTCCTTCATCAAGCGTGACAGATTAATTGCTTAAAAGCTTTTTAAGTTTGAAATGCACAATAGGATCATCTGTTGAACTAGTGCATAGATATGTAGGACAATCATAATAGTAAAATGCACTCGGAATTTTAACTTAAAGTGAAAAATCTAGTTACTCCCGATATGTGGTCAGCACATGATCTTGCTTCTCCTGTGAGCTTTGTGAAGCTATGTCATTGGTTAAGCCCAAGGTACTCTTGTCTTAGCACTCAGCATTAAATCACATTATTTTGGCCATATGCTTGTCATCTTGGTTCCGTCTACTCTATTTGCGAAACTCTTGTACTTTAGACTAAGTTTCTAATTCAGATATTAAACTGTAAAGTTTTTTATTTTTTATTCTCTCATTGATGGGTACAAGGTGAGAATATTATCCGTGTTCATGGGAAAAAGTAAGCTGTAAGTTTATCATTGATGCTTAGTTTAACCAAAACAAATGAAACCATGGAATCTAACTTTGGCCCTAGACAAATGAACCAAAATCAAATGAATCATTTTACTAAATCAGATGAAATTAAGGAAAGATCGGGAAGGAGTTTATATAAGCTGTGTTATTGTCCGTGCATTGCTTGCTAGCGTTGAGAAACATAGTGACCTTTGTTCTCACTTCTTTTGTTTTAAAAATTTGTGCCCACTTTGAGGGAAATTTGTCTATATATTGTGAACCAAAGACCCTCTTCGTAGCCCGTAGGAAGATTTAAGAACCTAATTCTTTATGTTGTATCAATGAACTTTGGAACGAGGGATTCTAAATCTATATAATAGCTGCTGGTTTTTGTTAGATTAAGTTTATCTGATTGTTTTGGCTGCCTGCCCATGAGCGCATATTTTGAATGTTCAAATCACATTTTTATTTATCAAATATCGGATTTTGTGATGATTACTACATTCTTACACAGCAGAAGATGCTCTCAAGTTTGACAAATTCACGCTGCAGTGCATATTCGACTAAAATGTTATCTTGAGTATGATAAACCTGATGAAATGCAAATATATTGAGGATTTTCAGAAACCAAATAACAAAGTTTATCAGGATGAAACTATTGAAGCAAGTGCATACAAGTGAAACTATTGAACCAAATAACAAAGTTTAACAAAGTCCATCCCTTCAATGAAACTATTGAAAGATTAGCCTGTGCGGGTGTTCATACATATTAAAGCAAGTGTATACAAGTGATATATATATATATATATATTTCTATCTAGGGAAATCTGACTGAGTGTTTTCTTAGTTGACTGAGTGTTTTCTTAGTTCATACATATTAAAGCAAGTGTATACAAGTGATATATATATATATATATTTCTATCTAGGGAAATCTGACTGAGTGTTTTCTTAGTTGCCTAAAGAGAGATGCAGAACCAAGAGGGAAGCATAGCTGATGGAGAAAAAGATTCGTCCGTCTATGAATACGAAGTTGATGATTGGGCATATTTCAAGGATGATGATATCATGCAACAGCAATCTGCAATCCAGGCCGGAGAAGCTGAGAAAGTTCCTTTCATAGGTGACAAGGCAAGAGTCATTCATTAAATTTTATAGCTCAAGCATTTTTCTGTATTAGCTTTTTTTGACAATAGTTGATTCTATACTTTTTGAATGGATACATTCATTGATTAATTCATTTTAAACCCTCGCCTTTTTTGTTTTTTCTGAATTTCATGGTCTGTTGATATCTTGGTTAGTTGTACATTCCAATATCATTAATTCTATCATATATATTACTTTCTAGTTACTAGTGTTTATCCTGAAAATGGTAAGAAAGTTTTATATTTCTGCTTCAAAAATGTGTAAAGCATCAAGTTTTTGTAGGTTAGATGCTGAGGAAGCTATGGTTTCGCGTTAATATTTTAAGCTTTGGATCTTTAGTTTGAGGATGTATGTTTGATGGGTAACCAAGCTGTGCAAATCAAGTTGGAGGTTATATGTGTAACTAGTTTACCTTTTCCACAGCCCCAAATAGCAGGGCTAGTGGGCTACTCTTCTTCAGGATATTTTGTCTCGAAAGAGTTGGTAATCTATTTACTTGGACGAATTGTTGTTACCCTCCAGCTTTCGTTGGCCGATACTGGTCACAAATTGGTGTACCTGAGTGATAATTTTCAGCTTCTGCTCTGTTTGTGGAGAAGATGAAATGGAAACCATGGAATCATCAATTAGCAGTAGCACACTTACACTTAGTTTGTGAGATGTCAATGGTCTTTCTCTCTCTCCTATAATTGTAGCGCAAAAAGGTATCATAATGGGATCAAAAAATTGTCTGACACCAACTCAATAAAGCACTGATTTCATTATAAGGCATGCATTGGTAAAACAATTGATTGATTGTCTTAAAACTTTTATCCTGAATATTGTTTGTTTGGTTTCATACCCCCTATACTTCTATCTACACTGTAAAAAAACCTAGCATTTTTATGACTTGTCAACATGTTTACAACATTTAAGTCTGTTTCAGGAGTACCTTTCTCTATCCAAGTGCGTTGGTTTTTTTTAGAAGGTTCTTTTTCCACATATTACTCTACTATAATTTTGAATTGATTTTAGTGACCATTCACTTATTAAATACTTGGAGAACTAAGAATCTTGAAGATAATTGAACTGCAGGAACCTCTCTCTTCGCTAGCAGCTGAATATCAGTCGGGAAGTGCTATTTTACTGGAGAAGATAAAGGTCCCTTATCATATTTGTTTTGTTGGCCTCGTTGCGATTTCTTAATCTTGACCTTTTTTTTGGGAACCTTACATATCTGCAGGTACTTGGTGATCAATATGCTGGAATCAGGCGAGCACGAGGAGATGGGAATTGCTTCTTTCGAAGCTTCATGTTCTCGTACTTGGTATTTCTTGATGATTACTTACTAAATCTTAAGATTTCTACGCTTGTGCTGCTTGTGTGAGCGAAGGTTGGTTGTTTTTTTAGCAACTAAGGAATGTGGTTACCAAAATAGGAGCATATTCTGGAATCACAAGACCGAGAAGAAGTTGATCGCATCACAGCTAATGTGGAAAAATGCAGAAAGACACTTCAGACTCTGGGTTATGCAGACTTTACCTTTGAAGATTTTTTCTCGGTAAACTTAAGAGTTTTCAGTACAGTCGTCCACAATTAGGTCTATAGTAGCACTGTAGCAGGAACATTGTACGACATTCTGTTGCTTTGTAAAACATTTCCTATTTCCTATGACCACATGGTAACAGTGGCCCTATGAAGCACGGACACGTATACTGCGACACGGGCACGACACGATACCGCCACGCCGACACTGCAAATCCTAAAAAACGAAGACACGATACGCCAGGGATACGTCTATTTTCTTTAATAAATTTTTTTTTAATTTTAATGTTATGGAAACTCATATGTATTCTAAAAAGCAATACAATTAAATAAAAACACATTAAGAAATTTAAGATTACATAATCCAAAGAACTAAAAGTCAAAATATCCAAAACAAATACAAATTTAAGATTAGTTTTGCAAATTAAACCACATAAGTCAAAAAACAAATACACATTTGACATTAGCCTTTCCATCTAAACTACTTCCTCATCATCATCTCCATCCACAAATAATCCGGCCTCCAAGTCCGGCTCATCAAGTGAGAGGTGTGCAATTTCAAGTATCCCGACACCATCAAGGGAGTCAAAGGCACCCCCACCTACATCCCACATCTTGTTCTCTCCTTCAAGGTAGTCTGAACTTCTCTTAGATAGAAGTCGAAGATTGTTATGAACAAATACCAAATCTTCAGCACGTTGTGGAGTCATTTTGTTCATTTTCACTGAATTTATAAAGGAATAAGTGCTCCAATTCCTTTCAGAACAAGAAGATGAGCAAGGTTGTCCAAGTAACTTCAAGGCTAGACGTTGAAGGATAGGTGCATCATCTGCATGCACAACCCACAATAACTTTGGCTCCATGATCCCTCTATCATTCATTGAATCACGGTCCGCACATCCATTTCATTTGCAAATTTGCCGAATTCAACGTTCGCCAACCGACGTTCCTTCGCATTTGGAAAGAATCTTTGTATGCATTCCTTTATATCTGTTGCAGTCTCTGGATCATTATGTGAAGCAACACGATTTGGAGCACCTTCAGGCCATTCGCGACTATAGTACCCATTAAAGTAACATTATTCCATGATTCTTATAAATTTAAAAGAGTAACTAAAAAATCTTAAAACATAAATTTAGTTTCTTACTTAGGATTCAAAGAATGTGCCATGCAATGAAGGGGTGTGTTGCTCTTGGTCCACCTATCAATCAAAATGTTGTACACAACATCATAGAAGGTTGAATCTTCATGTGCCTCCTTCTTCTCTTATCGATAAATAGCATGCTTAATTTTCTCAATCATAGAATCCCACATATCATACATAAGGTGAAGGCAAGGTTTATCGGTGTCTGCAACTCTCAACATCTCATAGATGGGATCACTGAATGAGATAAAGTAGTTAATTTTATCCCACTATACATCATTAAGGATTTTTTCTTTCACAAATTGTGTCTTCCCCACATCATCCTCTCTATACAATGACCATTGCTCACTAATGACCATTGTTCAAAGAGAGAATAGAGAGAAAGAGAAGGCTTAACCTAATTAGGTTAGCCCACACTTATATATATATATATCAATCATATAATCACAAAAATTAAAGAAATACCCTTAATACTAATACATATATTCTAACACTCCCTCTCAAGCTGGAGCATAGATATCTATCATGCCCAGCTTGTTACAAAGAATCAAAGATCATAGAACGGTCCTCTATTTAGTGCCTTGGTAAGAATATCTCCTAGTTGCTCACTAGACCTAACAAAAGAAGTAAGAATTTCTTTTCTCATAATCATATCTCTGATAAAATGACAATCAACTTCAATATGTTTGGGCCTCTCATGAAACACTGGATTACTCGCAATGTACATAGCTGCTTGATTATCACAATTCATCTTCATAGGTTTACCAATTGGAAATCCCATCTCTTGCAGAATAGTCTTCACCCATAACAACTCACACGCAGTATGAGCTATAGCTCTATACTCAGCCTCTGCACTTGATCTTGTAACTACATTTTGCTTTTTGCTCTTCCAACTGACAAGATTTCCACCAACGAACACACAAAACCATGATACTGAACGTCTATCAAGACTGTCTCCTGCCCAACTGGCATCTGAGAAACCAATTATCTCCAAATTATCTGAAGGCTTCAACACTAAGCTTTTACCAGGGGCACCTTTCAAATACCTCAATATACGACACACTGCCTCCCAATGTGATAACTTGGGACTCGACATAAACTGACTAACAACTCCAACAAAAAAGGTGATATCAGGTCGAGTTACGGTTAAATAAATCAACTTACCCACAAGTCTTCTATACCTTCCAGCATCATTGAAGTCTTCTCCATCATTTTTACTAAACTTAATATTTGAGTCCATCGGAGTGTCGACAGGTTTTGAACCCATCAATCCTGTTTCATCTAGAAGGTCAAGGACATATTTTCTTTGGGATAAGAAAATTCCTTCCTTAGACCTTGCTACCTCAATACCCAAAAAATAACGTAGTTGCCCCAAATCGTTCATATGAAAATGCTTACTTAAATGAGACTTCAATAACTGTGTACCTTCACTGTCACTGCCAGTAATCACTATATCATCCACATAAACTGCTAGAACTATCATACCTTTCTCACAGTGTCTCACAAAAATTGAATGATCAGAACTAGTTCTTTTCAACCCATATGAACTAGCTACTTGGCTAAACTTGTCAAACCAGGCCATTGGAGACTGTTTAAGGCCATAAATGGCTTTCTTCAACCTACATACTCTATGTGAGTCCCCCTGAGCAACATATCCAAGAGGTTGCTCCATATACACTTCCTCCTGTAGGTCACCATGAAGAAAGGCATTCTTTATGTCAAGTTGATATAGAGGCCATCCCTGAGTAACAGCAACAGACAATAAAATGCGAACAGAATTGAGACGAGTTACAGGGGAAAAGGTTTCAAAATAATCCACACCAAAGGTCTGAGAGTATCCTTTTGCCACCAAACGAGCTTTCAACCATTCGACAATACCATCCGGATGATACTTAACCACATAAACCCAACGACAACCTACAACATGTTTCCCAGAAGGAAGATCAGTTAACTCCCACGTACCATTTTTGGACAACGCCAAATCTCATCATCCATAGCACTTTTCCAACCCGGAGAAACCAAAGCCCGAGTATGAGACTGAGGAACAAAGACTGAAGATAAAGCACTAACAAAGGAGCGAAGTGAGGATGATAAATGAGAATATGAAACAACCTGATCAATAGGATGGTGAGTGCAAGAACGAGTACCTTTTCGAAGAGCAATGGGTAGATCATGAGATTGGGGAACCTCAGCTGAAGTGGATGAAGATGGAGATGGAGCTGGCGGGTCATGAATACTGGATGGCTTGTCACGATGACGATACACCTGCAAGGGAGGAGAACTAGAAGGAGGAGGAATGGGTAAGGGAATGGTGGACGATGGAGCAAGAACATCAACATCTAAGGAAGCACCGAAAGACGAAAAAAATGGTGTACTTTTACAGAAGGTGACATCTGTAGTAACCACATAACGACGACTCGGAGGGTTCCAGCATTTATAACCTTTTTGAGTGCGTGAATATCCTACAAATATACATTTGGTGGCTTGAGGATCCAATTTATCATGACCAGGAGTAAGAACATGAACAAATGCAACACAACCAAACACACGTGGTGGTAAGGCAAACAATGATCTATCTGGATAGAGAACAGAATGAGGAATGCTACCACTAAGAACAGATGAAGGCATGGGATTAATAAGATGACAGGCAGTGAGTACAACATCCCCCCAAAATTGTTTAGGAACATGTATGTGCAACATAATTGTTTGGGCAACCTCAAGAAGGTGTCTATTTTTTCGTTCAGCTACAACATTCTGTTGTGGAGTATAACCACAAGAGGATTGATGAATTATCCCCTGAGAATCACAATAGGACTGAAGAGGTCCTTTAACATATTCCAAAGCATTATCGGATTGTAAAATACGAATAGTGCAACCAAACTGAGTCATAATCTCTTTATGAAATAATTGAAAAATAGAAGAAATATCTGAGCGTTCTTTCATTAAAAATAACCATGTCATCCTGGAACAATCATCACAAAAGACACGAAATAAGAAAAACCTAACAGACTCTTATGTCTAGACGGACCCCAAACATCGGAATGAACCAACTCAAAAGGATTGGCTCGACGATTATTTTTGCGTAAAGGAAAAGACACCCTATGATGCTTACCTAACTGGCAAGTCTCACACTCTAAACTAGACAGATTTAAAGGACGGAAAAACCAACTTCAATGACTGTAGTGAAGGATGACCCAGACGGCAGTGCCATTGATGTGGTGAAACAGTTGCATGTAAAGCCGTCGATTTATTCGCTGTTGAATGTTGTTCCAGGTAATAAAGACCATCATGCACACGACCTCTACCAATCATCTTCTTCGAGTTGAGATCCTGAAAAACACAATGAGAGGGATAAAATGTTATAGAACAATTTAGAGATTTAGTAAGTTGAGTAACCGATAGGAGACTAAAGAGAAATTGAGGAATATAATTTACAGATGACAATGAAAGAGATGAGGTGGGAGAAACAGGACCATGACCAATAATAGGACAAGATCGTCCATCAGCTAAAACAACAGAAGGCTGTGTGGGTGGACTACACAATTGTGTAAATACATTGGACTTACCAGTCATATGTGCCGAAGCCCCTGAGTCGATGACCCATGGTGAAGGAGCAGATGAAGAAAAACACGCAATATTACCTAACTGTGCAAAATCAGCAGTACTAGACAAGGATTGTTGTTACTGTTGTTGGATTAAGGCATTGTATTCCTCTCGAGAGAGAGTGATAGACTCATTTGAAGATGCTACGGCAGGTGGAGTAGGAGTACTAACTTCCTGTTGAGACCCAGAATCATTATTAGAAGAGTACATGGCTGGATTAGGTAAGGTCTCCCACGGCTTACCATAGATATCATAACACCTATCCACAGTATGATTGTCACCCCCGCAGTGTGTGCAATAAAGAGAACCACGGCCTCGACCAAAACCACGACCACTTCTCGGAGGACCTCCTCGTCCTCGATTACCATTAAACATAGGAGGGGAATTGCCAAAGCCACGACCACCGCGACCGCGATTATTACCAGGAAAATTGCCACGACCACGAAAGACCTCTCTATATCCCGTATGTGTAACAAGTGCAGAATTTTCTTTCCCAACAGGCTCAGAAGAGGCGGAGGAGGAAGACTCTGTAGTAACGCGGAGCACACGAGAATACACATTGCTCAAGAATGGAATACTACCATCACCGGCCAAAATCTGTGACTTAACAGATTGAAGATTCGAATGTAACCCAGATAAGAATTTGGAGACATAAAATTCCTCTCGTTGCTTCTTGATAACGTCAACTTCATTAGTGATAGGATGATATTGATTCAACTCATCCATGAGTCCCTTAAATGTATTATAGTATTCACTAACCGGCTTATCACCGTGTTGAAGCAAAAACAAATTTTTGATATACCTCATAAACGGGAGAAACATTCTTTTCCATGGAAAACGTCTCATGAACAGACTCCCAAATCTCTTTGGCTGAGGACAAGAACATGACACTCGAACACATAGTAGGTTCCATACTATTCCACAACCAGGACATAACCACAAAATTCTCAGACACCCAATCTTCATAATCCTTACTATCCTTAGCAGGAGCAACAAACTCAATATATTTCAACTTCTTTCTAGCCCCTAAGGCGACTTTCATAGCTTGAGCCCACAACAAGTGATTGGACCCATTCAACTTAGAAGTGATAATTTGCACACTCGCAACATCGGATGAAGAAATAGAACCTTTCTTGTCAGCCATATCAACCAAAAACAGTAGGAGTCTTATACCCAATAACAAAGGAAAAATACTAACAACGAACAAGAAGCAACATCGACACCAATAAACTCAAACGGAACTAACCAATAAGGTCCATAAAGGGACCGAGACGACATGAACGAAGAAACCACCAATCAAAATTGCCTAATCGAGTTCTGATGTATGTGAATATAATCCCTTGGGCGGTTGGAATTCAAGAAAGTGAAGAAATCAGGTCATGAATAGTGCTCGATGAATAGTAATTACATGAACAGTGTCGCGTGAACAGTAACCGCGTGAACAATGCTGCGTGAATAGTGTCGCGTAAACAGTGTTGCGTGAATAGTGTTGCGTCTGTGATGGTGGTGGTGGTGTGCGGCGCAGAGAAGCCTATTCGGGTGGCTCTGATACCATGTTCAAAGAGAGAATAGAGAGAAAGAGAGGGCTTAACCTAATTAGGTTAGCCCACACTTATATATATATATATATATATCAATCATATAATCACAAAAATTACAGAAATACCTTTAATACTAATACTTATATTCTAACACCATGATTTGGAGGCCTTTTTTAATAAGCTTAAATCTTTTAAGCATTACAATTACCGAGGCAAAGCGAGTATACGCAATTGCAAGCCTTCAACTTCACATGCTTGTTAAAAATTGAAAGTCTCATTGGATGGTTCATGATGAAATTTCTTATCATGTTAGCATCCCCATATTTTGCCGGAGAGAGAGATTAGAGAAGAGGAGTCAGAACTAAGAAACCTTCGCAGCCTTTGGTCGCGATTGTTAGATTGAGAGAGAGAGCCCTTGATTTTGAGATTTTCAGTTGGAAAAAGCCCTAAAGATAGAAATGATGTCCTTTTTTATGTTTGTATATAAGAAAAATAAAATTTAAAATAAGTGCGTTTTTGATAAAAAAAAGAAGTGGGTTTTAGTCCGGCGTGTCCCTTTGCTTGTCGCGTACGTGTCCATGCCATGTCCTTAACGTGTCAGGGGGTCAAAATGTATATAAACAAACTTGGACACAATTTCAGAGTGTCGGACACGTATCCGCGTCGGGCGCATCAGTACGACATGATTTTTGGAGTGTCGGTGCTTCGTAGCAGTGGCCTTGTTTAAGTAAGAACCTTTGCTAAAAAGTGAATGTAATTCAAGGCTGTCAATGTATTTTGGGTTGGGTGGCCATACCATACTAGAACTTGCGATTTCCATTCGAGTCTCTTGCTGTTGAGTTTTTCGGGTATCAAGCTTAGATGCTTGTTTTGCTACAGCAACTAGATATGATTGGAATCTTAAATGCGTATACTCTGCGCTGCTTAATGATATATATTGTGTAGTTCTTTTGCAAAAAACACTAAAGTTGACGTCATGAGGGATCATCTCTTCCTTGTTTGGCATTTTCTATTTTTGATTCCTTCTTTTAATTTCTTTTCTGAGGATACCCTCCCACTCTTTTCTCTGTTTAGTAATAACTACATAAGGTTGAATTTGAATGTTCTTTTTGAAGAAGAGAAGGTGGACATATTCACTAGTACGTTTGCTGATTCTGTTTATTAAGCTTATTTTAGTTTTAGTTTTTTTTTTTTTTGGGTTAATACATACGTTTTATTGACTTTATGCTTCTTCTGATACTTCTTGTTTCTGATGCTTTTACACCTCCCATTGGGAATTCTAAAATCCGTGAAAAATTCAGTTATTCCTTGAGCAGCTGGAGAGTGTTCTTCAAGGAAATTTTCCTTCCATGAGGTTTGTGACTCAATTATTCCTTTTATAATTAGAACCATGATATGTAATATAGATCAGTTGGTTTTATTTACTTGAATTTTTGTTTCAGCCATGATGAGCTCTTACAGAGGAGTCGTGATCAGTCAATATCTGACTATGGTGAGTGACTTTCGACATATTAATAGGATTAAAAAAGGAAGATATCGGAATGTTCAGACACATTAAGGTCTCGTTATTATGTCTTGTATGCCCTAACGAGGCTTTTCGTCAGTTGTAATGTTCTTCAGATTTGTTACTTCTGGTGAAATACAAAAACGCTCAGAGTTTTTTGAACCATTTATAGTGGGATTATCAAAGGCAACAGTAATTCAGGTTTGTTCGCATCTTGCAAATTTAATTTTTAATACCCATCAAACGTTTCTTGTCTTTTTGTGCATCATCTTCTGCCTTCAGTAGTTGATTAGTTGGTACTTTGATTCTGATGATAGACTATATTTGTAATCGATTTCTGTAAGCCCATGCTTCAAAACTTGAAAGAAAAATGTTTTTATGGGAACGAACCGCTGTTGTCTGTAGTCTTTCTGGAATAAGGAATTCTTTTTGGATCATAGGTTGCTTTGATTATGAGTGACCTTCAATTCTGTTCTGGGCAATGTTGGTAGCAGTCACATCGTCGTACAGCTGAGAAACTAACTTTTGTTAAATTACCAAAACGTCCCTGCACAGTCTCACATCTATACTTTTTGCAAACTGATTATGTTTTGATTCTTTTTGGTTTCAAGATCCATTTAAGTCTCTTGGATCTTCCAAGCATTTGGGTAGTCTTCCATCTCCTCCTCTCATCTCAGTTCTTAATATATATTTTTTGGGTGTTGTAGTTTTGCAAGTCGTCTGTGGAACCAATGGGTGAAGAGAGCGATCACGTGCACATTACCGCCATGTCAGATGCATTGGGTGTGCCAATTCGGGTCGTATATCTCGATCGCAGCTCGTGCGATAGCGGCGGTGTCAGTGTAAACCATCATGATTTCATCCCTACTAATGCTGGCCATCCCGAAGCTACTGCAGGTGGCTCTGAGACTACCAAACCTTCAATTACCTTGCTTTACCGACCAGGCCACTATGACATTCTCTACCCAAAATGACACTATCTCACCTGCTTAGGTAAGCTGGTGCTACTCTTTATATTACCTTCTTGATTTGATCAATGAGAATTGCTTGTCGGAGTAGAACGTGGTTCTTAACATGGGTTACCGGTCTGCTTCTTACTGATCATAATGTCACACTGGTCTCTATTGGATGCTGTTTGAGTAAAACGAAGAACCAGTTCTGTGGTTAATAAAAGAACTGGTTCTAAAGTATTAGGTGTGTCATGTGTAGCTGCTTTGTGTGACGTCACGTCATGTAGGGTCCGTGTCTGACTTAACTAGTTCTGTATTAAACCAAAGCAATACTGGTTTTAATGAGAAAAATAGATAAAAGTGAGATTGGGTCTGAACATGATCCTGTTTGAAGCATTCCTAAACGGGCCCTTGGGCTTTGCTCTATGTCATCAAGATTATGATACTAGTAAAAAAGAATTCTTCCATTATATAATTGGATGATGGTGGCATTGTTCGTACTATGATGTGGGTTTTATGATCTGCAAGAAGTTGGCTATGTTGATGATCCTATGGTACTTTCCTGTTTACCTATTTATATTCACATAGCATTTCTTTGTCTAGGTATGAACAAATTCAACAATGTTTTTACAGGGTGGCCCACAGTGTTCTGATCTGTCAACTACCAAGATCAAATCTCTGTTGGCAGGAAGTCAAGAGCAGGAAAAATAGTTGAAGTTTTTTCATTTCCTCCTACTCTCTGACTTTGGATATTAGACGTCATTGGGTCATCTCTAGCTTTCAGTTGGGGATTGCACAAATCATACACAAACATGTTATCCAGTCACTTCACTTGGACAATTGTTGCATTACTCAATACTCTGGAATGGAAATATGACTTCATCTGTTTACTGTGAATGATCTTGTAAGCGTTTTAAGGATAGCTAGACCTTTTTGTAGTATAACCATTAGGAGGTAGGCATGATATATATAGATTATGATTGCTCAGGATAGGGGCTTCCCTGCTAACATCTTTGAATCCCAGGACCTTCTGCCATTTTACATCCAACTACCAATGTAACGAGGTGATGCTTCATTTGGTAAGTTAATTGACTCTTTTTTTGGGTGGTTGTGTCAATAGTGATCTACTTTTGTCTATAGAGAGGAAAAAAGAACCCGAACGAGGGGTGAAGATGGAGATAAAAATACTTGGGCAAAGTACACTATCACCCCTAGGCCCCAACTATGACTCTTTTTCGAATAGCCCCTCAAATTATAAGAACAACTCAACAAATTGACTCCCTGAACTAGTACATTTTTCGCTGGTGAACCTTATATTAAGATGCCGTAAAAAAAAAAAAAAAAAAAAAAAAAAATACCTTACGTTTTTGTATCATTTGACCGACACATGATACAAAAATATTAACATGATATATTTTAGGACAAAAAAAAAATTCCTCTTGCACACAATTGTTCTTGTTGTACACAAAATTTTAGGCAATTTTGATTTAAAATTTTCTAGACTCAAAAGAAAGGCAAAAATACATTATATTGTTAAAACACTTTTATGTCAAATTTATATTTTTTTGCTTAGCAAAGGGCGATATATTAATGGGAGACTCAGCCAAAGTCCCCTCAAACCAAACATATCATCACTAAAACCTGAGTAAATATTGGGTGTCATTGTGATACCAAGTGGGATTTGTTAACCTCTCTAATAGAGGAGAGATTGTAGGCTTAAGTGGATAGAGTTTGGGGTGATGTGGAAAAAGATTCCCTTAGAAATAAGGGGGTCATATGTTTAAATAAAATAGTTTGATTGGGTTGAGACCGTTGGGATACACATCATCACTATCACCGAATATTTTTTTCCCGTAAAATCCATGACATATGGTTTAGTCCTTAATAGTGCATTGACAGTAGATTTAGTCCATGTTTTTTAGTTAGTATTGAAATTAGTCCTTGATTTGGTAATATGTTTAGGGATTAGTCCTTTTCCCTAATAATTACTAGTATATAATTTCTGGACTAATATACTCTTTATCTATTTAAGTACGAGTAGTAGTAATATGATAATAATGGATAACATAAATTGAAAACAGAATTTAAGGCGTGATGGGATTGTGGGGGCCAAAAATCATGGAGCTGGATATGATTGTGGTTTAAATATACTTTAAAAAAAATTAAATATTTGTTGTTTATTGTGTAATCTTTTATTTTTGATTTGAATGTATTTGAATTACATCATTATTCATATTATTCATATTACAAATCTGAAATATTTTTCGTCTCATTTAGTGTGATTTTGTTGTTTCTTTAGACAAGTGAATAATTTGATATACTCTGATTGGTAAGATGAATAATATTAATTTGTGAGAAATTTCTCACCTCATAAATTGGCATTGCTCTAGACAAGTGAAAAATTTAACGATATGCACTCATTTTAGAGATTAATAATGTTGATTTGAGACGAATTTCTCAACTTAATGTGTGAGAAATTTGTTTTGTTGTATCGAAGATGAGTTTCTAATTTGAGTTTTGTTTTATTTTCACTTGTTTATGATTTTGAATGTATTTTTAAAGTGTGAGAAATTTCTCCCTTTGATTGTACGTATACAAAAAATATTAGCGATTAGAAAGACTATACAGAAAGACTACATAGAAACACATTGTCTGCAAAAGCAGAACAATATTTAATCAATTTTGTATGACAAATTTAAAAAATCATAAAACAAAGTGTGAGAAATTTCTCAATTTGATTGTATGTATACAAAAACTATTAGCGATTAGATAGACAATTGTTAAAGACAATTTCATACAGTGTCTGTGCTATCAACATTTACAAAAACTGTTCAATCAGAAGACCACACACGGTCACAAAAAATCACCTATGCAACTATTCATATACACAAAAATCCATCTACACAAACATACTACTATAAATTAGACATTTGATTTGCATGTTGGTCAAAAAATGCTTTGGATTGTTTCTTTAATTCTGTTGGAGTTGGATGTCTTGAGTTTCCTCATATACTCTGTAGCCCTCCTTTGTCCAAGAAGTCCCATGTGTCTCCATGTCATGAGCGTATCAGCCTCAAGCCTTCCCTTGGATCGCTCTCTGTTGAAGTGGTCGGATATATAGTTCTCCTGTAAATCACAGAAAATATTAAATCCAGTGATGGGAAATTTCTCACTTCATAAATAAGTAATGGTAGTTCTCACTTCACAAATAAGTAATTTTCCCACTCACGTAATAAGTGAGGTATTCTCGAATCTTATTATTGGTAACTCAGTATGTTTATCATCATATACGGATACAGACCCATGATATGTTGTCAAAACTTTATACGAATATTCAACACAAGCTAGAGAAAGCAAGGATTCGTAAAAAAAACAAATAAAAAAATACAGATGCTATGTGAAATTTCTCACAATAAAAAAATCAAATCGAATGAGAAATTCAATTTTTGGTGTGTCAGATTAGGGTTTTTACAAATCGTGAAGATCATCAAAACCCTACTGGTTAAAAAATATCAAATCTTAAGGTTTATTGCATGAATCAATATTGTTCGTGCTCGAATCAAAAAATTTTACAAGTTCTCACATTTGGTTCCCATCCAAGCTTCTGGTATTTCTTCCCTATCGTCGTACTTTAAAGGAATGGACTTCTTAGAGACGGTGAAAAGGTTCTCTCCAGTTGCATGACGATCGTCTTCGGGTACTTCTCCTCTTTCGTTGCTGTGAGAAATTTCTGTATTTTGTGTTTCTGTATTTTGAGAAGATGAGGATGAGAAGGTAAAGTGCAGAGAAAATTTGAATTTGGAAGCCCTAAAATGGCGTCGGAATTAATGGCTCTTTGACTATTCATAATTGTTTTAAAAAAAGATTGAATGTGTTGAGGACAGTTTGGTCATATTTTGGGCTGGGGGACTAAATCATAAGTGAAACTAATTCATTGGACCTATTTCTAAATACACAACCTATAATAGACTATATATTGTATTACCCTTAAGAGCATCAACAATGGTAGTGTTTTGTAGGACAACTTAAGAAAACTTAGTTAAAAGCCACTAACAATGGGCGAGTTTTAACTAATGTATAGGATACAAAACTTTGTCAAACTTAAGTTTGTGGTAGCACTAAGTTTTTCTAAGTTTCAGCTAATTTAGGGAGTAACGGCAAAGATTGAGCCGTCAAGCACACGAAACGGCACAAATTATGCCGCATGAATCTAGACGGCACAATGTGTGCCGCCCAAAGGCCACACGGCACTCCTTGTGCCATTTCACAATGTGTGCCGCATGAACCAAACGGCACAATGTGGGCCGTACCACTGTACACGGCACAATGTGTGCCGCAACATTATTCACACGGCACAGTCTGTGCCGTCCCCTTATTCCCCATTGCTAACACTTTCTGCCGTGTACAACAACTTAGTGTAAGTTTTCGTTAAGTTTAATAACCCCACTGTGGATGCTCTAACTCACTAGGCCATATTCCTTGTTTTGGTCAAAAATACCATTTCATACCTAAAAAATTCCAAATTGCTGTAACTTTTGTTCTAGAAATCTATTTTTTGTAAAATTTGATGTTTGGGAACCAGAAAAACAAGATCTATCAAATGAGACCAATATTGACTGCGAAAATTCTGGAAATAAATAAATAAAATGAGCAAAGGGGCTGTGTGGAATATATATAACAAAAATATGTTCCTTTTGTAAAATTGACACCATAGGTGTATAGATCTCGAGAAAAAAAAAATGCAAGAAATACATAAAAAAAAAAAAAATCACACAAAAAAGTCCAAAAAAATTGATAAAATTGTTTGTTTGCAGACTAATAAAATCTCAAAATGAGGCTACAACTTATTATTAATTTTTTTTTTGTAAAATTTTCAAATCCAGTGCATCGCTCTTGAAGAAATACATGAAATACAAAAACAAAGAAAGAAATCATCCAAAAAGGCCAAAAAATGAGAAAATTATGGTTGTTTACTTCAATATTATCTGTTTGTCAACATATAATATCAACTATTTTGATAGATAAAAACGAAAAATGAGGTGCAAATTACTTTTCTGGTAGAATTTTCAATTCTAAAGCTTAGATCTTGAACAAATAAGAGGAAATTTTTAAAAAAAAAAAAAAAAAAAAACCCACTCAAAAAGTCAGAAAAACTAGCAAGTTATGGTTGTCTAAAGTTGACAGGTAATATTATGTTAGTAGTTTTTGAGTCACGAGCAGAGGTAAAAACGTCCAAATTTAATTTTAAAAAAAAGTGTCCCAGGGCCTTTTTAACAAATGGGCAAATCTAAACATGGCTTTTCACTTCACCAAATCTAACAAGGCTTTTCACTTGCATGTTCATAAGGTAGTCCTGAATCTTTGATTTTGGTATCTTTAAATATGGGTATTGAGATGTCTAACCTGGTGATATCATTTGGATTTTCTTTTGAATGTTATGGTTAAGACTCAGTTTTCATTGGCTTTCCGTTTCTCCAATCTTATTTTCTCGCAGTTTTGATAAAAAAAATTATCTTACCTGCTATTGTTGACTGAAGAATGTTTTTTTTTTCCCTCTTCCCTCCCGATCATAAGGCAATTTGGACGAAAATGGTGAGAATTTCCATATTCTTGACGGAGATTTTGGAAATGTGTTGCTGGGCAGCCATGACAGAAACAGAATCCATGAAATGCAAAGAGACCCCAAACAGCCTTAAATGTTCGAATAAAGGACTTACAGTCAGTTTGGGTTAGCTAAAAAATAAAAATTGAGTGATGAATTGAGGATTTCAAGAAAAAAAGTGATTGTTTTTGTAAAATGGAAGTGTTTGGGTTGGCTTAAAATTTCAACACTTAAACAAAAGTGCTGAAAAATTAAATTGAAAACCAGTTGAAAAATTAAGCTGAAAAAAGTAGTTTGTTTTTCAAACAATCACTTAATTTCACTTAAAAGACAAAAATGACTGAAAACGCAGTTGAATTATATATACATGTTATCCTTTTTTGTCATTTTATCGAAACAAACACTTTTGTTTGAACCACCACTTTAGTTCACTGATGAAAATTGTATATGTACACACACACACACACAAAGCTTAGCATTACTTCCAAAACATACTGATGCACATTTATATTTCAAACTCTCAAATTCTCTCAAGCTCTCCCCCCATTGTTTGCTCTCTCTCTCTCTCTCTCTCTCTCTCTCTCTCTCTCTCTCTCTCTCTCTCTCAATCACAACACACACACACCCAAGGCAAATATACATTCTGGAAATCAACATAAGAATATCACAGTATGTACGTAGTCGACCGCGACTAGAATATACTCGAAACTGAAAGACGACGGAAACGGTCCCATAAAATCAATGCCCCACACGTCGAATATTTTAATTATAAGGATAGGTGTGAGAGGCATTGCGTCATGGCGCGACATATTGCCGGTTTGTTGGCAACGCCCGCACTTTGGACAGAATTCATGTGTCTTTAAAAAGGGATGGCCAACTTTGGAGTACTTGACCGTACGACGGCCACCAAAGTGACCACCACATTCTAAAGAGCGACAGAAATTTGAAATAGAATTGAACTCACTCTCAAGAATGCAACGTCGTATGATCTGATCGGAACAATGTTTAAAAAGGAGTGGATCATCCCAATAGTAATGTTTAATTTGCGAGAAAAATCGATCCTTACCTTGGCGAAACCATGAAGGAAGGACATATGATGTAGCTAAGAAATTTACAATATCGCTAAACCACGGGCATTTCACATTAACTACGGCAAATAGTTGTTTGTCTAGAAACGAATCCTAAAGAGGAATAATTTCATTAGAATCGACCAGGATTCGTGACAAGTGGTCAGCGACAACATTTTCTGATCCCTTTTTATCTCTTATTTCATAGTCGAACTTCTGAAGGAGTAAGATCCATCGGATTAAACGCGGTTTGGTTTTATTTTTATTTAAGAGATGATGCAACGCGGCGTGGTCTGTATAGACAATAACCTTAGACCCTAATAAATATGAACGAAATTATCAAGGGCAAAAATGACTGCTAGCAAAGTGGTCGTATAATTTACTTGTGCGTCATTAAGAGTCTTACTTGCATAATATATTACATGAGAAATTTTATTGACTTTTGACCAAAAACGGCTCCAACGGCGTAATCAGAGGCATCACACATAAGTTCAAACGGGAGGGTCCAATCGGGTGATTGGATAACCAGCGCCGTGGAGAATAAAGTTCTTAATGTTTCAAATGCTTTAAGACACTCGTTATCAAAGACGAATGGAGCATCCTTGGCAAGCAAGTTACACAAGGGTCTAGAGATCTTGCTAAAGTCCTTGATAAACCGTCGATAAAAACTGGCGTGACCGAGAAACGAACGAAGTTGACGGATGGAAGACGGTGGTGGAAGCTTATCCATCAATTCAATTTTTGTATTATCGACTTCTATACCACGTTTAGATACGACATGACCCAGTATTATCCCCTCTTGAACCATGAAGTGGTTCTTTTCCCAACTTAAAACCAAATTTGCTTCCTCACAACGGGTGAGGACTTTCGTAAGGTTCTGGAGACAGTCTTTGAATGTAGGACCAAAAACAGAAAAATCATCCATAAATACCTCCAAGAACTTTTCAACCATGTCCGAAAAGATTGCCATCATGCATCGTTGAAAAGTGGCCGGTGCATTGCACAAGCGTCGGTAGGCAAAGGTGCTAAATGGACAGGTGAAAGTCATTTTCTCTTGGTCATCGGGATCAACAGGCACTTGGTTGTAACCAGAGTAGCCATCTAGAAAGCAATAGAAGCTTTGACTATATAAACGTTCTAAGATTTTGTCAATAAATGGAAGATAAAAATGATCTTTATGGGTCATGGTGTTAAGTTTACGATAGTCAATACATACCCGCCAACCTGTGGTTTGGCGGGTGAGGATGAGTTCTCCTTTTTCATTTGGCACGACCGTGATGCCTAATTTCTTTTGAACAACCTGCGTGGGACTGACCCAATTAATATTGAAAATTGGATAAATTATGCCCGCATCTAAAAGTTTGATCACCTCTTTCATTACCACCTCTTTCATATTAGGATTAAGTCGTTTTTGCATTTCTCGAGATGGTTTAGCGTTTTCCTCCAAGTTTATTCAGTGCATGCATACAGACGGGTTAATCCCTTTTAAGTCAGCTACCGTCCAACTTATAACTTTCTCATGACCTCCTAGGACTTTTAATAGTTGTGCTTCTTGGTCCATAGATAAATTTGATGCTATTATGATCGGGAGAGTAGTATTAGGTCCTAGAAAGGCAAATTTAAGAGAGTTCGATAATGGTTTTAGTTCAAGCGTCGATGGACACTCAGTGGACGGTAATGCAGGTTCATGTGCAAGAGGAGGAACGACCTCTACTTGGGCTTCCATGGAAGTACGCTTGTCGTGTTCATTGATTCCAATTGACTATTCAATTCTTCAATTTTTTATCAACGTCAAAATCATTAAAGTTGAAATGTGATAAACACACTTCTAAGGCTTCTTTGGTTAGTATAAAAGGGGCTGCCTCTTCTACTAATTCATCAATTAAGTCTATCGCGTAACAATCCGCCTCCTCGTCGTCCCTATGAGGTTGATTTGATGTGTTAGATACATTAAGGCGAACGGTCATATTCCCAAATGTGATATCCATGACACCAGTCCTATTGTTTATAATCAAATTAGCCGCAGCTAGGAACATACGTCCTAGGATAACCGGGACTTGTTTGCTCGCATCAAGGACTGGTTCTATATTTAGCACAATAAAATCGATCGGATAATAACACCTGTCTACTTTCACCAAAACATCTTCTATCATACCATGTAGAATTTTAAAGGAGCGATCCAATAGCTGTAGCTGTAGCCTGTAGGGAAGCAGCAGTAGGTTTTAGTTCACCTAAGCCAAGATGTTCATAAACTGAATAGGGGAGTAGGTTTATACTTGCTCCAAGATCAAGAAGGGACTGGTGGATAAATTTGTCACCTATATGTCATGCGATTGTCGGTGTACCCGAGTCCTTCTATTTAAGTGTATTATGTTGAAAGATAGAACTGACCTTCTCCGTCAAAAAGACATTTTTTTAGAAAGATGGTTTTGAGACTTCCTCGTTTGAGTACACAAGTCTTTTAAAAATTTAGCATCAGGAGGTATCTATTTAATTGCATCTAGAAGCAAAATATTAATTTTTACTTCCTTAAAGGTTTCTAAAATGTCTTCCGGTCTCGTTCCTTTCTTCGTGAAGTGAGACGGGGCATGTACGCCCGGTGGAAATGGCATTCTAGGCACGTTATTAGATGGATTTGATGCAGTAGATGTATTAGGTGCTGAAGGAGTAGAGGCCTTCGGGATTTGACTTTTATTCTCATCTTGTTCTTTATTGACTTCCTTTCCTTTATCTTTCCTAGGTTCAAGAGGAGGTGTAACCTCTTTAGGACACTTAGTTGCTCTCGTGGATACTGCATTCACCTGATCACTTGGTGTACTTACTTTATAATGCCCTTTTGGAGTCTAAATCGGTTGACTCGGTAACTTTCCTTCATTACGATGATTCAACGTGTTAGCTAGCTATCCCATTTGAGATTCTAACTTCGTAATAGATTGTGTATGGGAGTTAACGAGTTGAGCTCGTGACTGAGATTGAGCCTCTAAAATTTTCAAGGATGCCAACGCACTGTCTTCGAAAGATTTATCCCTTGGAGGATTAACACGAAAGAGAGGTTGTTGGTATTGATTGGGTGGAGGCCGATATGCATTAGGAAAACTTGTTGTCTCTGGTTTTTGGGACAAATATGGTCCTACACTATTAGACCACCACGAGAGGTTCGGGTGACCTTTCCATGGCCCGTTCGGTTTATATCCATCAGGGTTATAATTAGGTCTTTGAAATTATTGAACAACATTGATATGTTGTTCCACAAATTTTAGTAATTGCGAAGCAGACGGGCATGCATGCGTAGAGTGAGACGGGTCAGAACATAATTGATATATCTTGGAAGGAGGTGGCCCATGCATATGGCCCATCATCATTAGTTGATCAATTTTCCTAGATAGTTCTTGAATTTTAATTGAACGACCTGACTCAACATGTGCTTCACGTTTAGGTTGCAGTGGAAGGCATCCCTCCAGACGTACAGACACAACTTGATGCATTGAATTTTCACTTAAAGTTTCAAATATTTTCTAAGCATCATCGGCACTTTTGTGGAGGAACGTTCTAGCACAAACCACATCGACTGTGTTTCAAACAGAGGGAACAAGTCCCTCATAGAAGACCTGAATCGATTGCCATTTAGGGATTTGATGATGAGGACACGAGCGTAAAAGTTCTTTAAATTGCTCCCACGTATCATATAGTGTTTCACCATCTTGCATTGTAAAGTTCGTTATAGATTTTGGATTTGATTGGTTTGGGTGATGGGGAAAACTTTTGTAAGAACGCAGTATGCAACCCTTTACATGTTCTTATAGTGTGTGGCTCAAGAGATTGGAGCCAATACTTAGCTTTATCTTTAAGAGAAAATGGAAAAAGACATAATTTAAGTTCATCATCAGTTAAATTTTGAATTTTCAATGTACCACATATATCTTGAAACTCACCTAAGTGATGGTATGGAGCCTCCTTAACACGACTGTGGAAAGATGGAAGAAGTGCAATGGTCGATGACTTGATCTCAAAGTGAGATGCAGTCACCTCCGCAACTCTATGCATGATGGTCGTGTATAAGCCGTAGGAGTGAAGTAATCTTTTAGAGGCGGGGGTTGAGGTACATTCAGGTTGAGGTATATTCAGGTTAATTCTATTCCCGTTAGTATCATTGTTTCCAAAGTCGGCCATTGGAATAGGTTATAAATTATCAATTCGTGTCTTCCTTAATTGTTTAAGTGTGCTTTGTAATTCAGCTTGAAAAGATGACGAGGGTTTAGGGGTTGACTCGTCGTCTACCATCAACCGAGCTGTAGGAGCTTGAGTTGATGACCTAAGGACTCTTAAAGTACGTTCGAGTTCGAGGTTAAGCGGATGTAACTTGGGTTGCTTCGACCGGGTACCAAACATACACTACGATAACTACTCTAAACTAGGACTGACTCAAACCAAGTAAAGCAAAGAAACAATGCAAATAAAGAGACCAGACATACAACACTACTATGATGCATGCAATTATCCTGTTATGCAGTGATTCTTGTCAAAGCCCAGTGCCCTAGGTTTCCTAGCTAATGTACGTGCGCACTCCACACCTAAGCTAATGCAAGTAATGCGTTTCAACGCCATGACTTATAGTGCTTTGATGCGAAATTAAAACAAAGCGGAGTTACTTGGTTTTTTGGTTTATTTTTCGGCAATTTTTATTTAAAATTTATGTAAGCTCCGTTGATGTGCACCGCTGCTCCACTCCAAACCTCTGGAATTTGATGACTTAAGAGCTGCAAAACAAAGGATAATTTTAGCGACTTGAAAAGTAAATTGGAAAAATAAGGGAAACAAAATCTAACCTAATATTTACTAACCAACTAAACTAAGATTCTAGAAATTAAAGGCAAAAATATTCAGTCCCCGACAACGGCGCTAAAAATTGATCTCGTTAGAATCAAGATAAAAAAGTATACTTTACTTTAAAAGATTTGCAGTGTGGAAGTAAAAGTCGAACCCACATAGACTGTTTATTTTTATCCTTTAATTTTTAAAACCTAGATCTAATTAGTTATAGGAAACGGGAATTTGATTGAATTTTAATTGAAGTACTACTATAAACTAAACTATAGAAATATGGAAATACTGAAATTAAACTAAGTAAACAAGTGCAATATTGAAAGTAGTTTTAAGATATATGAATAAGATCTAGAGTTGCAAATCCACTACTAACTATGCATTGGGGGTCTATACTTTCTACTTTAAGATCTACGATTGGATAGTTAAGATCTACCGTAGCTACAAGCCCAATATTATTGACAAGAGGATATTATTAGTTCAATCTAAGCATAACTCATCTTCGGTTGGCATGAATAGCCTACCTATAACTAGGGTATAGTACAACCCATCTTCCCTAGGCATGAATCATAAAAGATAAAAATATCTCAATCATTTAAGCACGATTGTATGTAAATACTCCTATCAATCACAGAAATCAAGGAATATTGAGTTCAATAAATATAAGGGAGAATATAAGACAAGAATAAACCCAAAATATTATTGATTATTAATATTGAAAACCGATTATATTTTCATAATCCTCAAACATACAATCAACTATCCAAATGCATAAAATCTAAAGAAGAAAAGCAAAGAAATCCCCTTTTGTAGCAACCTGTATTTTTGCTTCCCTAATAATAAATAAAATGTCAATCTTTATCTTTTATTACTATTTGTATTAATTTTAGTTGTGGTATTATTTCTAATTAATAAATAATACTCGTGTTATTAGTTGTTAACTAAATGCCATTTTATTTTACTATAGTGTATTATTTCAATAATGATATTTCCATGAATAATATTTGTAGTAATATTATTAATTGTTAAATCAAGATTCTCATTTTTGTGACCGTTAATAATTTTTAATTGTATGATTATGCTTAAGACTGCGCCCCTAAGTTACCCTATAATTTGAAATTAAAACTAGTAATAAATATTTTATCGCGTTGCTTATTTTTTGGTCCCTAATAATTTGTTTGGGTATTTTCCTAGACTACCCGACCAACCTAACTGAACTAACTGATCAAACTGAACTGAACTAACTTAACCGAGCTGATTGGCCGCATCAATCAAGCTCACAGCTGTAAACTCTATCTTCACAATGATTTCAAACCATCAAGTTACTGCATTATTTGAGATTCATAATAATTTATCCAATCAGTTTATACTTACAAGTGGTGAAACTCACTTATTGGTTTCACAGTATATAACTCACAACATAACTCATTCACACACACACATTGTCATTTGAAAGAAAACTCTCATAGTAAAAGATTTCAAAACTCTCCCTCTCCATTTCATAAACTCTCTACGAAGATTAAGCCTCCATTACTATCTCTCAACTCAATCACATACACACCTACAATCTGCTGGGAGTCTCTATATATCACAACAAAGAGGTATAAGTATCACAGTAGCTTTCAAAGGCCATAACCATAGCCATTGTTAAGCTCGGAGTTATTACGAAATTTTTGTCTTTTTTCGGCAAGTCGCACAGCCCAAACCACAGTCGGTGAGTCTCTCAAACCCACTCATAATGTAGTATTTGTCATTACACATAAGCCGGGGGTATCGAAAGTATGTATAGATGCCTATATATGTATATATAGCCATGGAGGTCCAAAATTAGCAGTACCAAAAATGCTAACGAAAACAAATTCTGTAAATTGAAAATGAAAGTATATGGTCCCATTAAGTTCCCCTATAAACAGTTTGTTAATTGGTTGAGTTCTTGACCCCCAAAAGTGGAATTTCGTTTTTGCCATGGATATAGAAATCTGGAAATTTTAAATTAAAATTCAGGATATATAATGTAGATTTTTGGAATCCTTGCGAAAAACCGAGCAACTTTCATATAGGACTCGTTGCAATCCGATAAGTAACAAGAAAGATATAGTGACTTTAAGAAGTCTTAAAATAAGGACACAGCCAAACATGACCTTAACCAGAGTTGCAGAGATTTTTTTGAGAAGACGATGTATTGTTTAATTAGGGTAACTTTCATAGTAGTTAAGTATTTAATTCTGGTGTTTTATATGTCTACATATTAGTCATATCTTATGTAAAACCCAAAATATTATTTTTGATTTAGTTAAGTGTTTAATTCTGGTGATTTATAAGCAAAACACAAGTTGGCAGAATGGTTACTAGATTGTTTTTCCAACTTAGAGGTAAAGGGTTCAATTTTTGTAATCTACATATTAGTAATGTTTTTTTTTTTTTAGAGATTGACTTATGGGTTCAATGTGCCCAGCCCAACAAGTCTCTCAATAGGCCACATGGGTTTGGATATTGGGCTTGGTTTACTACAAGCCCATGTGAGAAATAAAATTTATAAGTACTTGTTTTATTTGTAATAATTCCTAAATTATATTTTAAATTATTATAGTATATTTTATTTCGAAAATGATATTAAAAATTTTACAAAAATTTCTTAATAAAGCTAAATTATATTTACTATTTATTTTATGTTAAATAAATGATAAATTAATTACTATGTATAAAATAAGTATTAAAATCACTTATTGACCCTATTAAATTCTATACTATTATTGTTAACATGTTGGAGGTCATTTTATATAGTTTTGTAATTTATCAAATTATAAAACAAGAACTTGGTAGTTTTAATAAATTAATTCGTGGTTGTTAAATTAGTATTTTAATTGTTTCAAATGCCTATGATACTTCTAAAGTCTGGGAAAATAGAGGAAATTATATTTTGATGTATTGTCTTTATTAAAAATAATATCAAAGCATGTACCCAATACTTTTATGTATTTATGTCATTAAGAAGGGTCTTGTGACTACATTTATATGTTATTTTTATACTCTAAAATTTGTGATAAAAATTTTCTGACTCTGAAAATGACGCCATCAATTTCCTAAAATCAAATTAAGTTAAATTGGTTTACTTGATGATAATTACGAGTTTAAAACAAACACTGCCATGTTAAAGAAAATAGTAAATAGAATAAGTCATACATGTGCATAGTCGAGATGGCATGTTGGAAAGGGGTCGTTTGGGTCGACATATATGTCTTGTGAGGAGTAAGTAAAGAAGGGGTGTCTCGAGTTGTGATAGCCTTAATTATTCCAGGGCGATTTAGATACGGTAGATTAATTAAGAGGATTGAGCCCATGCCGATTCTGATACGGTAGGTCAATCTAATCGCGTCCAGGCCGACTCGGATACGGTAGACCGATTCATTGGATATTCCAAACTTAGTCCAGGCCGACTCGGATACGGTAGACTAATAAGGGTGTTCAAAAGGTTATTGACCTTGAATATCTAGGTATATACAGGTCATATTAAATACGGCAGACATATTGACAGACCTTCTAAACTAACGGCAACGTGCCGGATGGTTCTAGGTGAACCGAATGATTCAAGAGGTTTTGATTGAGGTAAAAGAGTTAGTGAGATGAGATGGTTTCATTGTTTATGCACGATCTTAAATATTCATTACCCAAACGGTTACTAATTGTTATTATGCGATGACTGAAAAAAAAATGGATTAACCGTACTCTAAGATACTGAACATTAATAACAACTGTTAATGTACTTTTATATACATTGTTTGTGTGTTCGTTATACTCACTCGACTTTCATTAGCTGATGACTTTATTTTATCCTGGACATCCAAAATGTTCAGGAAATGATTATGCAGGACAATATGATTATGCCAGCTAGAGGAGCCTGCAGCGTTACTTTTATAATTTTATAAAGTTGTAATAAGGATATGGATAATGTTTTTAAACTTGAATAAGGCGGTTGTGCCTTAAGGATATTTTATTTAAGGACAATGTAATAGTATTTGAAGTCGTACTATGTTTTAATATTATCTTTCTTGTTGCTTTATATACTTTGTTTTCTGGTACATGTTAAGCTAAGTACAGGACAAGTGCTCCATCAACTGTCATGACCTACGGGTCCAAAACGGAAATGAAATTTTTTTCCTTATTTTGCTACACTGGGGCGTGACACCTTTACATGGCTAGGGTTTCATTGAAACCCTAGACTGGAAGTTTAGCTGTTCATGGTGGATGAAAACATAGAGATGAAGATTGTTGTCGTTAGAAACCTTGAAACTAGATCTTCTTCTTCTCTTGCCTTCGCCTCCCAAGTTGCTTCCCAAAGTTGTATAATATGATGTGAGTTATTATGTAACCCCCAAAATTGGATTTGAATTAAGTATGTATAGCTCTAGAGGGATTAAGAAGGTTTTCATAAACCTAATCTGGCTAAAACAGTTGTATCTCCCTTCTTGGATGCATTCGGGCAATTCTTTTCGCATAGGAGTCTTCAGCACATCAAAATACGTAACTTCAATTTTTTCTCGGGTCGCGCAAGTGGCCGCGTGAACGCGATGCTGGTAAATCGCGCGAGCGGACCGTACGAGCGAAATGGATTTTTCAGCTTGTTTTGCTCTATTCTCACACCCCAAATAACCTGGAACTCTTGCTTTCTTCTAAAACCTGACAAAAAGTGGAAAATGAAATAAAAGTACAATAAAACATACTACTAAGTGCTAACAAATATGAATTAAGGTGTGCAAATAGAAACTGTTCACTCTCGATCAGTTATTGTCTACACTGATCATTCAGCGCTTCGATACCTATTATCTAAGAAAGACACGAAACCTAGGCTTATCCGTTGGATTCTCATCCTGCAAGAATTTGACTATGAGATAAAAGATAAGAAATCTGAAAATGTAGTAGCAGATCACTTATCATGAATTTTAGTTGAGTCTACTTATGACCATATTCTGCTACGTGACTCATTTCTTGATGAACAATTGTTTGAAATATCACAAAGTAAACTTGAGAAAGAAGGCCTTGTGGGGCATCTCCAGCAGCGCTAAAGAAGGAAGATGGAAAGTCTTCTTTGTAGTCGTAGTTTGCCGACAACGTGAATTTTCTGGCAACCGGTAGAACACCATCCAAGTGGTCTAAACAAGATAAAAGTTATTTTTTCTCACAAGGTAAGCATTTTCACTGGGATGACCCATTACTATTTAAACACTGCCCTGACCAGATAATTTGACATTGTGTTCATGAGAGTGAATTTCATTTGATTTTAAAATTTTGTCTTTCTTTAGAATGTGGTGGATATTTCGGTGGTCGAAAGACCGCCGCAAAAGTCCTCCAATGTGGATTTTACTGATCGACGCTATTTAAAGATGCCCATGAGTTCTACCGTAACTATCTGCATTGCCAACAATCAGGAAACATTTCACGACGTAATGAAATGCCCATGACTCCGATCCTAATTATCGAGATCTTCGACGTATGGGGAATAAACTTCATGGGTCCATTCCCACCATCTTTAGGTTTTCAATACATCCTAGTTGTTGTTGACTATGTATCCAAATGGGTAGGAGCCATAACTACAAAATCTAATGATCACAAAGTGGTTATTCAATTCATTAAAGAAAATATTTTCTACTGGTTTGGCACACCACGTGCAATCATTAGCGACGGTGGCTCACATTTCTGTAGTCGGCCATTTGAGTCCCTGGTACGTAAGTACTCTGTTACACATAAAGTAGGTACATCATACCACCCACAGACTAGTGGACAGGTAGAAGTCTGAAACAGAGAAATCAAGAGTATTCTAGAGAAAACGGTTAGACCGGACTATAAGGACTGGTCATTACGATTATTCGATGCACTCTGGGCGTATCGTACTGCTTACAAATCTCTGATAGGAATGTCACCTTACCGTCTTGTTTTTGGAAAAGTATGCCACCTACCGATCAAACTCAAACACAAAGCTTTCTGGGCTGTAAAAAAATTTAACCAAGATATGAAATCGGCTAGTTGTCACCAGAAACTTCAAATTCAGGAACTAGAGGAATTAAGAAATGAAGCATATGAGAATGCAAAACTTTGCAAAGAAAGATCTAAAGCATTTCATGATAAATTCATTTATCGTAAGGATTTCCAGGTAGCCACCAGGTTTGGCTTTTCAATTCTAAATTACGATTACATTCTGGGAAACTGGAATCTAGATAGGGAGGACCTTACACTATCACAGAAATATTTCCCCATGGGGCCATTGAAATTTGTAATGCTAAAGATGGGAGACCATTCAAGTAAATGGCCAAAGATTAAAACCATACTTTACAGGAAAAATAGGAGAAGAAATAGAGGCCATAGACTTGGCTGATCCAATCTATGTAAACTGATCGTAAGTGGGGAGGTTGAGCTAACGACGTTAAATAAAGCGCTTCTTGGGAGGCAACCCATGTGTTGTATCTTTGATTTTCGGTGTTCTTTGTGTCACTTTGGTCTTGGAACAGGTTTGGGGGTAATTGGTTCAGTTAGAAACGTATTTTAGATTGAAAGTGGGAACATAACCAACGAGAGTGAACCTCTCCCAGGCGGTCCGCCTGGGCAGTAAATTTGCCTTAAAAAATATTGAAAATTCTATTTTTGAGGGATTGTCTCTGAAATGTCGCTCGTTCCTAATCTCGCCCTATCAGGGACCGCTCGAGCGGTCCGCCCAAGCGGAATTCAAATTTTAGTTTCTAAAATTCTTTTGGTGACTCTCTGAAATCTCGCTTGCCCAAAGTCCACCTCTGGCAGAAACCGCCCAGGCGGATCTTCTATCTAGATTTTAAATGTATGACCACCCTCAACTCTCTGAAATGTCGCCCACTGGGATTCTTGCCTATGCAGGCATCGCCCGAGCGGACCGCTCGGGCAGACTACAGGAATGTTTATATTGAGGGCAGTGAACCTTTTGTTTTCTCTCTTTAGTTTCTCGACTTCCACTATGTTTTCTTGCTCCTTACCCTCTGAAGATTCTGCTCACACTCGTTTCTCGGCGTTAACATTTAACTAGGGCCACTGTAGACACCCAATTTTGACCACACTGATAGGATTTAGGGTGGACAATGTCTTGGAGGATTCAATGATGAAAAGCATCTTGTGGAATGTACAAGATTCCACATAATCGAAAGATCGAACTTCGGAAAGTGACTTCAAGCTAAGAAAAGCCCTTTTCCATGCATAAATTCCGGTTTTGTCAAAATCGTCTCTCATAATTCATATTCACTCAGGGTTATATGAACATGAATGTTCTAAACGCAGTATTCTAGGTATCTAGAGATTTAATTTTAAAGAAAAACACGAAATCAATGCACATTGAAAAGCAATTTTGAAAAAGAAGTCGTTTGATTTCAAAAAGATGACGAAAGTTCTGGAGGACTTTCGGACTTCAATTAAACTTCAATTCTCATTTCAAATCCTCCTGGAATATTTTTATACTAAAATTCAACTCGACAGCTTTCCAACAGTACATAAACAGACGATTTCAGACACCAAAAAGTATTTTTACGAAAATCTGGAAAAGCAGTGCAAGTAATTTTTGAAACAGGACATAAGGGCAACCAGAGGGTGAGGATTAGTAAGTAGCAGGTCCCATAAGTGGAGTGTTGGGTCCCACCTAAGCTTCCACCTACATGTACCACCCTTGATCGAGCTTTTTGAGTTCCAGACCTTTCCAGAGGCTTCCCACTGCGAGAAAATTGCCCAGAAACTGCGTTCAGGCACTAAAATGGCCATTTTAACCATTTTCTGATATTTAAAATCCCTCTTTTAACCCTGAAACTTAAGAGTTAAGCTTTCCAAACTCTTTATATAGATCCATATAAGATCATCTTGGACACACAAGTATATACAAGAGATATAGGAGAGAATACAAGTGAATATACTTGAAGTTACAATCATATATACTTTGAATTTGAGAGAATTCTAGAGAGAGAGTAGTGAATGATGAATGAAATTTCCTTAAAACTAATCTCAAGATAATTAGATTAGAGAATTAGAGAATAAACTTGACATTAATTGCCTCCCTTAACTTCCACCATGGATGAGTGATTGAAGAACTTGAAGAATACATGAAGAAGAAGATCCTTCAAATCAACTTTGATTGCATAATTGAGAATCCTCAAAGAAGTAAACATCATAATTCATCTCTTATTCTTATTTTTATATAGATCTATAGGACTTGGATCTAGTCTAGTTTTGTTTTCTTTGTTAGAACACTCATCTTCTTCCTCTCTTGTTCTTCACACGCTCACATAGCTAGATCCAAGTCTTCATTGATTTTGTTGATAATTCATAATTAGAGATTGATTTTTACTTTGATTTTCAATTTTGATTCCATTCTTTTATTTAGTTTAGATCCATGCATACATGATTATATATATATGCATCTACTTTGAATTCTATGATGGTTTGGAAGTATGATCTATGAGAATGATGATTCCTATGTTCATACCTATCTCTTGATTATTCCTATAACCTAGAATTCCTATTGAATTTCATCTCCAATAGGATATTTGTAGGTCCCTTTGATCCATGATCTAAAGTTTTTCATAGAACTTGAGGGCTAAATTGATTGGGAATCATGATAATCAAGTTGATCTATGAGTTTGATCTCTCTAACAAACTTAAACCATCACCTAAAATATTTTCCTCATACTTTAAAATGAAAAAGTCAAAATTCAGCAAAACATATTGGTTTTTTCCATAAGATTTGGTCCATCAAAACCCATAGTTTGATTGATTTCAAATGTTCTGGGTAAACTTTGATGAATTAGCTTTCATTCAATCCGTTTTGAGAATCATTAGGATCCATATGCTATTTTTAGAAATTGTTGAAAAATCGGTTGACAGATTTGAACACTGTCTCTTTGTATTTGAATTTCAGAAAATCTATAATAGTTATCGATGATCCGCTTTTTAGGGAGGATTCCTAACTCTTGTATCTATATGCCGATGTAAAATTGTGAGCATATGATTGAGTAAGATTGTTTTCCAAGCGTTTAAAGTTGATACAACTATTCTGAAATTTTCTAAATTTAATTACAATCATGATTATGTATACAAAATGGTCATACCTTGATCATTCAACAATAATTGATGAATAAAACTTGGTTTAGAAATCATCTAGGATAAATGGATGAGAGATCACAAGCTTAGATCAACTTGATTAACATGATTTATGAACTTCTATTGTATTTTGCATTCCTTTGTCAAATGATATCAAATTTTCAGAATAACAGAGTCTGGTTAAGACACTTTTTCTGAGGCCATATGTTCATGAAATGTCCATGGGATTATTTTTGTCTTAAACTACAATGAAATAGATTTCTTTTGACACCAAATAGAGCTTCGTGTGATTTTGTTAGAATTAATTAGGATTTTTATAAGAACAGTGGACAGTCCTGATCCACTGTTCCCAAAACTCCTATTTTTTTTAACTTCAAAATGCTAATGAGGTCCTACTTTTTGAAAAAGTTTCCTAAGACATGTATCTAACTTATGTAAAAGGGTTTTAATCCAGCTCATGATTAAGATCATGTTTGATAGGATTCATTAGAGGTTGTTGAATCTAGAAATTTGATTGATGACATCTTTTTCTTGTTTATCATGCATGTCATTTGTTTTCTTGTATTTTTGCAATGCTTGGGTATTCCTTGGTGTCTTAGTGCAGAGAATTGAATGCCGTGGATCCGAATTTTGATTTGTGAGTTTACCTCGTCTACATGTGGTTTAGTGCCCATGTATCATGTACTATCTCTACCCTTTCTCTTAGAATTTTTCTAGGTTTACAACTTTGTTTTCAACGACGCAATTCCTTTAGGATAGTCTCCGTTTATGTGCTTATATGTTAGAGACATCTTATCTAGGATTGTTGCATGATTGCATTACACATTTCCTTACTTTTTGCTTTTGCGACTCCGCTTGAGTCAACCCAATGTAAGTCTTCTTGTTCTCTTTTGCATATCAAAACACATTTTCTTTATTTTCCTTGGTCCCGCGCGGGACTAGCCACTGTGAGTATGCCTCTCTCTTGTATTGCATGTGCATCCGATTGCTACTTGATTTAATCTCTTGAAATGATTTTCATTAGATGTTCTTTTTGCCATGTATATATTATCTAGTATGTTTGAGGAAACAACACCTATTATGAATTAAGAACAAGGATATTTGAATCAAGGCCTACCGTTCAGTAGGGCGAGGAGGGGGTGCTTTAGTCCTGCTTGGGCTCCTTCCCCTCTCGTACCAAGATCCTCGAACCTTGTTTATGGTAATGAAGGACGAATAACCTTATTCAATTTTGGACGAGTCAAATTTGGTTTCCTAATTCCCTATAAAAATTAGGTGGCGACTCTTTGTCTCTAGGATCGCATGAGGCATTCTAGTTCCTTGAAGTGTGCTCCATGGATCCGTCCCAGGACATAGTCGGAGAACGGCTAGAACCCCGATCGTGTGTGGTCCATAGCCACGCGGTCTATTCAGAGGTACTCACAATCGTTACTTTTTATTCCTTCTTCTTCCCCTTCCTCTTCTACAATGGGTGCAGGATATATCTATATAGATCTCTATGTATACGTAGTAAAATTTTTATAAAACTTAACTAGACTCTAGTTTTGAACTTCCATAACTAAGGGTAAGAGTTTTTTTTTTCTTTCTATTATTGAACTCCACATTGAGATTTATATGGATTCATCTTGTGCCTAAGCTTTTCTCATCACTTACTGTAACTATCTATTTATGCATCATTTCTATGGATATGCATGTTCACACTACTCTCAGGGGACTATTCCAACTTTTTTTTTAGTTCATGGTATGTTAATTTTAAATTGTTGATGGATTGTTCATAACTGCAGGAACCCAAGCATCGTGTGCAGTAGTTGGGTATAGCCATTTATAGGGGAGGGAGTCTTGTGTCGTCCGTGTCTTTTCTTCTATCCAGTCCTCTATTGTCTTCTCTATTCAGTCGTTGCCCTATAGATATACATGGCCCAAAAATGACCACCAAGTACACCTATTGTTGCATATGGGTGGGGTTCCGCGCAAGTAGGCCCGTCCGAATAGAAATAAAAGGGAAAGAAAGGGTCCACGACAGCTCTCAACCACACAAGAACCCACCATCGAAAGCCTACAGCTCTCGTAGTTTTTTGTTTGAGCACGACGTAGATGCTGATTACTTTGAGACCGATCTTAATACCCAGTGGGGTAGTATCACTTTGACTCATGCTCGTCTAGGTCCATCTCTTTTCTTTCTTAACCACGACCTCATTACTTGCCCGCGTCTTATCCAGCTATTCTATCAGCACTTGTCATTCTATAATGCGGATAATTTGGGTCTTGACCGTCTCACCACCTTGATTGATAATACCCGTCTCACCATCACGACCGATACCATTTGTGTTACTCTGGGTATCCCCACTAATCAGACCCTTACTCCCCACCTTATGACCCCGTCCTACATAATTTCATGGAAATATGTACTAGGATGGCTCAGGGCAGAAGGGGTTCAGGTCAGTCCATCCATAGGGTAGACTTTCCTTGAGAGATGTGGTTTGTAGACCATGTCTTTAAAAGGAATGTCTACCCATTGGGACACCACCAGGAGCGCACTAAAGTCATCCACAAGGCTCTCTATTCTTTGTAGATTAGCAAGTGGTTCGATGTTTGATGAGTCATCATGGCATCTATGCGCCTCACCAAAAACATCATCGTTAATTACCCTAAAAACTCTCAGCCTCTGTCATCTATCCTTCCCCATCCCGGATTGTGAGGAGATCGATATGACCATTCTTGTGTTTGGTGTGGTTGAGTGGAGACGGAGCCTCGTGGCTCTTGATCCCAATGCGGCCCGCACCTGTCCTGTGCAGGGCCATCAGCCACGCCAACCTCCTGTTGTCCCTCCTCCACCCAAGCGGCCCTGTCATTTGGACTTATACAGACTATCATCGCCTGCTCAGTGAGTTATTCTGCACACAGTCCTTTGTTCAGTCACTCCTATCTTCTTTTGTTCTGGATAGGGTGCCGGAGATCTTAGTACTGGGAGAGATTGCATATCAGGGAGCATTTCTGCCTACCCCAGGACCGGATTTTGGGGAAGAAGATAGAGGCGCATGCGGAGGCAGAGGCAGAGGCAGAGGCAGAGGCAGAGGCAGAAGAGGGTGATGACGATGATGGTGGTGAGGGTGGTGATGGTGGTGACGATGTTTTTTTACGTGGATGCGCTATTTGAGGATTAGTTGATGGTTGGGTGTGGTGGTTAGTTGGTGATGGTCCTGGTATTTGGTTGGTTTGGGGGTTGATATTTGGAGGTTCGACCCCAGTTTGCCTTCTTCCAGTCTAATTTTTATTTTATTTGTGTTTATTGTTCATTTTTATTATTTTCGTACCAGTCTTTTGTAGGTCATCCTTTTGTTATAGATCGAGTCATGTACTTTTGTTTATTTACTTTTGTCTTTAGGACTATTTTTGTTCTCCTGCTTCGAACGGAGTAGTTTATTTTCTTAGTAGTTGTCATTTGATTACTTTTCTTTTGCTTAGACATGTACCGGTCCACCAGACCATCGACTTTGGACTCTTATTATTTTAGGCTGATGGACCCTCTTTTTATGTTTGCTTTATCATGACATGTCGTACATGTCTGTGTTGGTCCTATGATTTCGATTTGTTTTTTATTGGATTCTCATTTTTATCCTCTATATTATTTATGCTTGTGTACCACTCTCATTTGACTAGTTCATTGGGGACAATGAGAGGTTTAGGTTTGGGGGTGATACGACTAGCTAGCTATTTAATGGGTAATCAATTCGTGACAAGCAATCAAATTACAAGGATTTTATAATCCATTTTTATTTTACTTTATACAAAAAAAAATTAACTTACAAAAATAATAAAAAAAAAGGTGGTTATAATAAACAGAACAATTAGAGAACCATCACTTTAGTTAATGTTGGTTTAGTAAATCGTTCTTTCACTGTCATTATTACAACTCGTAATTTCTGTTGTTAACTGATGTGATAACAATCTTTTGTTAGTGATCATTTTTAATATACCTATCAGTACAGATGGAGCACCAAGTTTTCCCACCTTCTTCACTAGATAGGAGCCTAGGCCTTAGTGATTCAGATTCAGAGTTTGTTCCTATTTCGCAACTTGGTTTAGCTGTGTAGGTTGATAGGCATTTGCACGACCAGCTACTTCTAAGGGGTAGCGCTCCATTCCCTCGCTACCAACCCCCTAGGATTATCATCCTAGTCCCGAGCAGCTCAGACTCATTGTCTTCAGAGTCGACCCTACCCACTCTTCAGATGATGATAGCCTTTTGGGGGACGATCCTACGGGTAGGGATGGGGTGTATGGTGCACTGCCTAGCTCTGAGGAGTCATCCTTCAATTCACCCTCTTCAGATGATTCTGATGATGAGGAGAGTGAAGAGGAGATATCAATGCCTATTTAGCCTATTTTGGGGAATGTGGTCGAGGATGATAAGGAGGTCACCTATCCTTATCACGATCTTCCAGATTATGTTCCCGAGATAGTCCGTCAGCGACGAGGACATCCCGACTGGTCACCTTAGGACATTGCCAATATTTTTAGGCCAGTCGAGACTCCAGAGGAGGATGATACTATCCTGCTACTAATTCAGGAGCCCGAGGAGGAGGAGGATATAGATTGGTCTACTTTCGACCTGTCTCAGCATCCGGAGTGGGAGCTGGTGGATTCCTTTACATTGCTCAGAGCATGGCCCCTGACTACATTAGACCACTTCTGGAGCGTCACGGTAGTTGTTACGATTTCTTTTGATGCTATTATTGTTGTGACCCATTGACCGTCTGCAGAGTGATATGTAGATGGTTGAGGTAAGTGCTGATGGATGATGATTCTGGTGGGTATTCACTTTTGTTTACATACAATTGATTTATGTTTAGCATTTATTTTGAGATTTGCACTCATAATAGTGGATTTGTTTTTCTTTCTTTTTGATTTAGGAATAGTTTATACCTTTTTGCTTATCAAAAGTACTCCTTGTCGTATCTATAGAAATAATTAAATAATATGCTTAAAGCTATATTATTTGCTTATTCATTCTTTGATTAATAATTCTAGTATTATGTAGTGGAAATAATAGTTTGTATTTTAATTAGCACCCATTTAAGCACTGCATATAGTCATGTGAAAACATGTTGTAGATTGAATTTTGAATATAAATTGGATTACTAGATGATGAAGTGTGTGGACTAGACCCTCGTGAGCTTTTATGCTTATCTTCCTTTTGAGGGTTACAAATATTCATTATTTGTCAAACTTCCTTGAAAAAATGTATCATGTCATTGCTTAGTCTCTTTTTTCCTTGTTATTTGGCTAATAGTAAAGAAAAGTTTCAAAGGAATAAGTATTTACCATGTTAAAAAAATAATGAATACAATATATGTATAGATAAAGAAACCATACTTTCTTAGGAAATGATAGTAGGCCATTCTTCTAGTTGACCCTTTTTAGCCTTTAGACCTACCTTTTGAATAATACATGAAAATTTTATAACCCTAGTTATCCCTTTTGCATTTTTGAATTAAGACAATTTCTTTGTTCACCAAATTTTCATAACTACTCCAAACTAGAGTTCGCTAAAAATAAAACAATAATAATAATAAATATATTTCAAATCATACCCAAAGTTTGAGAGTTTGTTATCATTTTCCCTTCCTTTCTGAGCTATGAATCCTAGCCTACATTTCGTCCTTGTAATAAAGTCCTACTTGATTCTAGTATGGTATGGTGGAAATATTCTATTCATGTATGGAAGAAAAATAATATGTAAAGGACTAACATGATATGGTTGATGACCTGCGGAATAATTCTAGACTATTGGTATTTATCTTGAGACTGTCATTCTATGCGTTATACATTTTCATGTGTCATATGTGAGATTCGTTGTCCTGAAAATTTTATTCTACTCACATAGACTTGAGAGATTACACCTGTTTCGGAGAGATTCATTTTGAGTGTGATTGACATAGTAAGATTTGTAGTCAAGGCATAGTCGGAAGTCATCCCAGGTATATTCCGTAATTTATGACAAACGCGTGTTCTATTGACTACCATCTCACACACGTGCAACTTTAAAATAAGCCTATTCATTTCAGTTACATAATTACTTAGAGTCATTTTCCCTTAATGGATTTTGTGATATAGTATTGCTTCACTGCATATTATTATGGTTTAATCTTTAGCATTGATGATGAGGTTTTTCTTGAGTCAGTCTTGAGTAGTTATAGTAAAGAAAAAATATTTATAAATTTTTTTTAATTTTAATTAAAAGAAAAAAAATTTATAAAGAGAAGTTTGTGGGTAGCTTCACTGTAAACCCGCACGAGACTATAACTCGTCCTACTAGGGCTACCTATTGGTTTAAAGGCTTATTGCATACGCTAAATGCAATCACGATTCCTGCAAAAGTGAGTTAGATTTGTAGTTGTTTTATTTTATCTCTTTGCTCGAGGGCTAGCAAAGTGTTGGTTTGGGGGTGTGATAGGGAATGAATAATTCCCAATCACTAAGCCTAACTCGCTTTTATTAGTCCTGAGTTTAGTTTAGTTTAGTTAAAAGATATTTTGCTTGTTTTGTTTTATGTCAGGTTATTCAAGTGTGCGATCAATTTAGGAGTAATTTTGAATATTTAAAGAGAAATTAGAGCCATTCAGGTTTTCTGCCCGAGCGGACCACCCCAGCGAGCGCCACCCGGGCGGTTGTGCTGATTATGGGAATTACATGCAGAAACGTGAAAGGACGTAAATTGGAGCTATTTCGAGTATTTTTAGGGTTTGGGAAACTTCCAAAACTTAGGAAACATATATATATATATATATATGGGATATCTACTCATTATATACAACTTTTACTCATATATTCCATAACCTAGAGAGAGAAGAGGCAAGAAGAATAAGAAGAAGAATTTCAAGGTTCTCCATGGACTCCTACATCAACTCCATGCTTTCAACTCCTTCCATGGCCAACTAATCACCAAGTCTAGGGTTTCAATGAAACCCTAGTTATGTATAAGCATTCTGTTTATGTAGTCTATTTAGTTTTACTTGTATTCCAAGGATGATGATTGTATGCTTAAGGATTTAATTACAAATCGTATTTAATGTTTAAATCATTGTTTTCAAAGTTTATTCTTGCCTTAGGTCTATTTTGAATTCAATGTACTCCACATCTTATATTTTCGGTGATTGTATGAGATGTGTGCATGCAATAGTGCTTATGGAACTAAGATAGTAATTATTGAATATGCCATACTTAGGTAAGATGGAGTGTGCTGCAACCCTAGTTTAGTGCAAGACACTCCATGCTAACAGCAGATGAGATATGTTAGCAATTAGATCTTAGTTATATTCTTGACGAAGGAATCGGGCTGGTAGCCACGATTCCCCATAATCATCCAAATACAGTAATCTAAAGGATTGCAAGAATGAATCTTTTATATAACTAGTGGTGGATTTGTGATCCTAGATCTCTTTCTTCCATATCTCTACACCAATTATATTTACTGCTTCATTTAGTGATTAGTATTAGTTTAATTAATTCGTTTCAAACTCTTTATTCAAAACCACTTTAATTAGTTAGAAGATAACGAGTATCCAATCTTACTTCTGGTAGATCGTTAGAATTATAATTTCTAGAATCTAATTAAATTCATGGCACAGTCCCTGTCCCTGAGGAATCGACCCCTGCTTTTCACTATACTCGTATATTTTTAGTAGAGTTAATTTATCTTGATCTTGACAACATGAGAGACCGAGGTGGTAGTCTGATCTTTTTGCTACTAGGCAGCTTTTATTGTAACTTTTTTTTTTTGGGTTGTGGGGGGGTGGGGGGGTGTGTCTACTACAACTGCCCCTAGGCAATGTAAATACAAATTTCAATGAAAAAAAGGCCATTAGAGGTCACTTTTTACAACGACTTGTATTATTGCCCGATTTGTTTAATTCGCTTTGGTCTGGTACTCCTGGCTTAGCAAAAGGTTTAAGACAATAAACAGTTTAAATGTTGTTCGAGAATTCGGGAAGTTCCAAAGATTTACTTCCTTTGGACTTTTACGTCTTGTAGACGCTAAGGATTGTCTAAGAGTTCATACTTAGTAAACCCCGAGCCCTGCAAGTACTCGGTTTATTTTGGGGAATTACTTAAGTTGTGGTACTTATGTAATTCTGAGACTTGTAGGCGCTTAGGATTGTCTAAGAGTTCATACTTAGTTAATCCCGAGCTCTATAAGTACTCATCTAAGCTCTGTAGAGTTATTCTTCTGCACCCCAAGCTTGTGCTAAGGTCGGGGGTAGTGCGAAAATATTTCTTTTAGGTATAGGTAGTTGACCTAACACATTAGGGTTTTAGGGTCTTTTGACTCCTCTATCGTAGGCCACCTAAGGGATTTTCCCCCTATCGTCGGCTATGCGCCTAAGTGGAGTTTACTACTTATACATAGCATACCTCGGGTGTGTCGAGGTCTTTTTCCACACACGGAGTTGTGGTCTTTCAGTTGCCCTGGGGTGGCTGAGGACTTTTGCTGCGAAAAGTACTGCTTGGGAAATCATGCATGTGCTAGTCTAATCTACTGATAGTACTTGCGTTGGTGCTCCATGTTCCATGGGTGTGATAACTCCCGTCCTTCTATAGTTTGTAAATAGTAGGTGCCTGCTCAATTTACCCGAGTGATCAAGTAGGGGCCTTCCCAATTAGTCCTGATCTTTCTGAGGCCCGAAACTTTGGTTGATTGATTTACCATTTTGAGGACTAGATCTCCTACCTAGAAACTACGGTGCTTCACCATCCAGTTAAAATATTGTGAGGCCTTTTGCTTATAGGCTGCCATTCTGATGTAGGCCCGGTCTCTATTTTCCTCGATCAGGTGGAGCTCTGTTCTAAACAGTCCCTCATTTTCCTGGGCACTGAAGTTGCCCACCCTGTATGATGGCAAGCTGAGCTCGGTCGGGACTACTACCTCAAATCTGTATGTGAGCGAGAACGGAGTCTTACCTGTTGAAGCTCAGGGTATCATGCGGTAGGCCTATAAGAGGCTTGGTAGCTCTTCTGCCCAAAGTCCTTGGGCGTTGTCCAATCTTGTCTTGATACACTATAGGATCATTCAGTTGGTTACCTCAGCCTGCCCGTTTGCTTAAGGGTGTTCTGGTGAGAAATATTGGTTGGAGATGCCATGGCTTGAGCAGAACTGCCTGGATATCGGTGTATCAAAATGCCTACTGTTGTCACTGACAGGTACTCGGGGAATTCCAAACCTGCTGAGGATGTTCCTTTCGATAAAATTTTCCATATTTTTCTCTATGATCGTTGCTAGTGGCTCGACTTCTACCACTTTGGTAAAGTAATCCACCGCGATGACAGCAAACCGGACCTGGCCCTTTGCTGTTGGCAGGGGAACGACTATATCAAAGCCCCACTGCACAAATAGCTAAGGGCTGAGGATAGGAGTCTGGTTTTATGCCGGGACATTAGACATATTTGTATACCATTGGCATTTATCACACTTTCTCACATAGTCTTGAGAGTCTCGTGCCATGGTAGGCCAAAAAAAGAGTAGAGCTCTACTGGACAATGCCCAACCTCCGATGTGACTCCCACAGACCCCTTAATGGATTTATGAAAGGATACCATTGGTCTAGGTAGGGTGAACACATCGGAGGTAAGGGATGGTATCTCCTCTCCTGTACAGGACACCATCAATGAGGTGGTACTTAACTGCTCTGTACCTAATGTGCCTCACCTGAAACTTGTTGGTCGAGAGCTCTCTGATACTCAGGAAGATGGTGATGGGATCCTTCCAGCTGGGACCCTGATCTATTGGGTTGACCTCCATACCTTCCTAGGGTGTCACACTTGGCTCGGGAAGGTACTCCACTCAGATGCCCTAGAGATCTGTCTCGGCGAACGAGGCTAAATGTGTCAGCTTGTTGGCCTCGGTATTCGCTTTTCTCAGCATCTGGGTGATAGACGGGCCTTTCAGTTTGCAAATTACCTGCCTGATAAGTGCCAGGTAGGCTACCATGTTGTCTTCTCTAGCCTCATATTGCTATAGTACTTGATTGGTTATTAGTTATGAGTCATTGAATACCCGTACCTAGGGTTTAAAAAAATCCCCAATCCGTCAAAACTCCGCCCTGCCCTGCCCTGCCCCTAATGGAACAGTTTTGGAGGAGGTGTCATAGGAGTAGGAGCGGGTTTGGTAAGTGAAAATGAAAAACCTATAGGAGTTGGGGCGGAGGTGGTAATTGAAAATACCCCCGATTAAAACATGCCCCGCCCCGCCCCGATTAAAGTATCAAATGTAGTAATATATCTTTATACTTTCCTTTGATATGCTAAAATACCATGATTAATATATGTAACTTATACCATGATATATAAAAAGGTAGAAATATACTACATATAGCAAAAATTTAAAAGTTTGATTGATAAAATAAAAGAAACTCACCATGGCTACTTGTGAATTTATCATTCAATCCATTAATTTACTAAAATTCAAGGTTTTAAATTTTATTTATATTACCTCGGTGGTAAACCCGTCATCGCCCCGATAAATAACCAACCAAATCTGACTCCGCTACTAATAGGGTTGGGCGGGTTTGGTAAACAATTTTTTAATAGAAGTAGGAGTTGGGAAAAGGCTACTCCGTACCAAAGCCACCCTATTGCCATCCCTACCCTTACCAACTGAGCTCCCATGGAGGTGGCAAGTTGTAGTCCGGCCAGTAATGCTTCATATTCAACTTCGTTGTTGGAGGCTTCGAACCTGAACCTTAGAGTGTACTCAATCTGAATCCCATCAGGGGTGGTTAAGATGATTCCCACTCCACTCCTTGGTTGTTGGAAGACCCATCAATATATAGGACCCAGGTCGGGATTGATGCCTGTAACTCAGGTGGTAGGTCGAGTGAGCTGACTCCTCAGTCGGGTCTTTCGGATAAGTGAATTCTGCAAGAAAGACCACCGCCGTCTGACCCATGATAGTTGTTCTTGGTCTGTAGACAACCTCGAATTCTTCTAATTCGAAAGACCACTTCATAAGACCACCATAAGTCTTTGGTCGGGATAGAATCCTTCACTGCGGTTGATCGGTGAGAACAACTATGGAGTGGGCCGGGAAATAAGGTCGAAGACATTTGGCCGAGGTGATGAGAGCATAAGCTATCTTTTCCATAAGCGAATATATGTTTTCCACGCCTTGGAGAGCTTGACTCGTGTAATACACCGAGTATTGGATACCGTGCTCTTTTCTAACTAAGGCTGAACTGGCAGCTGATAGGGATACTACCAAATATAGGAACAACTCCTCCCTTGGAGTGGGTGTTGAGAGTAGTGGAGGCGAGGCCAGGTACCTCATTAGTTCCTGGAATGCCTTTTCACACTCTTTCGACTACTCGAGGCACCGGTCGGCGGCTCGAGATACGAACATGTTCAATGCTGCTACCCGTCCTGCCAGACTTTGAACCTCTTTTGTTGATCTAGGCAATCACATGTTGATGATTGACTAGATCTTTTCTGGGTTGGCCTCGATACCCTGCCTGGTTACCTATGTCCCAAGAACTTGCTAGATGAGACACCAAAGGCACACTTGGCTAGGTTGAACGTCTCAGTTAGATGTTGAAGATGATCCGACTTCCGCATGCTTTTGACCAGGAGGTCGTCAACATACACCTCCATTTGACCAGGCTTGTCAAGGGTACATCCCCATTAGAACTGGCAGTTCTATCATTTTGAGCGATTGTGTACTAGATCCATTAAACTCGACCAAAGACGAGGAAACTGGTCGGAGTCTTTCTCTGGAAATACCGAGTTGATCGAATGCTGAGGCAAAGGGTATATCAGAAGAACTGTCGGTGTCAACCAATACTTTTTTGACTGAGTAATTGGCAATAGAGAGCGTTACCACTAGGAGGTCATCGTGGGGAAGGTGTATACCTTGGAGATCGCTGTATGATAAGGTGAGCAAGTCTGTTTGTGTGGAGTTCACAGGCTAGACAGACGCAACTTCTGATCAAAGAGTCGCGCATGCCTCTTTCTGGATGACTGCGAGCCTCTTCCACCAGATGTTCCTTCGGAGAGCACATTAATATTGTTGAGTGGTTGCTGCTCAAGAGGGCGGTTGTCCAGCCTCGGTTGTCTGTTATTAGTAACAAACTCGGCTAGATGGCCCTTCTCGAACAACTTTTCGATGGCGATTTTAAGCTTGAAGCAATCCTCGGTATCATGGCCGTGATCCTTGTGGTAGCGACAATACTTATCTCGATTTCTCCATTCAGGAGGACTCTTTAGCTTGGTCGGATTTTTGAGAAGATTTTGAGCTTTTACTGTGGCCATGACCTCTTGAATAGGTCAGGAAAGTGGCGTGAAAGGTGCCAGGGCATGATCCCAATCACCCTTCTGCTGGTATTTCCTAGATTTCTTTTCAGCGTTCTTCTCGGGTACATCCCGCTTCTGCTTACTTCTCGAAGGCTCGTTATTTGTGTGATCGGGGTCTTTCATTTTCAGAAATTCTTTAGTGTCAACATATTTCTCGACCCTTTCTGCGAGCTCAACAAAGGTTGTTAGTCGATTTCTGTGAAATGACGTAGTACACTTGGTGTGCTAAACTCCCAAGCAGAAGGCGGTAATAGCGACAGTTTCATTTAGATCGTAGACCTTGAGCATCTGTTGGTTGAACCGATCAATGAATTCTTTGAGAGAATCATCCTTCCTTTGTCTGACAGTTAGTAACTGTGTGTCACGCTTTGGTTGCTCGAGCATATCAATAAACTAACTGATGAACTGTTTGCTAAGCTGTTTGAAGCTACTGATCGACCTTGGTTTCAAAGAATGGAACCACTAGGTTGTCGGGCCCTTTAAAGTACTAGAAAAGGCTAGGCAATAGAGCCCCGTCAGAGTTGGTGGTGAGAACCATTTGGGACTTGTCAGAGGATGTGGTCCACCGGGTTTGCCAAGCCGCTATATGACTCTATCTGAGGCTGTCTGAACTTATGAGGGACAATGAACCTAGTGATTTTTGTGATGAAAGGCACCTCGGTATCAGTGTTGGTATGGTCGTAGATCGACCTCCTGTTAATGTTCTTGGCCATGTCCTCAATCTGTCTCTCTAGGTCCCTGATTTTGACTTCTACCCCAGCCCGATCACTGTCTGCATGATAGGTTGGGTCTGTAGATGAAGTCTCTTCCAGATCATGAGTAGTTGTTCCCTAGGAGAGAGATTGGTTACGACTATGGTTAATCTAGTGCCTAAGATCGCCATGGCTCCTGGTTAGGGATTCTTGGATCGATTCCCGAGTCGAGCATTCGAGCTGCTTCTCCTAGGCAGCACGTCTATCGTTGACGTCTCGGGCATCCTACACGAGGCTACGGTAGTCTCGGGTGGGTCGTCGACCTCAGAACGGTGCCCGACTGGTGCTAGCATTTCCGGGAGGGTTATTAGCCAACTGGACATAGTTCTATTGAGCCAGCAAGGTATCGATTTGCTGCTAGTTCTGACGTTGGCCCTCAAGAAGTTGTGCAAGAGTTGCTGTGATCTGCTCCGGTGTTAGAATTGCTGCGGCTAGCGTTGGGGCCGTCAAAACCTCCTAGTTAGCCTGCTGAGCAGCCTTCTTGCCTTTTTTAGAGGCATTTATTAGTTAAGAGATTTACTTTCAGAGAAATCTATCATTTTCCACAGACGGCACCAAACTGATGCTGTCTTTTTAGGGTAAGTTGGGTTAGGTGTGCTTGATGAGTCAGAACAGATAAGAGAGAGTAGGAAGAGAGTTTGCATGTGGTTTGACCCTGTTAATGAAGAAACATACGTCCACATGTGTGTCTGAGCACTCCACTGAATATAAGAATTGCCGTAGGGACCTTGGTGATCCAACAATGGTGACTGGAACTACCAAGGGTAGGCTAAGCAGGAAAAGTGTTAGGGTTTCTTGGGAAAGGCTAGACAGTATGATACGCTTCGTTCAACAGAACTCGGATCCCCCCTAAGGGGGATGGGATGACCCTTTTATAGAAGGAATAGTCCTCCCTTAAGAGGTATTTCAGTTCAATTAGGTGGCTATTGATAGCCTATGATGATCGTTGTACATCCGAAATGTTTCCTAATCTGATCAGGAAACTGTTGCTGTGAGTCAGGGAGGTTTCCTTTAAGAAACTGCTAGATTCCGAGAAGTGTAGGACACGCCTCTGAGTAAGCCGAGCTGATTCTGAGCTGTATTGTGGCTGGATGACAAATCCCGATCCGTAGGTCGGGGTATCCCTCTACTGGGGCACCGAGCAATCAAGCTTGGAAGTCTTGATCATCTTGGTTTGCTCAGGACAGGGGACCGTTGAGATGGCTGTGTACATCCTGGCCCGGATAGAGGTCGGTCACTGAATTGAACTGCTCAGTTAAATAATGTAGATCCACTTTTGGGTGTATCATACCTTATAAAATCCTAGAAAAGCTATCCAAATGGTAATACTCATCCCATTTCCCTCACTAAATCTATGAATCAAACAAAACTTGAAAACTGCATGTTGTCATAGTAGACCATGATACCACATGTCACATCATGTGATGCAACTAACAAAGCGTTTGGAAACCAAATTTAAAAACCATAGCAGTATTCTTCAAAATCGAAACAACAGTTCATTCCTATCTACTTTAATTGGTAATCCCGGGACTGTAGTGGCAATTTAAATACATTTTATCACTTGCCTACTATTGGTTTTTTTTTTTTTTGTAGCCTAAAAAGTAGTGTATAGAGATACAACTAATTATATGTACTTCGACAAAAAAATGAAAAAAGCTACTCCATATAATTATAAAAGATAAATGAAAATAAAAGGCATAAATTGACAAAAAATGAAAATAAAAGATATAAACAATTGAAGACCCTACTGACCAAACACTCCTAAGCAATTGGGGATGCAAAAACTGGTTAGTAGGAGATGACATTAAGAACTTAAAGCAAAATAGTTGTCATTCAAATAACAACAATGCTAGGGGTACTAACAAATTCTACTAATACTCATACTCACACTCTATCTCTCTCTCTTAGTGGCACTTTGCGTCCACTGCGAACCCCACAGTACCACTAGGAAAGAGATAGAGTGTGGGTGTGAGTGTTAGTGAAATTTGTTAGTGTCCTAAACATTACTCTTCAAATAATAATGTGCATTGCTCCATATAATTATTTTACCCTTTGAAAACACACCAACAGATTCAGTGGTATATCCAACAAAATCGAAATAACTAACCAATAAATAGCATAAACACAGAAAATGGAACAAAGTTACAGAACACATGGTTAAAACATTCATGTTTTTCACAATACAATAACTATTTACAAATAAGCACTCTTCCCAAAATCTAGTAGGGTTTAACCGGTGTGAGGTATTTCCACCATAAACATCTTCTGAGCTAAATTTCACTCCAATTATCAATAGTTGCAAGAAATTTGGAAATACGAGGATGCTTAAATATCACGCTGAGCACATTTTTACAACTCCAACTCAAACATCAAATAGTGAGGCAAAGTCAGATAATTCATATTTAAACATACACATATTTGTGGTTAGGATATGCCTCTTTGAACTTGCAGATTGAGAAATGTGAAAAAAGAAAAAAAGAAAAAAAAAAGCAGTCAATAGATTGGGAATTGATTACTAAATGATTTTTATACCTTTAAACTAATGGGTTATTTGGCCTCTCTGTTATTACATATCTTCTGATCACAACTACTTTTCAAATAGAGAGAGACATTAGAAAAACTAAGATATACAAATGTCTTTCCCAAGAAGCTTGATTTGGTGATTTTTTTTTTTTTTAAACCTATATTAACTCAAAGGGGAAAAAAAACATCAAAGCAGCTCAATCCAAACACAAATAAGAAGCAAGTATTGGCAAACATGAAGATAGAGATAAAAACATAACAAATTGCCCAAATTTGGTACAATTTCTGTTCAATTCATTTCAAAACCATCACCCAAACTAAAGCGCAGACCATTCATTATGGACAAAAAGAGAAGATTGATGCTATGGTTCCCAAATTTGAATACCCCAAATATTGAAAAGTTATTCAGTGAGCCCGTCACGCCACGTCAGCATACTGACGTGGTGTGACCATTTAATCTCAACCACTCACTTGCCCCCTCCTTCTAGGGAGATCATGACAAGTGGTTAGTAGAAATTTAAATTTTAAATTTGATAACCACTTGTCATGATCCCCTGGAAGGAGGGGACAAGTAAGTGGTTGGGATTAAATGATCACACCACGTCTGCTGACGTGGTGTGACGGGCTCATTGAATATTTTCTCCCAAATACTTCAACAATAGTATCACACCAAGTGGAAAGAGATTTTTGAAACAGCTGTGAAAAAAGTTTTTGCCAAACAGACTCAAATCTCTCCAATCCAAAAGATGTGATTGTTGGTTGCAAATAAGCTTTTAGTCCATATAGGATTTTAATCCAACAGTCAAATTAAAAAAGTATATAGTTTCAACAAAAGACTTCTTGCGGTATGCATGTGTGCATCTGTGTGTTATGCCCAAAGAACCAAGACAAAGAATAATTGCATCCTAAATTAAATTATTTAAGTGCTTCTCATTGAATGAAGAAATCAACACGATAACAAACCCATGAAAAAGAATTTTGCCCAACTGAACAACCAAACTTTGATGTACTTCTTCCAATGTTCAGCAGTCAATTTCATTTCTCTGACTTTCTAAAGCCCTATGATATTGGATTCAAGACACAGCCATAGACAAAGTAATACATTTAAAGCAAAGCTCTAAACAGGAAGACTAAATCATGCATTGAACAATTATCCACTCGATCGGAACCTGATTCTCAGTAACCAATTAAGTTGATGGCTATAAAACCACTCTGTAGGTTATCAAGAGAAATAATTCAAACACAGATACCTAGTCTCATCCCCAATAAACTGAAAATTAAAATTCAAAACTTGACAGAGAGAGAGAGAGAGAGAGAGAGAGAGAGTCCATAGCAGTAAATAGCAATATCTACGGTAGGTTAAACCCTTTTTATTCTTTCTTGTCGAACACTCGATTAAAATACCTGCACAATAATTCATCTATTATATATCATATGGATGTACAACACTATGAACTAAATCTGCTTTAATAAATGTAAAAAATGAAACCAAATTAAACCTTATACTTTCGATATCCTCCCTCAGTAATTGTTACTTCCTCCTACACAATAATTCTTTCGTTAGTATGAGGTGCATTAAAGTAAAAACTATTACAGTTATGTGATTCATTAATCTAAAATGGTAGCTAATAATACGAAAACAAGTCAAACCTTTGCTGTGCAATTATAACCTCCACGTCTCGTGGTCGTGCCCTGTAAAATAACTCCATCATTAACGTCGTGTCCTGAGGTGAGGTGCACCGCTTGCACCTACCTGCGCCTCGCGCCTAGGCGCGCCTCAACAGAGACTATCGCAGAACTCATAGTTTTATGCCCAAAAAAATTAAAAGCCCAAGCCACACTCCAAAAGAACTCAAAGAATCTACGGAGCACCCAGTACGGGTGAGCACTAAGTGCGGATGCGGCGGCATTTTTGAAGAGTCCATGTTTCATAGAATTAATTTTATTGCTAGTTTACAAGACTGCAATTTAATGTTTCCTATGAAGTATGAACTTGTTTTATTCCTATTTTCTTAATAAATGTAGTACCCTTTATGTTTATGAGTTATTGCTTGTTTGTTGTTATTAGGTCTTAAATAGGTATAACATAAAAAAGGGTTCATATATAGTAATATATAAAAATATATTTTAATATTTTATATAAGTACTGGCGCCACACCCGTTGTAGTGACCCAGAAAATATTAAGATTTATTATTTCTTTTTCGTCAGAGAAAAATACCAGATTGGAGATTTTCACAGTATAATTTGTACCTGAGCACGTGTATCATTGCGTGAGCTCAACACACACTAGGATCTCCCATGTGAACTTGGTGCCCAAACCTTTTGTGCACAGTAGTGTGCGTATGTTTGTGCAGTGTGTGTAGGAGTGTGTAGTGTGTGTTTCATGTGTGTGTGTGGGGATCTTATTCTTGAAGCCTCTTGGAGGCCAAGCAAACCAACTCTATATATACACACATCACCCCAACAATTCTCATAACACTCACTGCCTCTCTATTGACTCTCTCTCTCGCAGCCTTTCATGCACACACACACCCCCATATTATCTCATACATAGACATATAGATAGATACTTATTCAGTGAGTTTGGAATCAAACGTTGGATTCAAAGCTTTGGATAATTCAATTTGGGTAAGCTTCAAATTCAATTCCTTGTTTTGACTTCAGTTTATGCAACCACTGTAGATATATATATATATAGAGATTTATATATTTATATATACTCCCTCCGTCCCATTTTATGTGTCCATCTTGGGGAATCCAACTATTTAAGGGGACAAAAAGAATCTACACTTACTTTCCACAATTGCCCATAATTATTGCACTTTCTTTTTTTATTTTGTTTTGATGTTGATTGCAAGGAAGGGTAGATAGGGAAAACTAAGTAAAATTTATATACTAATTTAGGAAAGTGGACAACAATTTTGAGACATCCCAAAAAGGAAAGATGGACACATAAAATGGGACGGAGGGAGTATATCGTTAAGAGTCTGAAAATAGCGAGCAGAAAAACTGTAGCAGAAACATGATTTCTTATATCAAATGAAAGGGCTCGCTCCCACGAGGCTCTATTTCAAATTTTAGAAGTTAATTCATTACGGCCACGACGAACGGTCGATTTAAAGTTTTGTCACCATTCGATGTTTCGATAAAATCGAGAGCTGCGTTTGATTTCTTGAAAATCTGATTTCATATTTGAAATTTATATGGAAAAATAAAGAGTTTCATATATTGTAAGTTTATTTTGATTAAGTTTTCAAAATGGGTAAAAATAAGTCTTTGATTTCAAAAGAGGGGTAGAAAAGAGAAAGAATACGACTCTGTGACATCTCGCGCGCGCGACTTGCGCGAGCGGCCCGCGGGCACGACCAGGCTATTTTTGAAAACTGTTTTTAATTAACCACGTGACCTTAGTAAGCTTAACTCGCTCGAGCAGTCCGCGCGAGCGGCCCGCGCGCGCGACCTCGCGCAGTTTGTTGAAAGCTCCTATTTTCTTATACTTGAGCCAGTTTTGAGCTAAGGGACCTTGAACCCTAAGCTTTAAGAGTTGTATCTTACTGTAATAGTAGTTGTACTTGTGCTTAGAGGTGTTGTACCTCGCTGATATACGTATTATTGTATATCGAGATTTGTAACAGATTGAGCAGTTCTGGTTTCTGTTCTGATTAATTATTCAATAACCCTCAATAAAGTTGTATAATATGTTAACAGTGTACTTACATGTTTACATGAGCTGTGATGCTTTAAGTGTTTACTTAAGCTGCTATGCCTTAAGTGGTTAATTGAGTTGCTATGCTTTATGTGTTTACTTGGGTGATTTCAGCATGTCTATTGTGTTACTTTAAATAATAGCATGCCTTGATAATTTGTCTTATGAAATATTGAATATATATGGATGCTTAGAGCTCGCATATGTCATAGCATTTCATAAGCATGAGCATGAACATGAAAATCACGAAAATGATTTTGGGATGAAAGACCTTAGAGGCTTTCGATTTTTTTTGAAAAAGGAAGATCTTAGAGACTTCCAGGTTTTTGAAAAAGGGAAGACCTTAGAGGCTTCCGTGCATAAAACCCAGGGATTTTGTTTTGAAAATATAGAAATCTCGGATTTGTGGGTAGGCGTGTGAGATGGGTACCACTAGGAACTCGAATTGCGGGATGTGCTGCAAGAAACCCCCATAACGTTGAAGGCTAGGTCTCCATGTAATTCGTAAGGCCCAAAGTCCCGCACGTTTGAGGATAGGCCTATGTGGATGGGAAGCCCATGGTCCGGGTAATGATATTGACGATCGAGGGTGAGTGTTTGAAATGGCATGAAAATGATTTTCATGCATGACATGGGCATTCATTGCACTCACGCAAGTTATATAACAGATATTATTGTGTGGTTATATGACTATACGAGCCTTTTGGCTTATGGACTATCAAACCTTTCCTTTTCAGGTGATATAGATAAGGGTAAAGCTCCCAAGATTTGATGAACTTCTGCTTTGTTTGGAGGTCGGATTTATGGGATTTTAATTTAAATGTTGGTTCAAAGAGCAAGTTATGATTTAATTGGACAAGTGTTAGTCCACCCGCTTTTAAATAGCATGATAGCTTAACTCTGATTTTTCCGCTACTTATCTTGAAAACGTTTTGTTTCAAGAAAAGATATTTTCTAAATGAAAACTAGATCTCTGATTTATAAATGTTTTTCTATATCGGAGTAGAGTTTACTCGTGAAGATCCCGTCTAGGGAAGATATTGCGAGAGCATGATTCTTTGTATTGATTTCACAACATTAATAAAAACCTTGGGTTTTTATTTTAAGGGTTTCTACGGTTTGAGAAAAAGAAAGTAAATCATGGTATTACTGTTCAATATGTAAAACCAAGTTTGAGTTTCTTATCAAAAATTGTTTTTACAAAGCTTAAGAAGGAGTATGATAAATGTTTATCATAACTGTATGTTTTCCGCTGCAGTGTTGTTCATTTGATGAACCGATAAAGATTTCTGTTAATGTCTTTTAAATTGACGAGCAAAGCTTTTCAAAATACTAGTGAATGCTTCCGCTATAGTTTTACTCAGATCCGTGAGTCTTTAAATATTTTGTTTTCCCACCAAAGATTTTGAAAGGCTATTCTATGCTTCCGCAGTAACTCTCGGAGTCTAGGACTCGAGGCGTTGTAAAATGGTATCAAAGTTTTGAGGTTTCAAAGTTTAAATGTTTTAGAGCTTTGGACTTTAAATGATTTTAAAGTTTAAACGTTTATTTTCTAAAGAGAGAGTTTCTCGGGTAAGCTTCGGGTCTAGGACTCGAAGCATTACAAGTGTGTTTGTCCTTCCGCCTTAGTTTATTATTATTTTATTTTACATTAGCACCCCCTCGCCTGCGGGACCTGTGTCGGGGTGGGGCGGGGCGGGCGCTACACCCGCACTCTTGATTTTGGGAAAAATGCCGAACTCACTGCAGCCGCGTCCATGCTTCATAGATCGCTATCTACTATGGTTCACATATTTTTGGCTATGCACACATATATAAAAATGATGTGTGTATACACATATTTATGGGGTTTGAAAAGTATTAAATTAATGTGGATGAAGAAAATGCACAAAAAAATTATTGACAAAGATATAATAGTAAAATATTACACTATGCATCTCTCTTTCCCTCCTCCCTCACTTTATACCAAACAAAAAAAAGGAGAAACTCCTTCCTTTCCCTCCTGTTTCACTAAACACAAGGAAGGAAGAGCCTCTTTCCTTCTCTAGGGAGACCTCTTCCATCTTTCCTCTCTTCCCTTCCATTCACTTTTCAATCATTCCTACCAAATTTATAGAATAAGGGAATAAATTCAATTAGTTCGTTGGCCAACCAATTCTTTCTCCCTATTTTTTTTTCTTTAAATAGGTAATGCTAACATCAAAGTATTGTATTCAATTTGTTGGTTGACCAAAGACTCGTCTCACCCTCTTTCTCTTTCTATATTGGTAATGCTAACACATAGAATGAACTCAATACCCATTAGGAACCATAAAACATCAAAAAGGAGAACTGCATAACTGGCCCAAATCGAACTCGATTGGTTTTGATGAAGATGGAACCAAAATTGGAACTGAGCTATTTGTACCAAGCCAACCCGAAATACGGGTCGGATAGGTCCAATTCCAAGGTACTGCACTTACTTTGCACACCCCTAATTAGTAGGACTCCTGGGTTTTTTGAAACAATAATCCATCCCCATGGCATTACTCTTTCTAGTTGTGTTTTATACGTGTGAGTGTCTACATGTATGTATGTGGCTATTGCTTGGATGGGTTGAAGAATAATTTGGATATAAGATGGGTTGAAGAATGTAAATGAAATAACTGTTCAGCTATAAATATGCATTACATACCTAAACAGAATAAAGGAGGTATTTACCTTGTTCCAACCTTCTCACATTGTTTCCAAAACCTGATGAAGGAATTTTTACGACAACATTAGATCCAACATACAACCTCAAACAATTAGCTTTATTTGGCAAAAAATAGTGTGAAAACATACCAAAGACCCGAAGTACCTCCAAATGCCACAGCTGAAATGACAACACCTGGTATGACAAAAACAACATCAAAACAACTAAGTTTTAACTCTTCAAAACGGGGAAGGAAAAAAAAAAGAAAAAAAAAAGTGGAAGATTCTGGGTACATTACATACATTTTTCTATCAAAGTATAACTCCTGTTTTCGAGATTGGCGAATAGCCTGCGAGCACAAAAACAATGTGCGTTCGGTTGTTAATGAGCCTGTCTAGAAATTTAGAATTGACCTTTTAGCACTGGTTGGTTAGCATATTGTAAATTTAGTAGTTTTTATATAAATATAGGGAGGAAAACGATTTATTTGATTGGTTAATAAGGAAAACTGTGAGGAAATAGGGAGGAAAATAAAATTGGGTAAATTTTGAATTAACTGATTGAATTTCTCTTATTCCACTTTTTTAAAGGTATTATTGAATTTTGAAAAAAAAAAATAATAATAATAATTTCCAAGGTGGTCATTTAAACATGGAGGGATACGCTAGGAAAAGAAAAAAGAAGGTTTCATTTTTATACATGAACCAAACAGAGCCTACAGAAAGACGAGGTAAACTATGAACAAGCAACTGCAGATAATTTTCCTCCAATAACCCTTGTTGGGAAAAATACAATCTATAAACCAATTTTCCAAAAGAAAACCAACAAATTTTCAAGAAATAAAGAGAGAGAGAGAGAGAGAGAGAGAGAGAGAGAGAGAGAGCAAAACAAAATAACTTACTTGACAGCCATAGCTTTTTATTCTTCTCTGAGATCCAAGCACAAAATACCCTATCAGATCCCCAAAAAAAAAAAAAAAAAATAGTAAGCAAAACATGCAAATTAACGAAAAACAAAAACGGACCAGAAGGATGTAAGAAAGATGATAGAGAAAAACAAGACGAAGATGAAGAATAGGGCAAAATGGGGTTTTGTTACCTTAATAAGTTACCAGCCTCTCTAAACTTCTGAAGAGTGATGATGAAGACGTTTTATGGATTTTTAATATTATCTATATAATAAGTTAGCGCTGTGTTGTCCCTTTCAAATTAGCACCTTTCAATTCGAGCCATTCAGACAAATTTAGATATTTTTAACCCTTAGATTATTGGTCCACCAAATCTCACCCAATGTCTAAAAATCTCACCCTCACAATAGTCTCTCTCACCTAACTCAATCTCATTTGAAATTAAGAAATATCCTTTAAAAATAGGAATAATGGTTTATCTCTCTCTCAATTCAAAAAAAAAAATCCCTTAATTAGTTGTATGTAGATACGTATATATCTAAAATTTATATACATATTGAACAGTTATATATCTAATTGGTCAGAGAGAATTGAATAGTTGCTCAAATAGATGCATATTGCCATTTTAAAATAAAAAATCATTAATTGAATAGTTGCTCAAAAACTTTTTTTTTTGTCTCTCTCTCTCTCTCTCTCTCTCTCTCTCTCTCTCTCTCTCTCTCTCTCTCTCTCTCTCTCTCTCATTAAATTGCCATTGTAATATAATGGAGTGTTTTTTTTTGGGTTAATTACAGAAACACCCTTGTGGTTATGCCTTTTATCAGTTATCCTCCTATACTTTAAATTTTATCACTAATACCCCCTGTGGTCTGGACTAATGTGAAATAATCATTTTTTCCGTTAGAGTTAACGGAAATTTGTAAAAATACGAAATTACCCATATTACATGCTAATAAGAACACTCTTATATGCTTAAATATTTATTTAGGTATATGTGGTATACTATTATATTATTTTGATTTTATATTTGTTGTTAGAGACCATTCTATAGTCACTTTGAGGGACATTCATGAGAGCAAATTTATTTAATTTTTTATTTTATTTTTGATCTACCCTTGCGCGCGCGCGGGCGCGCGCACACACGCACACACACACACACACAGTCTTGGCGATATATATATATATATATATATATATTTTATTTATTTAATTTTATCTACTCTTAGACACACATAATTTTGGTGATATGTTAGTTTTTTTTTTTTTTTAATCTACCTTTGACCACACACACAGTGAAATCCAGTGTAGTGATGTACTAAGATCTAAAACAAATTTACCTCAAATTTTTTTTTTTTGTGTATGTGTGTCAAATTCGCTCTCACAAAGGTACCCCTAAGTGACCACATAATGGTCTTTAACAACAAATGTAATATCAAAATAATATAATAATGTACCACTTATGCCTAAATAAACATTTAAGCATATAAGGGTGTTATTATTAGCATGTAATATGGGTAATTTTGTACTTTTATCATTTTTTCCGTTAACTTTAACGGAAAAAGTGACTGTTTCACTTCAGTCCAAAACCACAGGGGGTATTAGTGATAAAATTTAAAGTACATGGGGTATTTGATAAAGGGCCTAACTACAGGGAGTGTTTCTGTAATTAACCTTTTTTTTTTTTGGTGGAGTGTTTGCCCACGTATTATATATTAGTTAAAAAAGATATATATTAGTTAAAAAAAAACTCCCAAAAAATATATGAGTTGGGGTTTGTTTTTGTTTTTTTTTTTAAACCATGATTTGAGTTTTTATTGTAACTAAAATAATTGCATATTAGTGTTATTAATTCAATAGTCAGAATCAACATTTGGATAGAATTGAAAAAATGACCAAAATACCCCTGTGACCAATTTTCGCTAAAATCGCGCACGAAATCTAAATCGTCAATTTAAACATAAAAATACAGGTTACTATAGTAATGCTGGATTTTTACTTGTGGTTATACGAGCACTTTGATCTGAGATAGGAAAGGGGTATATATATTCTGATGGCTGTCTCCTTTTTTTCTTTTTTTGGTGGTTCCTTTACTGAAACTCTCAAATGGAGTAGTTTTCAAATTGGAACCTTGGTCTGTTGATTTTTTGGGGCTTCTTTTTTTGGATTCCATCCAGACGATGGAAACGTAAATAGCGATGCTTTATCGCTTTTTAATTGATTATATCAATGAAATTTGCCATTCAAAAAAAAAAAAAAAGAGGAAATTGGAACAATATTACAAAACATTGGACCACACACATTACATATTACAAAACATTGGACCACACACATTACAATATTTTGGGATCCCAAATTGTTATATGCTATCGAAGGTTACCGTGGGTCACTGTTCATGGGAGAATTTTACAATATGATCAGATATGTGTACGGTTATTTAATTTGATACAATATTTTTAGACCTAGATACAATGTTTTGAGATATAAAATTGGAACTGGAAGGGGAACTCTTTGAAGAACAGTGTGTGAAACTGTGTTAGAGGTGTGTATAGACTGAAGGAGAGTTGGAATATATTTGTGTATTCATCATTTCAGAAATTCCAAAAGTTGTAACTACAACCTTTTGGAGTTCTGTAACTCTTCCAGAAATCGCAAAGGTTTCTGCAATGTTAAACATGTGCAGAAATTCCAAGGGTCTCTTATTACAAAATACCAAAACTTGAGGGGTCTAAAAAGAGATATTATGTGCGGGCCGCACCCGCACACCCACGACCCGGCCGGCCGGTCGGACGGACGGCGGCGGCGGCGCGCGCGTGTGTGGAGTAAACCCAAAGGGTCTTAAGTCCTCCCCCTTCCACAAAACTGGGTACCCCTTGGGGCCCAAACCCAAAACATGAAGTAGCCTTATAAATACACTAAAGGCTACTTCTAGTTTTCCTATGTGGGACAAGGCAAATTATGAACCTCTTTCATTTCAACAACTCCTTGTATGGGGCAACCTTTGATCATTAATTTCTCATTCACCCATCAAAAGTTTTGGACATGTGAATATCCAAACTTCATCTCCTCATGGAGGAAAACACAAATCCACAACGACCCTACTTAAACTCTAAGTGGGTCCCACTTTTTATTAGCCCTTAAACATGGCCAAAACACATATTTATCCAACAATCCCCCACATGAATGAAATTAACCAAAACGATGTGAGACAGTGACTCGAAAAGAGAGAGAGCACAACGGATCACTCCTGCAAAGGATAGGTAGCTTTTGGCTTTGAACCTTCCCTTGTGACAATCTATCAGATTTACTGGCTGACTAGTGAACGTATAGTCTTGAACTGATTGCCATTAGTGTAAACAATCGACAAACATCACACAGGAGCTTTCCAAACATAGTTTAGTTCTTACACTTGTGTTCATTTTGGCCTTGAACACTCGCCTGGTTCAGTGAATGTTTATCAAAGAATTTCGCCTTTCTCAAATTCTTTTTGAAGCTGCCCCACTTCACATTCACATAGGTGACTTATTTAAAGTATCCTTCTATACTCCGCTTGGTTATACCAACGCACATAGTCATTAAAAGCTAAGCTTACCCTCACACTATGCAGGTATCACTGTTGAATCATAGAAATGGGCAGAAGAACATTTCTTCTCAGTGATTCTCTTTAGGTACATGAAATTAGGTTGTCCCTTTGAACCTAGATCTTGGGATCTCCAGTCAACTAGGTTGGGTTTCCATTCCATTCCCTTGTATCGTCATAGGCTTTAGTCCCATTCCTCTAGATGATTTATTAACTAACTCTCGATTTAACCCTTTGGTTAGCGGATCCGCAATATTGTCCTTTGACTTTACATAGTCAATTGTGACAATCCCACTTGAGAGTAGTTGTTTAATGGTATTGTGTCTACGACGAATATGTCTAGACTTACCATTATACATATTACTTTGTGCCCTTCCAATAGCAGATTGGCTATCGCAGTGTATGCAAATAGCTGGCACAGGTTTTGACCATCTAGGAATATCTTCTACAAAATGGCGAAGCCATTCAGCCTCTTCAGCTGCCTTGTCTAGCGCAATGAATTCAGATTCCATTGTCGATCTAGCTATACAAGTTTGTTTTGAAGATTTCCATGATACAGCTGCACCACCAAGTGTGAAAACATATCCACTTGTGGATTTTGAATCTTCCATATCGGATATCCAGTTTGCATCACTATATCCTTCCAATATAGCTGGATATCTCATGTAGTGCAGTCCCTGATCACGTGTATATCATAAGTACCGCAGTACCCTTACTATCCCTTTTCAATGTTCAGCACTAGGATTACTAGTATATCTACTTAGTCTACTAACAGAATAAGCAATGTCAGGCCTTGTACAACTCATTAAGTACATCAAACTTCCTATCACTCGAGAATATTCTAGTTGAGAAACACTCTCACCAGTATTCTTAGATAGGTGTAGACTTAAGTCCACAGGCGTCCTGTCTATACTAGTATCAGACTTGTTGAACTTCTCTAGAATCTTGTCTACATAATGTGACTGTGACAGAACAAGTCCATTAGTATTTCTAGAGATCTTGATGCCCAATATAACATCACCAAGTCCCATATCTTTCATGTCAAATTTAGAATTCAACATTTTCTTAGTAGATTTAATGATCTTATCATTACTACCCACTATGAGCATGTCATCAACATAGAGACATAAGATGACATAGTCTTCAATTGTGTCTTTGACATAAACACATTTATCACACTCATTGATTTTAAATCCACTAGAGAGTGTAGCTTTGTCAAATTTTTTATGCCATTGTTTTGGAGCTTGCTTTAAGCCATACAATGATTTGACAAGCTTACACACTTTATTTTCTTGCCCTGGAGCAGAAAATTCTTCAGGTTGTTCCATGTAGATTTATTCATTCAAATCTCCATTAAGGAAGGCAGTCTTAACATCCTTTTGATGTATTTCGAGATCTCGCAACGCTGCGATTGCAATAATCATACGAATGGATGTTATTCTCGTAACAGGAGAATACATATCAAAGTAGTCTAGACCCTTCTTTTGTCTATACCCTTTGATGACAAGCCTTGCCTTATACTTATCAATAGTACCATCTGTTTTCATTTTCTTTTTAAAAATCCATTTGTAACCCAACGGCTTACAACCAGGAGGAAGATCTACCAGTTCCCAAGTATGGTTTTGTAGAATAGAATCAATTTCACTCTTGATTGCTTCTTTCCACAATGGGCCATCTGGTGATCTAATAGCTTCATTATAGCTTTGAGGCTCACTTTCTATAACATAAGTTAGAAACTCTGGACCAAATTTTTTTTTTTTTTGAGGTTCTAGCTCGTTTCCCACGTCTAGGCTCAATATCAACATTTTCTTCTTGGGTTTTACTAGTTTCCCCAACAGTCTCAAATGTGCGTTTTTAGAACTATAATCCTCTTTACAAGGAAATATATTCTCAAAGAAAGACGCATTTCTAGACTCCATAATCGTGTTCTTGTGTATATCTGGGTTTTCAGATTTATGTACAAGAAATCGATACGCACTACTATTATGTGCATATCCAATAAATAAACAATCAATAGTTTTTGGACCTATCCTTTCTTTCTTAGGAGTAGGTACAAGAACTTTTGCAAGACACCCCCACATTCGTAAGAACTTGTAGGAAGGTTTTCGACCATTCCATTGTTCATACGGGGTTTGATCAACTTTCTTTCGAGGTACCTTATTTAAAATATAATTTGCGGAGAGAATTGCCTCCCCCCATAAGTTCTGTGGCAATCCAGAACTTATTAACATAGCATTCATCATTTCTTTTAAGGTACGATGTCTCATATTGTGGTACAATTCGTACTTCTTGAAAATAGACAGATTGCTGCACAGAGCGGCAGTCAAAACCTCTTGCGGCAGTCAGTGGATGCCGCAGCGGCACTCCGTGAATGCCGCGGCGGCATTCCATGACTGCCGCGAATAATTATTAACTAACGTGTTTTAGTCAGCCTTACTTTGTCAGTTTTTTAATTTTATCCGCCTACATATACGTATTGTACCACAAAATACGAACTTTAAAAGCAAACGGCAGCCAGAAAATGTCGGCGGCACTCAGTAAATGTCGGGCCGGCACTCACTAAATGCCGTTCAGCACTCACTGAGTGTCGCGGAATACTGCCGTGTGCCGTTTTTTGTTGAACTTCCCTTTTTAGGTTTGGAAATTACTTGCAGGACACTTGGCTTCGTAGGATTAATGGAAAGGTAGATTACTTGAAGATCAATGATGGCTAGAGTAGAAGTCATTTTGGAGGGAGCTTCTCTTGGAAAAAAACACATATGTAAATGAATTTGAATTGGTAGTTGATGTAATAGGAGGAAAATATTCAAATTCAAATGAGTAGTTTTAGGCTTTCTCTATAAATAGATGTAATATACTCCTTTGTAATGATCCTTGACCAAACAATCATATGAATACATCAATGTAGCATTACATTATCTTTTCCTTTCGGCCATCATGGTCATTAGTTTAGTCTTAGCCTTAGCTGTTCTTTAATGCTTTGATACTATGGTTTAATGCTTTAAATTTGATTAGTTTAGTTACTTCCTCTTTGATTCCTTCACCATACTTAGACTCCTAGCTTGTCCATTTCGGTTGACAGTTTCTGTTAGAATAAGATAGGTTTGAACAAGTTAAGATTCGCATGTTTCTTTAGTTCGAAGCACGTCTATTTGGTACGAAGTATTATTTCATTTCTTAACTTTAGTTGGAACAGTCCACTGTTTCGAGCATTCACATTTTCTTACATTTCATCTCTATTTCATCTCACACAATTGAAGTCTTTGTTAAGGCATTGAACATCACCACAATTTCCCTGGTGAGGCGCAGTTTGGATATTTGTTACATCACACACATTGGCAATAACTTGCCTGGCACGCTCGCACTTATATAATTCCACATATATCCTTAGAGGAATTTTTCAACCAAACACTACCATTTATGAATGAGTCTAATTATGGTCTCACATGGGTATCCAAACTGACCCTATAAGTAGTCGCAATATAATAATATAATATTCAAGCAACTTAATTAGCAAGTATTTATTCAAACACGTAAATGCACATATATGCAATTTATATTACCCTGATCCCCATCGGACCCCACTTTAATACATGTCTCATTTGTAATGGAATTTCAACTGTGTTCCCAACTGACTACTTTGCTACCGGTGAATATATAAATCTCACCTTAAATAGCGCCTTATGCATTATTAATACCAGTTAATGTATACTAATAATATAATTTTTTTTTCGGGTACGGGTGTTACATAAAAGGACCTCCGAAGTGAAACTTTTGGCAATTACAAGATTCTAAAATATTTTTAAGCTTTGATTTTGTGAGACATGTGCCCTCCACATGGTCCATTTTGTTATTTTTTGGGTATTATTAACAATTATCCTTAAATAAAATGTGACTATAAAATGAGGGCTTTAAGTGTTTCAAAATTTAAATTAATAGTACATGCCACAAAATGAAAAGTTGAGGTAATTACAGGGTATTAAAATGTATTTAGGCCAATAAAAAAAAATTGTAGATGAAAAATATTTAGTGCCGCATAATTATACTATAATTGCATTTTATGTTTGTATTAGTTCATTGAAATATTTAAAGCCATAGATTCATAAACACGTTTCATTTAAGAACAACTATTAACATCGTACGAAAAAACAATGAAATAGACCGCACGTGCCTAAAAAAATCAAAGCCTTAAAGCATTTTATTTAATAACTTGTAATTACACCATAATTTCATTTTCCATTCCATCAAACTTATAGGTGACACGTACGGTCTTACAAATTAAGGACTTTAGGTGCTTCAATTAATATTACATATTTCAGTTACGGGCTAAAATGAATTTCAGTCAAAGTCAATTGAAAAAATTTCAAGACAGTCGAGGTGGAGTCCAAAAGCAATAGACTCTACGTACGACGAACAAATAAGTAAAATTACTGTCCAAAGAGAGAGAGAATAGAAGTATCCATTTATGAATAGTGGGCTTACATTTTCTAACAGTAGCATAATTAGAAAGTGTAATCTAGCTAGCAAATACCAAACACAGTCGGCTGTTGTAAATATATTCGTGGAAGAGGTAAAGACAAGGACATGAAAGGTAAAATGCCACAGAAATCTGATAGGGGCAAGGGATCTTCATCTTACTATGGAAAATGAACAGTGTGAGCGGTGCCACGAACAGGGAGCTCTATGATACAACGAGTGATTATTTGATCGTATCATACTCGACTGAATGAGTTATATTTTTTGACGCATGGGTATAACATTTTGAGATTTAAGCACACTTACTATTGCTTACAATGGTTTGAGATCTGGTACAATATTATTTTGAGATCTAAAAAAACTTCTGAGTACAATGTTTTGAGTTGACGGGTGCAATGTTAATTTTGGGACTTGGGTATGGTATTTGGACCTACGTTCGATGTTTTAAGACTTTGAGATCCAAAACATTATATCCATAGTGGTTTCATTTAGATCTCAAAACATTACACCAATAGTGATCGTGTTATTTATATCTCAAAACATTGTATCCAGGTCTAAAAATATTGTATCAAATTAAATAACCGTACACATATCTGATCATATTGTAAAATTCTCCCATGAACAGTGACCCACGGTAACCTTCGATAGCATATAACAATTTGGGATCCCAAAATATTGTAATGTGTGTGGTCCAATGTTTTGTAATATTGTTCCAATTTCCTTTTTTTTTTTTTGGAACGGCAAATTTCATTGATATAATCAATTAAAAAGCGATAAAGCATCGCTATTTACATTTTCATCGTCTGGATGGAATCCAAAAAAAGAAGCCCCAAAAAATCAACAGACCAAGGTTCCAATTTGAAAACTACTCCATTTGAGAGTTTCAGTAAAGGAACCACCAAAAAAAGAAAAAAAGGAGACAGCCATCAGAATATATATACCCCTTTCCTATCTCAGATCAAAGTGCTCGTATAACCACAAGTAAAAAACCAGCATTACTATAGTAACCTGTATTTTTATGTTTAAATTGACGATTTAGATTTCGTGCGCGATTTTAGCAAAAATTGGTCACAGGGGTATTTTGGTCATTTTTTCAATGTTGTAAGTCATCGACTAAAAATATAATTTTTTGGAAAAGTTACGTGAGGTTAAATGATTTGGTATTCGTGTTAGAAATTAAGAGTTTTCGATCTCCGTGTAGAAGACATCTCGGTTTTAGTCAAAAATATCTTAACGAATATTCTATAGCATATTCCATTTTAAAAAATATCTTAAAATATATTTTATAGCATAATCCCTTTTGAAACACTATATATATATATGTTATGCTTCACAAAACTTACTCACTTCTTTATCTTTCGCACCGCACCTCAACTCTCTCTCTCTCTCTCTCTCTCTCTCTCTCGGCAACTCTCTCTGTAACACCCGTACCCGAAAAAGAAGATTAATGTGATAATATTACGTGTTAATTAAAGATAATTAATGCATGAGATGATTTAAGGTGGGGTTATGAACCCATATGTGAAAAGGTGCTCAAATGCGGGCACATATGAAAGTTCTGTAAAAGGCAGGACTGGTATAAATGTGAGGCCCAATGAGGGTCTAATTCAAATAATTTATATTTTGATGTCATTATATGTTTATATGAGTACATGTTTAAATGTTTAGAGATATTATTATGTCTTATGATAGGTTAAGGGGACCAATTTGGGTACCCATGTGAGGGCGTATTTGAATAAAATTGATAATTAGTAGGTTTAATAGCAACCTCATAATTTATGTGGGACCACATTTGGGACCCACGCGGGATATAGATTAAATCCATTTTGAAAAGGTGAATAATTAATGTAATTGACATGGGGGTTTCATAAAAAAAACTTAAGGAAATTGGGGAGAGGTAAATGGAATTAAGAAAATCACATGACAACACATATGCATGAGATGCATATGTGTCTCATGCTTGTAAAACACGGTGGGAATTTAGTTTAGGAGAGAACGAGAGCTCTCGAGTCGGCGACGGAAATCCACGTGACGTTTCTTTGCCGTCCGGCGTCGGATTTACAATTCGAGACCATTTTTGGACTCGTGCAGGTAAGAGGATCACATGCACATAATTTATTTTCATTTTCGGCAACGTTTTTAAGGCAACCGTTTTTTATAGACGAGGTTTTTTATACCAAACTTACGTAGGATTATCACCGGTTAAGAACTAAGCTAAAACTTGGAAGGAATTGGGGTTTCTAGGTTTAATTTGCTAACAGTTTGAGCAAGTGAGTGCTCTAATCCAAAAATTGGATGTTTAGTTATGTTTATGCGGTAATTGTTACTGGTAGATGCTTAACTCTTGCTTATGTACATGTATATTAATGAATTTGGGTAAAAAGCATGTCAAGTATGTGAATTTGTTATGCTTATATGCAAAGTTGTTTATATGCTTATGTGGATTAAAGGGAAGTCAAGTAGTGGTCACTATTTATGGGTCCAATATGTAAGGGATAGGAAGTCCTCAATGAGTAGGACGTGGTAACGACTATAATGAAATGCTGGTGACACCTTCGGGGTCACAAGAGAGTGTGTGTTGCGTTATATGTGCTAAAAGTGAGAAAGATCCGGAGTGAGAAGGACTCGGGGGTGGTGGCTGGAATGACTTGACTTTCCGGAGATTAAGTTGTTGTTATATTGATTGTTGCATTTACATACTTTGCATTCCAATAGCATGATTAGTTCAATCACTAAGCAAAAGCTTAAACGAATATATATATTTTCTGTTGTGGTTATTGAATAACCATCGCAGGTACGACACGGGAAAAGGAGAGAAAATGATTCGCTCGACGGGTTAGGCATGGGGGTTGTGAGAGGTGTTGATATGTGCATATGTATAGTTGTTTTGAGGTTAACTTGTAATCATAAACTTTAAGTGATGTAAACATCTTGTGGTTTGAAGATGTTGGTTAACTTGTGACTTGAGAGGTTTCCTTTGTAATATGCCAAGTTGATCTAGTGTGATTTGTATAACTTGTGATGTGTGCTGTAATTATACTTCACAAGTTATGTGTGTTGGAAGACTATAAGTAACTTTTGAATGGAAACCACACTTGTTTTCTCTTTGTTGTGATGTTGCAAGTAATTGGGAAAATGTGGATTTTTAATGCTACTTAATGATCTTGGAGAGAAATTTGAGTGTTTCATTATTGTGATACTCTTGGGTACCTTGAGTTTATGTTTTAAAAGTACTTGAAAATGTTTTAGAAATGATCCTTGATGTTTCTATAAAGTTTGGTTAAGTTTCGTTAAGTTTTGGACTTGCAAATATGAAGTTTTTAACAGTTGGGAACTATTCTGGGGAAGCCGGATCGATTCGGCCTTAAAGGGGATCGATCCGCCCCTTCTCGAGGACATTCTGCCAGAAAAATGGAAAACCGGATCGATTCGGCCTTAAAGGGCGGATCGATCCACCCTATTTCTGGCAGCTACTGACTTTTACGAAAACTAGCATATCTCCTTCTACAAAACTTGGATTCAAACGCCGTTTTTTGTGTTGGAACTAGGACTCAAAGACCTATCTTTTGGTGTAAATTTTGGATATACTTATGTAATAACAATTTTGCCCTTGGGGCTATTTTGTGTCACTAAAGCTGTTTTATGAGGTCAAATTTATGTTTTTCTTAGTGAATTAAGGGTGTTTTGACATATGGGCATGTAACACGAGTCCCAACTTGCCCGAGGTGGGTTGGGGGTGTGACAATTTTTGGTATCAGAGCCAGATTAGAGCCTTTGGGGACGAGAGATGATTACGGCGCCTAATAAGCATAAATGATTAATGAATGTGTAAATCATGCATACACGTTTACTTAGCATGTTGAATGATGTTGAGCATGCATTGAAAAGTATAAACATAACGTGTATATGAAAATGTATTGTGAATGCCAGAAAGAAAATGTATGGTTCAACACCGCCTACGCAAATGAAAGGATGGAAAAGGTAGTAGCCGGATTGGTACAAGTTATTGAAACTCATGTAGCAGAAGGAAGACGTGAACAACCGAATCCTAATTCGAGGGAGGAGGTTACCACAATCTCACAATTTTACAAGCAAAAACTGACACTGTTCAGGGGAGAGACTGATCCTATGAGAGTTGATTTCTGGTTATTTGACATGGAGAGGATATTCAGGGTTCTTCCATGTTCCAAGGCTCAACAGGTTCTATTTGCCGCCAATACTTTAAAAGAAAAGCACAGTACTGGTGGCGTACATAATTTGGGACCCGATGAGCCGAATACTTGGAGGGAGTTTGTAATAATCTTCAAGAAGCAGTACTTTTCGAAATCATTTGAAGATTTAAAAGCTCAAGAGTTCATGGAATTGAAACAAGGGGGAATGACAGTTCGGGAGTACTCCGCCAAATTTACAAGTTTGGCTCGATTTGCTAAGAACATAATATCAAATGAAGGGGATCGAACTAGAAAGTTTGTGACAGGGCTTAGGGATGAGATTCGACGCCAAGTATCAGTACAACGATTAGATAAAGTTGCGGAGGCATTGGATGTGGCTTCAATCGCTGAGAGAGACATGGGGTATCAATAAGGTTTGCAAGCACCGGTAACTCAACAATACAAAAGGCCGGGTTCAAGTCAATATAGTGGACAAGGGAGTTCAAAAAGACAAAGTTTTGGGAGTTCCTCCGGCGGTGGAGGTAATAAGCCGCGGTGTAACATGTGTGGTAAGTTTCATTGGGATGTGTGCAATCTACCGACAATAGTGTGTAATAACTGTCGTCAAATGGGACACGTGGCGAAGAATTATCCGGGTATAAGGCCGAGTACAAATGCTCCGATGAGACGTACCGATGATAGTGAAATGGTTTGTCATAATTGTGGGGAGCTTGGACACCGAATGTGCAATTGTCCTAAGCCGAGGCAAGGAAGTTTTATTAAAACTGCAAGTAGTGCACCAGCACTGCGACCACCTCAACAACAACAACCACAAGGAAGGGAGCAACGTCAGGGTCGTTATTTCCAGCTTAATCCAAGGGAGACCACCGTTGCTAACACGGTCGTGTCAGGTAAAGTTCTTATCTGTTCAACACCTGCTAATGTGTTAATGGATTCCGGTTCTACACACTCGTTTGTATCACATTAATTCGCTAGAAATATAAATGTACCCATAGAACTTCTAGAGTATGATCTATCGGTTGATGTACCGTTGGGGAGGTATTTAATGAGTTCGGGAGTTTATAGAAATTGTGAAGTTAAAATTAATGATGAAGTTTTGATGAAGTTTTAACTGCTAATATGGTGCCGTTAGTAATTCAACATTTTGATGTCATATTGGGGATAGATTGGTTATCAGTAAATCATGCGGTCATTGATTGTGAAAATAAAAGGGTAGAATTTCAAGCACCAACTCGTAGAGTCTTTTCCTTTCAAGGGATAGGTGTTGTGTCACCACCTTATCTTGTCTTCGCTGTCAAGGCTTGTCATTTATTGAGAACGGGATGTAAAGGTTTTCTTTGTAGCATGTCGGATACTAGAAGTAAGGAACTAAAGTTGGAAGATATACCCGTGGTTAGAGAATTTTCTGATGTATTTCCAGAAGATTTACCAAGTGTATTAATTGAGAGGGAGATTGAGTTTGGCATAAACGTGATACCGGGAACACAACCCATTTTGCGGGCACCATATAGAATGGCTCCAATAGAATTAAAAGAATTGAAGACTCAGCTACAGGAATTGTTAGATAAGGGGTTCATTAGGCCTAGTGTATCACCTTAGGGTGCACCGATTCTTTTTGTGAAAAAGAAAGATGGGACGATGCAGATGTGTATTGATTATCGTGAGATCAATAAGGTGACTATTAAAAACAAGTACCCATTGCCACGGATCGACGATTTATTTGATCAACTACAAGGGGCTCAAGTGTTTTCAAAGATGGATTTGAGGTCGGGGTATCATCAATTAAAGGTAAAAGATGAGGATGTTGAGAAGACGGTCTTTAGAACTCGATATGGTCATTATGAGTTTCTTGTAATGCTGTTTGGAGTAACTAATGCACCGACTGCGTTTATGGACTTAATGAATAGGGTTTTTAAAACGTATCTGGATGAATTTGTTATTGTTTTTATAGATGATATTCTCATTTACTCGAAAAGTCCAAAAGAACATGACAGGCATTTGAGATTGGTGTTGCAACGACTTCGAGAAAAGCAGTTGTTTGGGAAATTGAAGAAAATTGAATTTTGGTCAACAAGTGTTACCTTTCTTGGTCATGTAATTTTTAAAGATGGTGTGTCAGTTGATTCACAGAAAATAGAAGCCGTTATGAATGGTGTGTCAGTTGATCCACAGAAAGTTGGTCATGTACTCTATTTGTGAGTCCGGTGAACAACTTGCAGATGATCTCACAAAGGGGTTGGGAGTAGACTGTTTCATTTTGTCCTTAGTAAGCTGGGAATGAGAGATATTTTTGTACCAGCTTGAGGGGGAGTGTTAGAAGTTAACTTATTTTTATTCTTATGCTTGTTTTATTCTTATGTATTAGACATAAGGGTATTTTTTGTATTTCTTATTCTCTTTTCTTCATATAATAAAATAGAGGAGACAACTGTTAGTCTCCTAACTTCTGCCCTAATTATTTTCTACACAGATCATACCACTACTAATTTTCTCCTTGATAAAGCACTCAGAAAAATAAACAAGCATCATACAGGATGCGATGGATCAGTCAAAGGCTGATCAAAGGTCCAAAAAAAATTAATTAATAAATTATAAATAAATATTTAAAAAAAAGGCTATGGGTCAATCAAAACAAGGAGATTTGGATGTATTAAGGGTTGGCAAAGAAATTGTAGGGTGAAAGGAAAAGGTTTGTTGTGGTTCATATCATAGGGGTTGTCGAGTGTCGGCTAGGGATGGAGGGGCAAGAGTGGGTATCGACCAGAGCTGGGGAAGGCAGGAAAGGCTGTTGACTGCCAGGGGTCTGGGGTTAGTGGTGCCAAAGCCCTGGGTACTGATGCGATGTGTCGAGGTAAGGGGGTGGCTGCTAGAGGTTGTGCCAAGATGGAGGGTGCTGCAGCTGGTGTTTGTGGTGGTTCTCGGTGGTGATAAGGAATCCCTCTCGGGGAAGCTCTTATACCATGTGGAAATAATTTAGCCAAAAAGTTACACACAAAATAGTGTCTCCTATTTATTATACATTAACAAGAAGGAGAAAGAAATAAAAATACAATAATACCCTTTAACATACTAAAGATAAAGAAATAATTAAACTCTAACAAAGTATTGAGGTAAAATAAAGAGAAAAAAAAATGTGGAAGAACCGAAGGTAAATCTCCTCGATCTGTGTGTGTGTGTGTGTGTGTGTTCCGATCTCTCTGTGTATGTGTGTATCGCAATCTGTGAGTGTGTGTCGAGTGTGAGTGTGAGTGTGAGTGTGAGTATGAGTGTGAGTGTGTGTGTGTGTGTGTGTGTGCGCGTGTGTGTGTCGATCTGATCTTAGTGGTGTTTAGTGTGTGTCGAACTGTCGATCTATTTGTGCGTGTGTGTGGATCTGTTTGTGTGTGTGTCGAGTGTGCAATCGTGTGTAATAGTGTGTGTCGAGTGTGTTTGTGTATTGCTTAATGTAGTAGAGATATATACATGAGTAGAGATATATACATATTGAGTCTAGCTCCAGTACGCACTGGGTAAGCGCATTGGGCGAACACACTGGGCTTTTAAGCCTAAAAAATCCGCGGGTAAGTAGAGCAGCGGGACGGAGCTCGGGTCAATGGGACGCTCTGCGGATTTTTTAGGCTTAAAAGTCCAGTGCGCTTACTCAGTGCGCTTACTCAGTGCGCATTGGAGCCAGACTCTATACATATTAGGGGTTTTAGCAAAAATAGAGATATATACATTAGTAGATATATATATATATATATATATACATATTAGGGGTTTTAGCAAAAATAAATAAATAAATATATACTGCATCTTAGGGGTAAAAAAAAAAGTAGGATCAGCACCCAAAAAAAAAGAGGTATTTAGTAAGGGTATTTAGTAGGATCAGCATAAAAAGAAAAAGGTATGTAGAAATTTCTTTTTATTTATTTGTGTTTTTGCTGAATTTTAGGTTATTTAGAATACAATAACAACACTTTTTAAGTATATATATATATATATATATCTTATCTTAATATTCTTTAAAAAAAATTAATAAAAAAAGGTTGGACAAATATTATCTAAATAAATCCAACCACCACGACACTCCATGTGGCACTGATATGTCATGCTATTGTGATATATGCATTATTTGGTAGTATTGAACAATTTCGATCCAATTATGTGTACAATTGTTAGACAATAGATCAGTAGCGTCTGAATTGAATGACATGTGCTTCTATAATTGGTACATTGTGAATTTTGTTAATCCGTTAGGCCAATTTTGCTATTCTTATTATTTTAGAATGTTTCATAATTTTTTAAAATATTTTTTTGAACCTTAAAATAGCGCATCAAGCGTATCGCTATACCAGGCCATAGCGGTGATACACCGAGTCATCACAACGGAGTCCAATATCGCGATCGATACCGTGACTTTGAACCATGCGACATACCAATGTTAAGGCTATGCATGAGCATTCGCATGACATAAATACAATATGCAATAAGCAAACATGAAAATCAATCACCAAACAAAAGACCACATTGCCATGAGCACAAAAAAACTAGACAATATGCAAAGTTGACAAATTGATAGATAAAATGGACGGCATAATGATCAAACTCCAAGAAGACAATTGTGTAACGCGCAAGGTTGTTAAAATCACGAACCAGATCGTAGGATCGTTCGATCCTACAATCCAAGATTACTAAATCGATCCAGATTGCATAGAAATCGTAGATCGCTTACATGATTGTGGTAGGGTCGTAGTAGGATCATCAATGGCTGTTCTATCACCAACACTGGCCAGCATTGGCTAGAATATGACCTAATTGACAAAATCTTATGAAAATTTGAGAATGATGATCTATTGAAGTTTCTTTACTTTCTATTGTTCTTTTGAGAATTTGGAAGTTCTAAGGTTGAAATTTCTTTTGTAACTATTGTTTCAAACTAGGTACTTTATTTGTATTGATGGTATTTGAAGTTAGACTATTTTGTGTTAGAAATGTTGTTTTATGCTATTTAAGTTATCCAGACCCTTGTAATCGAGTGAAATACATGCCTTTTTTAAGTTTTGGTAGGATCTTACGATCCTCGATCCAATCCTACAAACTCGAAAATGATCCAACATAGGATCCCGATTTTAAAAACCTTGGTAATGCGTCAAGAAAAAAATAAATGGGGCAAACGTGAAAATGAGTACTATTTAGTTATAAAACAATCGAAGACTGTACTGCAACTGACATAATTGTTCGGCGTTAAATATCCATTTTATGCCTAAATGAAATAAAAGGAGGTATTTAATCCAACATCATAATTTTTTTAATTAATATCTTACCTTTCTATAATCATCTCCACTTTGTTATATAACCCGATGCAAGAATTTGTTAAACATTAGATACATCATACATTATACAAAACTAATATAATTACCCAATAAATTTCTCATTAAAATCCTATCTGTACAACCATTAAAAGTATAAGACCAATTCAATTAGCTCTAACAACTTTGGAAATATATACACGATACACCCATTCTAAAGTATTATCAAGGGACTTTAGCACACAACATTATTGATAGAACGATTAGTTAATCTATCACCCGAAGTAGTTAACAAAGCAAAGGCAAAATCGATCCAAACATTTTTCCTTTCCCTGCACTTTATGAACGAACAAAAAACGACGGATGCTTTGAATAATGCTCATAAAAGGGTGATATTCGTTTAACAAAACCTTGCATATTTCTACTTCTATGTGTTAATTGCATGGTTAAGATAGCAAAAAGGAGGTGTTGACAAGCAAACAATGGAAGTGATTGCCATTTAATAGTGCACCGAGTAAGTTATCTTATCATATGTTGAAAGTGATGCAATTTCATGAGCCATAAACAAAATAACAAGGACGGTTAATTCGAGATAACTAAGTCCATACACAAACTCTGTAATGAGTTCAATAAAGAACAAGGATATAAAGAGGACATTTTGACAACAATAGAATTATTGAATATATAAACATAGTTAGAACCAGATCGGACACCAGACCGGCTAGGGGTCCTGTTCATTAGCTCAGACGGGCGTCTGGTTTAACCGTGATGTAATTAATAAAGGCAAGTCTATAGTGAGTAGCTTCTCATATATATGAGAAGGTGGGTTTTAACCGTTGGATGAGTAACTAGCAATAAATGCATCTCCAAATTCTTGGGAATCTTATGGCCAAATGCTCATCCAACGGTTAAAACCCGTCTTCTCATATGAGAAGCTTCTCACAATAGACTTACCCAATTTATAATTGTAAATAAAAAATATATATAGAAACGTACATATATGAAATTTTTTAAAAACTATAAATTTAATAAAAATCGATGAAATTATCACATAACACCAAAAATGTTTTATTGCATCTAAAGATATCATTGTACACATAACATAACACCAAAAATGATTTATTGCATCTAAAGATCATTATACACATACATGTGTTTAAGAAGGAAGTAAAATGAGTGCGAAGTGTATATTAATAATGCTGATTCAAACTCGAAAGCAAATCAAATATGTAGATCAGCATTAAGAATCTCAGTATTAAATACTCTAGTTTAAGAATTAAGACATTTAACTCAGGAAAATTTACTTGCTCCCAGTAGATTAGTTTTCCGTTTAGATTTTCAGTAGAAGTCCAAATATAGAGTCTAGAAATAGGTCCATATCAAGTAAGCAATTAATGCCTCCTAAAAAATGGTGGAGAACCAAAAAAAAAGGGAAAAAATTATTTAAATAAATAAATTCCAAAACCAGAATTCACAATTTTTGGTTGGTTTGGCGTGGCTATAGGTTAGGAAAATCAACACAACGATCACTTTGTGTTTGATAATTTGTCTTAAATTGCGTTTATGTGTACATTTGTTCGTAAAGCCAAAAACTGATTTGCTAATAACAGCCAGTTTGACCTGTTATGTTCGGTTTTATAGCAAACCTATATAACAAGGAGACCTAGATAGGTACAATGGCAGGTTCCCGGTTTTGAGAACATGGACTATGACAACAATAGCCATGGAAATGAACAATTGAAGAGCAAAGTGAACTAGTATGCAATTCGCTTTTGTGGATATCGGGATTCCACCACTTTTGTTTTGAAACTTGTTGTTTGAAATTGATTTGGATTAAAGAAAGAAAAGGAAAGGTCTGTTGAAAACTGATACAGAGTCGCCACTTGGTCTTTAAGGAACCAAGAAACCTAATTTTGACTCACCCAAACGGATAAAGGGCATCGGTCCTTCATAACCAAAGAACTTGGCTCGGGGTTTTGGTACGAGAGAGGAAGGAGCCTTTTGTCGCGACAAAAACACCCTCAACTCGCCCCGTCTCTCGACGGGCCTCAATTAGCATCCAAATAATCATCTTATACTATGTATGGTTCAACAATTAATACTATGATAGTATATTACATCACATAAGAAACTTGAAATGGAAGATCTAAAGATAAAATATCATTCATAAGATCTAAGCCAATTATCACACAATGCAAAGTGAAAGATCACACAAAACGAACCAAGGAAAAATCGTCTAATCACGTATCAAGTAATTAAGTTTTCCTAATCTAAGGGGACATGAATTGTTCTTGAGATAAATAATCAAATAAATCAAAATATGCTTAGCAAGCTAGTATGATGCATGTTAATCTTTGAGGAAAAAGAAGACCTCTCAATCCCCGGGACGGATGAGAAAGGAAGATTAGATCGAGGGGAAACATGAACGTATGATCAAGATCATTCCTCATAATCTTCTTAGATTAGGAGTTACAAAAACACCAAATCTTTGCATGGATTCAATGTATGTATCTAGAATGTGTCAAGGTTGTAGTGTGCTTTGTGTTCATGGATTCCTAGAATGACTTAGAAGTATAGAATATGTATTAATGAATGAATGGAATCATCATGGGATATGTACATATGTAGTATGAACTATTTCCTAAGTTATGAGCTAATTTGGAGTGCATATAGGCATCAAATCAAAGTATGGAAGTAATAGTATGCTAGCTGTGAATAGTGGACAGAACAGTAACATGATCTTGTGAAAATGGAAAAGAGGGGTTAGAAATGTTTTCAATGCATGATTTTTTATGGAGATATTCCTTATTGTGTCTAGAACACAACCCAAAAAGCTAATATTTAATAACTATCACAGATTGAGAGAAATCATATAAACAATAGAGGTTATTCAGAAACAGAGTCCGTATTGTCGACTGAAATGTTAGAACATCTTAGAAAATGAAAACAAAAGATCTAGAGGCCCATATTATACAGAAAATTTCCTAAGACATTGAAGTTCAAGGGAAAAATAAGTTGGGACCACTCTTTTTGGAAAAGTTTTCTGTCAAACAAGTTTAAAGTCAACCTAGCTGCTGTGACAGCAGAGGCAGAATGTTTGGAAGGAATGTTTGGGCAAGAATGGACCCTTTTCAAATGCTTCCAAGTCAAGCCAAAAATCATGGATGTTCTATAATGAGTTAGAAAGACTTTCCAAGTGGTCTTGCATTCATACATTGAGTATTGAACTCAAAATAATTCCTTGAAGTTAAATGACTCACTGTTTTGAGGGTTTTAAGAAAAACAAGGTTTATTTCTTGAAATCAAAATGAGGGGTTTAAGAGGGGGGGGGGGGGGGGGGGGTTGAAATGGAGGTTTTGAAAGTATATTTCCAGAACTTGGATGAATATTCTAACCACTTGGAATATCAATTCCTAACTCATTTCAAGAATTTCCCAAGTATTTGCAAAACATGGTTTTATTTGGAAACCAAACTCAAGAATCTATAGGAGTATGATACATGAGAGGATAGATGATACATGATAGGATATAGCATGGTAAAAGTGGTAAAGAACATGTTCATGGGATATGGGTTCATCTAGATACAAGAGAGTGTTGCATTAATGTGTGAAAGTCAAAAAGTGACATGCTGTGAATAGTGGACAGACTGTATGCATTACTTTATAACATCATAATGGGAGGTCAAACATGCCTAGGAAAATTTGGAAAAAATCAGAGATCATCCTTATTGTGTCTATAAAACAATCCAAAAAGCCAAACCTCAATAGATATCACAGATTAAAAGAAAAAAATCAGAATGTACACATGACTCAGAAACAAAAGCTGCACTGTTGACTGATTTTGTATGATTTTTCATAAATCAAAGAAAGGGTTTATGATGACCCATATTATACCAAAAGTTTTCTAAGACACCCAAGTTTCATAAATAAAATAGAAAAGATATATGTACAGTGACGAAAACATCCAGAATAAGTGTAAGAAGTCAGGTAAACATTCTGTGAGAACAGAGGCAGATTATGAATATGAACTTCTTAAATCCGAAAATAATACTTTCACACCTCTATAATTGATGGGAAATATTTGAGACAAACTATGATGTCTTAGGAAGATTTTTAAAGTGGTTTCATCATTATAACTCAAGTATTTAATTCAAAACAAATCTTTGAATCTGAACAGCTCAGTGTTTTGGATCATTCTTGAAGAAAATGGATTTGGGTTTTGAAATAGAGTTTGAGTTCTTGATTGGGGGTTTTGAAATAGATGTTCAAAGCATGAACTTAAACTCTTGAGATGACCATGTGACCACTTAGAACCTCATCCAACCTTGAATCATCAAAGAACTCCCAATATTATTTGCACAAACATAGTTTTGTTTGAGAATATGACTTCAAGAATACATATGAATGTCTTGAAGGTAGAATCATCATCCATCAAACACGTCTTTGAGGTCAAGAGCTACTATCCATAAGGATTCACTCTCCTCAAACAACATGTCATCTAGATGATGATGAACAACTAAACAATCAAAGAAAAGTCAAAAGAAATGAGGTTAAGAGAGAGATGAACATCAAAGTAAACAAACATTCAAATAGCAATCAATAGTTGATATTCATTGAGATATTGGACTTGTAGCTTGGTGTTTCACTCATATCTGCTGACATTTGGACATGAAAGTAGCTTCATATCTCATAGATACTCAAGAATGGTGGTTGGAGATGATTTGAATGTGGAGTATATGAGAGGTAATGGAAGAAAATAAGATTAAAACTCACTTTGATTGGAAAAAATGGAAGAAGAAGAAGACTACTTCTTCTCTTTCTCTTTCTATATTTCTCTAGAGTTTCTTCCTAAGCTCTCTCTAAGCTTCCATGTCTCCCTCTAAATGGAAGTAAATGGCTTCTTTTATAGGAAAAGGAGGGGTGGTAAATGGAGTTTTAAAAAGTTTAAAATGGTCTCCCATTGGTCCAAAATAAGTTGGGAACCAAAACTACATCGTTTTGATTTCTAATATATCAAATTGGACCCCCAAAATAAATTACAAAAGTGGACTGTTCTAGGGAAGAGTGCCGCGGTGGTATTGGGCCTGTGCCGCGGCGGCAGTGGGTCAGTATCGCGGCGGCACTACTCTTACATTGTCCAGATAATGCTGTTTAGGCCCCCTGAGGTTCCAGTATTCACGAAAAAGCCCTATTTCGTCCGAAATTCACAAAAAATGCGTACGAACTCCAAATTGAGGTTGTGATATACCGTTGGAAAGGTAATGGAGTCTACTTTACATAAAAAATAGTTCAGGGATAGGTCACTTTGAAAAGTTTTGCGGTATTTGCGATAAAAGCCGATTTGATCGCCTTTTTCGCCTTCGGAAATTCTTAGTAAACTCGTTTTAAATCCGAAAAATATGTGCGGTATACCGTTGGAAAGCTATCGACCTCTAGTATTCATGAAAAATGTTTGAAAATTATTATAGTGCTCTGGTTTCAAAATCAAATTTTGGTCAAACTGGTCAAACCTGGGATTCCTGGGAAGTTCTGGAAACCTCTGGGAGCTCCCAAGAGTTGACGTTTTCGTGCGATCTTCTTTTAAAACTCATTTTAATACTTTTCACGTGATCTAGAATGATCTCAGCGAATTTGGACAATTTTGGTCAAACTTAGTCAAACCTTGGTCAAACCTGGTCAAACCTTGGTCAAATCGATCAACGGGGACTTTCTGGAAACTTCCGGGACTTCCGGAGGTCTCTGGGAGCTGACGATTTCATCTGATTTTTCTTAAAAACTCATTTCTTACTTTTCTTACGACATAGCATGTTTCCAGAACTTTTAGTCCAAATCTGGGAGTTTTGGGGCTTTCAGGGGCGTTTTGGTCATTCTGAGCATTTTGAGAAATAGAACTAACTTCCAGGAGTCCTTTTTTAGTCTTTTTCGATCATTGTGAACAACCAAGCTATGGGTCTCCTAAATCTGATAGCCGACAAAATGGGGTGTCTACAACTTTATCTCCGAAAGATAGTGAGAATACATACCAATAACAAATTAAAATCACATCCAAGTGGTAAAGTAGACAAGATAGCACCTGGTATGACGAGAAGATATAAGAAAACAATCAATTACTTTCCATCTAAACTCATCCAAACAAGGTACAAAGAATTGAAAGAAACATGCGGGATACATTACCTCTTTCTCTGTAATTATAACCACTTTTGTCACTGCTGAGACAAAAGAGCAGCCTCCTGCAAGCATCAACCAATGTGCATTCAATTGCTAATGACCCTACCTTGAATTTTAGAATTAAAATTTTTGCCTAATGTGGTTAGCAACTCTGTTATCAGAATCTTACGATTTGATTCAGATCACTCCCTAAACGATATGAATAAATTTAGAAATTTAGAATTGACCTTTCAGTTGTTAATGAGCACAAAAATAGTTGTTAATGAGACTGTCTAGAAATTCAGAATTGACCTTTTTGCACTGGTTGGTTAGCAGATTTAGAGAAGAAAAAGAACAATAAAGGAGAACAAGATGCAAAACTACTTCCCTTGTGATTTTTTCTATAAACTATTACTCAGTTTACTTTCTTTAAAGTCCTATTTTCCTCACCGTATTCCTTACTAACCAAACAAAGAAAATTATTTTTTCCTTAGGCTTTGTTTTGGTTCATGGATTTAGTAGGGAGGAAAAGAAAATCGGGTGAAGAGTAAATTGTAAATTTTGAATAAACTGATTGAATTTCTCTTATACCACTTTTTTTAAGGTACTATTGAATTTTGAAAAAAATTAATTAATTTCCAAGGTGGCCATTTAAACTATGAACAAGCAACTGCAGATAATTTCCCTCAAATAACCCTTGGGGAAAATACAATTTATAAACCCATTTTTTAAAGCAAATTTTCAAGGAGAAAGAGAGAGAGAGAGAGAGAGAGAGAGAGAGAGAGAGAGAGCAAAAACAAAATAACCTTCCTGAAAACCATAGCTTTTTCTTCTTCTCTGAGATCCAAACAGAAAATACCCTATCAGATCCCCAAAACAAAAACTATTAAGCAAAAAACATGCAAATTAATGAAAAACAAAAACAGACCAGAAGAATGTGAGAAAGATGATAGAGAAAAACAATTACAAGACAAAGACCAAAAATAGGGCAAAAGGGGGTTCGATTACCTTAATAAGTTACGCGTGGCCCGGGTTGCCGCCCCGCTGACCCGCGGTTTCTGCGGTCCCGCTGATCGGCGGTTTTTTTAGACTTGTCTAGTGCATTTACTTACACAGTTACACACTATCTATCTATATATATATATATATATTAAAAATCCATAAAACGTCTTCATCATCACTCTTCAGAAGTTTAGAGAGGCTGGTAACTTATTAAGGTAACAAACCCCATTTTGCCCTATTCTTCATCTTCGTCTTGTTTTTCTCTATCATCTTTCTTACATCCTTCTGGTCCGTTTTTGTTTTTCGTTAATTTGCATGTTTTGCTTACTATTTTTTATTATTATTATTATTTTTTTTGTTTTGGGGATCTGATAGGGTATTTTGTGCGTGGATCTCAGAGAAGAATAAAAAGCTATGGCTGTCAAGTAAGTTATTTTGTTTTGCTCTCTCTCTCTCTCTCTCTCTCTCTCTCTCTCTCTCTCTCTCTCTCTCTCTCTTTATTTCTTGAAAATTTGTTGGTTTTCTTTTGGAAAATTGGTTTATAGATTGTATTTTTCCCAACAAGGGTTATTGGAGGAAAATTATCTGCAGTTGCTTGTTCATAGTTTACCTCGTCTTTCTGTAGGCTCTGTTTGGTTCATGTATAAAAATGAAACCTTCTTTTTTCTTTTCCTAGCGTATCCCTCCATGTTTAAATGACCACCTTGGAAATTATTATTATTATTATTTTTTTTCAAAATTCAATAATACCTTTAAAAAAGTGGAATAAGAGAAATTCAATCAGTTAATTCAAAATTTACCCAATTTTCTTTTCCTCCCTATTTCCTCACAGTTTTCCTTATTAACCAATCAAATAAATCGTTTTCCTTCCTATATTTATATAAAACTACTAAATTTACAATTTGCTAACCAACCAGTGCTAAAAGGTCAATTCTAAATTTCTAGACAGGCTCATTAACAACCGAACGCACATTGTTTTTGTGCTCACAGGCTATTCGCCAATCTCGAAAACCGGAGTCATACTTTGATAGAAAAATGTATGTAATGTACCCAGAATCTTCCATTTTTTTTCCCTTCCCCGTTTTGATGAGTTAAAACTTAGTTGTTTTGATGTTGTTTTCATCATACCAAGTGTTGTCATTTCAGCTGTGGCATTTGGAGGTACTTCGGGTTTATGGTATGTTTTCACACTATTTTTTTTTCCAAATAAAGCTAATTGTTTGAGGTTGTATGTTGGATCTAATGTTGTCGTAAAAATTCCTTCATCAGGTTTTGGAAACAATGTGAGAAGGTTGGAACAAGGTAAATACCTCATTTATTCTGTTTAGGTATGTAATGCATATTTATAGCTGAACAGTTATTTCATTTACATTCTTCAACCCATCTTATATCCAAAATATTCTTCAACCCATCCAAGCAATAGCCACATACATGTAGACACTCACACGTATAAAACACAACTAGAAAGAGTAATGCCATGGGGATGGATTATTGTTTCAAAAAACCCAGGAATCCTACTAATTAGGGGTGTGCAAAGTAAGTGCAGTACCTTGGAATTGGACTGGGGAGGACTGGGTCAATTTGGAGTCCATATCAAAGCAGCTCGAAAATTGTGAGGAGGGAGGAAAATTATTCAAAAGGACATCGAAGAAAGTTGGAATGATATCAAGGAAATTTGAAACAAAATCAGAGAGGGAGTAAGTTCTATATATGTTCTAGGTAGGAGAAGATAAGTTACGCAGTGGACTATAGATAAAACCAATTATACATCAGTCTAAGAAAGGTTGGATGTATTAAGACACTTATCTGCCTTTTACTTGCACGAGGGTTCTAACTATTAAGGAATTGTCTTAACTTGTTTAAGACAGTCAAATGTCATGACATTGATAACTTCCAAGTGTTCCATGTGATACTGAGACACTTACCACCCTGGTAGTGATTGCTAAGTCAGTCTAACTACACAATAGAGGAAGAGAGACATTTAGGTAGTTTGGGAGAATGTAGTGTATGTTGCACGAGAGAGGATTTTTTACAACTCTTGGTGTATGTCCTGACCAAATGAGGACATTTATTTATAGACACCCATCCTATAAATACATGGATAAGATTATGCCACTTGTTTATTATCCTAAAACATTATGTAGAATGTTCCCACCTCATATTATTCTAGATACTTTCTAAAATTATCTATACAATTATCTAAGATACTTACAAGTCTTTACAATATACAAGATTTCTCTAAGAAGTGTATGTAAGCATCCAGCATTCTCCTCCTGTGTCTGGTAAGGGACTTCGCTTTGAAAATAGCATTGCATTTTTCTTGCCATATTTTTAACTTTTTTGATTCGTGAAACTGGTTTGGAAGCTGATATATCAGGGTGTGTAAAACATAACTATAGGGGTGAATCAAATTTTGTATTTAATCAAAGTAATAGTCGAGCACTACAATTATGCATATTTTAAGTAACTTCTAGTGAGAAGTTTGATGAAGTATTTTATATAGCCTGTTCTCGTGCAAACGTATAATATTAAGATCTATAACAGTTTCGTTTTGTACTTCTACACCTTGGTGAATTTAGACCATGCTCTTTCAAAACAAAATATGAAGCTTTACAGGTATCAGTTACTGAAAAATAAAGTGAAGCCTCAAAACCAATTTTTTTGTTGGGTGACTGGTGAGCTTTTCAAGGGATAAGTATTGGTTAGTACGTAGCATTTGGATCCATATAACACATAAAACATTTCTTCTGCGAGCTCGTTTATCAATGCTTGCTCTCATTTGCCGCACAATAATTCATTCATTAGTATGGGTAAATGACAGTAAAAATTAGATCACAGGCTCAAATAACATGAAATCCATATGGGGTCATATGTGGTCAAATACTTGCATGACTCTTCTCTATTTGGCATATTCTTTCATGATATATGAAAAACCCATCACGAATTGTCGACATTGATCGACTTTTTCTCACATCCTTCCTTCCACTCGTTTTGACAATGTATCATTGAAGAGAAATACACTTGGGGCAACAATACAAAATACGGAAAGTTTTTCCAACCACTACGTGTAACACTTTGGTATAAAGTCAAAAATTCATTAAAAAAAAGTACTATCATTATATTTACAAGATAAAAATAGCTTCTAAAAGAATAAGTTTAGCATTACCATCACTCTTCTGGTAGACCTTCTGGAACCTCTTGAATAGATCACGTACAACAGACATTCTCTACAATAACAAAACAAGCATTCAAAGTTAAATGATTCATTAATATGCTTTAGGGATGCCAAATTACCGGCATTACCGGGTCCCCACCCCGCTTGGAACAAACTTGGAGGGAGACACTTAAGTAAGAGCGGGTTTGGTAATCTAAGATTTAATTTCATCAAATATTTTGATCGCAAATCTGCTGATGATGCTGTTTTAACCTTTTATGGAATTTGGTTGTTGGATCATCGTTTGGGTGTCAATTTGGCCAGATTCGATCGTTTCCCTACCAGAATTTATGGGATCAAGGTGAAGGGAACTCAACTTGCCACTGGCCCAGGAGCCAAATGTCTTGAGAGAGATGTCAATTTTAAAGGGGGTGTTTCTGATAGATCTTTTCTAGAGGCTGTTGGTGGCACTAAACCCTTTTTAGGCACTGAGAAATAATGTAGAAATTCCATTAAATCTTGTCTGGGTAACGTTTGTGATGAAGTTGCAGAGATCCTTAATAGAAGTATGGTGGGAATTTCTTTGAAAAAGGTTGAAGGGGTATATCTGAAAGATTGCTTTTGTAGGGAGGGTGTCTTTGATATTGAGGTTTGACATGTTTCTGACCGGGTTTTTCTGCTGACTGTCAATGATCGTCAGTTTTTGAAATCTATGGAAGAGGATGGGTGGATGTGGCTGCGATCTTGGTTCATATACATTGATCACTTTAACGTTGATCTCCCTATCCCCCCAAGATGTTCTTGGCTGCAGTGCTCAGGGGTTCCTATGGTTGGTTGGTCATCGAAGACGTTTTCTAACATTGGTGGTCTTTGGGGAAAATTGGTCTGCATCGCAGCGGAGACTATGAACTATGGTCAATTCCAGCATGGTTTCATCTTGGTGGCCATTGATTCTAAGGATAGAGTTAATGAATGGATTGACGTGGTAGTGCTAGGGCATCATTGCCAAGTTAAAGTAAAGGAATTGGAAGGGGATCCCGATTGTGCTTTGGGCATCCCTCTTTCTAAACATGTCTCTTCTGAGAGAACTAATAGCCTTGGCGGCGAAAGAGATAACGAACTGAGTGAGGTAAAGTCAGGTAGGGGTGTTGAGTTGGGAGTGAAGTCCCATTGTGGCGTGAGTAAAGGGGAAGAGTTGATTTTTGGTGAAGTTCAAAGCGATGTCCATTCTATTTATGTGAATGATCGCTTGTTGGAGGGGAGTGAGAAGGTTAGTGAAAGTATCTTCAATGTCTCTGGGCATGTCGATCATGAGTTGAAGGTTGATAGAGGTAGTATGTCTCCATGTTCAAATTCTATCAAGTCGCCGTCAAATCTCGTTGCCCATGATTCTCCGAGGTCTGTCCTCAAAGGGGGAGAGATCGAGATTGATTGTAGAGAGCCAAATAGGAATGAGGTAGGGGGAAACGGAGTTGAGGAGGTTCTCTCTGACGACGTAGTGTCATAGTGGGAAACGGAGAATGATTTGGAGGAAGGCTTATCTCTTTGGATTCAGAACCGGGTTAAGAAGGCGAGGCTCAATAAAAGGGTTGGGGAGAAGAAAAGCGCTTGATTTGGTTTTTGACAGTTGTGGGGGAGGGGATTCGTTGGAAATCCAATGTGTATCCTGTTGCGAATCCTCCATCTAATCATAGGAAAAAGCCGATTGTTAATTTATCAATGGAAGAGGCATGCTTGCTGCTCGAGGCGGGTACTGAGGGTTCGATCTCTGACAATGGAATTAGAAAACGTAATGATGCGATCCTTGGGGAGGCTCTTGAAACGTGGAAGCTTGGGCAAGAGTTGGGTCTGTCTTCAGGTGGTGACGAAGGAGATATTGAGTCTAGATTCAAGGAATTAGAAAAAAGAGATTGGGATGAGTATGAGAGGTGTCATTTGGGCACCTAGTTTGGTGTTTTCTTTGGTTCCCTTGCGTTCCCTTCAGTTTGATCCTGTTTCTGCTTGTGTTCCTTGGGACCTTTTTTTTTTTTTGGCTGCTGGTTTTTGAGTAGCTAGGCGTTCTGTTGTTGGTTTCCTTTTCTGCTGCTGCAGTTCGATGTTCATTTAGATTTGAGTTCTTGTTGGCTAATCCATTGGCTGAGCTGAGAGGGTGTTCTTTTTTAGAAGTGTTTGAAGCTGTCAATAGTGGGCTGGTGTCTAGGGGTTTTTTTAGGGTCTGCTTGCTCTCTTGCTTTGAGCCAATCTGTTTAATATTGTTGTTGCTTGGCTGGAAAAATTAAAAACAATTTAGAGTGGTTAGTTTCAGTTTGATCTCTCCCCCATGGTTCTTGAAGCTTTTGGTTGGTCTTGGATTTATGGGTATTTCAGTGGGCTTTGTTGTTTGTAAGCTGAAGTTTGTTTTTGAGTTTTTTTTGGATTGTGAGGAAGCCTTCTCTGCTTTTGGTTTGGTCATGAAGGCCTTTTTCTCGGATTTTTTGGATCTCCTTTGTTTTTCTGAGTTTGGTAGTGGTCTGTTGCTTTGGTGCTGCTTCGGTTCTGTTTTGGCTGTTATGGTGCTGCTTTTGGCTGTGGTTTTGGCCGCTGTTTTGTCTAGTGGCATGGTCTTTTTTTTTTTTCAGTGTTGAGGCATCTCTTCTTTTATCAGGGTTTTTTGAGGGGTAGGGGAGGAGCTTTTTCTGTGTCTTGATTGGTTTGTTTCGAATGGTTTTTTTTTTTTGGATTGAGTTCGAGATCGGCTTGTTTACTCTGGTGCTGCTCCCATATCTCTTTTGGTCTGGGTGTTTTTTCTGATCCGTCTTGTAGTTGTTCCTTTTTGCTTTTGTGGTGGGGCTGTTGGACTTGGAGTGTTTTTTGTTTCAATTGTCATCAGGTTTGGTTGCTCGAGTGCGGTAGGGGTATGGAATTCAGTGGTTTTCAAGCTCCTTAAAAGGCTGTCTTGGTTTTTTGGGGTCTCCGTTTGCTACAGAAGTGGCTAATCTTGGTTTAGTAGGAGTTAATTGCCCAATTAGCAGGTATACAATGCTGTGTTTATCTCTATTGGGCCTTCAATGTCCTCTTTTTTTTCGGTTTTGCTTCTCAGTTTGAGCTTCAAGTGTTGGAGCATCATTAGTGGTGATCCAGTATCATCTTTTGTGGTTTTGGTTGCTGGGGTTTGGGAGCTGGATTGTCATCTTTTTGGGCAAATTGGTGCTCTTGTTTTTGTTTTTCGGCTTTCCTGTGGTGGGCTGAGATGGGCTCTTGGATTTTGGGTATAGTTTGTAAATGTTTTTTTTTCTTAATGTGGGTGATTTTGGGTTGTCTAAACATAGTTTGTTGATATCAATGTTAGCTAGGTGTTTTTGGGTTGATTTGTAATTGCCAGATTTTTAATGAATATGTAATTGTTGCTGTTCAAAAAAAAAAAAAAGATTTAAACTCTACATGCATAGTGAAGTTGATAAGATGTCTAAACCCAAACACTATGTTCTATATTGCAAATTCAAAAGTTTAATATTTTCGGTACTTAAAATCTATATATATATTTTTTTTGAAATAGCAAGAAAAGATTTTTATCCAAAACAAAATTACAAACTCACCCAATCAAAAAGCTAGTAAACTAGTATTCAAGCAAATAAACCTTGCACACCATGTGCATACTGCTACAGATCAATCCACCCCCAAAATACAGTACACACAGATTGTCAAGGACTTGATATGCACTTAATGGACATGGTTACTGTTACAGCGTACTTATATGGATCATTAGATAGTATAATACATATACATATATGAGGATCCTTAAAAGATTTAAAATGCCTGAAACATGTCACTCAAAACCACTTCCAAACCACTTGTGATTTTAGTAGTTTACTAGAATTTCATTGGGGATTCCATTTGGCGTCCTTCTCAACCTAATTCTTACTGAATTTATGTTGGTGAAAGTGAAGTCTCTCGATAATCTCTGAGAAAGGGTGTACACATGTTTCCAAAGTTGTTAGTGATATTCTTTTTAAAGATTATGATGAAAAATCCATTGGCAAATTGTATGAGGTTGTATGTTGGATCTAATGTTGTCTTAAAAATTGCTTCATCAAGTTTTTTAAAAAGTGTAAGATTGTCGGCAGGGCCGGCCCTGAGGCAATTTTGCGAAGCAATCGCATGGGGCTTCGATTTTAGGCCTCATTTTGAGGTCTATTTTTTTCCTAATTCTTTCTAATTTTTATGAAACTTATCATTTTTAGGCCTATTTTCTTCTAATTTTTTCCTAATTTTTATGAACCTGATCATTTTTAGGCCTATTTTCTTCATAATTTCTATAAAATTTATCATTTTAGGTCTATTTTCTTCTAATTTCTTTCTAATTTCTATGAAACTTATCATTTTTAGGCCTATTTTCTTCCTGATTTCCATGAAACCTATTTTCTTCTAATTTCTTCCTAATTTCAATGAAACACAGTATAGAGGCCTCATTTTTTCGGCCCCTTTGAAAATTCGTTTGAGGCCTCAGACAATTTTTGTCATTTCAAAACCGACCCTGATTGTCGGACAAAGGTAAATACCTGCTTTTTTCCCATTTAGGTATAATATGCATATTTATAGCTGAACAATTATTTCATTTACATTCTTCAACCCATCTTATATCCAAAATATTATTCCCTTCATTTTTGCGTTTTAGGTTTTTATGATACATTACAATAAAAGTATTTTAGAGTGATGTTTCATGTTGTCAACTTCTTGAAGTTTAATCCTTTATGTCCTGTATTTTGTATGTCAACTTATTAGCTTATATTGCCTAATTATTTCGCCTTGTGGGGACGTGGTCTTATATTTTAGGAATATTAATTTTCAGCATATTTTTTTTTGTATAGAATTTAAAAGTCAGTCTATTATTTTTTCTAAATTAAAAAAAATATCAATTTTTTTTTGTAAAATAAAAAAGTCATCAAATTTTACATGACATAGTAGAGCAACTCTTTCAAATGTTGGAAGCAACTCTGCGCAATATTTGGGAGCAACTCGTTTCAAAGTCAGGTGTTTGCAACTCTTCACAACGTCAAGAGCAAGTCTTTTGAACGTTGAGAGCAACTATAACAACGTTTTGATACAAGTTTATAACGGTGAAAATATAAAATAGACTAAAATACAAAATATCAATTCAAAAGTTGATATATTTTTTTTTTTAATTTTGTCGACGATTTTTAATTTTTTTTAATAATTATTGATATTTTTTATTTTAAAAAATAATAGACCGACTTTTAAATTTTGTACAAAAAGTTAACTGAATGTATTATCCCTATGTTTTATCTCTATATGTAGTGCCAATTGGTTGTTCATGCATAGACTTAACTTTGACTTTGTGATTTGGCCAATGGCCTTTGGAGAATAGAATTTCTCTAAGGAATAACTTCACACCAAGGTTTGATATGTGTCAATTGAGTGGTCGGACATATATGATAGGGATAATTAACTTTTAGTCAATTATTTGTACATAATTTAAAAGTCAATTTATTATTTTTTTCTAAATTAAAAAAAATTAACTTTTTTTGTAAAATGAAAAAGTCATCAAATTTTACATGACATTGTGGAACAACTTTTTTAAATGTTCGGTGCAACTCTTCGAAGCATTTGGGAGCAATTCTTCGAAACGTAGGGAGTAACTCGCTTCAAAGTCGGGTGCAACTCTTTACAACATTGGGTGCAAGTCTTTCAAACGTTGGGAATATTTAGGTGCAAGTTCACAACCTTGAAAATATAAAATAGACTAAAACACAAAATAATCACTCAAAAGTTGATATTTTATTAATTTTGTTGATGACTTTTTAATTTTTTAAATTATTATTTATATTTATAATTTTAAAAAAGTAATAAAATGACTTCTAAATTTCATACAAAAAAATTGACTAAAATGTAATTATCCCTATATAACATGCTTTGGAAGCCTAAAAGAATGTTGTATATCAACACATATACATGCGTTTCATATTTTCGCGTGCATAATTACGTGTCTCATTAATACAAAAAATTTTACCCGAATTCAAAATATCAAACCAGATATAGAAAACATGTAAATTTCCTATACGTAATAGATCTAGAATTCATACATCGTGCAAACGTTCTATAACTTTGAGAGAAGTACTAGGGATCCGATTAAACGTCGAATTTTCGATTATAAGCAATTCCTACAAGTTTTACATGATTTTCCCCGAATTCCTAGAATTAGAATTTTTTATAAAACTATGCCAAAGAAGGCCTAAGTGGTATCAAAATGAAACTCTTACCTCAAAGAGTTCAAACATGGAATTTGGTTGAAAATGAACGGGCAGAAGTCCGTCGATTGGCGTCGAGAAGCTCTAAGCCACAAAACCCCTCTCTTGATTTCAATTTAGAAAAGTTGTGAAATGAAAATATCACACGGGTTTCTATATATAGGCACGACTCTCGGGAATTACGTTTACCTCCCCACGAGTTCTCAAAACGTCTAATTATTCCCCGAAAAGTATTATGCATCTAATTCATTGCTTCACGAGTGAAAACTATAAATCGTGAAAGTTTCGTCTAAGTTCCGTTTGTCACCGTAATTACGTTCTGAAATCCAATTTGGTGGAATTTCTAGGTAACCTACCTTTTATGCAATGCATACTATTGGTTATCGTTAAAACAATCAAAATGATCTTAATCAAGATTCAAACTATCAAAAAATACCTAAAACAGGTAAACTTACTATTCACATATACGAGATATATCAAATAACATTTAATCACATAAATGTCATTTAATTCATATCAATGCTTCTTTGATTTTTCGATTACCATGTCCTCAATTGACACTCTCCGTTGATCCTTAGTCAACTCCAAACACAATTATCAAATAACATGGATAATTCTCAAAACTTCAATTACGCATTTTAAAAGAAATGAATTTCTGGGACGGGCGTGACATAAGCCTATCCACAAGAAGTTTCCAGTGTGGTGATGTGCAAATTTTCTCATTCGCAAGTGCACAAATTTATTGGAGTATAGATATGGTAAGAACGAGGTCGAATCCAAGGGACTTGAAGGGATAGAACGTGGTAGGAAGCTAATTAATTTAAAATTAAGGTTCCTTGTAACACCCTGTATTTTACTTTCTTTTAATAAATAAATATTTCATTTCATTTCTATGTGTATTTGGTTTTATTTCTTTTTATAAATTTTTGGTTGGGGTCAAACCGTAATTTCTTTAAATATAAAAATATTTTCTATGGTTTCAAAAGCAATATCTATTTTTTTTGTATAAACCGGGAATTTATTTCCTACACTGATATTACTTTCCTGTATTTTCTTTCAACCGTAAAATATCAGTTTTATGTTTTATTCTGCGTCTATATCGCGTTTTGGGGTGAGGGAGCACGTGAGCTCAACCTCACCAGGTAATCTCCCCATTACTTGGAGGCTACCCAATTATGTTTATATATATGCTTCAATGCTCTCACAGTCTCTCATTCTCTCCCTCACAAACTCACTGTAACTCTCAATTCTCTCCATTCCCCTCAACTCTTTCTTACATTCTCAAGATTATATACACACACATAGATTGTATACATATATATATACACACACAGTCACATACATACTTGGAGACTTATATATAAATCAAGAACGCAGGAAATTTCTTAGACGACGGTTTATTTCAGCGAAGTTCTCGGTCTTTAATTTTCTATCTCAATCACCTCTGTGAGTATTATAAACTCACTCGCCATGTTTATATATGTATATTTCAGTTCATATATGTGTGTATATATGTGTATATATATAGATACACCATGAAAGCTTAAAAATGGAGTTTTGTAAAACTTAATCAAAATCGATTCTGTAAATTGGGAATGGAAGATATTGGTCCCAATCAGTTGTGGTTCGAATCCTACGTAGTAATTCATCCATATCGCGACGTACCGTTGATTTTAAGTTTTGACACCCTCACTTTAAACGCGAATATCTAGAGATATAATCCGTATTAGTTAAAATTGATTGCGCATTCTTAATCTACGCGGAAAACTGAAGAGAACCATATATTACATGTCCCGGTTGAAACAGATTCTGAAAATGGGTAAAATGCAGTTTTGAAATTGAAAACAGAGGAAAAACGAGGAAGATGATGAAACTGCAAGAACTCGCGCGCGCGACCCGCTCGTGCGAGGCTCGCTCGCGCGGCCCGCTCGCGCGAACCATTTCCCCCCTTCGCTCCCGCGGACCGCTCGCGCGACCTGTTCTGTCCCTTCGCGCGCGCGACCCGCTCGCGCGACCCGCGCGCGCGACATCACCTCTCCCTCGCTCGCACGATCCGCTCGCGCGAGGTGGCAGTTTTGAGCAGTTTCTGTATTTTTGTCTAAGGGACTGTTTGGAAAATGTTTTGGGAAATTTCAAGGAACTGTTTGGCAAATGTATTGTTTTAAAGGTCTATGTTTTAAGAATTGTACGAAACAGAACAACTAAGGCCGAAATTTATGCTCGTACGATTATCCGGCTTTGTGATTTATTAATGGTGTTATTTATGAAACATTGACATACATATTAGGGTTGAGGTTGTGTCAACATGCATGTGTGTGAGAAAGCGTGAAAAGAGTACAGGGTGGCGGTCTGGTGTGCGACCTCAATATCGATCGGATAGTATTCCTGGTATTGGAGGCGACAGTGTTGTGTACGACTTAGATATCGATCGGATAGTATTCCTGGTATCTAAGGCGCGCGTTTCGGATATTGATCGGATAGTATTCCTGATATCCGAAGCGATGGTGATAGTGTGGTGTACGGCTTAGATATCGATCGGATATTATTCCTGGTATCTAAGGCGCTTGTTTCGGATATTGATCGGATATTATTCCTGGTATCCGAAATGATGGTATTGAGTGTGGCTTAGATATCGATCGGATATTATTCTTGGTATCTGAAGCGATAGTTTGGTGTGCTGTTTTGGATATCGATCGGATAGTATTCCTGGTATCTGAGATAATGGTTTGGTTGTGTTGAGTTTTGTTGAGAGAAAAGAGTCAGAAAGATGATATATTACATTGTTCATGCATGGTCGCATATTTATTGCTTTCTTTATTCCCCCGTGACTTATGTTGGAATTGGAACCTTGAATCTATTGCTTTTAAAATTAAATTGCACCGTTGTTTATATGCTTATATATACATTGCGAGCACTTGTTTATTTTGCTCACCAGCTTTCATAAGCTGACGGCGTTGATGCGTCCTGGACTGTATGTCCAGATTTTCAGGGTCAGGAGCAGCCAGGGTATTTTGACTATGCTACTTAGAGTCAGGAGACTTTCCAGGAGGCTGCTTTATATTTCCTATGTCTTTTAATTTGGATTTGTAATAAACTAGCTTTAGACATTTGAATAAGGCGTGTTGTGCCTAAGTTTATGACTGCTGTAATAGTTAATAAGTTTTAATTGTGGAGGTTATATTTTGTTAGTATCCTTTGCTCTAGAAATGTTGTTAAGTTATTTGTTGCAGGGACAATTGGTCATACTCACTTGTCACGACCTACGAGTCCATAAAGGAAATTAAATTCTTTCCTGTATTATGCTACGTCGGGGCGTGACATTCCTAATCTATAACAAAATATTTCCAAAGTAGTGAGAAATTCTCACTACATTTACATTTCTGTTACAAAATCTTTAAAGGTGAGAGCTTACGGTTGAATCTGATTTTGACTAAAAATAAAGCTTACAACCACAAATTTTCAGATCTGGCTCATAGAACGCTACAAAAGAACAAATAGTGATAAAAATAAAGCTTACAATCATGAATTTGAAAGATCTGGTTCACAGGGATCAGAGCTTATATGTTCCTTCAACCAACAAAAGATTGTCCAGCTCAAGTTAATATCAAACAACATGAAATAAAAATGAATCCAGTAGCATTTCCGCCTCACACCGACCCCACCACGCCATGAACATCTTGATTGGCCTCGCTATCCTCATCTTCGCCTTCATCAATCAATGCCATGAACCACCTTCATCACTTTTAAAATGCATCACAGACACAACGGACGGGAGAGCCAAGAGGGCCCCCGCCTTGTTTGAGTTCAGATCTGATGGGATTTCAATTGCTGGGTCAAAATCTCTCAATTGCTTCTCTGGTGATGGGATTTCAGAGAGAGAGAGAGAGAGAGAGAGAGAGAGGGGGATTGAATATGCTCATTTTGGGTAATACGAATTTGAGATATACATATATATGTATATGTTTGCAGTTATTTTTGGGTTTTAATTTAAAACCCCTAATTTCAAGGGATGGTTATATATGTGTGTGTATATATATATATAAATCTAATGATAAGGGCAATTTTATCCATAAAAAATATAGATATTTGGGGAAAATGACTAATTCTTAGTATATCTTATTAATTAAGGATGAATTTATTAAAAAGTCAAATTAACTAACTGTATGTTGACTAAATTTTGGGGGACCAAAACATGTATTTCTTTAATGGGTAAATTATGACCAAATCCTTAATTAAAGAAAACAAAAGTTTAAAGGAGCCGTTTTTTTTTTTTTAGAATTTGTCAAAAGTCTCTCTCACAAGCAAGTGGCCAAACATTGCCCCAAACATTGCAGTCATTCACACTGTGTGAGTGGCTGTACAATAGCATTCCTCAATTCAAAAAATATTTGAAAACTTTAACCCTATATAACTTTTGATCTACAACTCCATTTTTTACAAATTTTATACCGCTGTAATCGTGTCGACGAGAGCTACAAAACTAGTACCATTGTTGATATGTTTTGAGAAATTTTTTTTTCAATTTGAAATTTTTTTTAAAAAATAGAGTTTTGTGAAATTTCACAAAAGTAGTTTTGTGAAACTTCACAAAAGTAGTTTTGTGAAATTTTCAGTTACACAAGGCATGTAAGATTTTGATATTTTTTTTTTTGCTCAAACTATATCAACAATGGTACTAGCTTTGTAACTATCGTTGACACGATTCCAACAGTGTAAAATTTGAGAAAAATTGAGTTTTATATCAAAAGTTATGGACATTTAAAGTTGCAAAATATTTTTTGAATTTAGAATATCATACGGTACAATGCTCATATCGTATGAGCGGCTACAAAAGCAATGCGTGTGAAAAGTTGGGCGGAAGTGGGAAAATGTGGGAAATATTTGGGTGCATGTCAATTTTGTCCTTTTGTCAAAGAACATGGACTTTTGATTAAATGCAGATATTGAAGGTACTTTTTGTTAAATTTTTAACTGACAAGGGATATATCTCTAACTGTCCCTTCTTTAATTTGCACAATAAATTAGTGGCAAAACTATATTATTGTGAAAGATGACATGTGGCAACCTTTTTCAATTTATTTCAAAAATAATTCTTCGTTTGCCAAACAAAAAACATTCATCGAATCTATCGAAACACAATCTATATCCGCTTTTAACAAATCATATTAAATTGAATCCAGTACGACACAATGACCAGTTTAAATAAACAAATTAAATATACAAGAAGAATTCTCATTCAATTTAATCACACTAATCTGTGGAGAAATAAAATCACATGAACAAAATAAACAATGTAACTTCATCCTAACCCTAGCAATTCATTTAGCCTAACATACTTGTAAATAAAATGAAGAGTAATGATACACACACAATTCTACACATTTTTTTACACCACATAATTCTGGTTGTTGATTCCAGTGGATCCCATGTCGATCCCACATGTGTCTCATGTGAGAGTACATGAGGTCCACTAGAATCAATGACCAGGATTGTATAGTGTAGAAATGTGTGTAGAATTGTGTGCGCATATCATTAATATAAAATTAAACAATAACTGAATAAATCTTATTTGACTGCATTAATCGAAGAATCGAAAAGCAACTTGTAATGACTCAGTACGGATTTTCCCAAAAGAATTGCGCCGGATAATAGAAATTAACCTCAATTTTTTATTCTCTTACCTGGATCCGAGCTGGACACACACACACACACGCACACACCAGCCCCAAAGCCCCACACCAGCCCCAAAGCCCCACACTGGCTCACAGCAAAGGCCAAAAAGGCCACTCATTCCGACTAAAAAATTGTTGGAAAAATTTGAATGAGAAATTGGTTTTTAATTGAATGCATTTTTTGGTCATGCCAAACAGACCTTTAGTCGAATGGATATGACTGTTGACGAACAGTTTCCTTTCGAAAGGTTGTGACTGTTGACGAACAGTTTTCTACAACCTATATATATGGGTCTTGATTCTAAAAGAATATATACAAAATTAATCTCTCTCTGCATATTAGAATTAAGTTTGTTCGAGTATTATACATATATTTGTGTTCGTTGGGTTCTGTATATTGTAGTGCAACTTATACAGAATTGAAAAATCCGTTCTATCTTGGGAGACAATTGTTCATCAACCTTGTGCACCGAGAGGGAGCAAATTTGTCTTAAGGAAACAGTTCACTGGGCTCGGATTCTTTCTCAAATTTATTATATATGTATTTATTTTGGATCTCCAATCAGTAAGTATTTCAGATTTCAGATTTATACATCCCAATATATTTTGGATAACAATCTTAAGATGAATTTCTGGTATAAGATTTACGTTCTGTATAAATATGGTAATCCGATTCAGAATTTTGCATGTTCATAAATTTGAAAATTTGTTGAACGTCACACGAGTTCAAATCTTTTGAGTGAATTTCGTAACATTTAATCTGGAAACGAAGTCGGGAAAAAGTTGGATGTGGATGAATCACGATTCACATGCTTACTCATAAACTAGAATTTTGAATTAATTACAAAACAGTATCAACTGTGGTTGAATATTACAAATGAATGTGCGCATTGACCCTATATATTTACATGACATGAGTTGTCACTGTGTTTGTTTTATTTGATCAAAAATTACTTACAAGTTGCAGCACAGTGTACATTTTTTTCATTCTTTTTTTGTTTTTGATACCGTTTCCTCTTAGTGAATTTCTGTCCGACTATTTTTTAAACGGTGTAGCTTTTGTGAATTGGTATGTAAAATAGGGAAAAGCTATGCTGGAGGGTTGTGTCTTTTAATGATGGGGTGGGTCTATTAATGGAAGAGGGTTAATCTTTCTTAAGATAGAAGTCCTCGATATTAAAATAAAAAAATAAAAAAAAGTTCAAAATTTCGTATCCTATATGTATAATCTGGAAAGTTGCCTCTATCACACACCCATCTATTGGTTTTGGCAAACAGTGTGACTTTGGCACTCATTTCGAAGTGATGCATTAGGAATCCATTGGATTAGACATGTTTAGTTTAATTATTTCTTGTGTTGCCTAGTACATTTGCATTGAGTAATGGATGATACATATGTTTTTACATATTCCTTTGACTTTACACATATTTTTAAAACTTCTAAGTTGACTTACTGTCACAAGTTCTTCATTTGGAAAACTCATCATAAAATGATTTAAAGAGTTTATGGCCTTTTTCGAATAGTGACCCTTCGGTTGTGGGAGTTCTTGCCGCCTTGGTTAAAATCATCTACAAAAGTGTGGCACCTTTCCGAATTAGTTTTTCAGAAAATGAGCAGATTCTTGGATGATGATTCAAGTGATTAAACTTTATGGTTTTTATGCATATTTGTATAACTAGAGCCGATCAAGTGCGGACCTCAAACGACGGACCAGGAGCGGACCGACTTTTTGCGACGAAAATATCACTTTTTGCGACGAAATTTTTCGTCGCAAAAAACAATGGTTTTTTGCGAAGTCACAAAAAACTTCGGTCCGCTCCTGGTCCGTCGTTTGAGGTCCGTCAGAGATCCTGACTGTTTGTATAACAGTGTAAAATATATATATATATATATATATGGGCATTCGAATTTTGATTCCATGCTTGGCTTAAATTCTGTGCTCTAAATAATTTACTGTTTTTCTATTAAAATTACTAAGTTACAGAAATTTATTTTCTGTCTTCAAGTCGCAATACCATATTAACCCACAGAAACATACACTCTTTGTTCCTTTCCATTGTTTAATTAATTACTAGTAGATGAATGCTTTGCAATTAAATTACTAATTGTTTGGATTCTGTCTAGTTCTATGTTCATGACTAACAGTGAACATGACTTCCGATTGGGAAAGCATGGTAAATTCTAATTGATTAAACATATGATGCCCACACGTACGTCCCAACAATAAATATGGATTTTCTCGTAGAAATTATTTGTATGTATCCCATAGAATGAGATTTTACTGTCTGGGATCCTTTGAATAAATTTCGAACGGTTCCTTTTGTTCTAGGCACCCATTCCTTCCAAAGAAAAATGATTATATTTTTCAAAGGTGAATGTATTACTGGCACCTTTTAGACTAAATCTAAATGGTAATTTAGGCATCCATTGGACTTCACACCCATTGATTTAAATTGAAATGGTGCTTTGGGCATATTTAAGTTTAAATAAAGCTTTTGGTACCCCTTGGCTAAGATCCAAAAGGTATCTTGTAGCCACCTTTTCGTTGAGAGATAAAAATAATAATAATTGATTCCTTTATCTCAGTGAATGTGTTAATAGTTTGTTGAAGTTTTGTAAATTTTCAAGGTGACCCTAGATAATTTACGTTTAAGCCCCTAAAGTGTTAATTTTGTTTTATTCCTTGCTTAAGTATAAATGTGTAGTAAGCAAGCATTTGGACTTTCAAGTTGTTTGTGCATGTAATTTAAGAGATTTTTATTCGCTCTTAGTGCTTGAAAAAATTATCAAGGCTCATTAATATGAGAATTTGTTATGATCAAGTCAAATCACGCGATCTTGAAAAATTTTAACAAATGTGGGGGTAATGTTAAAATGCTCGTATTTACATGTGATCACCGATACTTGCAAATATGGGAGAAAATATATGTTGAACGTCGTTAATATTTTGCAAGTATAAAAATTTTAGGCACATATATTTAATTCCATTTTGAATTTATTGTGGTCATATAATTTAATTATATGGATAGACTTCGAGATAAACCAAGATGATTGAATGTGGTAACTCGAGATGTTAGTGTAAATAACTATTGGGATCCCATTGAAACTTAAAGCTAATGGCTTTAAAGTTAGCAAATATACAAAGGATATTTAAGTGTGTGATTTGCCACAATTATATATGGAACAATTCTTAAAACTTGTTGTTTTGAGACAACCCATTTGAGTATGTCAACTGAGTTTGATTAGAATTTGTACATTATGATTTGTGCTAAAAGCATTCAGATGAGTTATGTCTTTGTTTCTTTGTACGTGATAGCAATGTTGACATGAATACTGTTGGATAAATATGTGTTTTGGCCATGTTTAAGGGCTAATAAAAGTGGGATCCACTTAGAGTTTAAGTGGGGTCCTTGTGGATTTGTGTTCTCCTCTATGAGGAGATGAAGTTTGGATATTCACATGTCCAAAACTATTGATGGGTGAATGAGAAATTAATGTTCAAAGGTTGCCCCATACAAGGAGTTGTTGAAATGAAAAAGGTTCACAATTTGCCTTGTCCCACATAGGAAAACTAGAAGTAGCCTTTAGTGTATTTATAAGGCTACTTCATGTTTTGGGTTTGGGCCCCAAGGGGTACCCAGTTTTGTGGAAGGGGGAGGACCTAAGGCCCTTTGGGTTTATTCTACACGCGCGCGCCGCCGCCGCCATCCGGCTGGCCATGCCGTGCCGGGTCATGGTTGTGCGGGTGCGGTCCGCATAGAATATTTCTTTTTAGACCCCTCAAGTTTTGGTATTACAATTTTGTAATGAAGAGACCCTTGGAATTTCTGCACATGTTTAACATTGCAGAAACCTTTGCGATTTCTGGAAGAGTTACAGAACTCCAAAAGGTTGTAGTTACAACTTTTGGAATTTCTGAAATGATGAATACACAAATATATTCCAACTCTCCTTCAGTCTATACACACCTCTAACACAGTTTCACACACTGTTCTTCAAAGAGTTCCCCTTCCAGTTCCAATTTCAGAGAGAGAGAGACACTGAACATAGTTGGTTCGTCAGAGCAGTTGTACACTGTGCAAGTACTACTGCTAGAAGTCGTTGTATCCTGGGAGACAGACGCCGACGATTTCCTCAAGCACACTCGGTGAGGCGGCGAATCTGTTTTAAGGAAACTGTGAAATTTCACAGGCCTCGGCTTGATCTTATTTGTTGTTATAGTTTTTCTGTTATTGCTTTCTGTTTACATATTGTAATTCTATTTCTGTTCAAGTTCTTTTTCCAGTTTGTAATCAAGAATCTGTTTCTGTTTTCCCAATTATATCAATGAAATATTTCCAACAATCTTAATACAGATTCTATATATTTTACAAAACAAAAACAGATTCGGATTTGGAAAAACAAAATTATTTTTTGAAAACAGTTTTACAAAAAACTGCTACTGTAATCCTCGTTTTCTGGCCAAACGGTGCAGAATCAAGAAAAATTGCTTTAGACAAAAAGTGTGCAGAATCGCGTTTTGCTTGGGACCACGCGAGCAGAATCTTAAAATTCATTCGTTTCTAACAATTATTTGGGAAAAGAAATTCTGCTGCTGTTAAAATTAAAAGGAAAATATTAGATTTAATTTCTTTTCTCCTGTGATAATTTCAGAAATGGCAAATGAGACCATGAACTCTGTTGCGACCGATAGTGCTACCAACACCGTGGTGATTGGTTCGAGTATTGTTAAGGTTCCCTCAATCCAAATGGTTCCTGTGAACCACGTGGAGAAACCCGATAAATCTAATGAAAATGAACAAGAACAAGAGGTTGTGCTAGCAATTGATGCTTTGAAGCACTCGGACTTTTTGTGCCGAAACTATGTCTTGAATGACTTAAACGATACACTCTATAATGTGTATAGGGTCAAGACCACTACTAAGGAACTATGGGAGTCCTTAGACATGGTGGACTCAAAGACTGTGATCAGTCAAGTCCAAGAGACTAATGGTGAGAAGATGTATATGGGAAATTCTGCCTCGTTAGATGTTGAGAAAAAAAAATGCTATTTTTGTAACCCATTTTGTAGCAATTATTATGAAAGTTTTAAAGTGTTACACATAATTAAAATATCATGGAGGTTCATGAAGATGAGAATTGTTCCATAAAAACTAAAATTTTATGGTTGAAATTTACCGAGGCATGAACATGAGTGTTGGTCGTGATAAAGTAAGGTCATGAGATCTTGGAATTTTATCACGATGGGACAATGATAAATTCTCGTCTCAACTTGAAATTGTCCTATACTAGAAAATGTGGGGGTAGACATATGATGGAGAATACATCATATTGAGTATACTATTTTAGTATATGTGATAGCCTTGGGAGAACCAAGAAGATAGTGGCAATAAGTATTTATTACTTATTTCGATGATAGCCTTAACTACTGCTATGTGAATTTTCCAAAAAGTAAGGATGAAGCTTTGGATAAGTTCATTCTATACAAGACAAAGGTTGAGAATCAACTTGAAAAAAAGATTAAGGTGTTAAGAAGTGATAGAGGTGGTGAATATGTAGCACCGTATGGTGACTATTGTGCACAAAATGGAATTATTCATCGAACCACCGCACCTTATTCGCCTCCATCAAATGGAGTTGCTGAAATGAAAAACCGTACCTTAAAAGAAATGATGAATGCTATGTTAATAAGTTCTAGATTGCCACAGAACTTATGGGGGGAGGCAATTCTCTCCGCAAATTATATTTTAAATAAGGTACCTCGAAAGAAAATTGATCAAACCCCGTATGAACAATGGAATGGTCGAAAACCTTCCTACAAGTTCTTACGAATGTGGGGATGTCTTGCAAAAGTTCTTGTACCTACTCCTAAGAAAGAAAGGATAGGTCCAAAAACTATTGATTGTTTATTTATTGGATATGCACATAATAGTAGTGCGTATCGGGTTCTTGTACATAAATCTGAAAACCCAGATATACACAAGAACACGATTATGGAGTCTAAAAATGCGTCTTTCTTTGAGAATATATTTCCTTGTAAAGAGGATTATAGTTCTAAAAACGCACATTTGAGACTGTTGGGGAAACTAGTAAAACCCAAGAAGAAAATGTTGATATTGAGCCTAGACGTGGGAAACGAGCTAGAACCTCAAAAAAAAAAATTTGGTCCAGACTTTCTAACTTATGTTATAGAAAGTGAGCCTCAAAGCTATAATGAAGCTATTAGATCACCAGATGGTCCATTGTGGAAAGAAGCAATCAAGAGTGAAATTGATTCTATTCTACAAAACCATACTTGGGAATTGGTAGATCTTCCTCCTGGTTGTAAGTCGTTGGGTTACAAATGGATTTTTAAAAAGAAAATGAAAACGGATGGTACCATTGATAAGTATAAGGCAAGGCTTGTCATCAAAGGGTATAGACAAAAGGAGGGTCTAGACTACTTTGATATGTATTCTCCTGTTACGAGAATAACATCCATTCGTATGATTATTGCAATCGCAGCGTTGCGAGATCTCGAAATACATCAAATGGATGTTAAGACTGCCTTCCTTAATGGAGATTTGAATGAAGAAATCTACATGGAACAACCTGAAGGATTTTCTGCTCCAGGGCAAGAAAATAAAGTGTGTAAGCTTGTCAAATCATTGGATGGCTTAAAGCAAGCTCCAAAACAATGGCATAAAAAATTTGACAAAGCTACACTCTCTAGTGGATTTAAAATCAATGAGTGTGATAAATGTGTTTATGTCAAAGACACAATTGAAGACTATGTCATCTTATGTCTCTATGTTGATGACATGCTCATAGTGGGTAGTAATGATAAGATCATTAAATCTACTAAGAAAATGTTGAATTCTAAATTTGACATGAAAGATATGGGACTTGGTGATGTTATATTGGGCATCAAGATCTCTAGAAATACTAATGGACTTGTTCTGTCACAGTCACATTATGTAAACAAGATTCTAGAGAAGTTCAACAAGTCTGATACTAGTATAGACAGGACGCCTGTGGACTTAAGTCTACACCTATCTAAGAATACTGGTGAGAGTGTTTCTCAACTAGAATATTCTCGAGTGATAGGAAGTTTGATGTACTTAATGAGTTGTACAAGGCCTGACATTGCTTATTCTGTTAGTAGACTAAGTAGATATATTAGTAATCCTAGTGCTGAACACTGGAAAGGGATAGTAAGGGTACTGCTGTACTTATGATATACACGTGATCAGGGACTGCACTACATGAGATATCCAGCTGTATTGGAAGGATACAGTGATGCAAACTGGATATCCGATATGAAAGATTCAAAATCCACAAGTGGATATGTTTTCACACTTGGTGGTGCAGCTGTATCATGGAAATCTTCAAAACAAACTTGTATAGCTAGATCGACAATGGAATCTGAATTCATTGCGCTAGACAAGGCAGCTGAAGAGGCTGAATGGCTTCGCCATTTTGTAGAAGATATTCCTAGATGGTCAAAACTTGTGCCGGCTATTTGCATACACTGTGATAGCCAATCTGCTATTGGAAGGGCACAAAGTAATATGTATAATAATAAGTCTAGACATATTCGTCGTAGACACAATACCATTAAACAACTACTCTCAAGTGGGATTGTCACAATTGACTATAAAAAGTCAAAGGACAATATTGCGGATCCGCTAACCAAAGGGTTAAATCGAGAGTTAGTTAATAAATCATCTAGAGGAATGGGACTAAAGCCTATGACGATACAAGGGAATGGAATGGAAACCCAACCTAGTTGACTGGAGATCCCAAGATCTAGGTTCAAAGGGACAACCTAATTTCATGTACCTTAAGAGAATCACTGAGAAGAAATGTTCTTCTGCCCATTTCTATTATTCAATAGTGATACCTGCATGGTGTGAGGGTAAGCTTAGCTTTTAATGACTATGTGCATTGGTATAACCAAGCGGAGTATAGCAGGATACTTTAAATAAGTCACCTATGTGAATGTGAAGTGGGGCCGCTTCAAAAAGAATTTGAGAAAGGCAAAATTCTTTGATAAACATTCACTGAACCAGGCGAGTGTTCAAGGCCAAAATGAACACAAGTGTAAGAACTAAACTATGTTTGGAAAGCTCCTGTGTGATGTTTGTCGGTTGTTTACACTAATGGCAATCAGTTCAAGACTATATGTTCACTGGTCAGCCAGTAAATCTGATAGATTGTCACAAGGGAAGGTTCAAAGCCAAAAGCTACCTATCCTTTGCAGGAGTGATCCGTTGTGCTCTCTCTCTTGTCGAGTCACTGTCTCACATCGTTTCGATTAATTTCATTCATGTGGGGGATTGTTGGATAAATATGTGTTTTGGCCATGTTTAAGGGCTAATAAAAGTGGGACCCACTTAGAGTTTAAGTGGGGTCCTTGTGGATTTGTGTTCTCCTCCATGAGGAGATGAAGTTTGGATATTCACATGTCCAAAACTATTGATGGGTGAATGAGAAATTAATGATCAAAGGTTGCTCCATACAAGGAGTTGTTGAAATGAAAGAGGTTCACAATTTGCCTTGTCCCACATAGGAAAACTAGAAGTAGCCTTTAGTGTATTTATAAGGCTACTTCATGTTTTGGGTTTGGGCCCCAAGGGGTACCCAGTTTTGTGGAAGGGGGAGGACTTAGGACCCTTTGGGTTTACTCCACACACGCGCGCGTCGCCGCCGCCGTCCGTCCGACCGGCCGGGTCGTGGGTGTGCTGGTGCGGCCCACACAGAATATTTTTTTTAGACCCCTCAAGTTTTGGTATTACAATTTTGTAATGAAGAGACCCTTGGAATTTCTGCACATGTTTAACATTACAGAAACCTTTGGGATTTCTGGAAGAGTTACAGAACTCCAAAAGGTTGTAGTTACAACTTTTGGAATTTCTGAAATGATGAATACACAAATATATTCCAACTCTCCTTCAGTCTATACACACCTCTAACACAGTTTCACACACTGTTCTTCAAAGAGTTCCCCTTCCAGTTCCAATTTCAGAGAGAGAGAGACACTGAACATAGTTGGTTCGTCAGAATAGTTGTACACTGTGCAAGTACTACTGCTAGAAGCCGCTGTATCCTGGGAGACAGACGCCGACGATTTCCTAAAGCACACCCGGTGAGGCGGCGAATCTGTTTTAAGGAAATTGTGAAATTTCACAGGCCTCGATTTGATATTATTTGTTGTTATAGTTTTCCTGTTATTGCTTTCTGTTTACATATTGTAATTCTATTTCTGTTCAAGTTCTTTTTCCAGTTTGTAATCAAGAATCTGTTTCTGTTTTCCCAATTATATCAATGAAATATTTCCAACAATTACGACTATCAATGAAGCGTTGAAAAGTGAGTATGTATGCAATAATCAAAGTGTAGATTATTGGAAGGTGATAGTCAGGGTACTTGGATACATGACGTATATCCTGATCTAAGAATTACACTGCAGAAGATAACCAATTGTACTTGAAGGATATAGATCCGAGCTGGATATCTGTTTGAAAAGATTGAAATTCAAAAATGGATATGTCTTTACACTTAAAGATGCAGTTGTGCCTTGGAAATCCCCTAAATAGTTTGCATTGCCTGATCAACAATGTAATCTGAATATATAATTTTCGATAAAGCAAGAGAGGAAGCAAATTGGCTTGCCTTTTCTTAGAGGATGTTCCAAGTTGGACGAAACTTGTGTCAAGAATTTGTGCATTATGGTAGCCAATCGACAATTGGAAAGGCACATAAGAGTATGGTAAGTCTTGACATATAGTCAAAGACATAATACCATAGAACAATTGCTCTCTAATGGAGTTATCTCTATTGTCTATATTAAGTCAAAGGATAACATAGCGGATCCATTAACTAAAGGCCTAACACGAGAGCAAGTGAAAAGTTCATCAAGAGGAATAGGATTAAAGCCTATGCACTAAACAAGAGTCGTCATAGTGGAAACCCAACCTAGTTGACTGGAGATCCTAAGATCTAGGTTCAACGGGAAAACTAAATTATGTAGTACTCGATACACACTGAGAAGAATTATATCTTCCTACTCCCATTTCAAAGATGAGTCAGTATCAATCTGCCGCGAGTAAAAGGATAAGATGCGCTTTTAATGGTTCCTATACCTTAGAAAATGTCCAAGTGGGGTATTGCAGGATACTCTTCATAGTAACCACCTACGTGAGTAAGAAGGTGTTGCTTCTGTGAGAATTTGAAGGCTGAATTCTCTAAAACACTCACGGAACCAAGAGGTGTTCAAGGCCAAAACGAACACAAACGTGAGAACCAAATATGTAAGAAGAAGTGCTGTGTGAATTCTGTTGTCTAGGTTTACACAAATGGCTGGGAGTTCAAAGACAATCTAGTCTACTCACTGGCTAGTAAATATGATAGTTTATCACTAGGGCAAGTTCAAGGCCACTAGGCTACTTAGTCTGAAGCGGTACTTCTTCGTCAATTCTCGGACTAGTGTCTGCATTTTCATTTGCATGTTGAATAGACAATTTATCATTCATGTGGGGGATTGTTGGAAAAATTTGAATGAGAAATTGGTTTTTAATTGAATGCATTTTTTGGTCATGCCAAACAGACCTTTAGTCGAATGGATATGACTGTTGACGAACAGTTTCCTTTCGAAAGGTTATGACTGTTGACGAACAGTTTTCTACAACCTATATATATGGGTCTTGATTCTAAAAAATATATATACAAAATTATTCTCTCTCTGCATATTAGAATTAAGTTTGTTCGAGTATTATACATATATTTGCGTTCGTTGGGTTCTGCATATTGTAGTGCAACTTATACAGAATTGAAAAATTCGTTCTATCTTGGGAGACGATTGTTCATCAACTTTGTGCACCGAGAGGGAGCAAATTCGTCTCAAGGAAACAGTTCACTGGGCTCGGATTCTTTCTCAAATTTATTATATATGTATTTATTTTGGATCTCCAATCAGTAAGTATTTCAGATTTCAGATTTATATATCCCAATATATTTTGGATAACAAAAATAACTAGGAGCCAAGCAACTAGGGGATTCGAACCCTCTCCCTTCCCATTGGGAAGAGAGAGGCTATGCCAATTCGGTTATGCCAATTCGACTACAAATCGCTCGACATTAAATTCAATTTTAAGTATCAAAACAACCCAAACGGAATAACACCCTAAAACTCTAAAAGTGAAAATACAAATATTCGGACATTACGTTTTTATCCTTGCACAAAGAGTTTATTCTACACAAATGATTTTTCTTTTCTTATTGCAACTTCATACTTAGTGAACCATTACCGAATAACCTTTGAGCCACATATTCACATAATCAACACAACATAGTAATTCTTGAATAATTAGACATGTTTATCCTCTTTTAACATATGCTTTTTTCTTAATCAATATTGTAACCATAATTCACTAAACACAAATTCAACACATTTTTCTTTCATTTGGCATGAACATAGCATAATTCACATGGCTTTAACATACTAAACCCCATATTACAATATTAAACTTTTTTTTTTGACAATAATAAGTATATTTACACATTTAAAGATAAGATTAGATCACTCACCTTATCAATTCTTAACAATTAAGGCTATAAAAGTTCCAAATCGATCAGAGCCCAAATCCTACACCAAATATATTCATTCCAACACATAATTGTGTGTCACCGCTGACTAAATGGGTCACAAAAATACATGGGGTAAAAAGTATTTTGGCCTCCTCAAATTATACACATTTGTGCAATTTACACCCCGAATTTTAAAAAGTTACAATGTCCCCCTTAAACTATCTTCAGGGTTGCAATGTCCCCTCTGAACTTCAAAAAGTTGAAATGTCCCCCCTGAACTATCGTTTGTGTTGCAATGTCCCCCCTGATCTATCTTTCGTGTTGCAATGTCAATCATACCATCATATTCCGTTAAGAAATGTGATAAATTTGCTCGTGTGGGACACACATGCTAAATTTCAAAGGCATTTATGACATTTTACTATTCTCATCTAAATTAACAATCATAAAAATTAGGGCAAATTACACTTTAGTCCATCAAACTACACACCTATTTTCAATTGGGTCCATAAACTATTTTTTTTTCAATTGGATCCTTGAACTTCAAAAAATCATTCAATCAGACCCAAATTCTGACACTGTTAGCTTAAATTATTAGAAATTGTCACTTATGTTGCGCGTAATGCTTACCTGTCACATGTTAGGTTAAGACAAGCACGGGAGATTGTGAATGGCTAAAAAATTATGCGATTTTGGATCTAGTCGAATGTGTTTTCGAATTTGATTAAACGCGATTTCGAATCTGATTGAATGCGATTTTTCGCACTATTCACAATCTTCCATGTTTTTCTTAACCTAGCATATGACAGGTAAGTATTACGCGCAACATACATGACAATTTCTAATAATTTAAGTTAACAGTGTCAGAATTTGGGTTTGATTGAATGAATTTTTGAAGTTCAAGGACCCAATTGAAAAAAAAAATCAGTTTATGGATCCAATTGAAACCAGGTATATCGTTTGACGGATTAAAGTGTAATTTTCCCTAATTGTTATGATTGTTAATTTAGATGGGGATAGTAAAATGTCATAAATGCCTTTGAAATTTAGCATGTACGTCCCACACGAGCAAATTCCATCACATTTCTTGACGGAATGTGATGGCAGGGTTGACATTGCAGCACGAAAGATAGTTCAGGGGGGACATTGCAACACAGACGATAGTTCAGGGGGGACATTTCAACTTTTTGAAGTTCAGGGGGGACATTGCAACCCTGAAGATAGTTCAGGGAGGACATTGTAACTTTTTAAAATTTAAGGTATAAATTACAAAAATGTGTATAATTTAAGGGGGCAAAATACTTTTTACCCAAAAAAAACATGTTGAAACTAAAAATAAAAGATCTTCATCTCACCTCTAAAAGTCCAAATATGATTTTCATTTCAAAAACGGATGTTCAACGGTGGGATAACGGCGCCACTTTGTGACGAGGAACTAATCTCTTCCTTCTTCTCTATTTCGACCGACTCTCTCTCTCTCTCTCTCTCTCTCTCTCTCTCTACTGTTTTGTTTTTCTTTAGTTAAACTTTCCAAATGACACATATGCAAGCACACGCGTATGTGATATGTTTAAACTTGTCCATATTTTCATATACACCCCCAAAGCTTTTTACTTTCATTATGACACCTCTAAACAATTGTATTACTATCTGAATACCTAAGTGATTTATATATATGTCATGCATGGGTTCCAAACGTGGTCCTACATGTTTCTATGCAGTTGCTTATTACCCTGTACCATAAAATATAATTTAGTTTTTGTATTATTATTATTATTATTATAAGCTATTTTGGCTAGCCATTTCTTCCTTTTTCTTAAAGACACTTATTTTCGAAGATCTCTTCCAAAAATGGTGTTTTATACCTGAATTCTCCTAAATACCTGGTATTTTCTTCTTTCTGTGAAATTCTATTGTGTTTGGAGAACTTTCTGAAGAGCTTGGAATACTTCGAATCTTTCGGTCCCTGTCATCATTGGACGTGGAGGTGACGCTCTCCTAAATTCGACGATCGGTCAAAATCAGGGTGTCTACAGTTTGCCCCTCTTTGACAGAGCTCATGGGGCAACGCGTCCCATGAGTGAATGTCAAAGCCTGTGTGAAGACAAGGCTTTGACCAGACTGTTGAATTTAGGTAAAACAAAATGCGTTGCAAAACGGCTTCACAAACGGTTCATGTTGGTCGTGCTCAACGGTGAGCTGCCTACGTATCCACTCAGGAATCAGACTGAGACGTAGTTCGGGCAGGAGCCAAACATACACAAACACAGGTAACCATACGAATGAATGCACCTATCCTATCGTGATGCACATGCCATGTAATGGTGATTTCTGAATTGACCTGGTCATACAGGCGCCATGCGTACGACGCACTTTACGTGACGTGTTGATCGGGGAAGATCACCTAATTCTTGACCGATGCAAAATCTGTTACGGGGGTCATGAAGATGCTTTTGATTTAATTTCAAGGGTTAACGCAAATTTGTTACACAAACTGAGAATATAAATCTGTTATATTCCAAAAAACGAGAGTTAACACAAATCTGTTACGAGAACCGAGAATGTAAATCTGTTATATTCCCAAAACGAGGGTTAGCGCAAATCTGTTGCGAGAACCGAGAATATAAATCTGTTATATTCCCAAAACAAGGGTTAGCGCAAATCTGTTGCGAGAACCGAGAATATAAATCTGTTATATTCCCAAAACAAGGGTTAGCGCAAATCTGTTGCAAGAACCGAGAATATAAATCTGTTATATTCCCAAAACGAGTGTTAACGCAAATCTGTTGCGAGAACCGAGAATATAAATCTGTTATATTCCCAAAACAAGGGTTAACACAAATCTATTGTGAGAACCGAGAATATAAATATGTTATATTCCCAAAACGAGGGTTAACGCAAATCTGTTGCAAGAACCGAGAATATAAATCTGTTATATTCCTAAAACGAAGGTTAACGCAAATCTGTTGCGAGAACCGAAAATATAAATCTGTTATGTCCTCGAAATCCTTTTTCAATTTTCAGGAATTGGGAGCCCACGGGCTCAAATCTTTTTCAATTTTTAGGAATTGGGAGCCCACGGGCTCATATTCAATTTTCAGGAATTGGGAGCCCACGAGCTCAAATTCAATTTTCAGGAATTGAGATCCCACGGGCTCATATTCAATTTTCAGGAATTGGGAGCCCACGGGCTTAAATTCATTCCTAAATTTTGAAATTTGTAGCCAATTTGAACCTAAAAACGACCCCGAGGGCCAAAAGTGTAATGAGGGCAAATTTTGGGGGCCTTAAATTCAATTTTCGGGACCTAATTTGAATTCTTGGGGGGAAATGAAGGATCTTTGAACCGACTTAACCGCGGCACACGCAGATTTCCGCGGCACACGAGCTCATATTCACGGAGTGCCATTGCGGCACTTGACGAGTGCCGCCCGGCAGTTCATCAACTGCCGCGCACAGAAAACTGAGTGCCGCGTTTGAGCGGCAGTGGCTTAAACCGGCGGTTTCAATTCATTTCTTCTCATTCTCTCAATCTTATCTCTCTCGGTTCTTCTCTAGAGAAAATTTTCTTTTTTTCTTTCCTTGGTTGGATCGATCTACCGGAGTTTTTAGGTTAATCTACTCAGTCAAACGCTTCCCATTCGTTGTTTTTTCGGATTTTTCACGAATTTAAACGCACAGATCTCTTTTCTTTTTGACAGACTATCGCGAGTGGTTCGGGGAGGAAGAAGAAGGCCAAGTACACGGCCACTCATCATCCAGATGCCACGTTCTTGCTTCGGGACCAAGACGAGTACTTATCGGTCTGCGCGTTCAAGCGCGAGGTAAACGCTCCCATTTTCTTTTTAATTTTCTCCTTTTAGAACTTTGTGAATGGAATGTACAGTGAATCACGACTGACTTTGAATATGTCGAGTGTGAATGTCATGCTCGTAGCATTTTTCATACGTACTTTATTCAAGATTTTGGCATCCCACCATACTTCCCATGAACCGTACAAATGTCATGTTCCACCTGTATTCTGACTTTTCTCAAAGACTCCCGAACGCCGTTTAACTAAAATTGAAGAAACACTCCTTGTGAATAAGAATCTCATACTTGTGAATTTCCCCTTTCATTTAGGATTTACGAATGTGACGCTTTAAATGAAATCCTGAACATTCGCCCTTTTACTATTTAAAATTAATTCTTGAATGCTTCTGGTCACATATATTTTGAAACTATGCTTTTTTCGGACCCACATCTCTTGTGAACCTTCAAAAGTTCATATGTATATACTTTGAAGATGTGAACAAAACTCCTCTTTCTCTTTTTTCTTTTTATTGAAATCTCCCTAGAACATCGAGTGCTTTCTCTACTGAACTGAATGCAAGCGAGTGTCGTGCTCGTGAAATTTCTACAAGTATTTCCAGATTTTCCATTTCCTTCTTTTCCCCTTTTTTCTTTATTCATTTTTTTATGTCGCTTTTCCTTGTTTCCTTATTACCATCTGTTTTATTATATATATATTTTTTATATATTTTTCTTTTATCCAATTACTGATATCAAAACTTGTGATTCTTTCTTGCAGCTGCAGCCTAAGGTCCTAAAGGGGCATGGCAGCCTCGCTCATTGGGTATGAGTGGTACACTCTGCTGAGCGAGTCGGTGAGAGCTTTGGTGGACGCGTCCGAGTTTGGAGACTTCGTCAAACTCTTGACGAAGAGCTCCAACGATTTACGACAGATTCATGCTCTGGCAGAGAGGTGGTGGGACACTACTAGTACGTTCCACTTTGACTTCGGGGAGATGACAATGACCCCCTTGGACTTCTCGATGATCACAGGGATTGCCTTTGGCGCAGAGCCTTTGCGGTATCTGACGGATCAGGAGTGGGACCAGGTGGAGCCTTTGTTGGGAGTGGTCCCAGAGAAGTCTTTGGTCACAGCCCGATGGTTCATGGATACATTTAGGGGTCAGCAGGGTTTTACTGACAAGCAGATGGCCCGGGGTTTTCTCATGTACATGCTTGGGTGCTCTCTGTTGAGCACCAAGGGTGATCGGGTCGATGTTTCCCTGGTAGCGTCCCTGGAGCACCTGGACCAGGTTGATGAGTATGATTGGGCTGGTGCAAGATTAGCCATCTTGTACAGGCATATGGGTGACATTTCCCGGGACAAGCCGGCGTCCATCAGTGGCTATTGGAGAGCGTGGGAGGTATACCTTTTTCCTATGCTTCACCGCTTATTTACACTTTCAGAAACTTATTTAAATTATGAGGCAAACCCCTTTTTCCTTTTTACATTACAGATTTGGTCCCACGAGTATCTCCGCATGATGTCCCCTGAGACACGCAGTGCTGACGCCCTCATCATGCCCCAGGGGCTGAAATGGGCGAAGGATAGAGTCGGGCAGAAGACTGGGGCCCACGATTTTGTTTCATTCAGGAACTTCCTGACGAACCTGAGGGAGCAGCATTTTCACTGGCAGCCATGGCTTATGGTGCTTCCTGAGGCTAGCGCGGAGATTCGAGAGTCGGCCGGATATGACCCGACGAGATGACTTCTTTGTGGGCCAGAGGGCCAGGCGTGGTACCTAGGAGAGAGGGTGACTAGGCAGTCACTGGCGGCACCCGGATTCTTTGTGCCGTACCCTCCTCCTGACTCTATGAGAGCCACAGATACACTCCATGGTAGCAAGTTCACGGCTGCTCGGGCTGGCTCAGGCATTCACAGCTTCCTGGACCCCCCTACCAGATATGCGGCGTTCCGAGCCGCCAAGATGATGCCGAACTTCCCTCTGATCGAAGTGACTCGGGTGAGTAAATGATTCCTTTATTCTTTTATGAGTTTTCTTTCATCTTTTATTTATTATTTTTATTACTTTTTGTTTGCAGCCTGTTCCTGCTGCTGCTCGTCCTCCTGCCTTGCCTGAGTGGGACTAGAGCATGTCGACCGTCTCGTTCGGGAGCCTTACTCGACGACGATCCCCCGACTCTCACAGGGCGCCCCCACTATTCCTCTTCATTACGATGTCGTCCCACATGCTTACGCGGAGGAGGGCTTGACGTATGCCCACAGCGTGCGGCAATGGGTTCTCGGGCGAGAGTGGATGGTAAGAAACTTATCCCCGCTTTTCACTTTGACTTTGATTGCCTCTCCTTTTGCTAATTTTTTATTCTTGAGTCTTGTTTTCAGGCTGAGGGAGCTCGGGCGACTGTTGCGGCTCAGTTGAGGGCCCAGGTATGATCTTTACCCTTCTATTCTTAGTATTCCTTTCGTCCTTTCAATACTTTCTGGACTTATCCTCTCTTATTTCAGACGGAGGAGATCAGAGTCCTGTCCCAACAGGTGGGGCAACTTCAGCAGCGGCTCCAGCAGTTCGGCATTCCCCTCAGCGACGCTCTTGGAGATGGTGGTGCCGGACGAGGCATGGGGCGAGGCGGTGGTAGCAGTGGAGGTAGCAGCGGGGGTCGAAGCAGAGGCGGCGGTAGCGGAGGACGTGGAGAGAGCGGCGGAGGTAGCGGGACAGAGTCGGAGGGGGAGCCCCTCAGGCGTACGACCCGTCAGACTCGTAGCCGGGGCCGAGGCTGATCCTGCTTTTCTTTCTTGCTTTTTATTTCCTTTGAGTGTTTTTGGGAGGATGCATACTTTATTATGATGTTTGTATATACACACACATTTTATTCTGATGGTGACTTTAGGATAGCCAGTAGGATAGGTACTTTTATTACATTATTGCTTGCTCTTTTTTTATTGATGTTCACCGTACGTGCGACCATAGCTTGGTCCTTCTCTTGCCGTATGTGGGACCATAGCTTGGTCCCCCTTTTATTTGATCTTTGAAAACTTTTATCTCTTTTAAAATGAATGAAATGAATAAATGTATGCGATCATGGCTTAGTCTTTGTTGCACGTGCTGCATGAAGCGCACGTTTTATTGTCCCTTATTTAGTTTTCTGTTTACAGGTGGGCTAAAAGTGTTACAAACAGACCCTGGCCAATGAAAAACCCAGAACGGCACTCAGTTAGGTCTCTGCGGCACTCACTGAGTGCCGCAGCGGCAGTTAGTGAATGCCGCAATGGCATTCACGGACTGCCGCGCGGCACTTCTTTGAATGTCGCTACACTTTATCGAGTGCCGCGATTGAGTGGTCAACCTTATTTTCTTATTTATACCCTTTTTTTCCTCCAACATTCCGCAAAACAATCTTCTTTCTTCTTCACTTCTCCTCAAATGGCCCCCATTAGCTCCCAAATCCTCTTCCAATGCATGGATACCCTTTCTGGTATCGATAGACTTAACTTCGAGTGTTTCAGGCTAAATGATCTCTTCTCCTTCCGACGGATGATCCTAAACGAAAGTTTGCTTCAAGTTGATGTCCAATGTTGGGATCCCGCTCTTAGCGTCTTTCGTTTCGGCTCTCAGGAGACTTGTCCCTTGTTTGAGGAATTCAGCGCCATTCTGCATACTGACCCTTTTGCTGAGTTGACAGTCCCTTTGGTTCAGGCCGGGTACGTCCGGGATTTAGCCATTCTCCTTCACATATCTCGAAGTGCGGCGGGTTCTTTTGTTCATGACAGGCAGATCGACTTTGAGCGCCTTTCTTCTGTTTATGCCCCCATAGGGGACCCTTACGATGGTGAGTATCAGATCATTCGACGTAGTGCCCTGTTAATTGCTATGCTCTCTTACTTCCTCTTTCAGTCATCTTCCGACACCCTCATACCTATTGTCTGTGGTTTGCGGGAGATGAAAAGTGCTGTTATTCTGGTCCTTGGTGAAACTCTGATTGGGTTGGGCCATGCCCATACTGCTGAGGCCACGTTATCCATAGGGGCACCTTTCGTCTTACAGGTTTGGCTCATGGAACGCCTTGATCTCTTCATTCACCCCTCGCATCTTCGTGGGCCACTTTCTTATGACCGTATGGAGGTCCATTGCCTATTCCACTCTGCTGATGCTTGGCTTGGCTGGTTTCGAGGTCTTTCTCCTGGTGATATTTGCTGGACCTGCCCGCAGTGGGTTTACAGTTCTGTCGCCGTACGCCTTCCTGGGCGGCCCGGCATCTGGTTGCATGGCTTGCATGCTACTACTTTCTACATTCCCGGACAGGTGGTCCATTAGTTCGGGCTCTTGCAAGACATTAATGAGACTGTTATTGGTGATTTCACTAGGGGATCCACTTTGCGCCCTTCTATCATGAAGGCTTTCATCGAGGCTTGGCATGACAGGGTTTCAGCTCCTTTCCGTAGAATCTCGGCCTCGATTGTGCCCACCACGGAGTACCTTTTTCAGATTCAAACACTGATCTAGAGACATGCTTGCACTGATGAAAGTAAGACAAAAAACAGGACAAAGCTCTTAAAAATTTCGACAAGTCCTGCCTATCCCTTTTACGCTTTTGAATGTGATTTTCCTGACACGCGAAAAATCTTGTGTGCGCTTGTGTGCTATACCCAAGTGTAGGTAATCGTGCAAGTAGTAAACTGGATGAAGTCTAGGTCGATCCCACAAGGAAGGATGCGATTAAATCACCTAGATTAGACTCTACAAGAAAAGAAAATTCAATATTTTAAGAGCAGTATAGAACACAAAGTTCTACAATTAACAACTACTATACTTAAGAGCAACTAAATTAAATTAACTAATGATTAACTATTTAACTAAAGCGAGATTTGAAAACGGTTTTTCTTAATAAAAGAAAGTGTTGGGATCACGCGAATCCCCTATGACTCAGCCATCTACCATGCAAGTGCAATTAAGCTCAACGGGGGACAACTTCTACAGTATCCGTACTTCTCTAAGGATATAGAATCAATAGTCCTTTCATGACCGGGACTATATCATCACAATTAAGTTTGAAATACACAAAGGTGGTTTAATTCAATAGTTAAGACTCGCACCTACAATGGTGTTAGCATTGAGAGTGGTTTGCAAAATATATTGAAAGAAAATGCCTTAAGGCTTAACGTTTAAAGACTGTTTTGACAAACTGAGTATTTGGGGACAGTTTGATAACGAATCAGTAAAGCAGAAAAGTCTTGGAATACTGTATTAGATGTCCTCAAGAATCAGAGGTCTCGATCGATCGACGCGCCTTCGATCGATCGAACTTCTTCATCTCTCGATCGATCGAAATATCTTCGATCGCTCGACTATGTATCTGGTCCGATCGATCGAACTAAATTTGATCGATCGAACACAGGAACAAAAATACTACATGGCAGAGGCCTGAAATCACGGTTTCATCGCGATTTCCCAACCCCGGACTACTCGGACATGGTCAGAGAAGTCTCAGATTTATTTTTAACGTAAAGGTTCATTAAAGTCATGTTTGTTTGCGAGTTTTTCATGAAAACTATGAAAATCAATGGTTTTAACTCATCTAGCATGCAATACTACGATATTGAAGATTATACTACGAATAAATAAATGCAGAATGTAAACAAAATAAAACGAAGTAACCTGGAGAAGAGCAACTACTATTAAACCTTACGAAATCCAAGCTACAATGAAATCCTTGATAAAAAAAACCTACAAAATAAGATAAAACTCTCTACTCTCTATGAAAAACTGATGAAAACAAAGTATCTCCGTCCTTTGGGACATAAAGAAAACGATTATATATAGCCTCAACCTAATGCTAGGGTTAAAAACCCGTTTCTGCTGCATGCGCGTATAATCTGATAAAAGGCACATTCGATCGATCGAAACATTCTCGATCGATTGAACTCCTGGAAAATTCGAGCGCTTGAACATTACTCGATCGATCGAACCTTCGATCGCTCGAGGCTTCTGCGATCGCTCGAACCCTGTATTTCAGCTTTGAGTTGTCTTCATCAGGACCAAGCACTTCCTTTTATCAACAGTCTTCAATCTTGTACACAGCAGCAGTAATCTGCACAAATTACAGCTAAAACACACAACTTATCATAGATTAATCAAAATGTGTAGAAACTAGTATTGTAATTCAAACTGCAGATAAAACAGGGGAATTGTAGACTTTTCTAGTGCATTTTCCTCTTTTAGCGCGGTTGTATTTTACAAATACCCCCCGCTTGTCATTTCCCCCTTTTTTTTTTTTTTTTAAATGTTGTCATCTTTAGGAAAGCTCTAATATGTTTAATCAAAGTGCTCACCCCTTCGATTAATCTCTTATGAAGAATTCTCCTTTCAATGTCTTTACTCGGCTCCTTACTTTGCTTCTTTGCTTAAAACTTTAATCCTTCTATACCACGAATTTTCATTTGTTTCTTTATAGCACTTATCTTGATAGCCAGGTGATCAAAAGGAGGGTCTTGTATCTAGGTTATTCGACTAGCAAACGAAGTTTGACCCTGGTTTTAGGGCTTCGAAGTGGTTCCGGGCAAACGCCAGTTTGCCCCTAGTTTAGCACAGTCCTTTTGGTTGTTTTTTTTTTTTAATATATATATATATATATATATAAAAGGTGACCGAACCAGGTTGGTTGCCTACGTATCCCCTAGCGGGAATCAGGTCGAGCGTAGTTCATCAAGGTAGAAGGTTTTGAAAGAAACGGTTTCAAGCAAAATATTTCTTGAGGCGATCGAGGTTAATTGGCTGCTTAAATTCAACCCCGTCTAGGTCCATAAGATACGCCGCTCCTCCGGAGAGGAGAGTCTTAATGATGTACGGCCCGACCCAGTTGGGTTTGAACTTTTCTCTGGGGTCATAAACAGGCACTTTCAGTTTTTTGAGGACCAGATCACCCTCAGCAAGCCTCCTTGGGCGAACCTTTTTGTTGAAAGCACGAGCTATCCTCTTCTGGTACCCCCGAGTATGGTTTATTGCGGCTAGCCTCTTTTCATCGAGCAGCATTAACTCCTCATACCTTCCTCATACCCATTCCGATTCGGTGATCTCGCACTCTGCCAAAACCCTAAGGGAGGGTATTTCTACTTCAATTGGGAGAATGGCTTCCATCCCATAGACCAACGAATACGGCGTAGCACCCGTTGAAGTTCTTACCAAGGTTCGGTATCTCCACAAAGCAAACGGCAGCTTCTCATGCCAATCCCTATACGTATCCGTCGTTTTCCCCAAGATTGCTTTAACATTCTTATTCGCTGCTTCTACTGCCCCATTCGTCTGAGGCCTATACGGGGATGATTGATGGCGAGTGATCTTATACTTTTCCAAGAGCGGGATAACCTCTCCCTGGAAATGACTGCCATGATCAGAGATAAACTCATTCGGGACCCCATACCTGTAGATTATGTTTTTCTCAATGAAACTCACAACGTTCTTGGCTTTCAAAGTTGCATACGAGACTGTCTCTACCCACTTTGTAAAATAATCGATTGCCACGATTATGTATCGGTGCCCATTGGAAGCCTTCGGAACTATCTCACCAATGATATCGATCCCCTCGATCCCCCACACGGAAAATGGCCAAGACCTTTTTCAAAAGATTAGCATAAAAAGAGAAGAGTAATACTTGGGACACAATCAATAGACACAACTCTCATTTTGTGTCTATCTCTCTCCTGACGGGCCCTATAGTGCCAGTGGACCCCATAGTGCCCACTAGGAGAGAGATAAACACAAAATGGCAGTTGTATCCCAAGATTGTGTCTTTTGATTGTGTCCCCAGTATTACTTAAATGAGAATGCAATAGCTGATCAACTAAAAGGACAAGCCAAAGCCTAATTAAGTACACAAAACAGAGTAAGTATTTTTGGAAGCTTATTTCCCATAATTCCTAACAGAACCACAAAGCAAAAAAAGCAAGAGAACATTCATGCATGTGGAGATTACCCTAAAATCTCATCTCTTTGACTACTATTATGGGATATATTCCAAAGTGGTGATGTGGTGTGCCCGAGAAGTAGTCTAGCTTTTTTAACATTTAGACGTGAGTGTAGCATTTTTGTGAGTAAAATGCTTCAAAGGACGAGAGTGGTAGATTCCATTACTTTAAGTCATGTGACAGAAGATGTGGGTGTAGCTTTTTTTGTGATTGAATGGGTGGTTACTTGTTGATACAGCGTTATTCAGTCCTACCAATCAGCGTGAGACATGTGTGCAAGCATGTGCACTGCACAAACGCAACCTGAACCCGAATAAACTCTTTGTTGGGTCTGATTGACCCAAGCAAACTCCTAAAAGATAAGAGAGTTTACCTAGTCTCTGTATCTGTTGGGATTGTTGAGCGCTAAGTAAAGGATATGGACACGTGTTAGATAAAGAGCCAACAACAGTTACAGGTGCCCATCCCATCTTCGAAGTAAGGGGCAACAGGCCGAGCTAATAAAGGGCAGTTGAGCTTGGTAGGCCGAACCAGGCGCAAGCTGTTAAGTCCTAACACTATAAATGCAGTACGCTAGTCCATCAGAAGATAGCAATTCTTCCTCTCGTTAATTCTTGAATCTCAATTCTTCTCCATACTAACTTTACCATCGGAGGAGGTTCAGGAATCAAAACCCCCCTTGAGGCCTTTCTTTTCCTTTCCTTGTGCAGATCAGTATCATTCCAATACATTTGTACCATACCAATTCAGGACATCCAGATCGTGCAGTATCATTTTGGCACCGTCTGTGAGAACACTTTCGTTTTAGTCCCCCCTCCCCCTCACAATTATTGGAAACTTCAACCATGGTGTCCACCAGAACCTCTACATCTCACAACGGTGGAGGCCGGCCCAAGATCCTCCACATGAGGTCTCTGTTGGGCAACCCCAAGGCCTCGAGATCCCCATCGGGAAGTTCACATCGGGCTTCCCCCAAGACCACAAGATCCACCCCGAGAACTCCCAACAAAACACCTTCCACTTCCACTTCTACTAGATTCCACTCTAATGGAGATTTTGGCTCAAGCTACCGCTCAGCAGTTGAAGACACTCGCCGAAACAGTCAGCATGCTTTGAGCAGCAGAATATCTCGCACCTGGTGGGCAGCCATATCCATCAGCAAAAAATTCATAAGGCTAGAATTATGCAAAAGGCCAAACTACGTCAACCCAAAATATAAATCTGTTTGCTGTAATTATGGTTCGGGCGTGCCAGAGCCTTGTGAGGTAGATCCAAACTTATAGAAACAAAATTTCCTAAATCACTTGTATGAGTGATACACAAGGTTTTGAAAATCCGACTTCTAACAGGTGATTGTGATGGCCAAGTAGGAAAGTACCCTTGGCCTGTAGTCCCTAGACAATATTGAAGCACACAAGTCTAGCAAGTGATGAACACAAGCAAGAGAAATTAAATAAAAAGAGCATTTTTATTTAATTGAAGTAATGAAGAGAAAATTACAAGGATGTAATTATAACTAAGAAAGCCTAGGAAAATAAAAAGAATGCTAGGAGCGCTATTTAAAATGCATTGGAATGCTTTTGTCGAAGTGACGCGGAGTGAATTGATAGCTAGGCCAGCCTGCTGTATTTATAGCGGCATGTACGGTAGAGATAAGGCAGGTAGAAATTATCTTAAAAAATAATCTGGTAAAATATACCAGATTTTACCTCCATATCTGATAAAGCCTTCCATATCTTCAAATATATACATATACATAGGTGTATATATATGCAGCTTGAATCTGGTCCCCATATTGACTTGGTTCGGCTGACTTTCCCTCCAAGTAAAAGATAACTTCCATAATAAATTGATATTATCTCCAATATAATATGATTTCCATAAGTGATAATATTAATATTATCTTTCCACAATGGTTGATATCTTGATAAATTACCATAAGGGATAATATTATCTTTCCAATCAACCTTATCACAATATGGAAATATTACCCACTGAGAGTTTGTAAAGAATGATATACTTCCCAAAAGTGATTGAATCAGTATCAACTTTGTAAAGTGGTTGAATCAAACCAAATTAATCCGTCCAAGGGAGCTTCAGCCCGATTGATAGAAGCAACACCAAACAATGCTTAGCTGAAGACAGTGCATTGGCCATTTGATATAAAGGCCATGTGTTCTTAATATTAGGACTTTGTCAACCAATGGGTCGCATTCATAACATGGAATTATGCTTAGCTTGTGTGCCAGATTCCCAAATGAAGGTTTTGGTCCTATATTACAATGTCACTTTGGTTGAACACGTGGCCACCAACTTAGAATTTAGTAGATGAAAGGGAGGAAGTTTTAAGCCTAACTAGTCGATAACTCGTGCTATGTACGGGTAGGTCAACTGAAAGTTGTGTAATGGAGAATAGGTGAGTTAATCTTAAGGGAGGTTAGGAAAATTTTCAATTATACGAGAGAGATCTATGCAATTAGGTCATACTTCAGGGAAAGCCCGTATAATTTATTGTGTAATCAATAAGGCTATGCCTCAGAATGAGCCAAACTCGTCTAATTTACCAAGTAACCAGTAAGGCTATTCATAGACGGGTATTAGAAGGGACTGAACTCAAGACTTGTGAGTAATTTCAAAATCACCGAGTTGTCTTATTTCCAACTGAAACGTTTGCACTTTGCAAAACAACAAAAAACAAAAACAAAAAATAATTGACAAAAAGTGAAATAACACTTATTCCTATTCATTCAAACTACAATTGAAAGACCCAAGTACAGTTTCTCCATTTACTGGAAGCTGCATAGTAATACCAATAGCAATGTTCAATACATCTACAAGTTGACCACAGTCCTCTACATTCATATATGGTTTTTTTTATGCCATAATCCATCTATGCCCTTGCATTTTATATAACTTTTCTTGTTATGTCATGTCATTATAGGTGTGACAAGTTTTTAGCGTCTAGAGAACAGCTCCAATTGTTTGAATTGAGAAACCAGAACCTGTGAAATCAATCACGAACATTAGGGTACTGCACAAATAAAAATAGAATTTAGATACTCGGACATACAAGATCATGTAGGAAGCACGAGCTGAAATTAAGTATTAAGATGGAAGGGTGCCAATTGTATCTTACAAATAAATATTCTTACCAAGTGAACTTTACACAAAGGGCCAAAGAAGATGCAAATTATATCTGTATCAAAATAACTGCTACCGTAAAAACAGAACAATCAACTTCCCATAAAATATGTTTAAGCCCCCACAATCAGGGAAAATAAAACAAAAGCAATCTTATGCATACAAGGGCGTTCAAAAAATAGCTTCTAAATGAACATTAAGGAACTTACATTCCGAGTCTGTCTTTTTACCCATTTACTTCCATCATTTGCCTGATCAAGCCCTTCATTTTCATGGTCCATTTCGGGCATGTAATTATCCTCCAAGTATTTCTTTGCAGTAGACTTTGGACTCGAACTTGGGGGATATATCTTCTTGTGGAGTATAGCCCTCAATATTTGTTGACATACATTATCAACAAAGAAGGAAATTACTAATCAAGTGTGAACCAATGATGTAGCTACTTTTGGAGATTCTTGCAGCATATGATCTGTACTTTACGAAATGAATGGCGTGAATAGAGGTCTTACAGCAGTTTTATTCTTCTATAAAATGTGTTGGAATAAGTGTAAGTGGGGAAAAATAACATTGAACATATTTCATAGTCTTATTTCTAGTACCATCATGGTGTTTCCACGATAAGTATAAGAGAGGAAAAAGAGCAGAAGAAATGTAATAGAAGGAAATCAATTCAAAAGGGGAGGTCATTGTAACCACAAATTTAATTTTTTTTTAAATAAAAAATAAAAATAAAAATAAAAATCTGCACCACCAGCATTTACTCCATTGACCGGAACAGAAACTTCGACATACAGGAATAACAGAATTATTAGAAGAAATGGAAAGAAAATATCACAATTCGTACCGAGGATTTTTCCAATTAACAGAAGAGAGTAAAAATATCCCAAAACACTTAAGGTTGGCTGAGATTGGGTTTTGTTTTCTGGTCCTAAAATGGGTCCGCCATTAAACTAGTGTCTGTACTGCAGTTGAGAAAGCATTACCACTTCCAAAAAGAGAAGAGAAACATAAAAGACTAAGGATGCATATCTCAATATTCATCGGCATTTGGCAATTATAAAGTCTTGAAGGCACAATGGCTAAAGATTAGGCAGCGCACAAAGTGTTTCGTAATGAACCTGTATCTAACATCAGCTTTCTCAAGACGCTCCATGGCTGTGTTGACATAGTTCATTGGAATAAATCAAGCATTTCTTGCGTCTCTTTTATACCCCCCATTAATGCCACTCCCGGCCATTATCTTCCTCCCTGTCAATCCATATTCATGTTAGCGACGACCTCTTATGTATATGGTATATTAAAACCAAGTGATAAGGTGGGAGGACTAAGGGCCCATTTGGATTGACTGTGGTTTTTACAGTTAAGCAGAAGCAAAAGATGGATAGAGTCCCATAGAACCGTGAAATTAAGGGAAAAATAATTAAAACTGTTCCTATGTAACATTTGGGCTGTATCACCTTTGAATCTGCTTATGCCAAAATGGGCTTTTGGGCTTTAAAGAAATTCCTAAAATTAATTCATCCAGACTAATCTGTACGTTTGCGGTCCTAGAAGCCCATTTAGGCCCAACTTGTGCTTGGAAGTGATTCCAAACAGGGCCTAAAGAGCCAAATACATGGCATGAATGGCTATGTGTGTGGTGTGTGTATGTGTGTGTGTGTGTGTATATATATAGAAAAAGATGTCAACGCTTACCCATAAGCAATGTTATGACCGTTAACTCAAGTGCTTTCGGTGAACCGAGCTGGTCCGAGCAGTACAAACTTCCCATGGGACTTCAACAGACTAATCAAAGGTTGGATAGGGTGAAGAGCTGAGACTGTATCAACACTACCATCCATTGAGTCCATTGCAGCCTTCACATATTCAACAAACAAACACAAGTCCACCTTCTATGAATATACGAATATATACATAAAAATAGTATACATACATATATATATATATAGAGAGAGAGAGGGGGAGAGAGACATACACACACACACACACACACACACAATGAGACATATCAAAAGACTATTACCTGAGAAAATTTTTACCACCTCACCAGCAATTGGAAGACAGGGAGATTGGCCACAGCGGGCTTCAACTGATACAAATACATACACACAGAGGGAGACAGATTGATGGTCTTTCCTTAAAAGTAATTTTACAGTGTATCAAACTCACAAAAAGTGATAAATGAAACTCCCAATGCTAACATAAGCATCCTGGGTAGACACACCCCAAAAAGTCTTAATCCCTTCCAAGCATTTTGACAAACATCAAGTATGCTTGTATAAGACGTCCCTTCTAGTACACCTAACTTCACACAGACAATGAATCATACACATTGATAAACAAAAATCTACCCAAGACAATAACCCTCCATTTGATTCAAAACATAAATCAATTCAACTCCCATAAAGCAAACCCCGGCAAAAATAATAATAATAATAATAATAATAATAATAATAATAATAATAATAATAATAATAATAATAATAATAATAATAATCATAATTCTTTTTCAGTGATCATTCATCTTTTTTCCAATAATCCACAGCTGGATTCTAGTTGTATCTTAATGCTAAAGAATTTAAAATCAGAATTAAAATTTCTTACTTGTTACATTGTTTCAAAACCTAGAGAAAACTTGACACCCCTCTCATTTTTATGTCTCTCAGCCTTCAATTCACCCACGTGGCCAATTTTTTTCTTTACACATATTGCTCACACCAGCTCCAATTTTGAACACTGACCTAAAGTTATTATCCAACAGAAAGAGAGTGAGCACATTCCTCACCTATATCTATGCGCAGGAAACACATTCGCAATGCATTGTGAGAGATTAAAAGGCACCAACTCTACTCTAGTTTTTGGGTAAACATGATATTATAAGTAGGGGGAAAAAAAACCACAAAAGACAAATGAATGCATGTTCTTGTTTTTCTTGTCTTCTTCCATTTGTTAAGCTCAAATCTTAACACCTGGAACTCACTTTGGTTAGAAATAGTATAATCTATCAAATCATGGGAAAAAAAAATAACAATTTGGGTCAATGGGAAAGAAGTTCAAAAAGGCCATGAAAAATAGAAAATAGATTAGTTTAGTAACTTTAAAGGCCACCAAATATAATTTACTCAAATTAGTAGTCAATAACAACACAGTACTTAATGGAGCATGTGTAAGAGGAAATTTTCACAAAAGATGGAACAAAATAATTTGTTAAAAGTACAATAGCATTATAGATTTAAAGAGAAAAATGTCTCAGTGGTCCCACTGCCATGTCATTTGGGACGGGGATTTGGGATGGGGATTTGGGAAGCATAGCATTACTCAAACGAAATTTAATTGAAAGCTTCGTTAATTGAATGTCACAGAAATTGACAATGTCACTATCAATCTATTAAATAACGAAACATATCACACAGCTCCAACATACACACAATAATTGAAATGACATGAGGATGTAAAAACTCAAACCAGTATAACAAAGTAACATTCAACGTATTCTAGAATTGAGCACTCACATGCTTAATTGCAACCTCTTCGTACATCTGAATATTAGTACCTGCAAGGCCACTTAATCATCAATACAGTTGTAAGCAAGCTCACCAAAATAAGTAATTAAACAAATAAACATGAATCGGACAATTCGAGATAGAACTCGCCAAAAGATCCACAAACTTGCACTTTCCATCTCAATGCAATTTAACATTGCTACATAAACTTTCACTTCTCCTATCAGGCAGAACCCGTCGGTAATTCTTTTATTATCCAATATCAGCAGTTCTAGATTTCTGATGACATTTAAAAAAAAAAAACCATAAACAATATACCTAATAATTGAAAGCTGAATTACCCTCAATATTGATTTTGATTTCCACCAAAACACTCGTTGTTAATTCAATCTAAAAGCCCTAAGAAATCAAAATCCGCAAAGAAAACACCAAATAAATTATTTAGAACTAAGAGGAAAAAACCCTATTGTGATTTGTTTCTCTGAAATAATAATAGAAATGATTTTGGAAGCTTCGATCAGCCTACGTACCTTTCAACTAAGTATATTCAAAGCCTATGGATTGATACAACCACGAACAGTAATATAGAAAATGCCTCCAAGACCTTAACTCACAACCCTCCAAGAAGGAATTCAATGTTCAGATTGTCCTATGCTTCTTCTTTTGCACGAGCTAGAAGGCAAAGAGCAACTACAAAACAAATCCGAAATTTCAAATTCAAAGTAACATGCAAAAAGAACCCATTAAAATTTAGGTGGGGTTTTACCATAACGATGGAACTCTTCAGAAGGATCAAAACAAAGGCCATATATCTTTTTTGCCAATACTTGTGCTTCCAAGCCTCCCATTGCCATGAATATTAGACTGACGTATCCAACCAAATAATTTGATATTAGAAGAAAATAAATTTAAAAATAAAACTGCAGATAAGAAATACAACTCATAGACCCATCTAGGTCTAATTAATGTGATTAGATAACCGAATTGATTACTCAAATAAAATGCAACAAACAGGGTGAAGGGTGAATCAAATATGTAATGTTCTAAGAAAAACTGAATTAAATGGAAAAGAATAAAATCAACAATTTTGTAAAGATATAATTTCATTGTAAAGCAAATACAAGTAAAAAGCAGCAAGAAAAAGGAAAGGCAATTATTTATCTTCTTTGTTTCATTGACACAAATTCCTTAAGCAACTGAAGCTCGGTCGAATATAATTCTATAAGAATAGCAAGTTTTTGAGTTGCATTTCCCAACTGATATGCATGTGAAAGGGCTGTGTAGATTGGGTTAGCACACGACATCACAGCATGAATGACAATGAAACATTGAAATTGAGCCTATACATAACAATATGTGATAAATATAAAATCTATATATACATACATGTATATATATATATATAATTATCTACCTTTTGTACATCTTCAGAAGAAATTCCAAAAAGAGAAGAAGAAGCAGGAATCAATAATAACCAATTGGAGCATTCCCTTGATCCTACAGAAATTGAAGCCCAAAGTGATTCAAATGGGTTTCCCATCAAATCACTTGGGTTTCGGGTTTCGGGTTTCTTTCCCAAATTTGAACAGACAAAACAAACAATCAAGAATTTCAAATGGGTTTCTCAACAAATCTCTAAATCTGAATTTCTAAGACAATTAAACTTAAAAAAAAAAAAAAAAGTAACTTGTCTTGATGAGATTGAAAGGGTTTCTATTTCTAACCTCAAGTCCTTAGCTTCCCAATTTAACTCTTGGAATCTCAACTTTCTGTCCCTCCGTCATTGTAATCGCCTCTGCTATTCTCTATTTGGATGATTGGAACTCAAATTGCACTTAATTCATGGTCTGTGGCGGCAGAGGCAGAGGTCGGACTGTGGTGTGAATAAATCCCTAAAATAGAGGGGAAGAGAGAATTAGGAAGACAGAGAGAGAAGATGAGAGACAACCTTATGTTTGCACCTAAAAAATACATTTTTTAGTTAAAATTTGTATAAGGCCGATTGGAATATTTCAATCGAACATAGAGACCGATTACATAAAAATTAAGGACAAGTGACTGATTCAAAGTTGATAGGGCCAAATGAGTTTTTACTTGGGCAGACCATATTGTTCCAATCGGACTACTAGTCAGTTTCATTCGGACTGATCAACATCTAGTCGGGCTTCTCCTGGTCGGAGCCACACTATTCGGTCATCTTATGTCATTGGCTTACCTTTGAGAAGTAGATTATGGTGGGCCCCGTCTCATGACTATTTTAGTAATTCAGGCTATGGTAATGGAGCCATCGGGCTCGTGGGTGGCAAGTTGGCAATATGGTCTCATTTAGTTTCATGTTGGCTATTAACTTAATTGATGATGTAATAGAGGTGGGCCCAAGAACAAGTCCAAAAGTCCAATGACTTAAGGTTAACAAGAAGTCTTCAGCCTTCATCAGCTAATTCGATCGGCCTTAGGTCTTGTTTGGCTTGACATGTTGGGATCTGTATTGGATTGGGACACGTGGCCACTATGACTTCAGCTGACTTGAGCAATGATTCAGCCCGATGTGGAGAAGTTGATACAGATTGGACCAATTATGGGAAGTGATCAATCCCTACAAATTCTCTTAAGTGATAAAATTTCAGTGTTGTGATAAGGGAAGAAAAATCTATTATATTTGGAAGATATCAGATTTAATTTGGGAGATAATATCAATCACTATTGTGTATATCGCTTACTTGGAGGCAAAGCAAGTGAATGAAGCCACAAAGGGGACCAGGTTCAAGCTATATATATACATGTGTATATATATTATTCAAGATATGGAAGACTTTATCAGTTTATGGAAATAAACTGGTAATTTTTACCAGATAATGATTCATCAAAGCTTTCCTACCTTATCTAGAAGACCTCCATGGTCGCTATAAATTAACAGACAGGCCAAGCTATCAGGGCACTCCGCGTCTCTTCGACAAACCGCATCCAATGCATTCTTAGCATCCTTTTATTTTTTCTAGGCTTTCTTAGCTTTTTATATTACATCCATTGTAATTCTTTCTTACTTTTAATTAAATAAAATCTGTTTTTTATTTAATTTCTGTTCTTCATCACTTGCTAGACTTGTGTGCTTCAACACTGTCTAGGGACCTTAGGTGAGGGTACTTTCCTACTCACCTTTCACAATCGCCTGTTAGATGTCAGATTTCCAAACCTTGTGTATCACTCTGTTTGCACCTAAAAAATACATTTTTTAAATCAAAGTTGTATAAGGCCGATTGAACTTTTTCAATCGGACTCATGAGACCGATGGCAAAAATTAAGGGTCGAGTGATTGGTACAAAATTGGTTGAACCATCTACCTACAGTCGGGCTGATTACATATTTTAATTCGGACTGTCTTACAAGGCCGTTCCTCATCAGCCCGATTAAGTTATTGTCATCATTGGTTGACAGCACAGCACATGGGTGGATCACCTTAATTTAATGATATGGTCACTTTGTTGACCATTACATAATTTTGGTTATGGGCTTTACACAATTTATTCAGACTGATCAACTATTTGATAGTCAATCGGACTCAGCTTTGGTTGGCCAAATTGTTCATCGGCCATGATGAATTAAGCTACAGTGTTTAGCCTTGCATTTAATGTCTTGACTATTTGAGATTGGAAAGGTAACAGAGGGGCCCGCCGATTGCTTCAATGCTAAAGGAAATGCTTTTCATCGGACTTATCAATTGTTTGTATTTTTTAAGAATGGTGGCCACGCGTCATTTGGCCTAACCTCATCTAGATCTACCAAATTCATGTGGTGGGCCACATGCTCATTTTGATATAATTCAGCCACATTGTTTGGCTTTCCATTTAGTACTTCTGGCCATTCAGTCAAAGCAGTTTAGATGGCAGCACTAAATAATCGGGCTAAGTTGATTAATTGCCATAAAGATATGGTTAGATAATTATGGGAAGTATATTAATCTCTATATTATCATATATATGTGATAAGGGATAATATTATTAGATTGAGAAAGATAATATTTTTAATATTTTCTCTTATAGAAGGATATTATCACATTTATGAGAGTTATCTTTTACTTGGTGGCAAAGCAAGTGAATGAAGCCACAAAGGGGACCAGGTTCAAGCTATATATATACATGTGTATATAAATTATTCAAGATATGGAAGGCTTTATCAGATATGGAGATAAAATCTGATATTTTTATACCAGATAATTATGGAGGATATTTACTTGCCTTATCTCAATCAGTCCATGGCCACTATAAATACAACAGGCAGGCCAAGCTATCAATTCACTCCGCGTCTCTTCGATACACCGCATTCAACCGCATCCCAAATGCATCCTTTAGCATTCTTAGTTTAGGCAAATAAAGCAGTCTTTTATTTTCCTAGTTTTTCAATTACTTCTTGTAATTTCTTTTCTTTAATTAAATAAAAGTTTATTTTATTTAATTCATCTTTCATCACTTGTATGGCTTGTGTGCTTCAATACTGCCATAGGATCTTAGGCCAAGGGTACTTTCCTACTTGGCCATCACAATCGTTTTGATAGAAGTCAGATTTCCAAACCTTGTGTATCACTCACACAAGTGACTTAGGAAATTTTGTTTTATTAGTTTGGGCCTACCTAATAAGGCTCTGGCACGCCCGAATAAATATTATAGCAAACACACTCACACAAGTGACTTAGGAAATTTTGTTTTATTAGTTTGGGCCTACCTAACAAGGCTCTGGCACGCCCGAATAAATATTATAGCAAACAATTTGGCACGCCCGGTGGGACAGCCAAGTGATGAGCCATGCACACACTGAAGCATGGCTATACTTTTACAACAACCAGATTGGTTGGCGGAATTAGTCAATACGCCAACTTCGCGAAGAAATCTATTGTTTCTACAACGATGGATATTGGAATGAAACTGGTCATCTTTACAATGAGATAGACCGTTTTGAGGCCGACATGCGATTTTTTAATCAAGAATCGGCCTCCTCACAGCTTCAAGTGGAGCTGATGAACCGCCGCCCGAGGGAAATTTGTTCATGTCTCTAGACGATTTTCTATACGGTGACTGGCGAAAGAAGCAAGTTTGTGACAACATTCTTCGTGCTCTTGAAGATATGAAGGCGCACTCGAGACAACAGCTGGCCAAGCTTAGCCGGTTTGAAGAAGACACGAAAGCAGGCCTGGCAATACTGGAGGCTCAAGGGCAAAAGATCGAGCAATTTTTAAAGTCACGACAACGGCCCGAGAAGGCCGATGTTACCACGCTGTCCACGCCACTCGGGGGGCAAGAAGACGGCGAAAAAATAATTTTTAAGGAAAGGCCGAGTGATCTTACATCGGCCATAGAGCCTCTCCCCGACGTTGAAGAAGACGACGAAGCACTCGGGGGGCAAATTCAAGACGAGCCTCAAAATTCTGTTGAGGCCGAGGAGGAAGAGTGTGATAGGCCGAGTGATCCCGTATCGGCCATAGGGCCTCCCGTTAGTGAGGAGGACGATGATGAAGACCCCATTATTGAAATCGGTGATGAACCGCTGGGGGGGCAAGCGTCGCAGAGACCGGTTGATGCTAAATCGGTCCATGAAGCTTTTGAAAATATTCCTTTGAGGAAACTCAGCCTCAAGGAATTGTTTAAATTTTTCGGTCTCTTTTTTATGACCGATTATTATTTTTATTTTAAGCCAATAAATTATTTGGCTTGGATTGATCTACATCCACAATGGCTGTGTGGATGTCACCAAAAATTAAATATTATTTGGTGGTTGTTCCTGCAACAATGGTACTATCGAGGAAGACTGAAAGGTGTTGAAGACCGGACTGAATTAATTCAGTCAATAGTGCTATTCGGACTCACAAGGCCGAAAGCAAGAAATAATAATAAAATAAAGTAATGCTAGGATGCTGAGTCGGACATAGAGGCCGATGGTGTGATTTATTTCAAGAGTGTGTGTCAAGTGGTTAAGCCCGATAAAGTAATTACATGTCTCAGTCAAGCTACAACGTGAGATGTCAAACGGTCTCTTGGCCAAGCCCGATAGTAGTTCAAAGATCAACGGTCTCATGGACAAGCCCGATACTGTGAGAAAGGTAATCGGTCTCTAGATAAAACTATTAAAACATGGTCATTCAAAATTTCACTTGCTTTTATTTTAAACGGCCAGGGGGGCAATTGTTTGCACCTAAAAAATACATTTTTTAGTTAAAATTTGTATAAGGCCGATTGGAATATTTCAATCGGACATAGAGACCGATTACATAAAAATTAAGGACAAGTGACTGATTCAAAGTTGATAGGGCCAAATGAGTTTTTACTTGGGCAGACCATATTGTTCCAATCGGACTACTAGTCAGTTTCATTCGGACTGATCAACATCTAGTCGGGCTTCTCCTGGTCGGAGCCACACTATTCGGTCATCTCATGTCATTGGCTTACCTTTGAGAAGTAGATTATGGTGGGGCCCGTCTCATGACTATTTTAGTAATTCAGGCTATGGTAATGGAGCCATCGGGCTCGTGGGTGGCAAGTTGGCAATATGGTCTCATTTAGTTTCATGTTGGCTATTAACTTAATTGATGATGTAATAGAGGTGGGCCCAAAAACAAGTCCAAAAGTCCAATGACTTAAGGTTAACAAGAAGTCTTCAGCCTTCATCAGCTAATTCGATCGGCCTTAGGTCTTGTTTGGCTTGACATGTTGGGATCTGTATTGGATTGGGACACGTGGCCACTATGACTTCAGCTGACTTGAGCAATGATTCAGCCCGATGTGGAGAAGTTGATACAGATTGGACCAATTATGGGAAGTGATCAATCCCTACAAATTCTCTTAAGTGATAAAATTTCAGTGTTGTGATAAGGGAAGAAAAATCTATTATATTTGGAAGATATTATCAGATTTAATTTGGGAGATAATATCAATCACTATTGTGTATATCGCTTACTTGGAGGCAAAGCAAGTGAATGAAGCCACAAAGGGGACCAGGTTCAAGCTATATATATACATGTGTATATATGTTATTCAAGATATGGAAGACTTTATCAGTTTATGGAAATAAACTGGTAATTTTTACCAGATAATGATTCATCAAAGCTTTCCTACCTTATCTAGAAGACCTCCATGGCCGCTATAAATTAACAGGCAGGCCAAGCTATCAGGGCACTCCGCGTCTCTTCGACAAACCGCATCCAATGCATTCTTAGCATCCTTTTATTTTTTTCTAGGCTTTCTTAGCTTTTTATATTACATCCATTGTAATTCTTTCTTACTTTTAATTAAATAAAATCTGTTTTTTATTTAATTTCTGTTCTTCATCACTTGCTAGACTTGTGTGCTTCAACACTGTCTAGGGACCTTAGGTGAGGGTACTTTCCTACTCACCTTTCACAATCGCCTGTTAGATGTCAGATTTCCAAACCTTGTATATCACTCACACAAGTGACTTAGGAAATTTTGTTTTATTAGTTTGGGCCTACCTAACAAGGCTCTGGCACGCCCGAATAAATATTATAGCAAACACCTTACTGTAAGTTGTTACGACTGTTGAGCTATCATGGCGGAAGAGGAAGAGATTACTTGGAAATACAAAGAGAAGAGAGTGAGTTGCGTTTGAGAGGGTGAGAATTGCAACTCTAATGTAAATGTTGCCACGTAGGATTTTTGCTTGAAATATAGACTGCTGATCTGGCGAATTGTAGAAGCAGGATTTGCTTCAGCAATTATATAATAGATAGATAGATAGATAGATAGATAGATTATATAATAGATAGATAATAGATAGTAGATAATAGATAACCCGTAGCCCTTCATTTTCTTAATAATCGGGCACTACAACGGCTCACCGGTCTGACTCGGCCTGCCAAAGTCTGAATTGTATTTAGAACCAACATTGGGCCCAAATTAATTAAAGGCCCACTGAAGATGCCAAAATTATTTTGAGTACCACTACAGTAATGGCTCCAATTGATACACGAAAAGGCATCGGGCTATGATAATAATTCGAACTGATGAGGCAGTCCGATTGAAAATATGTGTCAGTCCAAGTAAATACAAGATAATCTAAAAGTCATCCAGCCCCACCAACTTTAAACCAATCACTTGGCCATTAATTTTTGCAATCGGTCTCATAGTCCGATTGAAAAGATCCAATCGGCCTCTACCAATTTTAACTTTAAAAAATGTATTTTTTAGGTGCAAACAAAATCTAATTCTTTCATGATATCTATGAAAAAAAAAAAAGGGGTGGGGGGTTGGTCTAATATATCAAAGGATTAATTGCACTGCGCACTCTTGAAGTTTGGGTGGTTTGGCACTTTGCACCCATAAGTTTTAAAGTTGACACTTTGGTCCTTAAAGTTTCACAAATGTGGCAAATTAGTCCAAATAGCCCTTAAGTGACAAATGATTTCGTCACTAAAAGTGAAATTTCGTCGCAAAAAGTTTTGGAAGGACTAAAGTGCAACTCATCCCAAACTTTAGGGACCAAAGTGCCAACTTTGAAATTTTACGGTGCAAGGCGCAAAACCACCCAATCTTCAAGGGTGCAAAGTGCAATTAACCCTATATCAAATTATAAGTGTTCTACCTTCTACGAGGATAGAGATTAAAGTCAGCTTTTATTTTAATGTTAGTCCACTTCTCTTACAGTTTCTAGTCAGCTTTTATTTTAGTGTCAGTCCACTTCTCTTAGAGTTTCTGGGTCCGCCCTTGGAATCAATATTGATCTACTTTTGTCTATAGAGAGGAAAAAAGAGGGTAGAGATGGAGAAAAATAGTATAGAGTTAGAATTCTTTGCTATAGAGATTGGGGAACATGAGGTTTGGCACACACCCAACTCAAGTTCTTGTACACAAAACACCATCTTCGACTTATAAAGTTATAAGTAGAAGTGCAAAAGACTTGCTTTTATAAAAAACTAAAAATCACACTCCGTATTAGAACTCATCTTAAGTTCATTATTGTGCAAACGCCAAACACGAAAGGTTATCAACATAGAGAACCAGTTTCCAGTCTTCCAAAAACATTGTTGTTCCGTCAAAAAGGCAAGGGAAGAAATAAAAAATAAGTCCAATCTTTCAAGCCATAAAGTCTGAAGAGTAATACTTAGGAAGAGTAATACTTAGGACACAACCTTTACACAAAGTCTGAATGACCAATGCCAGTGTACAGCAGATCGTATATTATATGTCGCACACCCATCTGGAGATTCATATCTTGCTTTTCTATAAAGCATAATTGCATAATAATTTCGATTTCCACCACCAACATGCAAAGAGAAGTAATCTAGCAACACGTATTAGCACATAGATTCAACTTTGTGAATCTATAGACTCAAGGCTCAAGTGTGAAGACATGATCAATACTAACAAGCAATGTTAAAACTATAGAACGTGATGCAGGGAGGGGGGGGGGGGGGGGGGGGGGGGGGGGGGTGACATGTAGCTAATTAGAATTAGAGTTTGCAAATTTGACTTTACAAATTGAACATAGCAAACTTCCATTTTAGCTGAAATTGGGTGGAAAAAAAAAATACACCAAATCAATCATCAACTGATGGGTTTGGAATTCTCTACTAAAAAAAAAACGATAACCCATTCTGTATTTTCCCTTTTTACTCTTTCTTGCTCAACACTCGATCATGCCCTGCACAATAATTCATCTGTTATTATGTCTATATAACACTATGAGCTAAATCTGCTTCAGTGAATGCAAAAATATGAAACCAAAATTAAACCTATTATTTTTTTTCTCTTTCCTCTTCAGTTCTTCATTCCACCTGCACAGTAATTCTTTCGTTAGTCTGGGGTGCATGAAATTAAAAACTATTACAGTCATATCAATTCATTAATCAAAAATGCTGGATAATAATATGAAAACAAGTTAAACCTTTGCTATTAAAGTATATCTCTCGAGTCTTGTGGTCGTGTCCTATTCAATAACCCCACCATTATCATGGGGTCTCATGACATTAAAAGCATCTCAGTTAAATGAACTCAAAACTATATACAACTTTTTATGACTTTATTTAGCAAAAAAAAAAAGGTATAATGATGTAAAATGAAATTGAGCCAAGAAGATAGACTAACATCTAATAAGAAAATTTGGAAGAGCTTTGGGCTTTCTTTTTGTCTGCTTTGTCTTGTCTCGCCCCGCCCCGCCCTTTCTCCCTCTCTCTCACTTGTCCTATTCACCATCATTTATTCTTTTCTCTCTTCTGTCCTCCTTTTCATACTAACAATATCCTTACAATATTTTATCCCAAAATTAAAAAAAAAATCAACAGATTATCACTATCACATGCGTGACAAAAATAGCATGAAAAAGTAGGTAATTTCTAACTTTATCTGGTTTCAAATTTCATTATAAAGCTTTCGCGTGGAATCTTTTTATAGAGGCCTAAAAGGACAAGACCATCTTAGTTTTCCTCCAAAGGCAAGTTGGAAAACGAAAATCCTGTTGAACGTGGCTTTTTCAGTTGGACAGTAATAATAGAAGGATCCTACTTTCGATAATATTCGGAAGAGAGGTCAAATTGTGGTAACCGATGTGTCTCGTATTAGAAGGCAGAAGAGACAATTAGTCATCTTAGGATTTATTATAATGGGGTGAGAAATTTTTGGTCTATCATTCTTTGGTTGTTTGGCTTTGATGGGGTTCTACCGAAAATTACAATTGAGTAATTTTGGTGTCGGTACGCATAGCTAGCCTTGTTCCTTGCTGTCATATGCGTATAGCACCACCAGTAGCTGTCAGTCAGTTATTCCATATGATGACAAGAGTACCAGGCACACTCCCACGATCCCTAAAAGGGGCAAGGACCGCTAACATGTCAGTCCATTTATGGTTATAGCCTTTATGGAGCTTCTTCATATAGATATAGATCCCCTTTTCCCTTTCCCCTTTATTCTGTCTTTATGAAGTTGGTAGTTGAACAGTGCTTTTATTGAGAAAGCAACCTTCATTCTCTTTCCTTCTCCCTTTTATATGCGTGTTTTCAGTAGGGATTTTGCACTGTTCTTCTTTTTTGTGTTCTATGGTGATTTCTTCAATTAGCAACAACTCTGTAGGGATTTGGCTCCTCCTTTTGTCCGTTTTTGGGAGGCAGAGGGCGGCTGGCGAGGGCTTTCCGTTCACTCCGAATACTGGTCCGTCTTAGAGCAGGTTTACCAGACCTACCCTCCGACTTTCTTGGGTATAGGCCTCATAAAGCTAGGGGATCGTTCTCGCTTTTGTAGGCGCCTTTGCGACATCCTGGTTTTTCTTTCGAAGAACACATTGGGAGGCCATCCCCGTGGTTATTTTGACCATCTCTGTACGGCTATAGGGAAGCTGAGTCATCATGGTTTGGAAGTAGTATGGCTGGAGGCCCATTTGGAGGACCTGGAGATGAAAGGCCAATATCTGGATTATTTGCTTAGGGGCCCAATTAATCAGGCAACGTGAGGATTTACTTGGGCGGATTCAAGACGAGAATGACATGCTTGACTATTGTCTTCACAATCTTGATTATGTCTAGGGAGGGAAGGTTGATTTTCTTGCAGAGGACTACCGCGGCGCCAAGGAGCATTTAGAGGAAGACCTTGAAGCCGTTGAGGAAGATATGCAAGATCTTTCCTCTCGAGAAGACAGACATCTGTGATAGCACGAACGTCGAGGGCGTGTGTCCCGGATTCTTTATGGCAACTGGACTCTTTTGACGCCGCTAGTGTCTCTGTTGTACATGTGCACATGTATTCAATTCCCCACCTTTTTGTAACGTTTTATGGGTATTTTGAATATGTATGCCCATTTTGTCTTATTTTGATTATGATGTCTGTTTTCATTAACTATGCTTTGCTTTACCACATCACAAAAGGAGACAAATAGGAGGCAAGTCCAAATTTTAAAAAGACAAAAGGAATATCGTTGCAAATAAACGAGTTAACGATATTGCATTGATTTCATGTCATTTGAACTTTACAAGCTATGGGTAATAGATTTTTATCCATCCGGCGTTTAGGACACCCTAAGAAGTTCCATCTTGCCAATTGGCTAGCTTATGATATCCCGTGTCACTAGCTTCTGTGATCACGTACAGACCTCCCATTTAGGAGTATATTTTGGTGGTGATGTGCCTCCCATGATGTGCGGTGCAGCTTTGAGGACTAAATCTCCTTCTTTGAGCTGCCTTGGCTTGACCATAGCACCATAAGCTCGTGTTATCCGTGACTGATAGACCTTCAGCTTTCTTTTGGACGAATCTCTTCGCTCGTCCAATGCCTCCAAATTAGCGTATCGTGCGTCTGTGTCCATCATGTGTTGAAGCTACCCAAGCAGATGGCACTACTATGTCCGCAACTATTACTGCTTCAGCTCCAAACCAGAGAGAAGGGTGTTGATTGCGTTGATCTCTTTTTGGATGTTCGATAAGCCTATAGCGCCGATAGCTTTTCTGACCATGTTTCAGGAAAGTCGTGCTCTTTGGCAATTATTCCGTTCAATGCCTTGTTGCTCAACTCTGCCTGTCTGTTGTTGCCCTTTGGATAGTATACCGTAGACTTGTGTTGCATGATGCCATATTAAAAGTAGAGTGAGCGAACTTCTTAAACCGTGAACAGAGTTCCAACATCGGAAAGTATTACTTTAGGTATGCCAAATCTGCAAATGATGTACTGCTTGACAAAGCTTGCTATTGTTGCCTCCGTGGCTTTTGTCAACAGGATCGCCTTTACCCATTTCGTAAACAGCTCCGTCCCCACCAAGATCCATTTCTTTCCTCGGGAGGATGTCAAAGGATCTAAGAGGTCCATTGCCCATGTGAGGAACCCAAGGGGTCGTTATGCTTTTGAGGTCGACTGCCGGGGCATGTATGATGTTGCCGTGAAGTTGGCAGGCCTTGCACCTCTTCACGTACTCCAATGATTCTGCCTCCATGGTCGGCCGATAATGTTGTTGATAAGAGTTTATAACCCCCTTGATGTTCAAAGTGGTGTGTTTGTATCAGCACATCCTCGATTTCTTCCCCCGCTATGCATTTGAGGGCTTTACCGTTGAATCCCCTCCGAAACAACTGTGAATTGGTCAAGAAAAACCACGATGCCGCCTTGTTGACTAGAGTTACGTCCCCTCTATCTACAGGTAATGACCTTTCTTTCAAATAGTCGATGTATGGCGTTCACCAATCAGAAAAGGCTTCCGCAAAGTTGCATTCTGCTCACGACGGGAATTATTCGCATTTTGCGCATTGTGGTAATTTCCCGGCCTCATCCGCCATCTCGGACCCTCTGCGTTGGATAATCATATACAAACAAGCTCAAGGTCGGTGGTTCAACACACGCTACTTAGTGGATGGATGCTAAACGGAAATCTACTTCTTTTCTGCCTACACACTTTGCAAGCCCTCCTCGAGGGGCTTTAAAGTACAAATCGTTTCCTGCAAGAAAAAAATCTTGAGCCGAGAGATAGCAAGACTTCGTTTTCATCTCTTCAGTTCTTCTCGAATTTTCTGGCGCCAGTCATTGGTGGCCTCGCTCTCAGGGACTTAACTCTGTTATGGTGCATGGCAGCATTCCGTTTCAGTATTTTGATGGTGGTTGACTCTTCCCCCTCCATTATGGTTCGAGGTCGCGGTATCGGAGTCCGTTGTGATGACTAGGGGTTGCGGTATCGACCTGGTATCGGGCGATACGCAACGATACGCTAGATTTAGGGTTAAAAAAAAGAGTAATACTTGGGACACAACCTTGAGACACAACCTCCATTTTGTGTCCATCTCGTGACGGGCCCTACAGTGCCAGTGGACCCCACAGTACCCACTAGGACCACTAGGAGAGAGATAGACACAAAATGGAGGTTGTGTCCCAAGGTTGTGTCTTTTGGTTGTGTCCCAAGTATTACTCTAAAAAAAATTTCGAAAAAATAACCAAAAATTCTAAAATAATAAGAATAGCAAAATTGGCATAATAGATTGTCACAATACCCAATGTACCAATTACAAATCACAAATTATTCAATTCACACGCTGCTGATCTACTGTATGATGGTTCTACACACATAATTGGATAGAAATTGTTCAATGATACTAAATAATACATACATTACAATAACATGATAATAAAAATACAACTTTGTAACATAAAACTAAAAAACTAGTGCCACATTTTGAACAAATATATACATTTTTTATTATATAAAATAAACAAAAATTAATACACATACAACTAAATAAACACCAACTTATAATTATAAATTAATACACATACACATTTTGAACAAATATAAATATTTGTTTATAAATAAGCAAAAATTAATACACATACAACTAAATAAACATTTTTTTTAAATAAAATAAAATAAATACAAATACATATAAATAAACTAAACCCTCTTTCACCTCTTCATTGCCAAGCATCCTAAAATCAACACACGTGTTACACTTACAGGGAATAAAATCCCAATTCCCAACTTAACCCACTACCAACCCAGACTAAAAAAAATATAAATAAATCTCATCGTTACCTCTGTGGAGATGAGATGGAGATGAGACGCAGGACCAGGCGAAGCGAGAGAGAGAGAGAGTGCGATCGACTTCCAGAGAGAGAGAGAGCTCAACTTCCAGAGAGAGATAGACAGCGACTTCGAGAGATCGAGAGAGAGAGAGAGAGAGAGAGAGAGAGAGAGAGAGAGAAAGAGAGAAAGAGAGAAAGAGAGAAAGAAAGCCTTCGATCAGGGTAGGGCTTCAAATTTGCTGCCGATCTGGGCTGATTTGAGTAGATCTGAGACAGTGAGTCTTCAAGGGAGAGTAAGAGAGAGAGAGAGAGAGGCATACAAGATGTGTTGAAGGCAGAGAAGCATGTGATTTTCGGTACGTTTAGGTTTTTTTTTTTCCCCACTTTTTTCAATCTCTCATCTCAGGGCATCTCGGCACATCTCGGCCGATATTCTGAAAACTCGTGCGTTTCGACCGATACGACCGATTTGAAGTACGTTACTGTATTTTTTTTTTAACTCAACTTAACTCAGTCCATATCTTGTATTGGACCCTCTCGATACCGAGTTAACTCAGCCGATATGTCTCAGTATCGGCCGATACTTCAAACCATGCCCTCCATAGATACTTTAGACGCGAGAGTGGCCAGGATATCTAGGTGCCTGTTAGCCGTTCGCGGCGCGTGCTCTATCCTGATATCTTGGAACTGGTCCATCAATCGCTGCATTATGGTCCCTTTAGATCACCATCGTGCGCTCTTTAAGGGCATATTCACCTGATGCCTACTACACGACTAAGTTGGAATCTCCAACTACCTTGAGGAAATCGATGTCCATGTTTCGTGCAGTGAGAAGGCCGGTATGAGGGCGCCTCGTATTCGGCCTCATTATTTGAAATTTCAAATTGAAGTTTGTAGGATAGGCCTATCTTTTCTCCATCCTTAGATGTTAGCATTATCCCTGCTCCTCCCCCTTCGGAAGTAGAGGATCCATCAAAGGTGAGTGTCCACCATGCAAGTGCTTCCAGAGCCGATGAGGCGACGAAATCATCTCCAGGTAGTTCTTCTGATACTGGCTCGCTCCACTTTGGAAATGTGCTAATAAGTCAACGAGCACTTGGCTCTTAATGCCTTTGGGTACCATGCATGTAATGTCATATTCGGTGTAATGTCATATTCGGTGAGGGAACATAACCATCGGGATTATTCTGGATAGGGCGGATTGGGTCAGTAGGTATCGCACTGGATCACATTTTGTTATCATGTGCAGCGGATGAGCTAGGAGATAGTGATAAAGCTTTTGCGCAACCAAAACGAGGGCAAGACAGTGCCATTCCAAAGGGTGTACCGTAGTTCAGGTCCTCGTACCATTCGGCTAATGTAATAGATCGGTTTTTTGATCCCATCCACGTCCTGTGCTAACAGCGCGCCAATAAATTTAGGTGTGGAAGTGAGGTATAAAAGTAGCGGCTTGCCAGGCATTGGCGCGGTTATGGTTCCAACAAACATGAGAACTTCTTTTATCTTATCGAATGCTTGCTAATGTTCGTTTGTCCAGATGAAGGCTGCCTTGCCCTTTAAAAGGGTGTTTACTGGCTGGGTAATCTCCGCCATTACGGGTATGAACCTTCTCAAATACAAAATCCATCCCAAGAAGCCTTTTAATTGCTTGAGCGACTGCGGTCGTATCATTGCTTGTACGGCGGTAAGCTTTGCAGGTCGGGGTCAATCCCATGTCTGTGTACGACACATCTGAGGAATTTTCCGACCATGACGCCGAAGGCGCACTTGAGGGGGTTCATTTTCAGCTTGTAACGATGGCACCTGTTGAAGACCCTCATCAAGTCTTCAATGTGTCGTGACGCCTCTTTGGATTTAACGACTGGATCGTCAACATAGAATTCAAAGGTCATGTGTAACATATCATGGAATAGTGCCGTCATGGCGCGTTGATAGCACCCGTATTCTTTAAACCAAATGGCAAGACGGTGTAATAGAAATTCGCGCTGAGTGTGCAGAAGGATGTTTTGAGTGCATCCGCCACTTCCATCTTTATCTGATTGTAACCACTAAACCCATCCATGAAGGAGAACATTTGGTGCCCTACGGTGGCGTCGATTAAGGTGTCCACGTTTGGCAATGGGAAGTAATCTTTTGGGCAGGCTTTGTTAAGATCCCTGAAGTCGACGTAAACCCGAATTTGTCCATTCTTCTTCTTTACTGGGACTATGTTAGCGAGCCAAACGGGATGATGGATGGGTTTAAGGAATTGGGCTTTTAGAACTTGGATACTTCTTCTTTGATTTGCAATTCTAACTTTGAACGAAATACTCTTGGTGGTTGCTTGACTGGAATTGCCGCGGCCGAGACATTGAGCTTGTGGGTCGTGTCCGCGATCGACAATCCCGGTATCTCGTGATAAGTCCATGCAAAGACATCGGAGTATTCAACCAAGACTTTTGAGCAATTCTTGTTTTTACTCCTGTGTTAGTCCCCAGGCGATGAATACCGGTCTTTTGGCTTCACTTGGGCTGGCCAAGTTGACCTCTTCCAACCATTCGTCCGACGGGCGGGGTCCATCTTGCATACATTCAGGCGCTTGTTTAGGGGCTTCCTCTTTTTCAGCATATGGAGAATGTGGCGTGGATGGTTCAGCGGTTACACTTCGGAACAGTTATAGGGATCGTCAGCGAGCAATCCCACGCACCGTCATAAGCGGTAGTGTTCTTCTCATTTGTTTCTACTCTGTCTTTTCTTCCTCTCTCTGGTGGCTTTTTCCTCGAAAGGTTATCATTTGGTCAAAGCTACATTTGGGTGGGCTCCGCAATAAGAGTTGCACAGTGGAGAGAGCTAGAGTGGTTTCCTTTGATATTTTTTGGATATTCTCATTGGTGGTCTTTTTTGTTTTAGGTGTAGTGTTCCTATTGTCTTTCCGTACTTTTTCTTTCACTGCTGTTAGGTAGCGCATAGTGTTGTCCTGAGATTCTTGTGTACATGTTGCACCCCCTTGGTGACTTCTGAACACAATTACTTCTTACCCGTCAGGAGAAAATATACCTAGACTGAAAACAAGATCCATAACCTTCTAACTCAATGTTCAGAAACTTTCGAATCACAAAAATAAAATAAAAAAATTTTAAAAATTAATAATAAAAAAACATCTCGAAACACAACTACAATTACATCTTACTAACAGCTTACTACCATAAAATACAAACTAATAATTACTTGTACACCACGCTAGATACTTCTTGTTGATAGGCTATGAATGTTGTGGGTCACACAACTTTCTTTTAGGCTACCACATATATGTTCAGCCACTCAGTTGACACACATCAACCATTGGTATGAAGTTACTCCTTAAAGAAATGCTATGGTCACAAAAGACCATTGACCAAATCACAAAGTCAAAGTTAAGTCTATGCATGAACCAATTGACACAACATATAATAAGTCATCCAAGACACAAAAAAGCGAACCAATCACAAGATAAAACATAAGACTACGTCCCCGCAAGAGATATAATTAGGCAATATGCAGAGTTAACAAGTTGACATACAAACTGCAGGACATAAGGATTAGGCTACAAGAAGATGATAACATGAATCATCAACCTCAAAAACTTTAATTGTAATGTATCATAAAAACATAAAACGGGAAAGTGAAAGGTACGATATTTTGGGCGTAAGATGATTTGACGAATCTAAATGAGTCAAATGACATAATTGTTCAGCTATAAATATGCACTATACTAAACAGAATAAAAGGAGGTATTTACCTTTGTCCGACCATCTGAAATTGTTTCCATAACCTAATGAAGGAATTTATAAGACAACATTAGACCAACATACAACCTCACAAAATTTATCAATGTATTTTTTATCATCATCCTATCAGTAGAAACATTAAATTAGAGGCCAATTCAAACAACACTAACAACTTTGGAAACATATGTACACCCTTTCTAAGAGATCATTGAGAGCCTTTACTTACATTAACATAAATTTAGTAAGAATTACGTTGAGGGAGATACCAAATGTAATCCCCGAGAAAATTTAGTAAACTACAAGAACCACAAGTGTATGACAATTGAAAAAAAAATGGCGAAAAATAATCTCTACACAAAATTCATATATATGGGACGCGATGTATCACCTAAAGGAATTAACAAAGGAAAGGTAAAATTGATTCAATAATTTTGCATTCCTTTGCAAACAAACATGATCGATTTGCTAATTTGCAAACAAACAAAAGCTAGGAAAGTCACAAATATGATCGATCATACACGAAGAAAGGTGGTGTTAATTTACTAAGACCTTGCATTTTACAAATTCTATTTGCTAAGGAGGCAACAAGGGAGATGTTCACAAGTGTGTGAGTTCTTTATCTGATGTAGATGATGTACGAGAGAAGGTATAACACGTAAGCTAGTTAGTTCCAAGTGGAGCAACAGGTGGTATTATAAAAATAGAAAGGTGAGTGTATGTTAAAATAATAATAATATATATACATATAATCAACGATGGGACTTGAAGAGTACGTGGCTTGAGTGAGAACCAAAGCAGCCCCAAATAAGAGAGAGAGAGAGAGAGAGAGAGAGAGAGAGAGCAGTAAAAGGGTCCGGTCCTTGGGTGGAGACTGGTGTACGGAAGAGAACTTTTTATGAGGCCAAAGGGGGAGGTGGGGGGAAGGTTGAGTAAAGGCTGAGGGTGTTTCTTGGGGATTTTGGAGAAGACGATAAATGCCTTGAGCACTTGGGGTTGAAGCTTAAGACTGTGTTAAAGCTTAAGTTCTAAGTTGAACCCGGTTGTTGGATGTATTGAATGAGGTTGGTATTTATACAGGGTTTGTGAGGTTCTTGGTACAACTGGAAGTAGCTGAGTTGGCATCTTCGGAGTGGTTCGTCTGTTTGAGGTAGATGGGGACTTAAATGCGTATGTTTGAGGCAGTTGGGGTCATTAAATGGGGATGTGGACAAGGCAGTGTGTTAAGAAGGCGAAAGGAGGTATTGTCGTTTGATGGTGAACCAATACCATTGGTTGGTCAAAGAGAGACTGTAGAAATCCAGAATTTATTCAAGGGTATTTTGGTAATTTTGGACCAATGTGAGTCTTGGTTTGGGACGGTAAATTTATTTCTGTCCAAATGGTATCACATCTATATTTAAATTAGCACATGTGTATATATGTATGTTATATATTTTTGTGTGTATGTAAGGGAGACAAGAGTGGGACCCTCAAGTCAACTCCCAAACCACTCCCTAACCACTCCCAACCACCCCAACAACTAAAGCTTCACTAGGAAGCTTCCCCCTCCTTCATCATCCTATATATAACCCATATCTAACTCTCCCTCTCATTTTTCTTTTTCATTTTCTCTCTATATATCTCTCATCTCTCTCTCTAGTTTTGGGAGATACAACTCCATGGAAGCTTAGAGCTTTCAAGCTCCATTTGGAGGCCAAGGACTCAAGTTTGGGTCAAGGCTATTAGAGACCATTTTGATCATCTCACCTAGACCTTCACGCCAGTGTTCTCGGTTTCTTCGTGGGATTTGCAATTTAGTACTTCTTGCCCTAGAACTCAAGAGGTAATTTATGTTATCTTAATAACACCATAGTTTTCATTCTTAAGTTTGGTTTATGTAACTAGGTGTTGATATCTTGTAGGATATGCTTATGTTAATGATTTCCCCTTTGAATTTCTTTGGTGAGAGTATTTGCTCAAATACTCAAGAGGTAGATTTCATTGACTAAGTGCACTCCTCTTTCTAACCTCATGGTTTGCTATGTGTAGGACTAGAGATATCACATACTAATCTTGTTTTATGACTTTTCCTACATGTTTAGCTTTGATGGTTAGTTGCTCATTATATGCATGTCTAGTTAATTTAAATGTTTAAACCTAAATGTTAAATGAGTTATGATTTAAATTACTCTTTGTTGCTAGTAATTTCTTTGATGCCTTAAATGATATCTATGCCCTAGTTGAGATCCTTGATTTCTTGTTGAGTCATTATGAGTTATTATGTTCACTTCATAATATCGAAACCATAGAAATGACATTGCAGTTGCATAATCATTGTAGTCACATTTCATAATCGCCAAGTCGGCATATCATCCATGGCATTGACTTGGGAGTATGAATCTTGTTAAAATTCCCACAATGAGGAATGTCTTTTGAATCCCTGTTTGGGGTTGTAGTTTGATGAAATTCCGGAAGCGGGTGTGAGGTGAGGAAGGTTGTTTGTGATCCTTGAAACATTCGAAAACGCAAGGTCACATCCGGTTAGCTACCGGAGATCTTGTATGCTACACTCACGTTGGAGTGGCTCGCATCCGGTGTTGAGAGTGAGTGGTTATGGAATTTGGTATCGGGAAGTTGCATGGTTTGGCCTTACGGCTATTTGCATTGCCACGGTGGCAAATCATTGCACCGCATGTCTTAGCATGATTTTAGAAGTAGTAGTACATTTCTTCAATGCTATCTACTGAGCCGTCCTACTTAATGAATCTATAAAACCACTTTGTTTCAGGTGAAGTTGACAAGGGCAAGGCCCACGAGTAGTCAACTTGGATGTATCTTTTGAAGACGTCCCTCGAGGAGTCATATTTTGATAAGGAACTTCATATATAGTAAATGGATAGAAAGGATTTGTAATAGGTGTAATCTAATGCCTAGACATTGATAGATTACTAAGCTTACATGTTTCTTTCATTTCCTTTTGAATATCCATTCGACTCATGTAGTTCGATATCTTAGATGTTGTAGCCGGGCACATGTTTAGCCCTTACTTTATATCTAATTCATTTGGATTGTAACGATCTTGTATATTCAGGGGTACTATCTCTCTTAGTCTTAAACTTGTGGATTGGTCCACGTTGGACTATTCCATGCTTTACGTTGTATTGTTTGACTCGTTGACCTCGCCCACGTGGCTTGGTTTTCGGGGCGTTACAGAGACAAAGGGGGATGAATGCTATTGGTGCAGGAGATTCAGCAAGGGAGGGAACCGAGGTACTTTTATTGGTTCTAAGGTTTAAGCGAGGGGGAAATATCAAGGCCTTTTTATTGGTTTGGCAAGATGTATTGTCACTTGGAGCGACAATTCAGTATCGTGTAGCGATGGTTTCTACTGGTGCAAAAGGTTAAGCATTGGGGTTCTTCGAGGTTGAAGCGACTAGGCAGGGTGAGAGTCATAGGCTCCAGTTGGTCTTTGTGGACATGGGTTTCTCTAATTGGTTGTGAGGCTAGAGGGGCAGGGCACGTGATCGATGGTCACGTGTCTCTCTTTCTCTTTGGGACCAACCTTAGCTTTGCCTGTGAGGCGTTTAGGTAGGGAGGTGCCCCTGGTTCTAGCCACCGAGCCATGAGCTCTCGAATTCCCAATGGAGATGGCCACCCTTAGCACTGCTTCATGACCGAGGGTGGAAAATCCACGTGTAAGTGTGTGCTTGTGTGTAGTACAGTGTTTGTTGGGAATATCGAGGAGAGATCTGTTGCGGCGCGTGAGGATTGCGAGCGACGCGTTTGATAGCGAGTGGTCATTCCAAGCGATGGCACGAATGGTCATTCCAAGCGATGGGAAGACTTGATTAGTGATCGATGGATTGACCATATGATGTTTAAGTAGGAGATAATATCCACATGCCAAGTCGGTGGTGGTGGAGCGAGTGGAGAGGGCAGTAGGTGAAATGGGGCCGCTTTGCTCTGCTTTGGGGTGCACTCATTCGCAGTGGGCCTCGGGGTGATTACTCTGAGGTGGGCTTCGATGGGAGTATTCTGGTTGGAATGAGCTCCTTCATAGTGGACATGCTTTACTCTAAAGCGGGCCTCAGAATGGGTCACTGGATTTGGAGTGGACATACTCTGTTTGTTGGGAATATCGAGGAGAGATTTGTGTGTAGTACAGTGTTTGTTGGGAATATCGAGGAGAGATTTGTTGCGACGCGTGAGGATTGCGAGCGACGCGTTTGATAGCGAGTGGTCATTCTAAGCGATGGCACGAATGGTCATTCCAAGCGATGGGAAGACTTGACTAGTGATTGATGGATTGACCATATATTGTTTAAGTAGGAGATAATATCCACATGCCAAGTGGGTGGTGGTGGAGCGGGTGGAGAGGGCAGTAGGTGAAATGGGGCCGCTTTGCTTTGCTTTGCTTTGGGGTGCGCTCATTCGCAGTGGGCCTCGGGGTGATTACTCTGAGGTAGGCTTCGATGGGAGTATTCTGGTTGGAATGAGCTCCTTCATAGTGGACATGCTTTACTCTAAAGCGGGCCTCAGAATGGGTCACTGGATTTGTAGTGGACATGCTCTGGAGTGGGCCTCAGAATGGGTTGCTGGATTTGGTACGCAGTGAACTAATGATTATAAGTGAGGCCCATTAGTTGGTGGTGATATGGGATATACTTAGTGGGTGATGATATTGGATATACGTGGAGTAGTGTGTGTTAGTCAAACCATGTGAGTTGTCAACCATTACCTACATTAGCCCCCATGTCCGTATTCTGGGCGTGAAGCGGCTAGAATACGGGCATGATTCTTACGTATCTTTCTAAGGTGGCTTCTAGGATGATGGATGGCCATCTTTTGCAGGCTATACTGGTTATCTGGAGACATTGCTGATGCTTGATGGACATCTCAACTTTTGCAGCTGATACTGGTGACTTTGCTAATGACTAATGTACCTCTCAAATTTTGCAGCTAATACTTGTGACTTTACTGATGACTTTTCTGATTGGCGAATCTGGTTGGTAAATTGGTCCAGTGGATATTAGTGTTATTCAGTATCCATTTCCATTGTGCATCGTTCTGGAATAGCTGCTATAAAAAAGGAGGCTCTAGAGAATTCATAAATTCAACTTTTCGACTCACATTCTCTCTTACTCTTTTGGTAAAAGTGTGAGACATGCTCCCGGTTCCACTTTGTGTTGCAGAGAGCTCCTTATCTGGATTACTACCATGTGAGGCCCGAGTGTTTTGGCGATGGCGTGGAGTCAAAACTTCTTAGGACCCCTGTCATGCCTTGTACCAAGCTTTTACGTGGAGTGGAGCTTCAAGTTTTGCCTAGTATATTTCTAGGGATCTTTTCTATCAGTGCAAAAATGGGGAGAGATCTTTTCTAGCAGTGCACATGCCTTATTTGACAGTGCATATTCTATCCGGGTGCTATGCTTCTTTGTGGTGCTTAAGACTAGTGACCGCTTTTCACTTCTCTCCCCATATTTTTGGGATGAAGATTGCGACCTTGGGATAAGTTGGTGATAACTGATGTTTCTGTCCTTTTGCGTTGCAAGCCCTCCTCTCGCGAAAGTACTGGGCTACTGCAGCCTGGGATTTTTGTTTTCAGGAGACCTTGGCCGGATGTAAAATGGTTGTACAAGTTCTTGTCGTAAGATTTTGAATTGAACAACATCGACAGCGACACGGTGGCTCCGACTTTGTTTCTCGTTCCGAATCTGATCCCAGTAAAATCATGTGTTGTAACGCCCCGAAAACCAAACCACATGGGCGAGGTCAACGAGCCAAACCATATAAAGGAAAGCAAGGGATAGTTCTACATAATAGACCAATCCACAAGGCGGAAGCATATGGGGGAATCCTATGTGGATTCCAAAGAAAAGTTAATAAGTCAAGGGTCAACCCACGAGGACCAAACGGGTCAAATAGGGTCAACCAACATAGTTTGGTTTTGAAAGGAGTTTGTAAAGAAGTATAAAGAAACTACTAAGGTTTAAAATTTACAAGTAATGAAGTTTGCTTTGAAGGTTTATCAGTAAAGCGGTTTTTGAAGGAATACGACCAAACGGTCCTTCAGAAATTGAAAGTAGTAATTTTTCCTTAAAGGGTAACCATGGGCTAAGAATTGCTAATAAGTGTTAAAAACATAATTTAACAAGGATCCAAGAAGTTCCAACTAACAAGTTCAAGAACAAGAAGGAATTTACAAATAACATCTTGTAATTCAAATATCCCAAATGAGATAACGGTAACAACAATTACAATGTTCCTACCATGCACTATATCATTGGAACATTAACATATCACAAGACTTCCTCGTAAGGAATCTTACAAAACGAGATGCCATTCGTCGGATAACTCTTGGGCCTTGCCCTAATCAACATTTCCTGAAAAATGGGGTTTTATAGATTCATTAAGCACGACGGCTCAGTAGAAAACATTGTAGAAATGTACTACTACTTCTAAAATCATGCTATGACATGCGGTGCAATGCTTTGCCGCCGTGGCGATGCAACTAGCCGGATGGCCAAACCGTGAGACATTCCCAACTCAATATCCCAATCACACACTCTCACACCGGATAGCGAGCCACTCAAACGTGAGTGTAGCATACAAGATCTCCGGTAGCTAGCCGAATATGATCTTGCGTTTTTGAATGTTTTAAGGATCACAAACAACCTTCCTCACTTCACACCCGCTTCCGGAATTTCATTAAATTACAACCCCAAACGGGGATTCCAAAGACATTCCCAAATCGTGGGAATTTTAACAATTTCATATGCCCCAAGCCAATGCCATGAATGCTATGCCGACTTGGCGACTATGATATGCTACTAGATGCGGTTATGCTTTAACAATGTCATTTCTAATAATACAATGACAAGAAGTAAACATGGTAGTTCATATAAAATGTAATCATCACATTAGGCAAATAAGAGATTTTTAACATCAATTAGTATTTGAAACCATAGAAACTCAAATAGCATTTAGATTTAGACATGGATTCAAGTAAGCATATAAGGGCAAGTAATCATTCAATTAATCACATAGGAAGATTTCCAAAACAAGATTAATGTCTATTAACACTAACTTACACATGACAAATCATGAAGTTAGAAATAACAGTGCACTTAAACAATGAAATCTACCTCTTGAGTATTTGAGCAAATACTCTCACCAAAAAAAGATCCAAAGAAGAAATTATGCATATTAGCAAATCCCATAAGCTATCAACACCTAGTTAAATAAAATCACATTTAGGAATCATAACCATGGTGAAACAAAACAACACAAACTACCTCTTAAGTTCTAGAGCAAGAAACTCAATAAATAGGAAGCCAAAATGGAAAAGGAGAGTACCCAAAGGAAGCTCTTTGCAAGGGGAACAAATAGATCTCTAATGGTCTTGACCCAAACTTGAGTCCTTGGCCTCCAAATGGAGCTTGAAAGCTTTAAGCTTCCATGGAGTTGTATCTCCCAAAACTAGAGAGAGAGATGAGAGATATATAGAGAGAAAATGAAAAAGAAAATGAGAGGGAGAGTTAGATATGGGTTATATATAGGATGATGAAGGAGGGGGAAGCTTCCTAGTGAAGCTTTAGTTGTTGGGGTGGTTGGGAGTGGTTTGGGAGTGGTTGAGAGTGGTTGGGAGGTGACTTGTGGGTCTCGTCCTTGTCTCCCACACCCACACACAAATATGTAGCATGCATATACACACATGTACCAAAATAAAATACACTGTCCCAAACCAAGACCCACATTGGTCCAAAATTACCAAAGTACCCTTTTTAAAATTCTGGGTTTCTACATGTGTGTACCCATTATTTGTATGTATTGGGTCTGTATAAAATGCACATGTTTATTCTTGTTATGTATTGGTGTATGTATTGGGCCTGCAGTTTATATTCATCGCAATGAGAATCGGACTTTTCTTTCATGTTCTCCTTGCGCTTGGTGATTTTGCATTTGATCTGTCGTGCTTGCTTTTCTTTTCTTTTCTTTTTCTTTTTTTTTTTTTTTTTGAGAGTTATTCGGAGCGGTGGTTGGGGTTTGTATTTGTGCAGCCTGCCTTGGCAAGGCGCAACGGTGGGGGCGTGGGGAGGCGCAGAGGTGGGGAGCATGATGCTCAGCCCGTGTTTGGGGAGAAATTGCAATACTCCGGCTGCCCATGTTGGGGGTGTGCCCGTTGGGGAGCTGGGAGTGTGCCCCCTTTGGAGAGGTGGGGAGTGTGCCCCCTTAGAGAGATGGGGAGTGTGCCCCTTGGGGAGAATGTTTCTTAGTTGGGGGAAAGAAAGATACCGTATTTTAGTTGCAAATGTTGGGGAGTGTGCCTTTAGGAGAGGTGTTTCTGTCATTGCTTTGATTGAAGTGTTTGTACTTGTCTGTGTAATTTTGCATTGTTCTCATGCTATATATAGGTGTAGCAACCCATCTTCTTATGTACCCTTCGTGGCTTCTCTCTTTCTTGGTGGAAATTTTCTTTCGCTCGTCGTTTCTCTCTTTTACAACCTTTTGTGATAGACATGTCTATGGCTGGCTCTAGCTTTGTTGTGAAACGCGCGGCCGAGGCGCGCTTAGGCGCGAGGCGCAGGCGGGCGAAGCACTTGAGCTTCGCCTAAGGCTAGGCGCAGGCCGTTCCAGTAGGAGCACTATAGGCGCGCCTTTTAGGGCTTTTTGGCATTTTGGCAAGGCGCATAAGGTGCACGCCCAGTTTAATCAAGGCTCAACCCAAAACCAAAAAAAGAAAAAGAAAGAGAAGAAATACAAGCCCTACAGATTTCCCAGCCCTAGAACCAGGTATGTTCTTCTTCTAGTCCAACCAGTTTTTTTTTTCTTTTCCTCTGCTCTTCTCCTTCTTCTTTGAACTAGTCTGACTTCTTCTTCTTCTTCTTCTTCTTCTTCTTCTGTCCTCGACGTCGTCTTCTTCTCTGTCTGATACTGAGAGTCTTTTTCTTTTTTCGTTTTTTTTTTTCTTTCCTTTTCTTCAGTCGGTGGGTTTTTAAAACCCCTCTTTTGGCCCTTTGGCTTCTTTTTTTATTTTTTTATTTTTTTGTTTTAATGAAGTGCAAGCTGCACTGCAGGCCAGCTGTTATGAACTGATAATATAATAATAATATAGTAGATAAGTCATAAATCATATGACTAGAGTATAAGACAATATAATACTGTATATAATATGTAGTAAATAATATGATATATATATACTAGGCAGAAAATACTACTAGAAAGTTTTTAAAAAAATCATATATAAAATATTAGCATATATAATATGCAGTGAGACAATATAATAAATTATATATATATACACACATATTAGGCAAAAAAATACAATAAAATTAAAAAAAAAAAATACTTGAAAACACTTGAAAATAAAAAAATAAAAATGTCTTAACTTTGGGTGGAGCACAAGGCATAAAATATTAGAAAATTAAAAAAATTATATAAAAAATACTAGTATATATTAAAAAAGGGCTATATCATATAAAAACAATATATGTATTTTTGCGCCTCGCTTCGCTCGGGCGCGCGCCTCAGAGTGCGCCTCGCGCCTAGGCGACAAGAGACCTGTGCGCCTCAGTGTGCCTTGCGCCTTAAATAACCTTGGGCTCTAGTTCTTCCCATTCTGCCAGAGAACGTCCTTCTCTTCCCGCCTTAGTTGGTGGCTCGGAAGATGGTTGGAGGGGTGTCAAAGTGCACTACTGGTATGTTGAGTGTTTAGAACGTGCTTATAACCATAGGCCTAAGACTTTTCTTGGTTTTGTTGATCGCGACGCGGAACAACAATCTATCTTGTTCAATCACTTGGGCTATGTCTTGGATTACCTGTCAATGGCAACTCTGTCTAATAGTGATGAGGACTTGTATTGTGTTTGTTTCCCGAGAGTTCATGCCATGATGAAGGCCGGTTTGCCAGTTCAATGGCAGCTTCATCATTTGGAAGACATGCAGCAGAAGTATTTTGTTTTTAAGATTGTGCTTCATAGAAAGAGCCTTGCTGTTCGTCGCAAGGAGATTTTGCGAGAGATCGAGAAATGTAAGGATGTTTTGTCATGGCGGGGAAAACTCTTGAGACCGGACTACAGCCATATAGCTGTCTTTGAGGTTCATGAGAGGAACTTGGTTGGTTTGGATAGGGAACTATTGGCAGTTCAGTGAGAACTTGCGGAGATTGTTGCCAAAGAGCTTCCTCTTCGTCCTTTTATAAATGAAAACAGGCTCCATGAGGACTACGAACTAGACACGTCACTTTTGAATGGAGGATTCAACTCTTTCCCTTTTTTTTTTTAATGTAAAGTGGGGAGTGGACCCTGCGTAGTCGGCCTTTTGTCTTTATGGAGTAACGCTGTCTTTATATACCTTCACTGTCTTTCAGTTTATTGTGTTGTGTGTGTCTTCAGGCTCTCATCTCTATTGCCTTCTTCTTGCTTGATTTTGTTTGATTGTGGTGTATTTTATTTGTTCGTGGAGATGTCTGGTGCTGGATCTTCTCGTGGTTCATCGTGGGGTTTGCCACTTCCAGAGTCATGTGGAGATGTGGGGGATGCCTGGAGGGGTGTGAAGGCGGATCAAAAATTTTTGCTTGTTTGGAACAAGTTTATGATCGCTATCCTGATACTTTCATTCGTTTTGGTCGGCTTGGCGCTAGATCCCAGTCCAATTTACTAAGGCGCCTTTGCCGTATTTTGCGCCGTTTGCGTAAGACGACATTAGAGGAGACGGATAGCGATTTGTTTTTTGAGCTGCTGCAACAAGTGAGGTTTTTGGGTCAGGACGGGCTGTTAGCCCCCTGGTTGTATTCCCATGTAGAGGAGATGGAGCGTAGATTTGACCTGTTTGAGGCGATGTTGGTCTGGCGAGCTACTTTTGATGCTTACTTGGAGTTGGAGAATTCTGTGACGGAGTGTGCACGTACTACGGGGTGATACAATAGTATAGTGGATGGTGGTAGGCAGGTTGGCTCCTTGGATCCGAACACAATGGAGCTTATAGAGATGTTTGAAGCTGAGAATATGGGCTTTCTGGAGCTGAAACAACAGTATGCGGATGCTAATGTTCGTTTTGAAGCTGCTAGAGCTGAGGTATCTGCTGTTGAACAACAAATTCATGAACTGGGTTTGCATATTAACTATACTGGTCTGTTTGGGTAGCCGAATCATGAGTCCGTGTGTTTTTCCCTCTTTTTGGTAGCCACCATGGGTGTGTTTGTATCTTGTGTTTTTTGTTAAATATGTATTTTGAACTGGGTATTGTTCTTTTGGTAAACTGTGGCGAATGATCCATTGCTCCTTGTTTGCCTTATGAAAAGGTATCAAGAAGTTTGGAGAATATTGGAGAGCTACTAGAATTTTGTTTTCCATGCTTTCTTCAGAGAAAGGCGATAAAATCTGGAGATTTGTTTGGCGTATTTCTTTTTCGAAAAGGAAATAACACCAGGAGAATATTTTGGGGAATAGTGGGAGAAGGAGGATTCTGATACCGATGTAGAATGTAGCAGATAGATCGTAGTAGCTAAATTTCGAACTAAATGAATATCAGGCTGATATTTGAGCAAGTATCTATTGCAATTTGTCTAACAATTTGTTTGTATTATTTGAGAGTGGGTGATCTAGTCAAAGAATAATATATAAGTATTTGAAAAGGAAAAAAAATATATATATATATTTGTGCAGATCTCGTGACCTTAAAGTGGAGCAAATCACGAGAAGTCTGAAAACTATCTATCATGAAGTACATGCTTGTGAGGCTACAGTAAGATTCTTTGATAATGTAGAGAAACTCAAGTAATGAGTGACATGACCTATGAAGCACCGACACGGATACGACACGACTCGAATACGTCGACACGGCATTTCTCCAAAAAGCATGATACGATACGTCGGGGACACGATTTCTCTAAAATATTTTTTAAAAATATATATTTACCATATCTAATCAAAATTGGCATAAAAGCACATAAATCACAACAATATTATGACATTATCAATAACAAAGCCAATGAATAAAAGCATATACCACATAAAACCCTAACGGACAACAATATAAAACATATACATCAGATATCCAACCATAGTTTGAAGTTAAAAGTTTAAAACCCGAGATTGAAAAATCCTGATTTAAAAACCACCAATCTCTTACTATGGCTAAGTTCCAAAAAAGTGTAAGATTCTCTCTCTCTCTCATAACGTGAAAGATAATAAAAGTTTTTTTTTATATATCTTTTAAAGAGTGAAGTTCTTTTATTTTTGTTTACAACCCATATTTTATTTTAAAAAACTTTCATATACATCCAAAATTTATAAAAACTTTTGAAAAATTAGAGTTTTACCCCCAATATTTCAAAGTAAGTGTATAAAAATACCCATTTCGTGTCCCGCGCGAGTCGCGATCGTGTCGGGAGTGTGTCAGAAGCGTGTCGGTAACGTGTCGGGAGCGTGTCGGACCAAGAAAATGGAATAAAATAATAGGACTCGTGTCGGGAGCGTGTCGAGAGCGTGTCGGGAGCGTGTCGTGTCGTATCAGTGTCAGATTCGATGTCGACACTGATACGAGAGCCAAAATAGAGTGTCGGTGCTTCATAGGACATGACCAGTCCATGGATTTGTGAGTATAGTTGTCCTACCAGTGTAGGAGTGTGGGTAAGTGAAGTAAAGTGATAGTGTATTGTTATAGTACAATAGAGTACAAAATTGGGACTGAATGATGCGGTGAGAGTAGATGTGAAAGTACAGTCACATGAGGGAAAGTGGGTGTTTAACAGGCAAAAGGCCAAATCAAGTTCCTGGCAACTTCACAAAAAAATGTGCATATCGTTGTAGATGTCCTGTGAAATATAGTGGGCCCGCTTGGGATTATGCAAATGACTAGTTTTGATTGTTGGGAGGAGAGAGAGAGAGAGAGAAAGGTAGCTGCCGATTGAGGCGAAGGAGGGAGATTGACAGATGTGTAGTTGGTAGTGGCGACGGCGCAAAGACACGAAATCTGTTCTAGGTATGTTCTTGCTATATGGTTAAAAAAATTTATCCGCATATGTATATAGATATGGGGATGATAGAGGAGAGGGTTTGAGTGTTAGGGCAGATCTGTTGATTTGGGTTTGTATGGGATTAGGTCCGGTGGTTTGGTGGGCTAGTAGCGATGATTTGGGATTTAGGGATCCGAGGTGTCGGCAGGGGTGGAAGGGTATACTATCGGTAGGGATGGTAGGCCCGGGGGTAGCGATGGAAGTGTCGTCGATTGGGGGTAGCAACGTCGATGAGGTGGGGTTTGGTGATGGGGGGGGGGGATCATCGATTTAGGGTTGTCGGTGGGGAGTGTGGGTGTCAGTAGGCTTTGGAATCCATGAAATGTGCATCTCCGAGCTCGGCGACGGGAGGGGATGATGGTGTGGGACCGCCGAAGTGGTAGCGATGGTGGGGTGTGTCGATGGTGCTAGCAACGTTGTTCTTTTTTGTGTTAGCGACAGATTGGGTTAGCGACGGTCCCCCTTCTTTGTTGATAAGTGGTATCGATGGGGGAGGTAGTGATGGTTTGGGGTTGGGTCCCCGACGATGGATTCGGTCTCGGACACAGCACCCCCCTTTTTATTTTATTTTCCTTTAAGAAGGGGTTTTGCATCGGTGGGTGGGACTGGTGAGAGCGAGGTGGGCCCCAGTTGGGCTGGCGACGGGAAGGGTATTAAATGGTAGGTGGCGACGGTGGGGTGATGGTGATTGCTATCGATAGGTCGAGGTAGCGGTCGTATAGATGGGTTGGGTAATAGAGGGTAGTGTCGGCGGAGTGTATCGATGACATTTGTCGATGAAAGCTTATATATATATAGATATTTTTTTTTTTTGGTCGATGTCGGTGGGTAAAGCAGTGTGGGGGTCCCGGGTTGACGATGGGGTGGGTGGTATCGATGGTCTCTGCGACGGCATACCCTTTTTTTTAGCAGCGTAGTGTGACGAGTTACGCAGTGGGGTTCATTAATGGATCGGGGTATTAGTGTGTTGTCGATGGTAGGGAGGTGGCGATGGGTCCGTGTAGGCCACCCAAATTGGCGAGGTTTTGGTTTGGGTTAGCGATGGTGAGAAAAAAAGTGAGGCGATGAACCATGTGGGCTGGTGGGCCCCAACGGCTAGCGACGACACCAAAAAGATGGGGTGTCGATGGCTATAGGGTGTGGGTGCGATCTATCGATGGAGTTGGTAATGGGTGTGTTGTCGGTGGTTGTGGCGATGGGATGGTGGGTTTGGTTCTAGCGACGGCACCAAAAGATGGGGTGTCGACGTAGTTATCGATGGTGTGTTGTCAGTGTTCTAAAAATCGGCCTAGGCAGCCTAGGCGCTAGGCGGTGCCCGGCCGCCGAGATTTTCCCTAGGCGTTTGCGAAAATCGGCCAGTGGATTAGTCGGCCTCTAGGCGGGCTAGGCGGTGCTAAGCGGGCTTGGGTGAGAATGCTAGAGAGTCTTATTTGGGTTTGACTCTTTGGAAAAAAAAAACCCTAACATTAGTATATATATATACATTAAGGTTAAGTTAATTATGGAGAGATCCTTAATAGTTTTTTTAAATATTAAAACCTTCTAATAATCTTTACTTATTTCCAAAAAACACCACATAACCTTTATATATATATATATTATTTGAACCACAAATCTATAATTATTTTTAATTAACACCACATAACTCGTGTATATATATATATAATATAATTAATTTTATTTATAAAAAAAAATCCGCCGATGGCAAACATTGGAGCTCGAGCTCATGGCGGAATACTCAGGGAGCATGTTTTATCGGCCGATGGCATGGATCAATGTTATGCTTATGAGTTACAAGAGACGTGTCCAACCCAGGCATCTGATCATAAGTTCAACCAAACACCTCAATGTACTCTCGAAGGAGAGAAATCAGTGTCATTCGTTCTTCTGGGGTCGCCGTTTTGGAGATGAAAGTGGTGTCAGGTTCCTCTCCTTCTGGTGCAAGGTTGACTTCCTCAACTTCTGGTCCCGCAGTACGTGGTCCATATTGTAGTGTTTCTGGAGCTGGCTTGAGTGCGGTGGACTCTTGGGTTTCAATAACATTGCATGCAGGGGGCTCAGGGCCACATGGTGAGGCTTCCGACCCCGACCCCTCACACCGTCATAAACAACGATACGCAAAGCGTCCATCTGGGAGTCTGATCCAAATACATTCGGGAGAGGCTTTACGGCGACGTCTGGTGTTTTTCTTTGGGGTAAAATCCTCTTTTCCAGCGTCTCCCCATCTTGGGATGGCAAGGCCACGTGGTGATGTAGGTGGCGTGGTCTCTTCTTCAGAGCAAAGGCTATTGAAGAAATCCGCCTCTGCCATGTGGGCCTCATGAATGCCAAATGGCCTCAAGGTGCCAACGACGGTGAACACTTTCCTCCCTTCACTTGCATTCACTTTTCCTTTCATGCACAAATGGTAGGTGGATGGTACGATGCCTAACTTGTGGATCCATTTGCGCCCCACGAGAAGGTGGTAGGAGGTGTCGGCGTAGATTACGTGGAATCTGGCTGGTGCCTGGAATTTCCCGAGGCGGAGTGATGTGGTTACGAACCCAATGGTCTGTCGCAAGTCGTTGCCGAAGCCTGCAATATCGATGGCCTGTGGGATAAGTTTTTCTTTGGGATACCGGTGGCCTTGAAGGTAGTTAGCGACATGATGTTAAGAGAGGCCCCCCCATCGAGCAGGGCCCTCTTGAATTCCACCTCGTGGACAGTGGCCGCGACATATAGTGGACGGTTATGTGGGTGCGGGACCTGTATGTCTGCATCTGTGAAGGTGAACATCGATTCTGCTTCTTGGGCAGCACGGCGTACGGATCCCCCAGAAGCCACGCATGCTTGCTGGTAGGTTTCCGCGACCCGTAGTATAGCTTTGGTGGCTTCGAGTCGTGCCTCCTCACAGAAACCAACTTGGTCAAAGAAGCATCTGAATTTGGTGAGGTTCTTAACCTTTGATGCGGTGAATTCCTCAGTACTGGCGCATGGATTGGTTACACTCATGTCGATGGAAGGGTCTTTGGCCGTCCGAGATTCTTCTTCTCCTTCCTCTTCTTCTTCGATGAGCTCAATGAGAGGGGCAGCTACTTCTACGGGTGCAAGCGCCTTTTCCTTGGTAAATTGAACAAAAGGGGTTGTGGTATGGGGAACCGTGTGGAAAGAAACCATGTTAACGACCCCCTCGTTCCCTCCAGGCTGGCGGGGTGCTTCTTCGGTGGCATCAAGTTGAGTGGTCGTCACCAATTCTCCATTTGCAATCTTCCTATGGAATATGCCACAGGGGGACTAACAGTCCTTGGTGGTATGCTTAACTGTCTGGTGATAGGAACAGTAGTTGTATTTGGCCTTATCGGCCACGGTGGGAGGTCTGGCTGGTAGACGAATGATGATTACGTCATCCCTTATCCATTTCTTGAGCACGGCCAATACTTCCCTCATGCTGCAAGGAAAAGGGGTCGGCGCATCCGTCTCGTCTCTTTTGCGCTTGTTATCGTTGTATTCCCTATCTCGTCCACTCTTTCGCTCTTTGGTTACAGCAGCGGTTGGTACCGTCGCAAGGCCGGAGGGCGAGAATCCCTATTTGTTCTTGACGACGATACTCTCACATCCTTAGTTGCAGGCGGCTACCATCAGATCCGAAAATGTTGGGAAGGAGTGATTGATGAGGTGGATTCTGTAATCTCGGAGCATACCGTGAACGCAAAGTTAGACTAAGCTTTCTTCCGTGGTGTTGTCATAACATTCCATAGCCCGATCGCGGAATCTATCCACATACTTGATCAAGTTTTCGTTGTCACCTTAGGCTTCTCTGGACAGGGAGATGGTGGTTACCCTCTGTGTTATGCTGAAAAACTTAGCATGGAACATGGAAGCTAGTTGGGCCCAAGACGTGACAAAACCTAGTTCCAAGTTTGCGTACCAGGTGTATGCCCGGTCGGTCAGAGACTTAGAGAACTCTCAGAGACGGAGATTTTCATCCTCGCGAAAAGTTCCCAAGCTATCGAGGAACCTGGCTACATGTTCCTTCGAGTTTCCTCGTCTTCCATCGTATCGTGCAAAGTGCACACTACCATACCCTTCTGGGTAGGGGAGACTAGCCAACTTGAGTGGATAAGGAGGACGGGTGTCGAGCGGGAGGAGACGACGGAGCCATCATCGCCTTCTTTCTTAGGAGTGATTTGACTTCTGCCAAGGTGACGAAAGTCGTGGATGCTTGCTTTTCTGTTTGTACAGCGACGGTAGGCGTTGATTCCTTTGCTGGCGTGCGGTGTTGATTGTTGACATCGGATATGTTAACCGACGCTCTGGCGACATTATCTAGTCCAGAGGTGCCGTTTGGGGCCGGTGACGGTCCTTTCTGAGCGATGGATGCCAGAGTCTCAATGATGAGACAGTTCTGTTCCTCCAGCTTTTGAAGATGCTTTTGTTGTCCCTCCATCTGTTCAAGTCGTCACAGAATATCGAGTTCGACATCAGCAGCGACGGATCCATGCGAATCATGAGTTTGAGACTGAGCAGGCTCCTTCCTACTGGGGTTAATGCTCAATGGGTTGGCATTTGACCCGGTAGGTTGGGCCTTAGACTTTTTGGGACGTCCAACTCTACTCTTAGGGGGTTGTTGATCTCACTCGCTAACCATGTTTTCAAGTATACCTCCTACTGTGGTCGCCAAAAATGTGAGTTCTTTATCTGATGTAGATGATCTATGAGGGAAGGTATAACACGTAAGCTGGTTAGTGCAAAGTGGAGCAACAGGTGGTATTATAAAAATAGAAAGGTGAGCATATGTTAAAATAATAATAATATATAGACAGATAATCAACGATGGGATTAGAGAGTACGAGGCTTGAGTGAGAACCAAAGTAGCCCCAAATAAGAGAGAGAGAAAGCAGTAAAAGGGTCCGGTTCTTGGGTGGAGACTGGTGTACGGAAGAGAACTTTTTATGAGGCCAAAGGGGGAGGTGGGGGAAGGTTGAGTAAAGGCTGAGGGTGTTTCTTGGGGATTTTGGAGAAGACGATAAATGCCTTGAGCACTTAGGTTGAAGCTTGAGACTGTGTTAAAGCTTAATTTCTAAGTTGAACCCGGTTGTTGGATGTATTGAATGAGGTTGGTATTTACACAGGGTTTGTGAAGTTCTTGGTACAACTGGAAGTAGCTGAGTTGGCATCTTCGGAGTGGTTCGTCTGTTTGAGATAGATGGGGACTTAAATGCGTATGTTTGAGGTATTTGGGGTCATTAAATGGGGATGTGGACAAGGCAGTGTGTTAAGAAGGCGAAAGGAGGTATTGTCGTTTGATGGTGAACCAACACCATTGGTTGGTCAAAGGGAGATAAAGGGGGATGAATGCTATGGGTGCAGGAGATTCAGCAAGGGAGAGAACCGAGGTACTTCTTTTATTGGTTCTAAGGTTTAAGCGAGGGGGAAATATCAAGGCCTTTCTATTGGTTTGGCACGATGTATTGTCACTTGGAGCGACGATTCAGTATTGTGTAGCGATGGTTTCTACTGGTGCAGAAGTTTAAGCATTGGAGTTCTTCGAGGTTGAAGCGACTAGGCAGGGTGGGAGTCAAAGGCTCCAACTGGTCTTTGTGGACATGGGTCTCTCTAATTAGTTGTGAGGCTGGAGGGGCAGGGAACGTAATCGATGGTCACGTGTCTCTCTTTCTCTTTGGTACCAACCCTAGCATTGCCCGTGAGGCGTTCAGGTAGGGAGGTGCCCCTGGTTCTAGCCATCGAGCCATGAGCTCTCGAATTCCCAGTGGAGATGGCCACCCTTAGCACTGCTTCATGACCAAGGGTGGAGAATCCACGTGTAAGTGTGTGCTTGTGTGTAGTACAGTGTTTGTGGGGAGTATCGAGGAGAGATCTGTTGCGGCGCGTGAGGATTGCGAGCGATGCGTTTGATAGCAAGTGGTCATTCCAATCGATGGCATGAATGGTCATTCCAATCGATGGCAAGCCTTGATTAGTAATCGATGGATTGACCATATGAGGTTTAAGTTGGAGATAATATCCACATGCCAAATGGGTGGTGGTGGAGCGAGTGGAGAGGGCAGTAGGTGAAATGGGGTCGCTTTGCTCTGCTTTGGGGTGGGCTCATTCGCAATGGGCCTCGGGGTGATTACTCTGAGGTGGGCTTTGATGTGAGTATTCTGGTTGGAATGAGCTCCTTCTTAGTGGACATGCTTTACTCTGAAGCAAGCCTCAGAATGGGTCACTGGATTTGGAGTGGACATACTCTGGAGTGGGCCTTAGAATGGGTTGCAGAATGGGTGGCTGGATTTGGTACGCAGTGAACTAATGGTTATAAGTGAGGCCCATTAGTTGGTGGTGATATTGGATATACTTAGTGGGTGATGATATTGGATATATGTGGAGTAGTGTGTGTCAGTCAAACCATGTGAGTTGTCAACCATTACCTACAACAAGCAAACGATGATAGTATTTTCATTCGCTATTTGACATAGCACACTGAGTAAATTATCTTCTGATCAGCTGACCATGATGCAATTCCAGGAGCCACAAACAAGGAACGGTAAATTCAAGATAACTAAAACCTAGAATCCTTCAAGACAATGAAATATAAAAGTGTTTGATGAACCCAAACATGCATAATTGCTATGATGAAAATCCTAACACTCGCATGCAAACTCTATCACAAGTTGAACATAGAGGAAGGCTATTAATATAACATTTGCAATTTATGCATTTATTGAGTACTACAATAACATGGAAAATGAACAGTGAAAGAGCAAAGTGAACTAAGGTGTATGCAATTAGCTTTATCTGCAAGACATAGGATGAAAACATACCAAAGACCCGAAGCACCTCCCAATAAAAAACCTGAAATGGCACCAACTGATATGACAAGAACAACATGAAAACAATTAAATTTTCATCTATAACTTATTAAAAAGGGAGAGAAAAAAGTGAAAGAAACATTCTACGCTGGGTACATTACGTTTTTCTGACGGCCCATAACCACTTATGTTACCAAGAGAATTGAAAAACCTGCTAGCACAAAACCAAGGTGCATCCAGTTGTCATTGAACCTGCCTTGAATGTAAGAATTGAACTTTTTGGACACTTTAGGGCTCGTTGGTAACGTTGCGGTTTTCTGTTTTTGTTTCCAGTTTTTCAGGAAACATAAACTAGAAACAAGTTTGGTAACGTTTCCTTTTTTCTAAATTTGAAAAAAATTCAGATTTTGGAAGTTTTGTATTATAAGCTTAATTTTTTTTATTTATTTTTATCAATTTCACTTTGATATTAGTGTACAAGTGCGTGTCCAGCTTTAAGTGTATCAGATTATTTAAAAGATTACAAGATATTATCATGTGGTTTAAAAGATTATAAGATATTATCAGATTATTATAAATTTTAAGTATATCAGATTGTTTAAAAGATTATAAGTTATTTATGGGATAGTGATGGTAATAGTGGTGGCGATCCACGGTTGTGGTGGAGACGCGATGGCAATAGTAGTGGTGGTGGTGGCAACGACGGCGATGGTGATGGTAATCGACGACGATGGTGGTGCTGGCCGGCGATCATCGCCGATGGTGATGGCGATGGTGATCTCTGTCTCTCTCTCTTTCTTTCTCTCCATACACGTGTTCCTTAAAAAAAAAAAAAACCTAACTATACACGTGGCATGTGCATGTCCATATGCGTTCCTTTTGAATGCAGAATGTCGGATAGTGCATGTGCGCATGCTAACAATACACAAAAGACTATTTTGGTCAACTAAATTTCATTGGGCATTTCATTAAACTAGTTCACGGATTAGCCCAATCACGTAAAAAGTATCTAATGTGACACCTAATCCTAATTAACCAAAAAAAAAGAAAAAAAAAAAAAAAGAGGAGGACTAAAACTTATAATAAGCTGAAGAAGGAAGAAATTAAGAAAGAAATAAACTATGAATAAATAAATAAATACAAAACTACACTGATTTACGAAACTAGTGGAGTGTAATTTGCAATTTACCCATATATATATATATAGTACAATAAGTGAGGTGCCCTTACTAATTACAATAAAAGATAAAAATTTGATTTTTTAACTTAAAAAGAGGTGCCCAAACTAAAAAATGCACCTGCCCTTACCAGCTACCTTGATTAAAGGGGCAATTAGCAATTAAACCAAATTAAGGAAAGTATGGTGATTTAGGTGTTTTGACTATACTACCCCAATCATTCAACCAAAATTTCACTTAAGGGACAGAAACAGTGGGACAAGCTCATAATAGCATGAGATCGACGTGAGTGAGCAGTGAGCACCATGAGTGAAATACCTGAAAATTTTCAAAATTAATCTCAAAATTTCACTTTTTGAATTCAAAATCATCAACAACATTCAACATTCAAGTAAAAATCTGAAGTTTGGAACTGAAGAATCGTTCAAATCCAAAGAATCGAAACCCTAGGACTCCATTACTATCTGCAACAATTTCTTCAAGCTTCTAACTGAAGAATCATCATCACTTTGATACAAAATGGGCAAAAAATGTGAGCAAATTCATTTAAGCACTAGTCTTTGTTCGATTCAAACGAATTTTACGGTTCTATGCTAGTTTTTGAAAAAAAATTATTGTCGAAAAAATCAGAACTCCTCAAATATGTATGAACATTGCTTGCAATTACTTCAATACATATAAAAAATTCTTGTAAAATCACAATATCATTCTCGTCCTCGAATTATTTAGGAAACATGTTTCGTCTAGACCTAAAAATAACAGAAAATAATAGATCTCATTCGATTTATATGAAATTTTTACTAAAAGCCACATTAGCTTGATGATACGCCCAGAAATATTCTGCTACAGTCCAGCCTCTACGTCAGCAGCAAAGGACCCGGATTATCCAGACAGGGAGCTTGTGGCCCACTGATCCAGAGGCCTTTCGAGGGCAACTGCTCGGTATGCTCGCACAGCCCAGGCATGCGGCGCAGCAGCTCTCCACGAGGTGCAGTTTGACAGCCAAGCAGCTCAGCAGTTTCCTAAATCAGTCAGAAGACTAATGGAAACTAATGGAAAGTGTAAACAGTTTCCTAAGCCATTTAGGAAACCTCTCATGATCTATGCTCATCACCTTGTAATCAGATTGGGCTTCTTTATCTAATTAGTTGCCTTTTGCGGGTGGTCTCTTGCACCTATAAAAGGGGTCACTCACCCCCATTAAGGGGGATCGCATTCTTAACCTAGAGAATTGCAGCACATACTTATACGCATTCACCCGGCCGATATTACTGGTAGTGCCGCCCCAATTGTTGGCTCACCAAGCCCGCCGGTGATCTGCTAGTGAAGTGCACTGACGCACCCGTGGACGTAGGTCACCTTATTAACGGGGCCAAACCACATACAATTGATTGTGTCACCATATCTCTCTTCTTAATCCCTCTTACCAATTTTTGGCATCGTTAGTTTGGCGCCGTCTGTGGGAAACGACAAGTTCCTCATCAACAAAATTCTTGACTGAACAATATGCCGCCGAAGACGGGTAAGAAAAACACTGCTCCGGTCGATCAGGAGAACTTGCAGCTCGAGCAACAGGCTGCCTCCATGACCTCCGAGCAGGTGACAGCGGCGCTCGCGCAACTCCTAGAAGGCCAACGGCAAACCCAGCAGCAAATCGAAGCGTTGTTGGCCTTGCAGGAGAAGCGCCCTCAATCAGAGAACCAGACCAGGAAGAGTGCCCCCAACCGGGAGCTCGGAAGAGTCCGGAACCATACCCACTCCGCGCCGGTATCCCCGTCGGATTGGGAACACGCCCTGGATGGTGACCGAAGCAAAGCGCCCAGGCGCACCAAGCGGCGAGCTCGGACCAATCCTTGTCAGGTAGAAGATGCCAGAGACATCATCAACAGGCGCCGCGCCACCAGGGGGGAGGGATCAGAGCCAAAGCCCCGGGAATCATCCAAAGACCCTCCGACCCGGAGCCAGGGAGATCTCAGGCATACGATTACCCAGAGTCGAATTCTATCCCCAAGGTCAACAGACTTCGAAGAGGAAGCCTCGTTGTCTGATCCGACTTACCGCTCGGATATTGACAAGAAGACCGAGCGGGAAGACGTGAATGCTCAAATCCAGGGCTTGTAAAAATAGATCGAGCAATTGAGCCGCAAGCAGCGTCCTAACCATACCAATACGGAGACTGAGTCGCCCTATACAGCTCGGGTCACCGGATTCCCCATCCTGCGGAAGTTCAAGCCACCGCATCTCAGTTCTTATGACGGGACGGGGAGCCCAGTGGATCACATTCGCACCTACAGGGCCCAGATGACGTTGGTCACCACTATCGACGAATTACTGTGCCTGGCCTTCCCCAGCACTCTCAAAGGGCCAGCCGTGCAATGGTTCCACGCCCTCAAGCCCCGAACGGTTGATGACTTCAAGACTGAGCAAGTTGTTCATTAGCCAGTTCGTAGGGATGCTCGACCGGTCATAATCGGACACTCAGCTATTGACCGTTAAGCAGAGCAAAGGTGAATCCCTAAGGGAATATGTGGATCGCTTCAATCAGCAGAGGCTCCAGATCCGCAATTTGAACGAGACAGTAGCCATTATGGCCTTCTGCTCGGGAGTTCAACACACCAAGGTCGCCACGTCGTTCCATCGAGACCGACTGACAACCCTGGTGGAGCTCTCAGAGAGGGTCGAAAAGTATATAGACACAGAAGAATTCCTAAAATCCAACCGCACTGGCTTCACGGGAGATGAGTCCTCGAAAGCCAAGTGGAGGCGTGAGGGCTCTAAGAAGGGCCCGGTAAAAAAGCAAAGGCAGGACCAACAGAGATGAGGTCGGGATCAGCCCCAGATCGCTTTCACGCCTCTATCCCGACCAATCCACGAAGTCATGGCCGCCGCCGAGGCGCTGAGGTTACTTCAACAACCGGCGAAACTCAAAGCCCCGCCCGGGAAGAAGAATTGGGATAAGTTTTGCCGCTTCCATAGAGACCATGGCCATAACACAGAGGATTGCTTCAAGTCGAAGATAGTCATAGAAAAACTGATCGAGCAGGGTCATCTTGCAGAATACGTCGTGACAGATGGATGGCCTACGCAAGGAGCCCGAGCTCTCCCGGTCAAACACAGCCTCTTGGTCAAATCAATGTGATCTCCGAAGGAACGTCGGGCTACGGGGACTTACAGTCGGCGAGGAAGAGGCATGCTCGGGCATCCCGGGCGGATGTCTGGCATGTCCAATCCACCGGCTCCCCGCCAACTAACATACTGACGTTCACCTCAGACGATTTACAAGGCGTCCACTGCCCCCATGATGACCCGTTGGTTGTGACGCTCTCCATAGCCAATTACGTGGTCAATAGGGTGTTAGTGGACACAGGCAGCTCGACCGATATCATGTTCGTTTCCACATTCGATCAGCTCGGGATGTCCAGGGATCGGCTCTGCCTAGTTGCTACCCCCTGGTGGGTTTTAACGGATCAAGCACACAGCCGCTCAATACCATGGAGCTCCCCATGCTTATGGGAACTTACCCTCAGCAAGTCTCCCTGTTATCAAACTTTGTAATCATAGAGGCTCCATCTGCCTACAGTGTCATTCTCGGGAGGCCTACACTCAACAAAGCCAGGGCCACCATCTCTACTCATAGCTGACGGTTAAGTTCCCGGCCCCTCATGGACCCGGGAGCCTGCGTGGAGATCAGGCGACCACCCAGACTTGCTATGTCAATTCCCTTCGCCAGGAAGTCATCACAGAGACATTGAATGTCCAGGAGATGGACCCGAGGGACCAGAATGATAAAGTGGGCCCGATTGAAGAATTGGAACAAGTGGCGTTGGACCCATAACTCCCAGACTGAACGGTCAGCATCGGCACCCTGATGGAACCCCACCTTAGGGAGAAGCTTATTCAATTCCTGCAACAGAGTCAGGATGTGTTCGCCTGGTGCCATAAAGATGTGCCCGAGATTGATCCCCGGGTAATGTCTCATCAGCTCAACGTCAACCCAAACTCTCGGCCAGTGAAGCAGAAGAGACGGGGCATGGCCCCCGAGAGACAAAAAGCAGTTTGTGAGGAAGTCAAGGAGATCCTCAAAGCCCAATCCATACAAGAGGTCCACTATCCTGACTGGCTAGCCAATGTAGTACTTGTCAAGAAAGGCAACGGGAAGTGGAGGATGTGCATGGACTTCACCGACCTGAATAAAGCCTGCCCCAAGAATTGCTATCCACTACCCAGGATAGATCTCCTTGTGGATTCCATAGCTGGCCACTCGCTCCTCTCATTTATGGATGCCTACTCTGGGTACAATCAGATCAGCATGTACCCCGGGGACGAAGAAAGACCTCATTCATCACGGACCAGGGGACCTACTGCTACAAAGTCATGCTCTTCGGCCTCAAAATTCCAGGGCAACTTATCAACGCCTGGTCAATCACATGTTCAAAGACCTGATATGGAAATCAATAGAGGTGTACGTCGACGATCTACTGGTCAAAAGCCGGGACGAGTTCGACCATCTGGAACATTTGGCCGGGGCCTTCAGCATTTTGAGGAAGTTCACGATGAGGTTGAACCTGGCAAAGTGCACATTTGGCATCTCGTCCGAAAGTTCTTAGGGCACCTAGTCAGCAGGCAGGGCATTGAAGCAAACCCCAAGAAAATGTAGGCAATCACAACATACGATCGCCCAGGTCGACTAAAAAAGTACAAAGTCTGGCCGGACGGGTTGCCGCACTGAACAGATTTGTCTCTAGAGCTACCGACTGGTACCTACCATTTTTCAAGATCCTTCGTAAGGCGTTTCAGTGGTCTGAGGAGTGTGAGGAGGCGTTCCAGGCACTCAAAAAGTACTTGGCATCCCCCCTCTACTCTCAACACCTGTACCGCGGGAGGAATTGTTCCTATACCTGGCAGTATCACCCTCAGCGGTCAGCTCAGAACTCATCAGGGAAGAGCACGGGATATAGTTCCTATTGTACTATACCAGCCGAGCGCTCCAAGGCGCGGAGAGCACATACTCTCGCATCGAAAACTTGCATTCGCTCTTATCACCTCCGCCCAGAGACTCCGTCCGTACTTTCAGACCCATGTCATTGTGGTCCTTACTGACCAACCTCTCCGCAGGATCCTAAGCAGGCCTGACACGTCCGGGAGGCTCGTCAGGTGGGCCATGGAGTTAGAGGAATTTGAAGTAGCCTACTGCCCCCGGACGGCAATCAAAGGACAAGTAGTAGCAGACTTTCTGGTTGAGTTCACATATCTAGAAGACCTAGTTGAAGAGCTCGACCCACTGGTCCTACCGCCCGAATTACAGGCTGACATCCCCACCTGCGCACTATATGTGGACGGTTCCTCAAACCAGCAAAGCAGTGGGGCAGGAATCATCTTGACTACTCCCGACGGCATCCAACTCGAGTATGGCCTAAGGTTTGGGTTCCGTGCCTCCAACAACGAAGCTGAGTATGAAGCCCTATTGGTCGGGTTGCAGTTGGCCACTTCCATGGGTGCGCAACAGGTCCAAAGTTATAGTGACTCTCAGCTCGTGGTCAACCAAGTCAACCAGGAGTACGAAGCCCAGGAAGACAATATGGTAGCCTATCTAGCCCTTGTCCGAGCAGTTTTGAAGAAGTTTCAGGGTTTCTGTATCACATAGATACCCAAAGAGGAAAACACCATGGCCGACCAGTTAGCCCGCCTCGCTTCGTCTTCTGAGTCAGACTTGCCCGGGATAAGGATATAATACCTGCCCGAGCCAAGTTTGATCAACTCAGAATGCATGGAGGTGGAACCAGATGCCTTGGGACCCAGCTGGATGGACCCGATCGTGGCATTCCTGACAATGGGCATGTTACTAAATGAGAAAGAGGAGACCCGCCGGGTCAGATACCGAACGGCTAGATATCATCTTATAGACAACATCCTCTACAAAAGGGGATTCTTTGTACCGTATCTCCGGTGCGTCCATCCAGCACAGGTCCAATCAGTGTTGTATGAAATCCATGAAGGAGTGTGCGGGAATCACATCGGAGGTCGGGCACTCTCTAAAAAGGCCTTACTGCAGGGATATTATAGGCCGGTAATGGCCCGGGATTCTCTGTAGTATGTCAAAAGATGCGACAAATGTCAGAGATACTCTCCCATGATCACCCGACCGGGAGAGCTTCAGACACCAATCCAAAGCCCCTAGCCCTTTGCTCCATGGGGTATCGACATTGTAGGACCCCTACCGACGGGAAAAGGATAGGTCAAGTTCGCAGTCACCGCCGTTGACTACTTTACCAAGTGGGCAGAGGCCGAGCCCTTGGCAATAATAACCGAGCGAAAAATGGAAAGCTTCATGGAAAAGAATATCCTCAGTAGATTTGGCATTCCCTAGGTTATGGTCAACGACAACGGCAGGCAATTCGACACCCCATTATTTCAGGCAGTTCTGCTCGGGCTACGGGATACTTAATCACTACTCCTCCCCTAATCACCCTCAAGCCAATGGTCAAGCCGAGGTGACAAACCAAACGATCTTGATCAAAATAAGACTTAAAAGTGCCAAAGGACTGTGGGCTGAGGAACTGCCAACCCTCCTGTGGGCCTACCGAACTATGCCTCGAGCGGCAACAGGTGAGATGTCGTTCTCTTTAACCTACGGGTTCGAGGCTGTGGTCCCTATAGAGCTCGGGTTGCCTACTTACCGGGTGGCAAATTACAGCGTGCCAGACAACGAAGATGCACTCAGAACAGAGCTGGACTTGGTAGAAGAAAAAAGAGACCGAGCTTATTTAAAGGTGGCAGCCTATAAGCAGCGGGTCTCACGGTATTACAACAGCAAGGTGAAGCATCGCAGTTTTCAAGTAGGAGACCTCGTCCTTAAGGCAATAAACTAGTCTACCCAAATCCCGAGCCATGGGAAGTTGGGGCCAAACTGGGAAGGTTTATATACAGTTACCCAAGTCAACCGACCGGGAAATTACTGGTTTCGGAGCTTGGATGGACGTGATCTGTCTCACCCTTGGAATGTGCAACACCTCCGTAAGTATTATCAGTAACCCTGAGACATGGGCAGTTTAGCACTGGTCAGGAAATTTTTATAGCTCCATTTGAGCATTCGTTATAAATTTTTGAATAAAATAGAAGACTTTACTTTGCCAAATTACTCCTGTCAGTGTCCCGCCCAATATTGAAAAACCTCGGGCCTAACCCTGAGGCGCCTCCAAAGACCTCGGGATTGTACCCGAGGCCTAAAAGACCTCAGGCCTAACCCCGAGGCAAAAGACATTGACTCAAAATCAAGGCACAAAGACCTCGGGCCTAACCCTGAGGCAACGGCTTTGCTTAGGCCCAACCAGCGACGGGGGCAAACCCCCTAGGTGGCTGATGATGGCAAGCCTCAAATGACCCTGCAACCACCTATGTTCTAGGTTGATTTCCTACGGCCACTCAATCCCGCACACCCGCCTTAACAAAATGCTTGGGGGGCAGGGACTGGGCTGAAACAGGAAATCACACCGGTCATTAAAAGCACTTGGAATCCTAACATTCCTAAGTACTTACAGTGATCAGAGATAAAACATCCTGGACGATAGAACAGGATTCTCCTATAATACACCGGGCCGTCCCGAACGGTAAAATAGGATTTTTTTTATAATACACCGAGCAATCACCTTTAAAACAGGTCGGTAAGATCAGTTGCACTACTAGTTATGGTCCTAAACAATTTGCTAAGGCAGGGATTTAGGTCGGTCAAAACTAGGCGGACAATGGCAATCACAAACTGGCACGCAAGTACAGAAACAGTAAACAGTTGATGGAAAAGACGGTCTCAAGGACCTTTTCATTAATTAAAAACTATTTGTATAGGGCCTGGGGGGTAGTTGTAGTAGCCTCGCCAAAAAAAAACTACAACACAAAAGAAAGCAGGTCGGGGACCTTAGTCGTCCACCTCAACCACGTCTTCGGTGTCACGCCCCGGAGCATCAAAAATTAGTAGGAAATAAAATTTTCCTTTCTGGGTCCGTAAGCCATGACTAGTTACATTAACTGATTGTCCACAAACACACTAGATAAATAAAAGAGTAACTCAAACGGAAGCGCAAACTGAATATATACATCAACCGATTACTAGCTATTACATCAAAGTTTGTAGTTATCAAAAGATAAAGACCAAAAGAGCTTAAGGCGTTAGACGTCGTTTACAACTTAGCATGAAAGGACAAAAGTCTATAAAGAATAACTAAGTCTTCTTTCTTGAAGTTGTGCCTTTAACTGGCGTAGCCGTGACCTTCAGCATAGTAGGCTTCCCCTTCGTAGGCTCCTTCCAGATAATCCTCCTCCGGACAATCATATCCTGTATAGTCTAGACATGGGAATGTCCAGGGCGTAGTATGCCGTTAGCTTTAATAAAAGCTAAGTGAGTGTCCTAACCAAACACTCCTAATATAAAAATATGTATCTGAAAGTACCCGTGACTAGTTACAACGGTTGAATGAATTATAATTAGACCGTGCGTGAAACTATGCATCATCGATATATTCGACTTCACTCGACTTAACATTCGACTTACTTACCTTTGTTACATTACCAGTGTAACGCCGTTGGCTTAGAGTGACTCGCCCAGTGGGCCGAGCTATGATTAATTTACTATCGTTGTCTGCCCCTCCGTGGTCGTAGTAGTAATATCGCTTTACAAGCTAACCATGTACTCTAGGTCCTCGGGACCTTGCCTTTATGAATATCGTCGCCGGTTTGCGAAACAGTTACTTTACTATCGTTAGTCGTCTCAACTACCGTAGTAATCTCGCCTTACAGGCTAACCGTGTTTATTCATTTCTCGATGTATTCTTTATCAACATGGTTACTTTGCTATCGTGTTTGCCTCTCCGTGGCCATAGTAGCAATCATCGCCGGCATGCGATCCTGTAATTCCATTTGACAGTACCAACTCACTACATATCAACTTTCGGACCTCCGCGGTCGACTACACATATTTCCAAATGCATACAAACTTGGTCTCCGCGACCGTTCGACTCTATATCCGTACACGTCGACTTGACGTTACGACACCGACTTCTACGTATGTGAGATGTGTCATATGTTATGCACGAGGTACAAGTTAATTGAACAGTTACTATTTTATTCTTGAAATAGAGTATGGGACCCTAAGCCCGTAGTATCACCCGCTAAAGCATGAGGTTAACCGGACTGATAATAATAATGAGTAGAATAATAATAATAATAATAATAATAATAACGAAGATAATATGTTCGGGGTGCACATATTAATATGAGGTTAACCGAAAAGTGATAACAATAGTTATTAACAATAATATTATTAAAATTAGCAATAATATAAATAATAGTAGTGTGATAATATTTTCGGGGTACAACATATTAAGGACTGCGGTTTAAACAATAATAATAATCCTAATAATAATAATAATAATAATAATAATAATAATAATAATAATATCATTATTATTAACGAAAATATAAAACGGATATTAAGTACGTGGTACAACCTGTTAAAGCACGAGTTTTAACTGCTAAAGCATAATGATAATAATAATAATTATAATTATAATACGGCCCTGAGTTAGGGACATCATCTATTGAAACACGAGTTTTAACGGTTAACTAATAAAATAATAATAATACTAATAACAATTGGTAGTAGCAATAATAACAGTAATAATTAAAACCATAATACGGACCTAGATTAGGGGCACCACATATTAAGTACAAGAATTTCTAGAGTAATAATACTAATAATAATAATTAGAAAATAATAACACAGACATTAATCTGATATACCAAGTGAGTTAGGAACTCACCGTAGGTTCGGGGTCGCGGTGTGGCACAAGGGTAAGCTTTCTCTTTCTTTTCTCTATTGCTTGGGTTCCTCAAATAAATGAGGTGGGAGGGGTTTATATAGGGGTGGGGTGGTTAGATATTTGTATAAAGTATTATATATATAATACACACACACACACAAAACACCACACACAATACTCACCCCACTGCCACTCCACGCCACACACACAGGCACATACATACACAAATTTGTAGGGGTTGTTTGGGGGTTAGCTTAGGGTATACACATGGTTGGCCAACACAGGTATAATTATGGGTTCAGAAATGATATTCATTACTGTAAAAAATATTATAAATATAGTTTGGGACAGGAAATTATATAATTAAAATATGACAAAAATACAGGTATTACATTCGGTCTCCCCAGCCTCTCCCACCGGGTCAGCTCTTCCTCCCGGGACAGAGCCCTCGCTCGGGGCAGCCTCCTCAGTGAGTCTGACATTAGCAGTTGGGCCCTCGTCCGCAGCAGGACCTACATCCAAGAAGTCTTAATCAATCCCCTCGTAGGATGAAATGTCCCACTCGGGGTGGTCCCGGGATAGCCTGCGCTTCAGATCTTCATAGCCTTGGAAGAAGCCGTCGTTGAAAGCTTCTTCCCGGGGCCCAGTCACCGTCACCTCTACCAGCTTCCTCTTCCGCGCCTCCGCCGCCGCTGCGCTGGCCCGAGAAGCCTCTAGGTCGGCCTGGGTGGTAGCCAGCTCAGCCTGAGTAGCACCAAGGCTCAAGACCAAGCCCTTCACCTTGTCCTTCTCCACGGCCAGAGCGGTGCCCCTGGCCTCTGAGATCGTCCGCTCCTCAAACAAAGTGGCTTCAGCAGTAGCGGCCCTCCTGGGCAAGGGCGGTAGGAAGGACTCAGCCCCAGCGGCCATGCAACTGACCTGCAAAAAGTTAAAACCGACCGGTCAGTAACCAGGCACAGTTGGTAAAGTAATTGAAAAGAAAAAAAAAATAGAGGCAGGAGAACTCACCATGTGAGAGAGGCTGTACAGTCAGCTCTGGAAGACCTCGGGAGACATGTTTTCACATGCCTCGACTTGGCTGGGGAGCAGATCGGGTCTCACAAGCTCCCTGATCTCGGCCGAGGCAACCATCGGTGCCACAGCCAGAGACCTTGCCCGAGGGGCGTTATCTGCAACCACCGTCACGTGGGGCGTTGAAGTCCCCATGGGCTCCGGAAGGTTTGCTATTTCGTGCCAGATCCGCCTCAGAGGGAGCTCACCACCCGGGGCCTCGGCAACAGGCCTTTTCCCTTGTGCCACCACCATCCGGGCGACAGCAGCAGCAGCAGCAGCGACAGCGACCCGTCTTTCCCTCAATTGCTCCATATTTCTCTTCGGAGCCATCTCTACAATGGGAAAAAAATTAAACAATTAACAACCAATGTAGAAGACGGGAAAAGAGTACCATGGGAGACGGCAGAGTCCGAACACTTACCAGGAAGAATTAGGGGGAATACCGGAGCTTCGCTGGGCTGAGCCGGGTTGTCAGTAGCTCAGAAGTCGCCGGTCTGAGTTAACACGTTCCAGATGTTTATCGGCCGATCCGCCAAACTCCTAATCCCGGCCTGGCACTCGTCAGGAATGCTTGGCGGGCTGGTTGATCCCACTGTAAAGCCAAGTACAAAATGGCTAGTCTCAGGAACTGGAGCAGAACAAAGAAGAAAGCAAAAAAGAGAAACCGGGCGGGCTTACCCCTCAACTCTCCCGCCCAGGAAGTCCTCATCTAGATCCTAGGGGCCGGTTCGTAGAGCCCGAGGGTAGACACTTGGAAGAACCTATTCTTCCACCCTCTGTTGTTGCTCGGGCAGTTGACTAAGATCTTCCTCCCCTAGCGAGCCCCGAGAAAAAAGAACCCGATCTCTCCATGTACGGGGAACGGTCGGTGTGTCCAAAGGAACTCTTGGACAGAGAGTTCGTACCCAAAAACTTGGGGCCATAGGGAGATGGACCCCATGAGGAATCTCTAACCGTTCGGGGCTAATTGGCCCGAGGCAATCCCCGTGTAGAAGGACGTCCCGGGTGACCGAATGGAGGGAGATGCGGAACCCAGCCATGAGAATGTCCTCATAGAGGGTGGTGAAACCCCGCTGGTATATTTGGGCCCCCCCCGACGTTCACGGCCAAGGAGCAGTGGTCGGGAAGGCCGTACATGTCCCAAATGCGCCCAAGATCTTCGGTACGCAGAGTGGATGGGATGAGTTCACTAAAGAGATGAAAATGATCAGCAAGAAAAAAAATTCATGAGCTTAGTTCAAGGAGATTGGACGGTAAGAGAGTATACCACCCAGTTTGAGCGATTGTCTCGATTCTCCCAACATATGATTGATACACCGTAGAAGAAGTGAAAAGATTTCATCAGGGACTGAATCCCCATCTTCGCCACATGATGATTGGTTACCTGAACTAAAGTTTTGAAGGACTGGTCAGACTTGCTGTAAGTTTGGAGAAGGATGTGTATCTAGTACAGCGATCCTCGACGAATCGACCCCAGCCATTGAGAAATTTTCAACATATAAATTTCCAGACACAGCCACCAAGGAATACCTTGGGTTGGAGACCTTAGGGAAATTTTCAAAGCAACAAGAGAACTTGGGAAGGAACCAGGAAGCCTCAGCAGAGTTATCTTCGACCCCAATAATATCAACAGTGAGGGCAGCAAACTCGGTCACTACATACAGCTCTGCCATCAAATGACGGAGGGTGTTTTAACTGTGGAAAGCTGGGACATATTGCAAGAAACTACACTGTCCCCAGAATTTATCGCAGGCCGGACATTATCTGACACAACTGCAACAAGCCAGGACACTTAAGCAAGGATTGTCGTGCACCACGAGGGGGATATCATAAAGTACCAATTCAAGGAATCCAAGGACCTCCAAATCAGACTCGGGTAAATGCTATAATCCCAGGATAAGTAGGTTTTAATGCCGATGAACAACATCATTTGGAAGGTACGCTTGTACTCTTTCATAGCCCATTTAAAGCTTTTTTTGATACTGGAGTTGCACGTTCTTTTATTACTGTCAAGATTGTACGTCAGTTGGGTTTAAAACCCCAGACACTTGAGCTAGCACTTAATGATGTGTCACCATTGGGATGATTGTTAAGTTGGGTAAAGTATGTAAAGATTGTCCATTAACTTTGGGAGATAGGAATCTTCCAGCAGACTTAGTGGTTCTGTCAATGTCAGAGTTCGACATTATCCTAGGGATGGATTGGTTAACTAAGTACAATGCCAATTTAGATTGCCCTACTAGGACGATTGTATTTCTGACACTAAGATGTCTAATGATCAGATTTCAGTGTCAATCGACGAGCGCCATGTTTCTTATGACTAGGATAGCTACAATCGGGAGTACGAGTACGGAACTTAAGATGGATCAGATTCCTACTGTACAAGACTTTCAGGATGTATTCCAGGACATTAAAGGACTTCCACCAAAAAGGAAAATGAACTTCTGTGTGGAATTAGTACCTGGAACATTGCTGATTTCTAAGACTCTGTATCGGATGGCACCAACTGAGATGTTAGAATTGAAGAAGCAAGTTTAGGAACTTGAAGATTTAGGATTTGTTTGTCCTAGTACGTCACCCTGGGGAGCATAGTCCTATTCATGAAGAATAATGAAGGGACACTTCGACTCTGTATGGACAACAGGGAGTTGAACAAGGTTACGGTCAAGAATATATATCCACTTCCTCGGGTAGACGATCTATTTGACCAGTTACAAGGATCAAAGAACTTTTCCACGATGATATGCATTCCGGATATCATCAGCTATTAGTTTTACCAGAAGATATGTCAAGGACATCATTTAGGATGAGGTACGGGCATTATGAGTTTCTAGTTATGCCTTTTGGATTAACAAACGCGCCAGCCGTATTCAAGGACTTAATGAATAGAGTATTCAGACCCTACCTAGATAAATTCATTACAGTATTCATCGATGACATACTGATCTACTCAAAGACAGAAGAAGATCACAAAGACCACTTGCAGATTGCTTTATAGACGCTCAGAGATAGCAAGTCGTATGCAAAGTTCAATATGTGTGAATTTTGGCTACAAGAGGTCAAATTCTTGGGACATGTTATATCTCAAGACAGTATCTCTGTGGAATCATCTAAGATTGATGCAGTCTTAAGCTGGAAGAGACTGACTAATGCTACCGAGGTTAGGAGTTTTCTTGGCCTAGCAGGATATTACAGAAGATTTGTTGAAGGATTTTCCAAGATAGCAGGACCTTTGACGAATTTGACAAGGAAATAGACGAAGTACGAATGGACAGATAAGCATGACGGTACATTCTAGGAGTTAAAGGAAAGATTGACTTCAGCCCTAGTACTCACAATACCTAGGAGTGGAAAAAGGTATGTGATCTACAGTGATGCATCGCACCAAGGACTTGATTGTGTGCTAGCTTATACAAGACGGAAATGTCATTGCATATGGATCTAGACAATTGAAAGTATATGAGAAGAATTATTCTACGCATGATCTGGAGTTAGCAGCAATAGTGTTTGCATTGAAGATTTGGAGACACTATCTTTATGAAAAAAAGTTTGATATGTTTTCCGATCATAAGAGCTTGAAGTATTTGTTCTCTCAGAAGGAGTTGAACATGCGACAACGAAGATGGATGGAGTTACTCAAGGACTATAACTTTTCATTACAATACTATCCAGGTAAAGCAAATGTCATAGCATATGCTTTGAGTCATAAACCTCGATTAGTAATCACTACATTACTGATTCAAGAATGGAAAGCATTGAAAGTGTTAGTTGAATTCGAGCTTTAGCCAGTGGAACCAATAGAAGGACAACATTTTGGATGTCGTATGGTACATCCAAACTTGATCAGCCATATCATATAAACTCAATAGATAGTAGAGGATTTGAAGTCATGGTTCGCCAAGATGTCAGCCAAGGAACCAGGAGTCTGGAGTGTCAGTACAGTCGGAGCCTTACGATGTAAGGGTAGACTCTGTGTACCTAATGAACAAAATCTCCGAAAAGAAATATTGGATGAAGCGCATAAGTCATGGATGACTATTCATCTTGGAGGTACGAAGATGTACAAAGACCTAAAGAGGAACTTATGGTGGGAAGGGATGAAGAGAGAAATAGCTGAGCATGTAGCTCAGTGTCTTACTTGTAAACAAGTAAAGGCAGAACATCATAAGCTACCTGGATTACTACAACCATTACCGATTCCTTAATGGAAATGGGAACACATCACTATGGATTTCGTAGTAGGATTGCCGAAGTCACAGCAGAACCACGATGCTATTTGGATAATAGTGGATCGACTTACAAAGATGACTCATTTTATCGCCTACAGTATGACGTATCCAGTGGAACATTTGAGTCGGATGTATCTGCAACACGTAGTACGGTTACACGGAGTACCTATATCTATTATGTCAGATAGAGATTTGTGCTTTATTGCAGAATTTTGGAAGAGTCTCCAAACAACAATGGGAACAACATTAAACTTGAGTTCAGCCTTTCATCTGCAGACCGATGGACAGACTGAACGAGTTAACCAAGTGATGGAGGACATGTTACGCGCTTGTGTCATTGATTTTGAGAGTTCTTGGGAGACGCACCTACCGTTGATCGAGTTTGCCTATAATAATAGTTATCATTCGAGCATAGGAATGGCGTCGTTCGATGCTTTGTACAGAAGACCTTGCCAATCGCCGCTTTGTTGGACTAAGGTCAAAGATACTCAACTTCTTGGGCCAGAGATGGTATGAGAGACAAGTGAGAAGATTCAGATAGTACGTGATAAGATGAAGACAGCTCAAACGAGACACAAGAGTTATGCAGATAAGCAACACAATTACTTAGAGTTTGCCGTTAGAGATCACGTGTTACTCAAGGTTTCACCTGTATGAGGCATCGTTAGATTTGGACAAAAGTGGGGCAAGTTATCTCCACGATTCATCGGACCGTTTGAGATTCTAGAACGTGTTGGGAATCTTGTTTATCGCCTTGCATTGCCACCGAAGATGTCAGGAGTGCACAACATTTTCCACATCAGTATGCTAAGGAAGTGTGCTCACAACCCTGAGCACGAGATCAACTTCAAAGATATTGAAGTCAATGACAATGTCATGTTCAACAAGGGACCCGTTAGCATTCTAGATCGAGGGATCAAGAAACTCAGAAACAAAGAGATTCCGTTGGTGAAGATCCAGTGGAAGCATCATGATGAAGAAGAAGCTTCGTGTAGAGTCAGAGATGCATGAGAAGTTTCCGTTTTTGTTTTAAACATTGATTATTTTCGATTTCGAGGATGAAATCCTTTATTTGATGGTGGATGATGTAATACCCTATATTTTTTTATATATATAATAAGACCTGGTATTACATATATCCTTTTCTTTCTTTTTGGTGAAATTTGGTTACTAATCGATTGCCTTGTTTCCCAATCGATTGCCATCATACCGACCTGAATTCATTACGTGGCAACATACCAATCGATTGCCATAATTTCCAATTGATTACCCTTAAATATCTATTACCAATCGATTGCCATCTTTACCAATCAATTGGCATAAGCTGAGACAAGTTTTTTTTCTTTGCTTGAGCTTTGGACATGTGGCACTCTCAATCTCTATATATATGAGAATATTTATGGCCTTGGGCCAATTTTCACAGCTTAGAGAGAGAGACATATCATGTGAGAGATATATACATATATCTATACATATCCATATATCTATATCTATACACACTGCCCTTGGCAGAGAAGGAGAAGGAGAAGGAGAAAAAGGGCAGAATAAGAAGAAGAAAGTAGAAGAGACAAGAAAAGAGAGAGCTGGATAGAGGAGGGAGGAAGAGAATGAGGAGAGAGAGAGAGAGAGCTTGCATATTTCAAGCAAACACATAGCCAAACACACCCTTGGTGAGTTATAACTCACTTGGTCCCTTTATTTGAGGTTTATATAGGTTGTTATGAAGATTAGATGTATAAATGCATGATTTCTACGTTTATATATGTTGTTTTATTAATCTGCTAGTGAAGACGAAGTGCCAATCGATTGGCATAAATCCCAATCGATTGCCATCAGTCTAGACCTAATCAATTGGATAAAATTCCAATCGATTGACATTAATTGTGACCCAATGGATTGCCAAAGTTAGCAATCGATTGTAATGGTGTTGGACCCAATTGATTGCCAATTTCTTTAATCAATTGATATGACTTTTATCGCAATCGATTGGACCCTTGTCCAGGGCAGAACATGGATTTTTCTTTGCCTATTTATTTTATTAAGGGTTTGATTGTTTGATTCTCGATTCGGACCTCTATTATGCGGCTTTGGGTAGATCTAGGATAATGTGACGACAAAGATAAGTAGCGAGATACTATGCGGTTCATGTATGAGTTTGATATATGTTTCTTTTAATCAGAGTAGTCAGGCCACATTGGGAATTGTCATGTGTCGATATTAGAACGGAACTCAGGTAGGTTTGATAAGTTCTGGGAATGGTACGTGGACGAACGTTGGTCATGATATGCTCTTAAAAGCGGTGAGCTGTGAATATGCCCTTAAAAGCGGTGAGCTAGGATCATTGGTAGAAGACATTAATATGTGGCAATAGATTGATATGCCTTGTTGGAAACGTTGTGTCCCTGTAATGCGGTGAGCTGTGTAATATGCCCTTAAAAGCTGGGGATGGACTAACGTGGAGTCCATGACATACGGTGAGCGGTGAGTATGCTCTTAAAAGCGATGGACGAAACAAGAGTTTATCCCTAGAGTTAAATGATTGAGTCTGTTCATTCAGTCAGAGTATGTTGATTATCGGTCTTTGAGTAACAAGACGTCAAGGGTTGGTTAAAGACATTGAGTAAAAAGGATAAAGATAGTATCATAGTGGCATTTAACTTGTGTAATCATAAACTTGTTATATTCTTCAAGTAATTGGTACCTTCTCAGTTTATACTCACTCAACTCTCAGTAAGCTCACGGCCTTTATGCCTGGACTTTCCCCGTCCAGACTATCATGTACCTTATTCTGCAGGTGATAGAATCTACAACGATGGCTACTATCCGGGAGGAGAATACGCAGGAGATGGCCCCACTAATGACGCTTATGCCGGAGAGGATTACTACGTTGATATTTACGTCAGCTGAAGATCTGGAGATAGTTATTAGTTTGTTATTCCTGTTTAGACTATTTTGTTATATTTGGTACTTGGGCATATGTTGCTTCCAAACCTTATATATTTTTGATGTGGCTCGATTGTTGTAATAACTCTGATGTTGGTAATATATTGTGTTCCTTTATATTACAGTGGGTTGATATTTCTGTCAACTAGAATTGCATGGTGTGGAAGTTAGTGACATTCACTAGTCATTCCCTATGGATCCATAAAGGAAATTTATTTTTCTCTATTTATGCTATTCCGGGGCTTGACAATATCTTCAAAACTGATCTCGTGCGCTGGGTTGTGGGCATACTTCCTTAGCATGCTGATTGACACGACTTAGATTGTGTGTGGTCTTACGAGTACGTCCATGTATAGATGGTCGGGTCGAGTAAAAATTGTTGAGACCTGGTCGTATCCCAAGGAACGGGGTTAGGGACAGAATATTCTAGATTGAGTCCTAAAAGAAATGCAAAAGATGATGTCTTGAAAGTAGAGGTTCTAACAATCCTACTGTATTCAAAGCTTGACTAAATAAATTAAAATGGATTAATAACTAAGTTAAGCATAAATAAGTAATGTGATTTCAAAATATATGAAAAAAGTGTTGGGAACATTTGAATCTACATTGTGCCAACCACTACCATTTTTCGACATTAACGTACGACTGGGGCTTCACCTTTTTAGTATTCCTTATTTCGAAAACGATTAAATTAAGAAACCTGGACACTAGTTATGTGAACTTGACATAACTAGTGGTTGGATTACTTTACTTACTATGAAAAACTAAAATAATGTCACAGCCCGGTCCCACAATAACGGAACCGGAGCCCGTGACACGCCACCGAGGCTAAACCAATTCATTAACGTTCCCAAAATTTGGTTTGAAGAACACACGCAGCGGAAAAACAAAACACATTTTAAACCAGAGGTTCAGTCGACTGGGTCGGGACCCTCAGTCGACTGAAGAAGGCAGAGAGTTTTTAAAAGAGTTTAATAGCAATTCCAGTCGACTGAGACTAGGGTCAGTCGACTGGGCCTCCAGCTTTCGGTCGACTGAATCAGGGACCAGACGACTGAATCAAGCAGAAACAAAATAAACATATTAACCTACAGAGGTCCAGTCGACTGAGGCAGGGCACAGTCGACTGCTTTTACCATAATAAGAAGCAGTAGCTAGCAGGCACAGGGGTTCAGTCGACTGAAGACTGGACCAGTCGACTGCTCCCCTGGCAGCAGCCCAATCTACATAATTTCAAGTTTTAAAAGCTTCCTAACTTTCACCAATGATCAACCATTCAATCCAAACTCAATCCAAAGTAAACCTAGCTGTATTAAAACATTTCTAAAGCAGGATTACAACATGCCACTAACTATTACAATGGTTTAAAATCCATTCTTTCATACGAAGTTAAACATAAGTTAAAACGATAAAAATTCTATTTACAACATCCTATTGTCTCAAAACTACAAGGTTAACATTAAAGTTGCCTTCTAAAAGAACTCCCAACCCACGTACTCACTTCTGCGATTCCTCGCCAGCATTAACACCTGAAATGGTAATTTGAATAACCACAAATATTCGATTGGTTTAAGCTAAATCTTAGTGAATAAATCAACATATGTACATGAATGATAAACATGTCCGCATTCACATCTCTACATTTCATACTAGTCGCCGGAGAATCACGTGCCCGTCTACCCAATCCGCGACTCCTCGCCAATAAGTCCACGCGAAAGGGTAAGACCCACTATTTTTCTCTTCAATCATGCGACCTTAATGCCTATATTGGCTCCACAAAATGGCACGGTGACCACGTGCTCCTTCTGACCCAAATAAGCAACTTAACATGCTAAAATACATATCACCATACTCGCGGTAATCAAAACATATCACCATGCTATTGGGCCTACTTATCAATATAAATGCCCAATATAAACTACACAAGATATCTCTATGAATTAATACATGCTATTCAAACATAACATGAGTACATGCAAGAAATCATTCCAAAACATAGTTGAATCACTCACCTCCGATTTACGTGCTTAAAATACGATCCAAAAAAAACCCGTGCACAAAGAACGTGCAGAAGTCCATCTAGAAAAATCCCTATGGATTAAAGTTCCATTTCTCAACTTTTATAAAAAATTCTAGAAAACAACTTTTCAGAAAACTTAGCCAAACAGGCCCTAATAGGTATCAAAACGAAGCTCTTACCTCGAGAAGCTCGAATATGAAATATGGGAGAAAACAGACTGACAGAAGGTCGTCGTTTGGCGTCGCAAAGCTTGAAGCAACTAAATCTCCCTCTAGCCTCCTCTTGGAATTTAGGTTAGAAGTTATGAAAAATATCTCATCCATCTCTATCTATATATAGGCAACACTCTCAGGAATTACGTTTACCTCCCCAAGAGTTTCCAAAACTCCTAATTAGTCTCTGAAACTTTCTATACAGCTTATTCATAGCTTTACGAGTGAAACTTCGAAATTATAAAAGTTTTTGACTAAGTTTCGTTTGGTCGCTAAAACACGAATTTCTACATGACGTTTCCGAAGTTGCTAATTAGCCTACCAAATTAATAGTGTGTTCATTCGCCCTTACTAGGATACTAAATCTAACAACAGAAATAAATTCTAAAACAGAAAATAATACATATATTGAAATACACAGGTAAACATTTATTTTCAGATAAACATTTAAAATGTTCCACAATGACCGTCTCATACTCGGAGAGACGTCACAACAACAAATCCTCAATCACCACAGTTTCAAAGGGTTCTCTAATACAGACACCCAAATCAACTCGTGAGTCAAAACTCACCCAAATATGTGCCAAAAGACACGCCACATCACATTATCTTGCACGACAATGAAATGCAAAAGCAATAACACAAATGTGGGTATTATAAATAATAACCAATTAAAACTATGAACTACAATAAACAAATCAAGTATAGGATATTCAATGTGTTCATCATGCATGTTCATTGAGTCAATTGGCCAAAAGACTTATATTTCAAAATCTGTTTGCAATTTGAACTTGAAAAGATCAAATTAGGTTTAGTTTTTGAAATAAAAGTTACTGGAATACTATAAAGGTTCTGTCCAAGACATAAACTTACCAATCGATTGCCATAGACAGCAATCGATTGGTCTGGAATGTCTTCCATCGATTGGTATAGGTACCAATCGATTAGCTTAGATTCTATGTCAATCGATTGGGTTCTATATCCAATCGATTGGCATAGAATTTCATATAGATTCATGGCAGTGGCTGGGAACAATGTTTCATCACATTGTTCCCAACCAGGATTCTAAGTTAGCATTATTTTAAATACAGAAACATGAATATTGAATAACAAATTGACAGAATATGATTTAGATATGAGTTTAAATACTAACTAGAAATTGCAATGGTGATTCAAACTTGAACTTAACATAATACAATCACTAATCTCAAATCAATGATGAAAAAATATAAAGAAAACCTAAATTGAACAATGAAAACAAAATGTATGATCTCAATACTTGAACTTGTTTACAGATTGGAAGATAAATCTTCAATTGAAAACCTACAAAACAAACAACAATGAACCAACCCCTCTCTCTTCTCACTCATACCTATTTATACTACAATACTCCTCAGTTAGAGGTGACCACGTTCATACCATAACGGATGGTCGTCATTATTTACCTTGATTTGCTGGGATTCTACTCCATTAAAGAGGTTTTACTGCCAGTTCTTGCCAATCGATTGGGTCTGAGGTCAATCGATTGGTGTAAATACCAATCAATTGCTCAGAGATGGCAGTCAATTGGTTTGGAAGATTTATCAATCGATTGCCAAAGGATGGCAATCGATTGGAACTTGGATTTTAACTTTGAAATATCCTCTTTGTTTCTGCACTATCCCTTTTTCAACCTGTTGATAATTCGGCTTCTAGAACCTGCATAAAACAATACTAAACACAACAACATACCAAGGAAATACATCATTGCATAAAAAGATAGATTAAAACACAAGTGCAGGTAAAACTAGAGAAATGGGGCTAAGATCGATCAATTTTTACTCTTTATTGGGCTAGTATTTTACAAAAACCAGCCCTCATCACTAATGTAGAAAACGTTCCAGGATCTCAAATGGTCCGATGAATCGTGGTGATAGCTTGCCTCTCTTCTGTCTGAATCTAACGATACCTCGAGCTGGCGAAACTTTGAGTAATACATGATCTCCAACTACGAACTCTAGGTCTTTGCGACGTTTGTCGGCATAGCTCTTATGTCTAGACTGAGCAGTCTTCATCTTCTCTCGTACGATTTGGATCTTCTCGCTGGTTTCTCGGACCATCTCAGGCCTGAGTAGTTGAGTATCTTTGACTTTGGCCCAACATAGCGGCGATTGGTAAGGTCTTCCATATAAAGCTTTGAATGATGCCATCCCTATGCTTGTTTGGTAGCTATTATTGTAGGCAAACTCGATCGATGGCAGGTGCGTCTCCCAGGAGCTCTCAAATTCAATGACACAGGCTCGCAGCATATCCTCGATCACTTGGTTGACTCGTTATGTTTGACCTTTTGTCTGTGTATGAAAAGTTGAACTTAAGTTTAATGAAGTTCCCATTATTGTCTGAAGGCTCTTCCAAAATTCTGCAGTGAAGCGTGAATCTCGATCTGATACTATTGAGACAGGTACACCATGTAATCACACAACTTGCTATAGATACATTCGGCTCAATCGTTCAACTAGGTATGTCATGCTGTAGGCGATGAAATGCGCCGACTTGGTGAGCCGATATACTATTACCCAAATAGAATCATGGTTTTGCTGTGACTTTGGCAATCCAACCACAAAATCCATGGTTATGTGTTCCCATTTCCATTGAGGAATTGGTAACAGTTGTAGAAGTCCAGGTGGTTTTTGATGTTCTACCTTCACTTGTTTGCAAACAAGACATTGTAATACTTACTCTGCCACTTATAGCTTCATTTATTCCCACCAGAAGTTCCTTTTCAAGTCTTATACATCTTGTTTCCTCTGGGGTGAATAGTTATCCTTGACTTGTGCGCTTCATCTAAAATATTCTTTTTGAGACTACCATCATTTTGGTACATAGAGTCTACCTTTGCATCTCAATGCTCCGTCCATACTGATACTCTATAATTTTGGTTCCTTTGCAGACATCTTAGTAAACCATATCTTCAAATCCTCATTTAGCTGTTAAGCTTCCAAGATACGGCTGATGAGAGTCGGTTGCACGACAAGACATCCAAAGTGTTGTCCTTCTCCTGATTTCACTAGTTGGAGGTCGAATCTAGCTAATGTCTTCAATGCTCGCCATTTTAAATCAAAATTAAAGCAATCAAAAGGCAGGGTCTTTGGCTTAATATGTCCACTATAACATTTGCTTTACTCGGATGGTATTGCAAAGAGAAATCGTAGTCCTTGAGTAGTTCCATCCATCTTCGTTGTCGCATGTTCAACTCCTTTTGAGAGAACAGGTATCTTAAACTCTTGTGATCTGAGAACAGATTGAACTTCTCTCCATACAAGTAATGTCTCCAAATCTCCAAGGCAAACACGATCGCAGCTAGTTCCAAGTTATGCGTTGGATAATTCTTCTCATGCAGCTTCAATTATCTCAATCTGTATGCAATAACATTCCCTTCTTGCATTAGCACAGAACCAAGTCATTGGTGCGATGTGTCACTGTAGATTATGAATCGTTCACCACTCCTGGGTATCACAAGTACTAGTGCCGAGGTTAATCTCTCTTTCGATTCTCGAAATGCATCTTCATACTTGTCACTCCATTCATACTTCCTTTCATTCCTTGTCAAGATTGTCAATGGTTCTGCGATCTTAGAGAATCTTTCCACAAATCTCCGATAATATTTAGCTAATCCAAGAAAACTTCTAACTTCATTCGCATTGGTCGGTCTATTCTAGCTCAAGACTACATTGATCTTAGATGAGTCTACAGAAATTCCAACCTATGATATCACATGTCCTAGGAATTTAACTGCCTGAAGCTAGAATTCGCACTTGCTGAACTTTGCGTATAGATTGTTGTCTCAGGGAGTTCGCAGAGTAATTTGTAGATGCTTCTTGTGTTCTCCTTCCGTCTTTGAGTAAATCAGAATGTCGTTGATGAACACTATAATGAATTGATCTAGATAATGTCTGCATACTCTATTCATTAGGTCCATGATTACTGTCGGGGCCTTGGTCAATCCAAAAGACATCACTAAAAACTTATAGTGCCCATTCCTCGTCCTGAAAGCATTCTTTGATATATCTTTCGGTCGAACTAGCAGCTGATGATAACCTGAACGCAAATCAATCTTCAAGAATATCCTTGATCCTTGTAATTGATCGAACAGGTCATCTATCCTGGGAAGTGGATATCTATTCTTAATCGTGGCCTTATTCAGCTCTTTGAGTTGATACAAAGTCATAGCTCCCCATCCTTCTTATTCATAAATAAAACTGGTGCTCCTCAAAGTGACGTACTCAGGCGAACGAAACCTAAGTCCTCAAGTTCCTAAACCTGCTTCTTCAATTCTTGTATCTCTGTTGGCACCATTCGGTACGAGGTTTTAGAAATCGGCAACGTTTCAAGTACTAGCTCAATGCAGAAGTCTATCTCTCTCTTCGGCAAAAGTCTTGAGATATCTCAAAATACATCTTCAAAGTCTTGAATAAAGGGGATCTGGTTGATAGTAAGCTCCACGCTTGAACTCTTGATCGTGGCAAAATAGCTTGCAAAGAACATGTCGCTCGACGATTGGCACTGAAATTTTATCTATAGACAACCAGGTATCGAGAAGACAATGGTCCGACTAACACAATCTAGGTTGGCACCAAACTTGGTAAGCCAATTCATTCCTAAGATCACGTCGAACTCAGACATTTACAAGACTATCAAGTCTGCCGGGAGATTTCTATCTTCTAGGGTTAAGGGACAATCCTTGCACACCTTACCTATCTTAAGAGTTAGTCCCAAAGGCGAAACGACACTAAAGGTTAGCTCAAGTACTAGGGGCACCAAACCCAAATCACGTACGATCTTAATAGCTATGAACGAACGGGCATCACTAGTATCAAAAAAAGCTCTAACTTAACTATGAAACACAACAAGTGTACCTTCCAAGTTCTGTTGTTCCTCAGCATTGTATCCTGCATTGTCAGGGATAATGGCATTCGCCCTAATCTGTCCTTACTATCCTTATTGTCCCTAGGCAGGCACTCCATAGTAGCCTTCACGAGGTGATCGGTAATCCTTGTTCATGTGGCTAGGCTTGTTACAGTTGCGACATATGAGATCATTATTACAGTTTGTCTTGGGAGCTGTGCATTACCTTGTAATGTGCCTGGGCACTCCACAGTTGAAGCATCCATCAGTGTTCTATCACTGCGCGGCGGGTTGTGCCTAAGGTGGTCCTCGTTGTTGATTTTGAGGTTGAGGAAAGTTAGTTTAGGGCTTCCTTATCCCGTTCCAAGTGCGGTTATTTCCCTGGTAGTTGTTAGTCTCGGGCTTCTATCCTTGATTGTTCCATGGTGGCTAAGCGGGAAAGTTCCTCTGTTGGAAGGTCCTGGGTGGAGGTCGATTCGCCTGTGGTCCTTGTAGAGGATAAGCCTCCTTTTTTCAAACTTAAAGCAAGATGGACAATCCCTTCAAATGACTGGCCCAGACGGCCTATCATCATGTGTCAGAGGTGTGGGTTGAGCCCTTGATGGAATCGTTTGACCTTCTTGGCGGGGGTACTATCATGTGCGGAGCAAAACGGGAAAGTCACTCGAATGTGTAGTATATTCCCTGACCGTTCAGTTCTCTTAAGCTAGGCTTAGGATATTCTTTTCTTGCTGATCTTTTTCATCCTCGGGGAAATACTTCTCGAGAAATCGAGTCTTGAATGCTTCCCAATGCATTCTCCTTGCAGCTTTGATCCCAATTGTGGCTCTCTTGGTCTCTCACCAGTCTGCGGTGGAGTAAGTCAGTTGAAATGCGGCTAGACATCTCTTGTCAACCTCGCTGCACTCCAGTGCTTCGAAGATTAACTCCAGCTCTCGTATCCATTGTTAAACTTTCCACGATTCTGCCATGCCGTCGAACTTCTCCGGTCATAGGCCACATAATTGTTCCAATAGTTTCTTATCTGTCTTCCTCGGAGGAGCAACGTGGTTGTTGTTATTGTTACCATTGTTAGCTCAATGAGTGGCATTGTTGTAAGTATCGCCAATGTGTTCCATTCATTGCATGAACACTTCAAAGACTTCGATTGGGTCCATACCCTCAGGAATGGGTGCTCCTAGTCACGCTTGATATCTCGTGTTCAAAGACTTCAAAGACTTTTGTGTGAGGTGCACCTATGAAAGATCTAACAATGAGCTGGCAATCTTCTCGGGGAAATAACCATAAAATGAAACAACAGAAGGCATACAGAAATCTAAATCACAAACATGACATAAATATAGAGATGATAATAGAGATAATCAAAAGAAACGATCTGCCATATATAAATATATATCCAAAAGATGTACCGCGGAGTACACAACAGATCATCTGTGTACTGCGTAGTACATGATCCTATACAAGATCTAGCAAAAAGATATAAACAAGACCACCACTGGTGGCTACCTATACAAAAAGGCTATGGTCAATAGCTGTCTATGTAAGCATCAAAAGTAAGTGAACAACATGTCCTGAAGTTGAAAAGCAAAAGTCTAAGTCCTAAAGGTCCTGGACTCAAAAGCCGTCCACGTTAGATCCATAGATAGAAGCCTCATCCTCTGTGGCAATCTTGGACAACTCATCATCCTCGTCCATGTCATCACCATTCGTCATGTCCTCATCATCCATCAAAATCTCCTCAGCTAGCTCGGGTCCATTATGCTCCATAACTCCTAAATCTCCCACATTGGCCATATCGGCATGGGCCGCATCCAATGCAACTGCAAGTGCCTCAGCCTCTGCCATAGCATGTGCTAACTCTACTGCTCCTATCTCAAATCCATAGGGATGTGCAACCATCTCTACAGCCTAGTCGGTTGCCAGCTGTGCTATCACGCCACATGGTAAGACTAATACCACAGGGTCATCACCTACATCATCTATTGCTATCTCTCCTCCATCGGGTAAACCTCTGCTAATACAATATCCATACTAATTAGCACATCCATACCAGTTGGGTCCTCGGGGTCCTTCTCCGGATCATACTCTGGTTCCTCGTCGTCAGTGTCCTCATCTTCCTCATCCCCCATCTCCTCATCTTCATCCTCCAGCTCATCATCGTCATTATCCTCCTCATCTTCTGGATCCTCCTCCTCTCGGTCCTCATCTGCTGGGCGTGCATCAGCTATATCCTCCTTTAGTAAGGGTGGAGGTGTCTGTGATGGTGGCTTCCTCAGGGGAGATGGGGGCACTACTCTAACCCCTGTAAGTAAAGCCTGATATAACCCACGGTCTAGTAACATCTATAGTGAGTCATCCTCAATGCATCAGAAGGTGTCCTTGTGGTAAATCATTTCTTGACATATCAGCTCTAGATCCTGGGTCCCAAATCTCTGCTGCTCAATCCACATATCTTGCTCTGTCTCTGCGATGGCTCTTTGCCTAACCTTCCAGGCATAGTACTATGGATCTGCTGGCTCAATATTGCCTGCATACACGTAGTGTCCTCCAAACTCATCTGGAATAAACAATGTCGGTGGTGCCATGCTACCCGAAAAGAGACTATTTTAAGTCAAAACTAATCTTAATACTCATCCATAAGGATCTCAAGGGTCTAGGACCAGATGGTGTGGGACAATCAGTAAGTGAAAAAGGTATACCCTAGCTCTGATACAAAAAATCCTGTCATGCCTCTGAATGGCAAAAATAGAGAAAAATAAATTTCTTTTTGGGTCCATAGGGAATGACTGGTGAAGTCACATGATTGTCCACACCACGCAGTACTAAGAAACATAAAGGATAAAGAGATAACAAAAATATAATCTAGGTTCTGGTTAAAACAAAACTTAATGTCAAAGGAAGTTACTAGCTATTACAATTAGAGTTTTGAATCAAATAAAACATAAGTAAGTTACATTGTTAAGGCAACACATGCCTGATTATAGAAAGGTCCGAGAATAGTAAAGATAGATAACTACAGTATATCATAATCTTCAATTGGCATAGGTATAGTCCTCAGTGTAGTAGTCTTCATCCGCCTGATTGCCCTCAGGGAAATCCTCCACAGGAACGTCATCACCACCATAACAGTCCTCGCCTGCAGGTGTGGATATCGGCATTTGGGCCCACTTTTGTTTAAAACAAATTTCAAAACAAATATCAAGAGTCACCACTTAATTTTTTAAGGAAAATTAAGAAACCATTTTAAAAGCGAACCGATCTTTTGCGAAACCAAAGATAAACCGGGTCTGGGGATTATGAAATGAAAGGGGAAGGAGCCCGGCGGACTAAAACACCCCCTTTCATCCTCTCTCGTGATTGGCCTCTATTCAACATCCTTTTTAATCGAATTGTTAATCTAAGCATGCCCTCAACTAATACATATGTATATATACATTACAAAAGCATGTCAAAAAGGGTGCAAGATTGCTAACGATAAAATAGCATCCAAAACCAAGTAATTCGATTAGCAAACAATATGATATGCAATAGGGAACTATAGAAATTACCTGGAATCTCGCCGCGAATATTAAATGTGTGATGCATGCAAGAAAATAAAACCTAAGAAAAGGTCTCTAATCACATATACACATAAAGCAAGACCTAATCTAAGGTGTCGCACATGGAGTCGAAAATCAATTAAAATCAAAGAAGTAAATTAAACTAGAGGAGGGTTGAGAAATTGTACCTCAAAAGCGCTACAAAATAAAGATTAGTACACATGCTTCAAACAAGATATCAAATAATCCATCCTAAACTTCTAGATTAAATCTATCAAACATGGAAAGAATTGACCTATTTATGGATTCCTTCTAATTAGTTGAAAACATATCACCTCTATAGATATGTAAGTCTCAACTAGGAGCCAATGTAATGTCCATATAGTGGTAGTATAATCCCAACATGATTATAAGGAACTCACAACTAGGTTCAATTAGAGACAAATTAACCTAAAGTTAGATCCCAACTATAAGTATCAATATACATGGATGAATGCATGGATATAAACAAGAATGAGATATGAACTAATCATTGATTTGGATCATTTAACCTCTGGATTTAAGTCCAATTAATCATTATTAACACATAGTTTCAAGTCTTAGGTCATAGAAAAAAAAATTGAATCATCATTTACAAAGTTTATTAAAACTGTGACAGAGTTTCAGAAATTATAGAGAGCAGACTATACTTTAAAAAAAAGAAATAAAATACTTCCAACTGTTGGATCTTAATGATTTTTGAGTATGTTAAGCCTCTGTAAGTCTAGTTTCTAACCCAAAAAGATTATCAAAGATCCAACGGTTAGATCTCTAGGAATAGGGAAAACACTAGACATCACTCAGGAATATGCAACTCTCTGTCCAGAGTTTTTGTATGATTTTCTAAAAATAGTAAACAAATGAGAAACACTTTGATCTTTTTAGGGTATCTCCCTAACACATTGAGATACTTAGAAAAAATTATTTGAGGTTAAGAAAACTTTATTAAGGCTCTGATCTACTCATTTTAAAATGAACTTACTGTTCTAAAGCTTTGGACAAAGAGCAACCTACTCACAAATCATAAAGCCAAACCATCCTAAGTATAAGATTTCACCAAGGCAAAGGTCCTAATGATACATATATGAGTTATTAACAATCTCCAATTGGTCTCATTCAATTCCCATGGACCATGATTTAATTAAAAATCTTTGATCACAGTGGGTTCATGAATTCATTGCACCAATACCAACATTTGAGTCATAAAAGTTATAAAGTCAATCCCTCTCTCAAGTTGATGATCCTTGAGGGATATGAACTTATTATATCATATTCTCCTCTCAAATTAATGGTCCTTGAAGATTAGATATAACCAAATCCACATGAACCTTCATAGAATATATATAAAGCACTCTATGAGATTTCAAATTGAAGGGTCCAAGTCATGAATTGAAACTTGAACCCAATCAATCATGTGTGGATAAAACTATGATCCACCTTATTCTCCATATAAATCATAAGATTATAGGGGACTAGAGGATCAAACTCAAGAGGATCCAATGAGATATTAAAGATCTCATGGATTTCAAAAAGAAAATATAAACAAAAGGAAGTAGAATCAAAGTTTATTTGAAAAATTCAAGTGAAATTTCTTTTTACAAACTAGTTTTATTTTAAACCCAAAGCTTTATTTAGATCCAAATCAATGAGAGAAACAAAAAGAAATTCACTCACAATTCTAGTGGTGTGTGATGAAATGAGGTAGGAAGAGACTTTTTGAAAATGTGTAAAGATCCTAGATCTATGAATTGTGATTGAATTATTATATATATATATATATATATTGATTTGAAGGTTTTACCTATAGACCTTCTCAAAATTTATAGAGATGTTAAATTCCTCAAGCTTTTCATCTTCTTCTTCCTCAAGCTTCAAGCTCCTTCAATGGTGATTTGATGGATTGTATGAATTGGGTAGAGTTTGGTGGGGTTTTGGTTATGAGATTTGGTAGAGTCTCTCTCTATATATTCTTCTCCTCTAAAACTCTCTCAATATATTTCTATATATAATTCAAGTGTCCAACCTCACAAAATGAGAGAAAATTGTTTTTTTTATAGACTTTCATTATCTTAGGGGGCTAAGATAAGGGTAGATAGGTCAATTTGGGGTGGGTTAGGAATATTCTATGACATCTCTAACTCTCCATGGCACTTCTATGTAATTCCAAGAAACTTGAAAAGCATTTAAGTTGGCTAAAATAAAGGAACATTCTAGAGCATCTTCAAAGCACATGGGAGATTAGTTTCCAACAAAGGGCTCTTTGGGTATTTACTTTAGATTAGGAATATGCCAAGGAATCTCTAACTCTCCAAATCACATGGATACTTTCTTTTATTATTTTCCTTTTCTTATATATATATATGTATGTATAGACACATTTTTCATTTTAAATCTAAATTAATCATATGAGTCACCAAATAGTATATATATATATATATATATATTTTAATCTAAAAAATATAGGAAACAATGTTATTTTTAGAAAATATCATTATTTTTATTAGTCAATCTATTCCATTTTTTTTAAGAAAGTAACCCATGATCCAGTGAGCTTGAGACAGATGGTCAGTGATTGGCCAAATCTAGGGGTATTAGGAGCAAGGTTTGGGAACTTGAAGTTTTTCAGAAGTCGAAGTGATGAACTTGAAGAAAATTGTCGGGACATTATTCATCATTGATTTCTAAAGATAAATCCTCCTAAGTTTAATAGTTCGGTCAAAATTGGGGTGTCTACAGTTTGCCCCTCTTCGGCAGAGCTTGTGAAGCAATACGTATCACAAGTGAATGTCGACGGCTGTGTGAAGACAAGCCTTTGACCGAGCTATTGAACTTAGGTAAAAATAAAATGCGTTGCAAAAACAGTCACGGAGACGGTCGGTGCTTCGTGCTCGATGGTGAACTGCCTACGTATCCAATCGGGAATCAGACCAAGACGTAGTTCGGGTAAGGGACAATACCTAAGCACAAATAATCACATGGATGAATGCACCTATCCTGTTGTGATGCACATGCTCAAGCAGTGCTTCATACTTTCATGCAATATAGATGCAAAGATCCAAAATCATGTAGTTTCTGATGATATGAATGTTTTCTATGCCTTACACTGATATGCATTGATGAGATGATGATTTTAATGAAATCTGCTAAATAGATGGGTTTTCTGTGCTTAATTCTCTGGTGTTTTCCAACAATCATCTGATCGACTGATGCGCTTCGCGCCTTATACCCCAATGTTGTTTCAGGAAATGAGCTATTTGAAAAACTGAGATGTGCTCCGCGCCCTATACCTCGGTGTCTTATCAAGAACTGAGTTGTTTGAAAGACTAAGATGCGCTTTGCACCTTATACCTTGGTGTCTTCCAAGAATCATCAGATTGACTGAGATGCGCTTTGTGCCTTATACCGCAGTGTCGTCAATAATCTGTGCTGATTGCTTCACAATATTCTATGATGTTTCTCGGTATTTCACAGTGTTTCATGGTACTTCACGGTGCTCTATAGGTGGTGACTTATTTCAACAGTTAAGGTGATTGCAATGACTTATTCCAACAGTCGAGGCAATTTCTTTGAAGTGACTTATTCCAACAGTCAAGGTGTTTGCTCTGAGGTGACTTAATTATCCAACAGCCAAAATTCATTTGCACTGACTTATTCCAACAGTCAAAATTCATACGCATTGAAAAATTCATTGACTTATTCCAACAGTCAAGATTCATCGATAGTGACTTATTCTAACAGTCAAAGTTCATATGTATTGAAAAATTCATTGACTTATTCCAACAGTCAAGATTCATCGATAGTGACTTATTCCAACAATCAAAATTCATATGTACTGAAAAATTCATTGCCTTATTCCAACAGTCAAAATTCATATGTATTGAAAAATTCATTGACTTATTCCAACAGTCAAGATTCATCGACACTAACTTATTCCAACAGTCAAAATTCATATGTACTGAAAAATTCATTGACTTATTCCAATAGTCAAGATTCATCGACAGTGACTTATTCCAATAGTCAAAATTCATATGTATTGAAAAATTCATTGACTTATTCCAACAGTCAAGATCTACTCGTAATGACTTATTCCAACAGCTAAGACGTTATCTAGATAATGACTTATTCCAACAGCCAATATCTCTTCGTAATGACTTATTCCAATAGCCAAGACGGTATCTAGATAATGACTTATTCCACCAACCAAGATCTCTTAGTAATGACTTATTCCAACAGTCGACATTCCTTGACTTATTCCAAAAGTCAAGATTCATTTGCACTGACTTATTCCAACAGCCAAGATGTTATCTAGATAATGACTTATTCCAACAGTCAAGATCTCTTCGTAATGACTTATTCCAACAGCCAAAACGGTATCTTAGATAATGACTTATTCCAACAGTCAAGATCTCTTCGTAATGACTTATGCCAACAGCCAAGACGATATCTTAGATAATGACTTATACCAACAGTCAAGATCTATCTGCATTGACTTATTCCAACAGTCAACATTCATCCTCATTGACTTATTCCAACAGTCAAATCTTTTTGCAATCATCTGATGCTTAGTCTCAGCGAGGCTTCAACTATCTCTACAATCATCGGGTCAATTTAATCGACTGATGCTTGGCTCAGCGATTCTCAAACTATACTTTGCTATTTCAACAGGATGCCGCTTGACTCAGCGAGGCTCAACCAATTTTTCAAATAATACCGATGATTTCATACTCAACTCGGCTTATGTTGCAGCTTGACTAATACAGTAATAGTATTCAAAACTTCTGCTCGTATACTCCTCTGAATGCTTTCGAAGATTTTAACAATTTAATTTTGAAAACTCATTATTAATCACTTCGAACCCACACATTTAAGATCATGACTGACTCGATGACTAATAGATATTGACGTAGGATGACAAACACACTTGACCCCGAAACAAGATTTTTGAGGAAAGAATTCAACTTGCCATGATTTAATGCACTTTTGTCATGCCTGATGTATCTCATTACTTGTCATGTTCTCTTCTCATCTTACCGTGATAGTACTCAACTGATAAAGTTATGATTTTGAAAATGTTTCCTCATTGATCTAATCAACATTTTGCTTTTTTCCAAAGTGTGCTTTAAATTAGTGCCTTAGCTCAGAGAATAAAAGACGATTCATTTCAAATCTTTTCTAAAACATACTTGACGACTTAGGACTTGCCCTTACTTGAAAAAGGTATTGGCAAACAAAGTTTTCCCCTAGTTTATAGGGGACTTGGAGGCTTACTTTTAGGATGAATGGGACTTTTGGGCAAATACAGCTTGCCTATACTTTAAAGATGTGATAGGGATCACACAAACTTATCTCAATGGGTTTTGAAAACATGGTGGCACAAAGATATCATAAGTGCGTTCGTTCATAGCTTAGAAGCAGTCATCATGAATAGGGTGGGTGAGGTAGGATGTCCCAATACTGATGGGCAAATAAAGTTTGCCCCTGATTTGGCAATATAAATGTGACTTTAAGCAAACGCGAGTTTGCCCCTAGTCTGAAAGAATTGAACCAAAGGTGCAAAGGTTGGTATTTATGGACCGAGAGCCAAGTGAGGCTCGCCTACTTATCTCCGAGTGGGAATCAAGTCCAAAGTAGTTCGGACAAGGCCTGAAAGAAAGATGTCATGAGCTGGCAAGGGTGATGACCGAACTGGGTAGGTTGCCTACGTATCCCCGAGTAGGAATCAGGTTGAACGTAGTTCAAGTACTCTGGAGATTTTGAAAGAATAGGGCTTCAAAAATTGGTGGGCTTTTCGAGCCATGTTTTCATTCTGGTCTAATGAGTGCTCTTTCTTGGGCCTGTTTTTCTGAAATGGGTTCCTTGTGGCAGTCCTTATGTATGATTATGAACTACTTTTTTTTTTGTTCTTTTTCCCCTTTTCTTCTTCTCTCTTTCTCTTTTTTTTTTTTTGTGGCGGTTGATTCTTTTTACCTTTTCTCTAGCCAGTCAACTTTGCTCCTCTCATGATACATCGTGTTTTGATTACACTCTTATGTACTCTCAAAACAATATCAACCCTTCAAATTTTTATTTGTTTATTTGGGCTTATTCAAAGATACCTCTTTATTTGTTTTGGCCCATTTAGCCTCTAAATACCTCACTGATGCTTTCAAAATTCTATCTTCGAACTTTTTCTTTGCTTAGCACAACTCAAAGCCCCGAGATAATTCATATGATAATGATATTCATCGAAGTATTCATGAATTCTCAATGTTCTTCGTTCACTCTTCACCTTTTTTGATTTGATTTTTTTAATATTATTTTTCTTCATCTTCCTCCCATCATCTCTTATGATTTTGACTGGCTAGGATCCGATTTTGAATCAACACGCATTTTATTCATGCTCTAACTTTTGTCTAGGCGCCCTTTCGGGTTTTCATCCTAGCGAGCCCCCCTTTTATTTCCTCTTTCTTTTTTTGTTGTTTTTTTTATGGAGAAGAAGTTCATTTGAAATGCTTGGCTACCATCAAGGACAGAGTCTGTATAACTTTCAATTGGACAATTTTGCATGGCTTGTAATTGGATTGGGTTCATACTTTTAGGCTTAGTGGGCTTTTAAATGGGGAGAAAATGGATTAGACAAGTTTCAAGGTACTATCCAGTATGTCTTTATAGGATTTGAGCAAAAGCATCTTTAAATTCTTAAAGTAAGACAAATCAATTCTTAGCTTTCTTCAATGTTAGCGAAAAATTGACTTCGATCTATTCAAGATTTTTTTATGCAAAAAATCATTAACAGAGTAATTTCCACAATAATCCAAGATGCGATATTTTCAGCTTAGTGATTCAGTCACTCATGACTAAGTGCATTAGATTAAGCAAAACGAGATTTCATTCCAAGATAAGAATTTTTTTCTCGACATGGACTTAGTACAACTCAATGATAGATAGACAGATAGACTCAATCAAAAGACTGAACTTGGAAAACACAAAACATACTCGACTTGACCAACTTGACTTCTCCTCAAATGGAGTGTCACTGTGACTCGCTTATTTTCTTTTTTCTTTTTCTTTTTCTTTTTTTTTTCTTCTTTTTTTTTTTCAATAAAAGCATCCATGTTGGTTTCAACATCAGTCGTTCTAAACATCATCACTTCACCGTCTCATCTTTGGCTCGTCTGGTGTAATGATCCCTTACTCAATTAAATCTTAAATTTCATGCCTCAGCCTCAAACAACGGTCAGTATCATGTCCCATGCCCTTGATGGTAAGCACAATACTTGTTCACATTATATCTCGACGGGATGGGGTCAAGTATCGCCCTTGGATCCAACTTCTCTAAATACCCCTCTTCTAACATTCTCTCCAATGCCAAGCTCAATGGTATATTCAAATCAACAAACACCCTATGCTCTCTTGGCGAGCCATGATTGGACCTTGATTGATTGTTTCTCGTAATAGAAATATTTTGACATTGGCCTTGCCGCCGAAATAACCTTCTCGATTGGTTGAATGATGAATAAGGTGCTAAGGCATTGACATCTGGCTCATGATGATTGTTCTGGTATACCGGTCCCTTGGGCTTATTTCCCTGATTATCTCTTATGATTATCCCCTCTCTGATAGCATCTTCAATTCTTGTTCCCACATCGAAAACCTCAGCAAAAGTGTTTATAGATTGGAACCTCATCCTCTCTTGGTAAACTGGCTGCAGGTTTTTCATTAACATTCTGATTTCTTCTTTTCTGATGGCCTTTGAACCATCTTAGCTGCCTTTCCTCTACATCTACTCAAATACTCAGTAAACGACTCTTTGTATTCTTGCGTAGTCGTCTCCAAGTCCCTCACGGTCACATTAAGTTCGTGATTATACTCGTATTGAGCTATGAACGACTTGACGACCTCTTCCCAGATCCTGGTCTTGCTAGGCTCTAACGTAAGGTACCACCACTACAAGAAAAAAGACTTTTTATGTCACTTTTAGAATTATTTTTATGTCACTTTTATTTTGAGTAACATAATTATTTCTCGCTTGTGCTTTTTATGTCACTTTTTATGTAGTTATGTCACTTTTTTTTAAAAAAGTGACATAAAAACGTTATTATTTATGTCACTTTTTTAAAAAAAGTGACATAAATAATAAAGTTTTTATGTCACTTTTTAAAAACCGACATAAATAAAAACGCGGTGGCAATTTCGTTAATAAATCATTTTATTTTTATGTCAGTTTATGTAAAAAGTGACATAAATAACGACATACCCTATTTTTTTTATGTCACTTTTTTGGAAACCGACATAAGCATTTTTTAAAAAGTGACATAAAAGAAAAATTATGCGCGCGGGAATTAAAAAGTGCAGAACCTTTTCAAGTCCCTCTCTCTTTGCAAATAGTGAAGATCAAACACACGAAGAAGAACATTATCACTTTTCCTTCGAGTTCTGCAAGGTCTGCAAACTCAATCACGATCAAGGCCGATGCTACAATTACTTCCCAAACCCTAGCCTTCTTCGCCCCCAACACAAGCTCTCTGACGTCCTTTTCTTCCTTAAAAACCCTAGCCTTCGTCGCCCCCAACACGCTTCTCGCATTCGACTCTGGTGCGTGTTCTGCGATTCCGACATTGATGAGCTCGATAGCTCATTTGCTTGGTAAGCAACTCCATTGGCACTAACCACAGCCCACTGGTGACGGTTCACATCAACGGGGTAGCGTGTCATCAGGCGGCAGCAATTCAGCCTCCGGTCTTCGTTTTCGTCTCTGAGGAACGTTAGCCCATCTTCTTCAGGTAAAACTTCTCTTTCTATCTACTTTCTTGTTATATAGATTATAGATATGTGTGTATATATGTATGTTGGTTCTTGAAAAGCTGATAATCGCAACTGCCTGTTGATAGAAATTAGGTATGCTCGTGTAATTTGGGGCTCGCTCTTTATTAACATGAACGTGCAATCATGTACTAATAATTTCCCTGATTGTTGTTTTGGAATTTGAATATGAAATTGGGCACTAGTGCCATTTAGGAATTTTGTTCTTTTTGTCTATGTTTATAGTTGATGCTTGATGGGTTTTGTTGAAATTATTCAAACCATTTTTTTAACATTTACAAAATATCAGAATCACATACAAATCCTGTCTGTTTCTCGTTATGCATTTATTTCACTCTAAACAACACATCCAACTTGTTAACAAAATCCGCCATCATCACATAGCGTATTCTTAATCATAACCCTGTGGTTTGAAATGATTTGGATGAATCTAGTAAATGCATAGACAAAATAGTCGATATGGCGGAAATTTTCCATTTAATTTTGAAGGCACTATCTATATAGTTTGTTTTGCCCTTCACTTTACTAATGATATTGGAAATGTATTATTTTGTTTCTTTTTACACTTTTTTGGTTGAATTTTTTGATACATCTTAATTATTTCTCCATTTTCTCCCACTTTTATATGTTTATTCCTCAAAAACTAGGAATAGGTGGACTCCTATTGTTGTTGGATTAATGTTAGGCTATTGTTTGTTTTTGACAGGGGAAAAATAGACCATTGAGTGGGCCATGCATTTGAGAGTAGCGCACTATATAGCTAAAGCGTTAGACTATTGTAGCACTGAAGGACATCTCTTATACCATGACCTGAATGCCTTTAGAGTCCTCTTTAATGAGGTGTTCTAAGTCATCTTTGTCTTTAGTTTTGATTTTGAATTTTTTTTGTCAATTTTGTTTGTTTGCTATACTTCCTAGAATTTCACTGCCGTATGGGATGATATCTTGTGCTTGAATGGACATTTGTAAGATGGTGATCCACGTCTTTCATGTTTTGGGTTGGTGAAGAATAGTAGGGATGGGAAAAGTTATAGCATAAATTTAGCCTATTCTCCTCCAGAGTATCTAAGAAACGGTAATTTCTTAGCTTGAATACTTTCTTAGCCTATTCTCCTCCGATTAATGTTTGCCGGAACAAAACTTCCTTCATGGTTGTGCTCAAACCGCTTGGTTGGAAAGCCCTATACACATTCGGATGTGGCTATGGGTGTTTCTTGTGCCATCAAACTTATCAAACACAGGCATCTTGAACCCGGCAGGTAATACTTCGCAAACCCCTTCATACAACCCTTCTAATTCTAGCAGGTAAGTGTCAACTCCATGGACCTTTTGAACTACCCTTTCTAGTTTCTCCACTTTCTCGGTCATTCGTTTCTCTTTCTCGGCCCTTTCTTTTTCTAACCTTTCCTTTTCTACTCTCGGTGCTTCAACCCTTTCTGGATCATCGAACCAATCCTCCTCCCTGACAGGCGGAGGAAGATCGACAACTGGTGGGTCAGCTATGGGTGGCTGTCGTGCCATTGTTTCCATCATAGTCATCATCCTAGTCATCTGCCCTGCCTGCTGTTCCACTATGGCCCTCAATTCTGCTATCTCTCTTGCATTTGCTTCTTGTGCCATTTTTCTTCTGGCTAACCTTGCAGTGGAATCTCTGTACCAGACTGTGCTTGTAGCTGATTCTATCTCTTACCTACAACCACATTTTATTCTTTTTTAATTTATTTTCAAAAAAAGAAATTTCCTTTATTTTATTATTTATTTGCATATGCTTTAAGAGATTTTCATGAATGGTCCATATGTCACACGGATGCAATGCATGTGTGCGTGTGTGCCTATTCTATATGCCAAAGAAAATAACATTCTAATCCTAACACATAAATAAGCACATAAAATCCTCACCCATGTCAAGTGTGCCAATTCCTTTTTTCATTGTGATCCTCATTACCCTTTTAAAGGTTGGTCATTAAAAAAGCTTTGAAATTTATTTAGAAAGATTTTTCTTAGATGATAGAATCTTTTGAAAACAATATCGTGCTCGCGCGGCCCGCTTGCGCAACCTGTGTAAAAATCAAAGTTGCGTATTTCAGTATACTGAGGATCCCCACGTGAACGAAATTGCCTAATTACGTCCAGACTGTAAAATATAGCAGTTTCAGTGCAAATAGGTTTAGGAAAGTCTCCAAACTTGCTCCAAATCTATATATATCCTATTGTAAATCAATGTTTAGGTTACACACCATATAGACATTATTATATACAACAATATACACAGCCATTGAAGGGAGGAAAGCAAGGAGAAGAAGAAGAAGACCAAGGATTTCCATGCCCTCCTCCATCAACCTTTTGCCAATCTTCAATTCTATGGCCTCTTAAACAAAGATCTAGGGTTTCAATGAAACCCTAGCCAAGTAATAGGGTTTGTTTATGTTTTTCTTTTAGTTTTATTATGTATGGATGATGATTACATGTCAGAGGATTTTTATAATAAAATCGTACTTCTATTGATTAAATCGTTGCTTTCAAAATCTATTCTTGTCTTATATCTATTTTGACTGGGATGTGCTCAATGATCTATATTTGTTGTGCTTGTATGGATTATTTACATGTAATGGTGCCTAATTGAATTGTGATATCAAGTAGCCGAATAGTTCATGCCTAGGAAAGACGGATTGTGTCGCAACCCTAGTTTAGTGTGAAACAATCTGTGCTAACCGAAGATGGATTATGTTGGTGCTTGTACCATGGTTATTTTTTTGACGGAGGAATTGGGCTTGTAGCTACTATTCTCCATTATCATCAAACTTAATAAGCTAATTGAATGCATAAATACCCTTATTATGAAGCTAGTGGTGGATTTGCAATCCTAGGTTCTCTAAACATATTAATAAAAACAATTTTAAATCACTTTCATAGTTTAGATTTATTTTCATTAGTCTTATTAGTTTAATTAAAATTCAAATCAACTTCCATTTTCATAATTAATTAGATTTAGGTTTTAAAATTAAAAGTTGTAGTAATTCAATCTCTGTGGGTTCGACCTTTACTTTCACTAATACAAATCTTTAGAAAAGTAAAGTACACTTTTTATATCTTGATTTTGACAAGATCACATTTTAAAAGCAAACCGATCTTTTGCGAAACCAAAGATAAACCGGGTCTGGGGATTATGAAATGAAAGGGGATGGAGCCCGGCGGACTAAAACACCCCCTTTCATCCTCTCTCGTGATTGGCCTCTACTCAACATCATTTTTAATCGAATTGTTAATCTAAGCATGCCCTCAACTAATACATATGTATATATACATTACAAAAGCATGTCAAAAAGGGTGCAAGATTGCTAACGATAAAATAGCATCCAAAACCATGTAATTCAATTAGCAAGCAATATGATATGCAATAGGGAACTAAAGAAATTACCTGGAATCCCGCCGCGAATATTAAACGTGTGATGCATGCAAGAAAATAAAACCTAAGAAAAGGTCTCTAATCACATATACACATAAAGCAAGACCTAATCTAAGGTGTCGCACATGGAGTCGAAAATCAATTAAAATCAAAGAAGTAAATTAAACTAGAGGAGGGTTGAGAAATTGTACCTCAAAAGTGCTACAAAACAAAGATTAGTACACATGCTTCAAACAAGATATCAAATAACCCATCCTAAACTTCTAGCTTAAATCTATCAAGCATGGAAAGAATTGACCTATTTATGGATTCCTTCTAATTAGTTGAAAACATATCACCTCTATAGATATGTAAGTCTTAACTAGGAGACAATGCAATGTCCATATAGCGGTAGTATAATCCCAACATGATTATAAGGAACTCACAACTAGGTTCAATTAGAGACAAATTAACCTAAAGTTAGATCCCAACTATAAGCATCAATATACATGGATGAATACATGGATATAAACAAGAATGAGATATGAACTAATCATTGATTTGGATCATTTAACCTCTGGATTTAAGTCCAATTAATCATTATTAACACATAGTTTCAAGTCTTAGGTCATAGAAAAAAAATTGAATCATCATTTACAAAGTTTATTAAAACTGTGACAGTTTCAGAAATTATAGAGAGCAGACTATACTTTCAAAAATAGAAATAAAATACTTCCAACTGTTGGATCTTAATAATATTTTAATATGTTAAGCCTCTATATGTCTAGTTTCTAACCCAAAAAGAAAATCAAAGATCCAACGGTTAGATCTCTGGGAATATGGAAAACACTAGACATCACTCTTGAATCTGCAACTCTCTGTCCAGAGTTTTTGTATGATTTTCTAAAAATAGTAAACAAATAAGAAACACTTTGATCTTTTTAGGGTATCTCCCTAACACATTGAGATACTTAAAAAAAATTATTTGAGGTTAAGAAAACTTTATTAAGGCTCTGATCTACACATTTTAAAACGAACTTACTGTTTTGAAACTTTGGACAAAAAGCAACCTACTCACAAATCATAAAGCCAAACCATCCTAAGCATAAGATTTCACCAAGGCAAAGGTCCTAATGATACATATATGAGTTATTAACAATCTCCAATTGGTCTCATTCAATTCCCATGGACCATGATTTAATTAAAACTCTTTGATCACAGTGGATTCATGAATTCACTGCACTAATACCAACATTTGAGTCATAAAAGTTATAAAGTCAATCCCTTTCTCAAGTTGATGATCCTTGAGGGATATGAACTTATTATGTCCTATTCTTCTCTCAAATTAATGGTCCTTGAAGATTAGATATAACCAAATCCACATGAACCTTCATAGAATATATATAAAGCACTCTATGAGATTTCAAATTGAAGGGTCCAAGTCATGAATTGAAACTTGAACCCAACCAATCATGTGTGGATAAAACTATGATCCACCTTATTCTCCATATAAATCATAGGATTATAGGGGACTAGAGGATCAAACTCAAGAAGATCCAATGAGATATTAAAGATCTCATGGATTTCAAAAAGAAAATATAAACAAAAGGAAGTAGAATCAAAGTTTATTTGAAAAATTCAAGTGAAATTTCTTTTTACAAACTAGTTTTATTTTAAACCCAAAGCTCTATTTAGATCCAAATCAATGAGAGAAACAAAAAGAAATTCACTCACAATTCTAGTGGTGTGTGATGAAATGAGGTAGGAAGAGACTTTTTGAAAATGTGTAAAGATCCTAGATCTATGAATTGTGATTGAATTATTATATGTATATATATTGATTTGAAGGTTTTGCCTGTAGACCTTCTCAAAATTTATAGAGATGTTGAATTCCTCAAGCTTTTCCTCTTCTTCTTCCTCAAGCTTCAAGCTCCTTCAATGGTGATTTGATGGATTGTATGAATTGGGTAGAGTTTGGTGGGGTTTTGGGTATGAGATTTGGTAGAGTCTCTCTCTATATATTCTTCTCCTCTAAAACTCTCCCAATATATTTCTATATATAATTCAAGTGTCCAACCTCGCAAAATGAGAGAAAATGATTTTTTTATAGACTTTCATTATCTTAGGGGCTAAGATAAGGGTAGATAGGTCAATTTGGGGTGGGTTAGGAATATTCTATGGCATCTCTAAGGGTGCGTTTGATAAAACTGAAAATTAAGTACTGAAAATTAAGTGCTGAATTTTAAGTGCTGAAAATTTTAAGCGCTTGAAGTTTTATTCCTTAAAATAGTGTTTCAACTATTATAGTAGAATGCATTCTGTGATTATTTTCAGTAGAGATTTTTCACTTAAAATTTTCAGTGGTTTTGGAGCTACTTTTTCAATTAAGTGGTACGTTATCAAACACACTGAAAAAGAATAAGTACTGAATCTTTTCATTTCAGCACTTAATGAGGTTATCAAACACACCCTAACTCTCCATGGCACTTATATGTAATTCTAAGAAACTTGAAAAGCATTTAAGTTGGCTAAAATAAAGGAACATTCTAGAGCATCTTCAAAGCACATGGGAGATTAGTGCCCAACAAAGGGCTCTTTGGATATTTACTTTGGATTAGGAATATGCCAAGGAATCTCTAACTCTCCAAATCACATGGATACTTTCTTTTATTATTTTCCTTTTCATATATATATATATATATATATATATATGTATAGACACATTTTTCATTTTAAATCTAAATTAATCATAATTGTCACCAAATAATATATTTTTCTTTTTTTCTTTTTGAATCTAAACAATATAGGAAACAATGTTATTTTTAGAAAATATCATTATTATTATTATTCAATCTATTCCATTTTTTTTAGAAAGTAACTCATGATCCAGTGAGCTTGAGACAGATGGTCAGTGATTGACCAAATCTAGGGGTATTAGGAGCAAGGTTTGGGAACTTGAAGCTTTTCAGAAGTCGAAGCGATGAACTTGAAGAAAATCGTCGGGACATTATTCATCATTGATTTCTAGAGGTAAATCCCCCTAAGTTTAATAGTTCGGTCAAAATTGGGGTGTCTACAGCAGGTCCTTCACCTATAAAGTCGAACTACGGTGCGCTGGAACGTCGAAATGTCCAGCGGCATAAATGCCGCCAACTTAATAAAAGTCAAGTGAATTAGATACTAATAGGGTATCAACTATTGAAGTTATTACAAGTTATGAACGATATACAATTAGATTCCATTGAATGTATATTCTCTTCAAATCAAGCCGATATTCGATTTCTAACGTCTTACTAAATTAAGACCGACAACACATTCTTGATAGAAGAACAGACTCGGCAGTAGTTCACTTATGAAACACCATTACTCCGTCCACCGCTTTTAATAACATATGCATAGTCCATCGCATGTCATGGACACCATTTCAGTCCATCCCCAGTTTTTAAGAACATATGCCCAGTTCACTGCATTACAGGGATATAACGCTTTAAGCAACAGTACATCATTCTAATGCCACGACTTAACGTCATCTATTAGTGATCGTAGTTCACCGCTTTTAAGAACATATGCACAGTCCACCGCTTTTAAGAACATATCATTATATCAACAAGTTATCTTAGAGCTACTTGGTCCAATTCACCGCTTTTAAGAACATATGCATCGTTCACCGCTTATAAAAACATATCATGACCAAGGCCCGTCCATGTAAGATTCCCAAACTCTGAACAAACCTACTTAAGTTCAACACTAACATCAATACATGACAATCCCATGTGGCCTGACTACATTTGAATGAAACAGACAAGAACCCAAACGGTTCACAACTAACACGTTATCTAATGTTATAAACATAATCCGTAAATCTAAACGTCACTACGATCCTATCTCTGTAACACCCCGTATTTTTTTCCTGATATAAATATTCACTTTTAAATATGTTAAGGAAGCAACCTGAAGTTTTAAGTGTTATTAATTGGCTGTGTGCATTTATATTTTTATGGTCATTTATTCATTTGTGGGCAATTATTTATTATTATTATTAATTACTGTATGAAGTTTTGTAAAGTTAAGTGGTGGGGTTAGAGTGGAAAGGTTTAAATTGGCCAAGTTATTGAAGAGTGATGTGTTAATTTTTTTAGCAGTATTTATAGGCTCATCAATGTGTTAAATAATGCAATTAACATTCAAATTAAGTACCCGGGAAGCTCTACTTCTCTCTTATCATTGCCGTATATTATGAGGCAGATTTATTATTTCAGACATTATGAGTTTCCTTTTATTATGATATTAATTATTATCACTGGGTATTCTGCTGCTAGAACCAACTCTTATTTATCTATGTGAAGACCTGATTAATATCAGTGTTTTGACTTTTTTATTATGAAGACGATGTTATCTATGAGCATTCTGTCTATACAGTTGTTCTTTATATTCCTATGTGGGAGTTCTATTCTTTCTGAGATGTATATCAAGCCTACGACCTTCTTGTATCCACAACATCTACTATAAATCTGGTGGAGTGTTGATTTATTTTCAACAAGAAGTGATGCTCTTTTAATCTAACGGTATTCTGTATTGCGTAAACAGTAAGTAAAGGGTATTTATGAGGAGGTGTAGTGCGGGGCACGGTAAGAGGTGAACATGAGCATGCATATAGTTTTAGTTGTGTGAATTGCAGCATTGGGTGTTCTAATTATTTGATATCTAAGTGTTTATGTGAAGCTACGTGTTAATCATATTTGTATTTGTATTTGTATTTGTATTTGTTTATGTGATATGTACAGTGTGATATGAGTATAACGGGTAAAACAATAACTTTCGCGTATTTTGTTCATCACATCATTATTGGTAGCTTTATTGTGTTGTGTTTGAGTGCCTGTTAAAATTTAACTATCGACTATAGATATATATGAGGGTTTTCTTGTTTGGATTATTCGCTCGATGTACTAGGCCATGTATGGTTGAGGGTTAAATGTGAATCATGTGCTTTGCATTAATTGTACGTTTTTATGAATACTACTTGTGTTTACCGTCGCTTCAAATTTCGGGACGAAATATCTTTAAGGAGGGTAGAATGTAACACCCCGTATTTTTTTTCTGATATAAATATTCACTTTTAAATATGTTAAGGAAGCAACCTGAATTTTTAAGTGTTATTAATTTGCTGTGTGCATTTATATTTTTATGGTCATTTATTTATTTGTGAGTAATTACTTATTACTATTTTTAATTACTGTATGAAGTTTTGTAAAGTTAAGTGGTGGGGTTATAGTGGTAAAACCTTAAATTGGCCAAGTTATTGAAGAGTGATGTGTTAAATTTTTTAGCAGTATTTATAGGCCCGTAAATATGTTAAATAATGTAATTAACATTCAAATTAAGTACTCGGGACATAAGTACCCTTTGAGCTAGCCATTTTAGTGGTTTGAATTGCATTATAGGCTCATATGGGTCCCTTTTTGTGAGCCTATAAGAAGAAAAACGGGATTATTAATATTTATGTGAGTGTAATAATATATGTATTGTGTGTGTATTATATGTACATAGATAACATATCCTAGGGTTAGTTAAAACAAAAAAAAAATGAGACAGAGCAACCACAAGAGAGAGAGAGAGAGAGAGAGAGAGAGAGAGAGAGAGAGAGAGAGAGAGAGAGAGAGAGAATAGAGAAGAGGCAACTCCAGCCACCTAAAAGGAGAAGAGAAGAGAAGAGAAGAGAATGGTTAGAATAGAGGAGGATTCATTAGCTTTATTCCACAGAGTTCACCATCATCATCATCTTTCTTTTCCCAAGTTAGTGAGTCAACATTTAGATTTGTAGGGTTGATTCGTAGTTTTGATTGATTTTCGATTTGTGTTCATTCTTGTTTGAATAAATCATATGGATGGGTCTTTATATAGATACAGATCTATGGTGATATTTACATATATATATATATATATATATAACAAAGGTTGGATATGAGTCATTTGGAAAATTGAAGGAAAAAAAAAACACAAATTTGGATTTGGGTAAAATTGAAGAAAACTCTCAGATCTATTTTAGAAAATAATTCATATTAATTCATATATTTTGTTTTTGGTAAAACCATCCTTGCTAGTCAATGTTAAACGCGATTCTGCACGTGTTTCGTCGAATGATGTTTTTTCCAATTCTGCACTGTTTGGGCAGAAAATTCATATTACAGTAGCAGTAAATGTCAACTCCGAATTTCGAATTATGTTTATGAAAATTGTTAGAGATGTTTCTTTGTGCGAAATCATTATGAGGAACAATTTCAACCCAGGTTGGTTTTGGGGTTGTTTAATAGAAGTTTTGTTTGGGACAATTTTAAATAGTATTGTTGAGAGCCGATTTTAAATGCTATAACTTATGCTATGTGCGGTATTAAGCGATGATTATGGAAATACTACATTAGAGACGTGAATAGAATTTTGGTGCAAAGGACTTATCGTGAATAATTGGATAATGATAATCCATGGAATAAATGATAAATTCCCGAAGTGGTTAAGACGTGATTAAACCCTCATGAATGGCACTTGTGTGAATTAACGTAGATGGTAAGAAATTGGAAAACAAAAATAGTTTCAAGTTCCTTAGTGTTCACCGCTCCCCGTTGTGTTAATTTTTTTGGTAGCTCGACTTGCTGAGTGTACACATTTGCTAGTGGCTTCATGATCAAGCTGGCCTAGCCGCCTAAGTCTTATGCTCGGCTTAATTTATAGACGTCTAGGCATATTGACTGGCCTTCTGTTGTATATACCTGGTTTGATTGATACCCCAACCAAACTGGCACTAGAGTGGATGTTGGTAGTATGTTCGGGCACACATGGGATATATGTGTAGGTGTACCATAGAGGGTGGCCAAGTGGTGAACCTAGGAAATTGAATAATGAATCGTTTATAAAAGTAAGAGTGTGGTTGTAAATAAATTCCTGAAGAGTTAACCGTTCAAATAAATTAATTCTTTGATTGCTGTTAGTTTAACTTCAATTGTTTTTAACATGTAGCTTAGGACTAAGATTTCCATTTTGGTGATATTTTTAATAAAAATGTGTTTGGCACATCTTCGTGGTATTTTGTGGTTACTAACTTTTGCATTGCAGGATGGTGGGCCCATTAACGTTTTACAGGTTTGGCTCACCATAAGTAAATTGGTAAGTATGAAATTCATAGTAGCTTTGGATCTCAGGCAAGAAACTACTTGCCATCACATAAATGGAAACTACTATATTGTCCATATAAGTGTGTGGAACTACCTGTCTTGGCCCAAGAGTGTTGTAGTGTGGTTTGTAGTTTACGGGTTCAAATTGGATCCCAAAGACTTGTTGTTTTGTTTAACTCATACTAGTCATGTGACTAACCCGAGTGTGTTATGCATTCGGGGGCGTTTCTATATGAAACATAGCGAATGTATTTACAGGTTTAGTAATTGGAGATTTTCTATGGAGCTTCTGTTTGGGTGAAGAGATTGTCGCTGTGTTGTTGTATTTTTATTAGAGTTGTACTTATTTTGTTGTACACGATTTAATTTCTGACAGTGCGGGCCATGTATGTATAATTGTAATTAAGATTGTATATTGGGTATTGGGAACGTTGTAGTTGCTCTGACGAATAGATGTATAGATTTTATTTTCTCTCTGCTGAACTCTGTGAAGAGGTTTTTATTTAATGAAAATGATATTTCTTTTGTAAATCGAAATGATATAATATTTGTAATGAAACTTTATTTATTTTTATTTTTTTATGAAATGCATGTTTGGAACGATAAGTTTGTTGTACAATGAGTTTTTCTTTAAAAACAAGATCACATGTCCTTATTTAATGAGTATTAAATTTTTTTTTTCAATAAATTATCTGTTAGCCTGTGTGGGGGTGTCACTCTCGGGGTTTTGGTAATTGAATATTAGTCCGGATACATGCTCTGGATTGAATATTTGGTTGTCCAAAAATTGGGGTGTGACAATCTCGCATTATCCAATTATCACGTCTATATTTACATGCGGAAGTTCAGAACAATATATAAACAACTAAACAGTTATAATATAAACTAAACAGGAATATCAATATTCTGTAACTGACAATCGATTGGGATAGAGGTCCATCGATTGGTATAAAAGCAGTAACAATCGATTAGGGAAAAGTCCAATCGATTGGGTCACAATCCATATCAATCGATTGCTAACTTTGGCAATCGATTAGGGTATCTACAATGACAATTGATTGCATAAAATTGCAATCGACTGAGTTATGAAAGATGACAATCGATTGGGAAAAGTCCCAATCGATTGGGACTTCATCTTCTTCACAGAGAAGGTAGTCCATCAATCCATGCTTTTATCGTTCTTTTGATCATGCTTAAACATCAATATAATGATGCTCAATGAGTTTAGAACTCACCTTAGGTGATTAAGGGGTGTTTGGGTATGTGTATTGAAGCTTTGGAAGCTTCAATGGTGGTTCTTCTTCTTCTTTCTTTCTCTCTCTCTCTCTCTCTCTCTCTCTCTCTCTCTCTCTCTCTCTCTTCTTCCTCTGTCTTTTTTCTTTCTTTATTTCCTTCTCTTTCTTTCTTCTTTCTCTTCTTCTGGTCTTCTTCTTCTTCTTCTTCTCCAGTCCATGTGTGTGTGTGTGGATGTATATATATGTGTATATATATATGCATGTATAAATGTATATATATATAACACACATAACACACACACCCTCTCTCTGATTTATGGAAACAAAAATACGTCCAAAATGGACTCATATATAGGGGAATAAGTGTTCACGTGGACAAACCCCAGCCAAAGCAAAATGATATGTCCAACTGTTGCCAATCGATTGGAGTAGGTAGTTAATGATCCAATCGATTGGGACAAGGGTCCAATCGATTGACGGTTGGTATTAATGACTCCAATCGATTGTGATGAAATCCAGTTGATTGGGTCCATGTGGTAGGTACAAAAGTGGCAATCGAATGGTATAAGGTGTCAATCATTTGGTATCCAAACTAAGGCAATTGTTTGGGATATGATGTCAATCGACTGGGACACAGAATACACCAAAGGTAAAGTTAAACTTATACAAGTATTTAAAAGAAGAACACAATGTCTTATTCATATCATACATTCCAAAATACATGGTATTATAAATTGCCTCAGGCATAACGAATTTAGAATATCTCGCAAAGAAGTATGGCTTAATATAGTCAATCAACTCTTTACTAGGCTGCTTACTACTATTGTTAAGAACAGTAGCTGCATGAGAGCAATGAAGTCCATGTTGTTGCCACTTACCACATGAACAAATCCTCTGACCAATGCTCACAAGCATAGAAGGCTCACAATACACTTCATACAAGTACTGACTCGCTGAGCTAATTCTCCATGTTATCCCTTCATCAAGAGCAATCTGCTATCGTTGATGCATCTTTGGGCATATGAGTCCATCCTACCTTTGACAATGATGTTGGGAATATGCCCTCAAACCAGTTAGTTGGACAATGGAATATCATAATGCATTTATGCATGTTAGTTCATGAGATGAATATTAGACTGGAATCCTTAAACAACATTGTATGTGGTTCATTTGTGTATGTGATTACACATGTGAGATATGAATCACAAATCCTTGTTGTTTCAAATAAGTCACAGTGGATGATAAGTCTGGATAACTTATCAGGTATACACTGTAGCATGATTAACATCTACGGGTTAGAATGATGAATCTCATTCATAAGAGTCTTTGACTCTTGATTAATATGCTAGTGCACTTGGTGCATTGACGGACCTGAGTTAAACCTATTGACACCTAAACGTTGTCACCGTCAATAGGAACTGAAAACTTGTATAGGGATACATGTCCTCAATCCTGAGACAGTTATGGACGCAGGTTGTATGCTTGGTTGCTTTGACTTACCAATCAGTGAGGTCTTTCAAGATCAACACCTGGGTATCTTGGGTAATCAAGTATGCAACGTTGGGAACATATATTGTCAAGATGGAATTCTATCCTCTTCTATAAAACGAAGAATAAGTATTCCCTTGAGAATGTCACTAGGAGTGATTACTGAGAGCTGGCCAGCTTTGTCAACAAAGTGTTGTTGTTAACATGTTTAGTAATCCAAGCGTAGTGAATGATACTCGAGGAATATAAGATGTACTATCTATTGGGTCGACAGTATCTTAAAACATACATCCCAATGATAGATACGAATACTGCCTGGTAGAGGGACATCCGTATCATATTATACAAGTCTAGCAATCGCTTATGTATGTGTGATTATGTTCTTATGCACTGGAGTGCAATTATCATTTTATAGTGGCATTAATGATAATTGATCAATTATTGATTCCTTAGTTAAGAGCATTGACTAGATGGAATAATAATTGATCGGATCCAGTAATTAAGAACCTAGGAGGTCCTACTCTTAGCTCCGCCAGAATGCTTGGAAAGGTAAATGAGGATGCTGTCAAGACTGGTTCGATCGATCGAAGTTTATTCGATCGATTGAAGTTTAGACAGGTTCGATTGATCGAACGTGGTTCGATCGATCGAAGGTTCGATCGATCGAAGTCACTTCGATTGATTGAAAGTAAGGTCGATTCTGGGAATCTATAAATAGGGCAGCTGCGTCCAGGGAAAATAGTTCGTCGTTTTTAACGTCCCTAAGCTGCTGAAACTGTTTTAGGGTTCCCAAACCTTCTTCATCCTCACCATTAGAGTTCCCACCAACTCTAGCCTCTTCGGGAAGCATTCGAGGAGACGTAAGGGTGAAGATTTCCAAGAGCTTGCTGCTGCACACACAAGGAGAAGGACAAAAATCAGAATTGGATTCAAGACCTAAGGTATAGAATCTTCTCCATCTTGTTATGCGCATCTATAGAGTTAATAAGTAGTAGATCCAAGGCTACCAATAAGTTTTTGTAACTCAATTATTCCGCTGCGCGTTTAAAACTATTTTAAACCTGTTTTTTCCTACAAATGAACTCTCATCTTTTCCATATCCTTCATTGTTTAATTCGTGTGCTATCAATCATGATAGTTATAGGTATGTGACGTGCCTCATCAAACATTTTATTCAAAGACTCAGCCAAGCTAGAAGACATCTCCCCATACCTTTGGCCCCGAAAGAAAGCATTGTACCAATGTTGAATAGGTATGTCCCTCAAAAAGTCGCTCACCTTTTGCCCCCTCCCCCCTCCTTTTTCACCAAAGAGTCCAAATGTTGAAAGTAAGTATCAAAGTTAGACGCATAAGCACACTCCATCATCTTGTACAAAAACTGACAACGAAACTTCGAATTAGGGCCTCTGAGCTTGCCCATGAGGTTGTTCTTAATGTGAAACAAGCAAAAGCCATGGAAATCATTTAAGAAAGACCTCATTTCTTCCTTTGATGATACCAAGATATCTATCAGATATAAACGGAATCCTTCGGGAAGGATTCAGTATCAACCTCAATTCTTTTAAAAACCAACTCCCCTTGTTTTGTCCTCAGACCCACAATAGCAAAAGCAAGATTGTACACCTCTGCAATCATAATACAAAAGAACATTAAAAACCAATATACATATCAATCCTATTTGGGTGAGAAATTTCTCACCCATGTTATGAAATTTCTCAAAAGAACATTGAAAACTAATATACATGTACATTCCTATCTTAGTGAGATATTTCTCACATAGTAAAAAATTCTCACTTGTCTTATCAATTTTTACACCCATAAGCGTACTTGTGCCATGTAAGCTTAACAACTCTCACACATCTGTCCAAGCTAACCTAACCACAAATTCAAGTCTATAGGGTTACAAATACTACTATATTATACAAACTGCAAAAGAACTCAAAAAACTAACCTTAATTGTTTTGCAAGTTGCACCAAGCACTAGGCCTTTCCAAAAAGTCCCATAGAGAAAAATCAACGATCTAATATAGTTAAAACCATTCAAACACGCAATAAACAAAATAAGACACCGTCTAAACCTTTTACTTGTGTCATTCACATTCAATACAAGATGACTTCCCGAATTTACTCTTCCCAACTCCTTGAAATACCCTCTAATGTTGATAAATGACCATGAATGATCACCATAAATACATTTTCGTGCATTTTCGACACCAACCATGCATGATGGTACTTGATATCAAGACCACATTTGTCTATAATTTCACCTATCACCTTAACAGGCGGGAACAAAGGTTTCCGCGGATTTTTCTCTTCAATCAAATTACCAACCAACTTCGAAGTCACTCAAGGGTGTTTGGTTTTTCGGACAACTGACCAGCACATGTGTACCTTGTCGAATTTTCTTATGTAAAAGAACCCGTTTATTAACTCCTTCAAAGCATGAATACGCCATTTGCAACCTTTCTCCTTACAAAATTTACAACACAGCAATCGTTAATTGTTTATCATTCTTCAGATAGTTAAATTGAAACCCAACCTGAATAAAGAACTTACAACGCACTTGCTGAAACTCCACCAGACCTCCTTTGAACTTATGTCCCTCATCTTGAATACCAATACTCCATACTGAACCCAACAACAATTATTCTTGGTGTCCAAAGAATTGTGGTTCAAAATTAACTTTATCCATTGCCTGCATACATCGACTACCAATTGGGTATACATCCTCCTCAACATCAGATGAATCATTATCAGTCTCCATTACTGTGACTTGAACATCTACACGTCATACATTCATTTGCTTGCGCAAGATGGTCAAATTTTCCAAGTCAACATCACCCCCTTAAATAAACTTACTATAGTCAGGTAATCTATATGTAAATGTCAATGTCATTTCATCTTCCAGCAACAAAACCAACTATATCACAGAAACTCATCGTACCCCAAATACTAGTCCCCGAAATCTCACCTCCATAAGAACATATCAAATAGATCTGATTATCCATAAGGAAACAATAGTACCTCTACTCTGCATAGATAACTGATATTAATCACACAACATATCCAAACGAAAAGTTTGAAATAATACATTCAAAACCATAAACAAGTGAAAGTAAAACAAAAGTCAATTTAGATATTAGTCTTTTATACAACAAAGCAAATTTCTCCTACATTTAGTTGAGAAATTCATCTCAAATCAACATTATTAATCTCTAAAATGAGTGCATATCATTAAATTTCACTCTTGTCTAAAGCATTGCCATTTTATGAGGTGAGAAATTTCTCACAAATTAACATAATTCAACTTACAAATCAGAGCATATGAAATTACTCACCAGTCTCAAGAGACAACAATATCACACTGAATGAGATGAAGAAGATTCCAGATTTGTAATATGAATAACGATGTAATTCAAATGCATTCAAATCAAAAACAAAAGATTAGTCAATACACTACAAATATTTAATTTTTTAAAGGATATTTAAACTACAATCATATTCACCTCCATGATTTTATGCCCCCACAATACCATCATGCCGGAACTTTTGTTTCCATTTATGTTATCCACTAGAATCAATACACATGCGATGCATAGAAAATGATTCTAAATTTCATCATGTAGTATTTTTTTTGCTAAGCAAATTTTATGTACGTAAATTTGTTAGTGATGCTATTAATTTTTTGTATAATTTAGTTGTGTTATTTTAATTAATTAGTTTAGTTTGTATTATGTATGTGTGTATATTAGGAGATATAAAAATGTAAATATAAATATACATATAGATTAGATACTAATGAGATTTGATAAGGTTTAAAAAGAGAAAAGGAAGAGAGAGAGAGAGAGAGAGAGAGAGAGAGAGAGATATTATACATGTTTATCTTATTAATTATAGAGATAGGGAAAATAGGAAAGGAAGAATAATAATATAAAAAAAGTGTGAAAAATTACAAAGCTGCCACGTGGTAGGCGTCTGATTCCACTTTATGTATTATATATATGATTGTTATCATATTTTCAGGGAATTGCTATGTACACCGCTAGTTTTGCTATGTACACGGCTCAACTTTACAAAAGTGAGAATTTTTAAAAGAAAAATGATTAGAATAAAGGAATTTGTGTGTACATAGCAAATACATGGGTACATAGCAATTCCCTATTTTCAAAATTACCATTCCTTAAATAGATAAAGGGTATATTAGTCCGTAAATTATATAAAAAATTAAGGGAAATGACTAATCCCTGAACAAACTACCAATCAAGGATTAATTTCAATACTAACAATAAACATGGACTAAATCCACTATGAATACAGAATTAAGGACTAAATCATATATTTCTATTTTTTCTTTTATTTTTTTTGGCTATTTACTAGTAATAACACAGAGGGGTGTAAGCACCAATGACCCGGTTGGCCCAGTAGTAAGGAGTTTGTTCAACCTCACTGCATTCTTGAGTTTGAATCTCCCCCACAACAGGTTATTGGGGCCAAACCTAGGCGTCGCACCAAGGTGCTCGCGGTGGATCCCATGCTTCGACCCTGACATAGGTACTGTGGGGACCTCTACAGATCAGACCTAGGTGTTGGGGCAGAATGCTCCGTAGCAAAATTGTGGGTAACCTACTTGCATTTCCATTTTGTTAACCAAAAAAAACACATAGGGGTATAAGGAAACTGACCAAACTGATTGGTTTTCAGAATTTTCTTTCAGTGTAAAATGAAAACCGAACTGATAAAATACACAAAACCGAATCAAACCAAAATTGATCATTTTTTGTTTAAATATTATACCGAATTGAATCGAACCGAACTGTTTTCACTCATAATAATATGTATGATATATCTATTATATCTAGGGGCGCTCAGCCATAGCACCCTAAAATCAATACAATACTACATAAAGCCCAATGCTCTAATATCTAACTCAATAATCCCTTCCCCAACCAAAAAGAGCAAAATGACCTAATTTACTACGAAACCAAAAATAACCTCTCCTCTTACACAAGATAGAAAATCAAAATCAGGATGGAGGTCACGTAGTGGTGGAGGTGCTGTGATTGTAGATGGAAGTAGCGATGGTGATGGAGATGACGATGGTGGTGGTGTTATTGCGTAGTGATAAGGGTGACATGGTGGTCGAGGTGCTGCGATTGTAGATGGAGGTGACGATGGTGGTGGTGGTGGTGGTGCGATGGTAGTAGTGGTGCTGCTGCGATGGTAGTGGTGGTGTTGTGATGGTGGTGGTGATGACGATGGTAATGGAGGTGACGATGGTGTGATGTCAACGACAACGGTGACAGCGATGACAACGACAACGATGACAATAATGATGATTGCAGTAGTGGTGGTGGTATGCAGTGGTGGTGGTGCTCCGATGTTGGAGGTTGTGCTGAAAAATTCTCAGTTTTTGAAAACAGATAATATTATCTGATTTAAAAAATAGATAATATTGTGGTGCTCTGGTGGTGGTCGTGGTGGTGCTGTCATGGCTGTGGTTATGAACTGTGCTGTTAAGAGGGAGGTGGTGGTTGTGGTGGTGGTAGTGGTGGTGCAGTGGTGGAGGTTGTGGTGAAAAATTCTCAGTTTTTGAAAACATATAATATTATCTGTTTGCAAACAGAAAATATTATCTGTTTGCAAAAATTGATAATATTGTGGTGCTCTAGTGGTGGTCATGGTGGTGGTGCGATGGATGTGGTTATGAACTGTGTTGTTAAGGGGGAGGGGGGGGTGGTGCTCCGATGGTGGAGGTTGTGGTGAAAAATTCTCAGTTTTTGAAAACAGATAATATTATCTGTTTGCAAAAATAGATAATATTGTGGTGCTTTGGTGGTGGTCATGGTAGTGCTGTGATGATGGTGGTTTATGAACTGTGCTATTAAGGGGGAGGTGGTGGTGGTGCAGTGACAATGGTTGTGTTGGTGATGGTGATGGTGATGGTGACGACGATGGTAGTGGTATTGTTATGATGGTGCTGGTGCTGCGATGATAGACGTGGTGGCGATGGTGGTGGTGTTGCACTGGTGGACACGGTGCGGTGGTGGTGATATGATGGTGACGATGGTGGTGGTGGTGCTGCAATGGTGGACTCTGTGGAGAGGGTGGTAGTGCTTCGATGGTGGTGATAATGGTGTTGTGATGGCAGTGGTGGTGGCGTGGTGGCGATGGAATGGCGTGGTGGCGGCGACGGTGGCGATCGTGCTGGTGATGAAGATGACGATTATGGTAGTGGTGGGGGTAGATTTGTCATAAAAACAAAACAAATTAAAAAGAAGGGGTTTAGCTTTAAAACAAATAAGCACTTTGGGTTTATATTAAAAAATAACTTTTGTTGGGTTTTACAAACTATTCACTAATTTTAAGGGGTTTATCACAAAATTTCCCTTATATCTACTATCTACTATAACAAAAAAACTAAAAGCGGAGAGTTCAAGCATAATCAAAGGAGAGTATGACACGTGGTAGCATCATTTATTTGTTCCAACTCTAAACGCCTCCTGTTAGTTGACTTAGTTCAATCGACTCTAGACTCTTACGTTGTACTTACCTTCTTATCTTTCTGCCTATTCATTATCATCTATCGTCTCTCTCTCTCTCTCTCTCTCTCTCAGTCACCAGGATCACCATTGCGAAACAGATAGCATTCATCACATCTCTCAGACACAGTCGGTCGGAACTCCACCACCAGTACATTCGGTACTCTCTTTCCGACCAGTATAGTCGGTACTCTCTTTCCCTTTACAGATCTTCTCGCAACTGAAACTCTATTAGTGTAGATATGGATCGACTTGGAAATGTGGATAGATTTACAACTTGTTTAACTAGGGTTTGGTACTCTGGGTTTAACTTTGTTATGGATCGCTTTAGAGGTGGGGATGGTATTCAAGGAACTCCCAATCCTCATCATCTCATGTAGTTAGGTGTAAATTCCTCTGGTTCTTCCTTTTTTCAGTTTGATTTCTACTTCTTTTACTTGACCTGATTTTTAGTCATATCCAAATTGGGAGCCCTTAATGATTTGCATGTTCATAAGTCATAACCTACATTGAGGCCTTTTACCTGAAATGAGTGATTTTGTTGCTGCTAAACAAACTATGTGAATGAGTGAATTATTGCGTCTTCTTTTTCTTTTCTTTTTTCTTTTAATTTTTTTGGGCAATTTTTTTCCCCGTTGATGTATTCCATGTACTCATCTGTCATTGGTTATTGCAGTGAACAATTTAATATTTGTGAATCTTGATTTAGAGAATTTCAAACTGACCTCTGAAATTGGTGTGAACATTTTTTTTTAAAATTCATTGACCCTTATTCGTGACGCTGTACCTGGATGATAACAAAGAACTTGATTTTGGCAAAAATTTTGAATCAAAACCTTGGAAAGCTCGTAGAGTGTGCACAGTAAGTGGATATTAAAGTACTACTATGTGTTACTTGATTACCTTCTGATGTGCCAGTCTTATAAGCATATTGTAAAATACTATGACCATCCTATGGGTAATATGTTACGCTAATCTCTTGCACTGATTAAACAATCTAATATTGAATTAACTCTTCTAAAATTCAAGGATTAATGAGATAGAGATCCGTGTTATTGGGTTTAGTGATTGACCAAAATCTCGATTAAAATTGCATTGATTTTCCTCAGTAATATTGTTATCATTTTTGCAGGAGGTAAATGAGATGTGGGCAGGTTTTGGACTGCTATAGACGGGCACGATATAGGTGAGCAGTGAGCTCTCTATTCTATTCTTCCAATTGCTTGCATATGCATCACGAATATTTTTCATTCTTCTTTTTTCCTTTTTGAAATACCTCGCTTAATGGTGTGTTCATAGATACAATTGAACCTGTTTCCAGTTGAGATAATTAATTATTTTCCCTCAGTTTTGGTTTAACCTAATACCATCTCAAAATTGAAATACTATCACATATCTGAATTCAAGTTTATTCTTTTACATTTCTGTCTAATTAAATTGTATTATTATAAGATTTATAAATTAACAACAAATTGGGAATTAAAGATTGGTTTTCAAAAAATCTACATTAAATATTAGAAACCACCTATTGATCAAGTTATATAGTTACAAAATTCAAAACAATGAATTTTAGGTTGATGTGCAAAGCATAAAAAATTCACTGTGGCGATGGCCAAGTCACGATTGTTATGTTACACCCTGCATATGCGACACCGTGACCTTTGCCATTTTGAATGATTTTTTTTTCCATGGATCTTCTTTGAGATTTTATTTCTTTTTAATGTTTGGGTATTTTTTGCCCCCCCCCCCACCCCCCTTTTTTTTTTAATTTTATATCGTGTAGCTTCTCCGAGAAAATGTTTGACTCCAATTGGAGGCCACATTTTACATTTGTTCTAAAAATTTGTTTTTATCTTAATATGAGCCCATGTTCTAAAATTCAATTGAGAGAGAGAGAGAGAGAGAGAGAGAGAGAGAGAGAGAGAGAGAGAGAGAGAGAGAGTTGTTCAACGCATGCGAGAGTTTTGATTAGTTTGTGTTCTTCTGCATACATGTTCGTGTACATATATGCGTATGGCATATGATCAAAAGATTTCACATATTCACTATATAAAAGAGAATTGAATTATTACTATAGAACACAATAAAATACACAAACACACCCTCATCTTTTACCTAAGACACATGTTTCATTAATTTTCCCTTTTTCCGCCCCTACTGGAATGAAATAATCATTCATAGTAACTATTCCACTTTGTTGGACTTTGCTCTCATTGTAAGTTCAGTATTTTATGTAATACTATAAAAGTATGCTTGTGTACATAAGACTCTTCTTTAATGTTTTGATGGAAAATACGCATTTTAACTATGACCTATTTTTCGTTTAAATCTACTGGTTTGTGGATGTTCATATACTTCTTATTAGAACCACATGAAGTTTCAGATCATTGTTGGTGCAAAATAATTTATTTTCTGCACCCTTTAAGATAGCTTCTACTTCCCACTTGGAGATTGATTTTGGTTGTTTTTTATTTATTGGTCTTATTTGTTTTGGAAATGTGCTTTTAGGGTGCTTATGTGGAGCCATGGAGGGTATATAGCTAGAGGTTGTTTTATCTCCTGGTTACGTAGTCTGATCCGTTTTATGCATGTTTTTCTCTTTCACTTTTCTTAAGATGATGTACATTGTTCTGTAATAGCAGCGAGTCATGTTGGTTCAAATAATTTTCAGGTAATTTACACTAACACCCCCTCAACTATGACCCCTTTTAAATATCCCCCAAACTAAAAAATACAATAAACTGACCCCCTAAACTCTTACCTTTTTTTCAATAACACCCCTCCAGTTCGGATGTCATCCAAAAATCAATGCCTTGGTGTCATGTGACCAAAACATGATATAAAAGTGTCAACAACATGATTTTTTAAAAAAAAAAAATTCCCTGCATTGTCGAGGTTTTTTTTAGGGGAGGGGGTGTTCAATGTGTCAAGTTTTTTAGTTTAGGTGTATTGAGAAAGAGTAATAGTTGAGGGAGTGTTGGTATAATTTGCCCATAATTTTAATATGTTTAATAGTTGAAGCCTAATACAATATATACTATGGTATGTGTTCTATCTTCAACTACTTGTCTTGTCCGCCTTAAAATTGGGGTCACATGGACCAATATTATTGCGGCCTAATCCTGCTTCAGTGATGATGATGTGGTGTGACATTGATATGGAAAGGAGGATATTACAAAGAGCTCTCAGTCCAGTTTGTGGAGCTGAGATAGAAAGTCTAAGAAGAGGTATGGTTTTTGCACTCCAAATATGCATCACAAATCTGGTGGAAAGGTCAGACTTAGAAGTTCCAATTACATTTGTTAAAAAATACGGTTGAATCAAGTCCACTGAAGGTAATGATTGAATAATGCAAGCTTTTGGTGGGAAAAGTACAAGGTTGGCTTTCTCACATCGAAAGACAACAGATTTCTATAGACCTAGAAGAAACATTTCAAGAAAGAATTTTTGTACTAAATTGCTTCACATTGTACACTATTCCGTTTCACACAAAAGATGTACATGGAGGTGTGCTCCAAAGCATATCTCTCTCTCTCTCTCTCTCTCTCTCTCTCTCTCACACACATACACACACACACACACACACACACACACACTTGGTTAGTATTTCACTGCCCGCACATTGCGCGGGTTCAATGCTAGTATATATAAAGGCTGAGACAAACCAAGCCTCCATAGCTTGCCAGCTCAGCCTTCTACTTTCCCCTCAAAAATCCTACGTGTCAACTAAAAAAAATCAAGGGACGTCTGTTCATGGAAACGTTGCCTCCTCTCTCCCAGGTAAACTCTTCGTCTTCACTAGGCGTTTTCCTCTCCTTCACTCTCTATATCTCTCATGCAAACCCTATTTCTCTCATCCTCTCTCAAAATTTGTGAGCCGAATCCAAACTTCCAGATCCCCCCTCCAGATTTGCCCCCTCCTCTCCACATTTCGGCTTCTATATATAAAGATTTGGGATTTTAGATGGGTAATTGTTGATTTGTCATTGCGAGATCAGTGTCATTGGAGGAATTCTTCAGGAGGTTCTTCGCAAAGAGGTAGTCTGCCTCCTCTTACCCGACTTTGCATTATTTTTCTTCGAATCTCCAATACATGGTCGATCAACTTCACTTGATAACTTAGGGTTTCTGAGTGGGTACGCAAAATCTTCGAAGAATTAGTATCTGTGTATATCAGAATTGTTGGAAAAATAGGAAGGATACGGCTATGAATCTGATTGAGGTGTGCAATAGTTTGCACTGTCCTTAAGAACAATTCCGCCCCTCAGAGTCAATGACTCGATGCACAAGGTCTCAGTGTTATGCTCTCCAGGATTCAGCAATCAGTGTCTTCCAAACGTGCACTGGAATTGGAAGACTATTTGAGTGCTCAGAATTGCTCCAGAAATAATAATGAATTTTCCCAAAAAATGGTTTTTGAAGATTACAAAAAAGAGAGAGGAATTTTTGTATGTAAAATGGAAGATAGAAGGCTATTTATATTAGACAAACTGCCCAACGGTCATTTTATTATAAACAGATTTAATAGCCTCCAACGGCCATATATTTAATACAGGAATTAATAGATTTAATAGCCTCCAACGACCATATTTTTAATACAGGATATTAGTCATATCAATGTAAATGACTTTGTTTGTATTTTTGAAATAAAAAGCCCAATGCCCAAATAAGAGGAAACCCAAAATTCCAACAATCCCCCCTATTTCAAAATTTTAAACAACATATAAAAGAATGGAGCAAGAGAAGTCAATGCATCAAAACTGGGACCTTTAGGGCTATGAACCAGTCCCTAGGAATATAAGAAGTGACTTACAGGGATTTGGTGAAATAAAATTTCTATGAACCAGAATCCCTTAACGTAAACCAGTCGTCTTATGCCTACATTGATTCCTCATAATCTGAGCAACTCTATTCGGTGTGGCACCTCTAAGCCCTGCGCCAGTCCTGAATTTTCATAAGTGTTCTAGAAAACTTGCCTACGTTTTCATAGAAAACGGCCCACTTTCACACTTATATAGGTGAATCCATCAAGTATGCATTGCAATTAAACATACCATCCATTCAGTATGGACTATGGAATTCATTAAGAGTTTAACTCAACCTTTCTCATTGCAACTGCACTATACACCATAGGAATGGACAACAGGATAATCAATTATAGTGCATCTCAAATCAACCAATGACTTGTTATTACCCATATGAACCTATTTCTTGGGTTCTCCAATTACATAGGTTGGGTTACCATCATTGTTGATTTTTGTTATAGGCATAAGCCCCATTCCCCTCGATGTTTTAGACACTAGTTTTCTCCCTAGTGGCATTGTTAAATGGTCAGCCAAAAACACTTCTGACCTTATTAAATTAAGAGATATAATTTTATCTCAAACAGCTGTCTCACAATATTATGTCTTAGGCGTATGCGCCTACTCATGCCATTATAGGACTAAATTATAACCCGGCCTAAATCAACCTGGCTATCACAATGTAAAGAAACCAATGGAACTAGTTTATTCCAAATAGAAATATCTACTAAGAAGCTTTTAAGCCACTCAGCCTCAATACCAGCTTTCTCAAGAGTTGCAAACTCATATTCCATCGTTAACATAATTGTGCAAGTTTGCTTGAACAACTTCCAAGATACTGCACCTCTACTAAGCGTGAAAATAAATTCACTTGTTGATTTCGTCTCATACAATCGAAATCCAATTTGCATCACTGATTTTTGAAAATACATACTTTCCTCCCCCAAAAAATTTGGCTAAAATTTGTCCTTGAAAAAACCAAAATTTAAATTCTTTCGAATTTTGAAGTATGCAATACATTTTCAAAAATAAGTTCTTCATTATCTCCCGATATACAACATTTTCAAAAATTATTTCTTCACGGGGTTGATATTTAAGTAAGTCTCTAGTACCAAAAACATTGGTACTAAGCAAGTCATCAAGTAAAATACTTCATTTTCCCTTGACGAGTATTTCTTGTAATAATTGTGTTGTTACACATAGGCCTACAAGCCCTCAAATTAATTAAACATCCTCCAAAATGTGTCATCAACTTTATTTCCACAAATATAGCCACAAATGGTTCTTCGAAGACATTAGCTTGGGAACAAATTGATGCTTTTCTAATTCTTGACCAAAAAGCTTGATTTGTTTTTCAAAACAAAATTATTTGAAATCATTTTATTTGAAGGAGGTTTCCTATCACTTGGCTCAAAAGGAGTCTAAAAAGGTTTGCAAAGAAAATTATTAACTTTAAACCTTTTTCAACCTCATAAGATTGATCAAGATAAATACCAGTAGGAGCTCTTGTAATTTTAATCTTTAAAACTACCCTCGCTACATCCAAATCCTTTCATATCAAAATTAAATCTCCATGTAATTATGTCGTAAAACATACTCTATCACTGTGTTTATGATATAAACATATGTCATTTTCATAAAATTTGAAACTATTTGAAACAATAGTTTAATCACCCCTAATTGGCTACTAAATTTAAAATCTATATAAGGATTAAACAAGTATTCACACTTTACCATTATTCGGATCAATAAAACCCTGCCGGTTTATCCGAATAAAATTTCTCCTCTAATACTCCATTTAATATAAAATGGTTTTAACATCCATCTCATAAATATATACTCATACATATCAACAGCTAATAAATTTTAATGGATGTAAAACATGAGAATAAGTATCCAAAAATCAACATATTTCTTTTAGCTAAAAACCCTCTGCTACTAAAGTTGCTTCACATTTTTCAATAAAACGATCGGGTTTAAAAATCTTTTTCTAGAGTAAATGTATAAAAACACTTCCAAAGTCTATTTAGCACTTAGCTTGCTTACTCTTCCGTGATTCAAAATATATGTCATGATTTCAATCATGCATTCTATACTCAATAGATCTAGATGTGACAAAAGTAAGAGGCTAAGAACCTCCACTATTCCTCAGTTTATAAAAATAAATGCTTATAAAAATAATCACCAATAGATTCAAAAGTCACATAGATTATACGTCCAAAAAATTATAGACTTTACTATTAAGTGCACACCTCAAAGGACATAGCTTGGCTTTACTAGTAATTCCCTTAGGATTAAAAATCCTACCAAAAGCCAACTAACCCAATATTCAAGAATAATAAAATTGGCTTTTTTTTTTTTTTTTTTAAAATACTCAAAAAAGAGTAATTATAGTTTTTAGAGTGGTGTACTCTTACAAAAACAAAAATACACAGTTAGTAATATTTGTTTCCAAGTATTTGAATAATCTCAATTGGACCTCAAAAGAATAAAACATCGCGAGTCAAAGTTATTGAGTTAATAGGATATACAAGTTTAATAGGAACTTGTCACACTCAATAATTCCAACAACAAGAATTGCACCAATATAAGGTACTAGTACCACACAATTGGTGTGTATACTCAACACTAAAAAACTTTCCTTATAATAGTGGAAAACCACATGTGATCACATATACATGATATACTCTCACAAAAAGTACTCATTAAATATATATGGATTATAATTACTAAAACATTTGGAAGCCAAAATAATATTCTTGCCTCATCACTTCTGCAAAAAGTTTCTCACCACCTTTCCAGATAAAATTTCAGGTCTCGCTCATATCACAAAAATTATATCTCCATTTTAAATAAAAATTCAAATCCCTCAAAATTTCATGTATATATACATATGCGTACCAACATAAATATATATATATGTTATATGTCTTGCATGTGCAGTAACCTCTTCATCTAACATTCACTCTCAAAATTAAACAAAATAAATTGTAACCTATAAAAGTAATCACCTTATATCTGTTGAGTACTAAATAATACTAAAGGATTTAGTAGGCAATACTATAAAGTAGTAAATGATTACTCAGCAGCCGTTAATCAAAACCAGGGGTTATCATCCTTTGAGAAACGAAATCTGTAAACAATAGTTAAAGACAAAAAGTAATGGTTTATGGCATAAATTACTTTAAAGGTACTACCACCACATTGACTACTTTAAACCTTTAACCATTGAACATTAAACTGCCATCTCACATATTTGTGCAGATGTTTGGTAAAACAAACAGCATCAACAGTCATTTATCCTTTGAAAGTAAAAGTGATTAAACATTATTTGAGACACTAAAGACTTAGAGATTTTGCTCAAAAAATGTATGGACACATCATAAGCATATATGCGTAAATATAAAGTCATCAGCTTATATGTATATATATCATAATTAGTATATCCATATATTTTATTAGAATGTTCTACATTTTCCAATTTATATTGGAACCCAATTTTTATGCAATCAGTTTTCTTCTTCATGGAAAAAAAACATTGGAATATATAATTGAAATGTTATACTCCCATTATTTTCATCATATACTACATTTCAAAAATAAATGTAAATAACATGCGTACCTTAGCGACATGAATAATGTCTGCAAATAGAAATCCAAACTCTTACCATACACAATTGTAAAATCTCTTGGACAGTTGGGTTGAGTCATTTCGCGTTGGTCATAGCAGCATCCAGGATTGTTCTTAAGATTGTTGGAAAAATAGGAAGGATACAGCTATGAATCTGATTGAGGCGTGCAATAGTTTGCACTGTCCTTAAGAACAATTCCGCCCCTCGGAGTCAATGACTCGATGCACAAGGTCTCAACGCTATGCTCTCCAGGATTCAGCAATCAGTGTCTTCCAAACCTGCACTCGAATTGGAAGACTATTTGAGTGCTCAGAATTGCTCCAGAAATAATAAGGAATTTTCCCAAAAAATGGTTTTTGAAGATTACAGAAAAGAGAGAGGAATTTTCTGTATGTAAAATGGAAGATAGAAGGCTATTTATATTAGACAAACTGCCCAACAGTCATTTTATTAAAAATAGATTTAATAGCCTCCAACGGCCATATTTTTAATACAGGAATTAATAGATTTAATAGCCTCCAACGGCCATATTTTTAATACAGGATATCAGTCATATCAATGTAAATGACTTTGTTTGTATTTTTGAAATAAAAAGCCCAATGCCCAAATAAGAGGAAACCCAAAATTCCAACAAGAATGATGTTTTGTACAAAACTTTCATTTGGTTGGGTAATCAGTTTTGTAAGGAAAATTGAACAGCCCCTTCAGATTTGTTTCCTTACAATTGGGTTTTTTCCATTTGGTTTTGTAGGGGTTTTGCGAAGGGGCCATTCGATTGGAAGTTCTTCTTCAATATTTGGTAAGTTCAATTTCTTTTTGCTACCTTCTTCAATCACCCCCTTCATCTTGTGGACCGACCAAGCGAATGAAATCGAAAAAAAAAACCCTCTCCATTTCGGCTTTGATATATACACGTTCTTCTCAAAACCCAAGTAGGTCCTAATCTATTTGTGAATTTTGGGATTTTAGATGGTCAATCAGTTTTGTTTCATTACAATTGGGATTTTTCAAATTTGGTTTTGTAGGGGGTTTGCGAAGGTGCTGTTCAATTGGAAGGTTGTCTTCAATATTTGGTAAGTTACATTTCATTCTCCTCCCTTCTTTAATCACCCCCTTCATCTTCACGCCCAAACAAGCAAAAATGAAATCGACAAAAAAAAAACCCTCCAAATTTCGCCTTCTATATATGCATGCTCTTCTCAAAACACAAGTAGTTCCTAAACTTGATAAATTAGGGTTTCTGAGTGCGTACACAAACGCTTGGAGGGATTAGGATCTACGTATATGCTTTGCGTTTTCTTCCCCCCCCCCCACTGGTTCGCAATGTTATTATTTCTCGCTATTTTTCCGCAACTGCGGCTCTTGGTCTGTTTAGCTACTGCTTTTCTGATTATATTCTCCACTATAATTTGTTTATTCGCCCCTACTACTTCCCTAATTTAGTTTTTCCCCGGTTGTTACTTCTCTGATTTTGTGCCTTACTTTCCAATCCTTACTCAAACAAATATCAACATTTGAGTATGTGTTATTTCAATTGGGGTTCAAATTCCAGTAAAACTCAATTTGATATGGGTTTGAGTCAAGGATTGTCGAAGGTTTTTGAGGACTTTAATCCAAATTTATATTTGATAGAAATTTTGGGTTGGGATTGGAAATGCCGTAAGAGAGAGAAACAAAATCTCACATGGGTCTCAACTGACCATAAACTAGCCTTGCAAATTACAGTGCTCACAAGATTGGTTTAGAAAAAGAAATCTTAGGTTAGTGTAAAATAAAAAAAAATAAAAAAACATTTTAACCGTTAATGCTTATCTTTTTTTGGCTCCTTTGATTTTACATAAATGGATGTACATTTTAGTTCCATTTTTTTTATATTACTCAACCGTTGAGCTTATTTTGCTTTATAAATTTGTGCTAGAGAGACAATCAAACCTATCAGAAGAGTATAACAACAATTTACGAAGCCAAAGATTCTAATGCCAAATTGCCAATGCATTAGTTACTCAAGAGAATTGTGAATGAATGATAAGTGGTCTTCATTCTCAAGAAGGTAAAATTGATAGCTTTTGTAATCAATTGGCTTAGATATCTTACAATTGTTTTAATTACTTCATATATTAGGATATATATTGTAGGTTAAATACATATTTATTCGTTAATGATTGAGAGTAAAATAAAGCATACTACATGCAGTTATTTAGAATATCAAGAGACTAAATACATCTCAGTGACAATACAATTCTCCACAAGTATCTCCAGATTCCATATTGTTTAATGTTGGTTCGCAATGTTATTATTTCTCGCTATTTTCAGCCGCTGCTACTCTTAGTCTGTTTACCTACTACTTTTCTGATTACTCTGCACTGTGAGTTGTTTTTTCGCCCCTACTACTTCCTTAATTTTATTTTTCCTCGGTTGTTACTTCTCTGATTTTATGCCTTTCATGTTCCTTACGTCCATGTGTGATTAGCAGCCACACGACACATACCACCGACCACCATTATCAAGTTCCATCAATGATATCAGAGCAAGTTAGTAACATTCATGTCAAGGAAAACTTCCTCACCAGATTTGTTATCCTGCCAAAATGCTCCAACACCCTTTTCTGTTGGAGTGGGATTGCAAGTCTTCCCATATTGTGGCAATTGGCTTTTTCTAGGTTTTTCTTTTGTCCACATGGCATTTCATACTCTTTTTTTCCCATTTCATTTTCCCTCTAATTACTCTCTCCTTATAACTCTCTCTCCACCCACAGCAATCTATTATATTGTTATATGTGTTTGACATAATAATGTGTATGATAAATACTTTATCTATCTATTATCTATACAAATCTCTAAAATCTATATTAAAACAAGCCTTCTCGGCTATGCCACGTGGAATGTTGTAGTCTTTACTTTTTCCTACGTGTCATTTGCTAATTAAATTTCCCTTTTTTGTGTTACTTTCCATTTCTTTAGTTCCATTTCCCTTCCTGGCAGAATGTGTAGAAAGCTATAGTTTTTGTTTATTTTTAAAATTTTTGAGGCGATTCAGATCTGCTTTTGCATCAACAATCATATCAATGGCTTTATATCTAACGGCCTCTTTTTTGCAGAAAGTATCATCGACATCGCCGTCGTCGAGGATGACTTAACCGACCAAGGTGACTGATGACACTGAAGTCCATTGTCTAATCATATAAGCCCTGAAATCTATAGACACCCCAATTTTGACCAAACGTCGAATTAAGGAGAGTGTCACATCCATGTCCGATGATGACAAGGACCGAGATTCGAAGTATTCCAAGCTTTTCAGAAAGTTCCCCAAACGCAATAAAATTTCACAGGAAGAAGGAAATACTAGGTATTCAGGAGAATTCAGGTATAAAACATCACTTTTGGAAAAGATCTTCGAAAATAAGTTTTTTTTTTTAGAAAAAAAGAGAGAGGAAAAGACCTGAAAAGGGGAAGGGTAACAGAAGCCGGCACACGACACTTTTTGCAGCACTCAATGAGTGCCGTACGGCAGTCCCAGAATGCCGAACCGGCACTTAATGAGTGTCGCCGACAATTTCTGACTGCCGTTTGCTTTAACAGTCTGTATTTTGTGGTACAATACGTACATGTATGCGGATAAAACAAAAAAAACAGAAAAGCAATTTTGACCAAAATGCGGCAATCAGTATTTTTAAATGGCTCTCATTGGATGTCGCGCGGCAGTCATCGACTGCCGTTGCAGTTGTTACGGAGTGCCGCCACGGCACCCACTGACTGCCGTAAAAAATTTTAACTGCCGCCTTCTGCAGCAGTCTGTTTGTTTTCAGGAAGTACGTATTGTACCACCAAATGAGACATTTACACCTGTCTTTTACTCCGAATTCACTGAGAATACTTGGTAATTTTGTCTATAAAAGAAGGAGGATCTTCCTTGGAATGAGAAGACACAAAGAAAAAGAACTACCACTACACTAACACATATTTTGAGAGAGAAAAGAGAGAGTTTTGGAAAAACTAGAGAAAAAAAGCTTGGAAGATCTTCAAAGGAGAGAAGCTTTGAGGATAGTTTGGAGGTGATCCTCTAACCACAAGTTGTCTTTTTTTTATTCTTTTGAACTTCTAATCTTAAAACTACTTGGTCTTTTGATTAACCTTTTTAGAAGTTTTATTAGGGAACTTGCAAACTTTAATTGCCTTTTCTTTTAGTTCTTCCTTTTCTCCCTCTTTGTTTAGACTTCCCTCTTGAAATTCTTGGAAGTCTTCCATACTTCACTTGAATCTCATGAGTTGGATCCCTTGATTCCATGTGAGCTTGTGCTCCCTCATGAGAGTCAAGGTTGATCATCCTTTATATAAGAGCAAGTAAATGAATCTAAACCCCCACCATGGTTTGGGATTCTTTAACTTGAGGTTTCATGGAATCCCCTTCCATATTCCTTGAAAACCTATGGGTATTAGCTATGTTTGTTTGTACTTCTCTCTTGAGTTTCTTGAAGGCTCATGAGTATTAGTCATATCTTCATCTCCGATGACCATCAAATGGTAGGAGAAAATGGTTTAAGTTTAAGTCCAACTTCATGGTTTAATAGTTGGGGTTAACAAGTAAAAGTTGAACTTGACAATGAAACAGTGGGTTCATAAACCGCTTTTGATCAAAGATTTTTAGTTCAAAATTAGACCGTTGAAATTGAATGAAACCAACGGGAAAGTGTCAATAACACAATATTCTACCACTGTAATTTTTGTTTTAAGGTGGTTTAATGTTTAAAGTGATTTGATCATGAGTTTTGTGGAGTCACTACAATCTGTCCAGAGTTTCAGAACAGTAACACTCTTTTGAAATAAGTAAATCAGAACTTTGATAAAGTATTTGTAACCCAAAATAATTTTTTCTAAGTAGATTAATGTGTTAGAAAGTCACCCTAAAAAGAACAAAGCATTTATGATCTTTTTTCTATTTTTAGAAAATCGTGCAAGAACTCTGGACAGAAGGTTGTAGAATGCTGAGTGACGTCTTGTTTTTGTTCAATTCCCGGAGATCTAACCGTTGAAACTTTGATTTCTTTTTTTGGTTAAAAACTAGACACATAGAGGCATCTGGTGTCCAAAATTCATCAAGATCAAACCACGGGAACCGTGCTTTTTATTTATTTTTTAATTTATGATCTGCTCTCAGCAATTTTCTAGAATTCTGTGACAATTTTGATCAATCTCATAAATAATGGCTTAGATGATATTTTCATGAGTTAAGGTTTCAAACCATGTCTCAATAATGATTAGTTAAGCTTGAATTCAAAGTTTAAGTGATCCAAATCAATGAATATTTCATAACTTATCCTTGTTCATGTACATGTTCATCCACATGGCTTGACACTTATAATTAAGACTTAGTTGCTTTAGACTTAATTACATTTGGTAGATTTAAGCTAGAAATTTAGGATTGTTACTTTCAACTTCATATCTTATATACCATGTGGACTAACCTTTGTTTTGTAGCGCTATCGAGGTATGATTTCTTGAACTCCTCTTTAGTTTATTTTAATTTCTCGATTTGATCAATTTTTCAACCTCATGCGCGACACATTAGAATTAGGATCTTGCCTTATGTGAATACATGTGATTAGAGACTCTTTTCTAGGATTTTCTTCCATTTGTATGCATTGCACGTTTAATATCGCGGCAAGATCCCGGGTAAGTTCTCTAGTTCCCTATTTGCATATCGTATTGCTTGCTACTTGAATTGTGTGGCTTTTGAATGATATTTTGTAAATTGGTAATTCTACACCATTTCGACATGTTTGTGTAATGTATATTTATACATATGTATTAGCCGAGGGCACATTTAAATTATTAATTCGATTAAAAGGATGTTAAGTAGAGGCCTATCGCGAGATAGGGTGAGAAGGGGTGCTTTAGTCCGATGGGCTCCTTCTCTTCTCATTCCATAATCCCCGGACCTAGTTAATCTTTGGTTTCGCAAAAGATCGGTTGCTTTAAAATGGTTTCTTAATTTTCCTTTTAAAAATTAAGTGGCGACTCATTTGTTTTGAACTTGAAATTTAGAAAAGATCTTAAAAAAAAGCCGTGGATAAGAAAGAAAGAAAATTGCGATGTCCACAAAATCTTCTTTGTGAAGTTATGATTTTTCTTTGTAGGTTTAAGGGTTTATGATCCGGGTAATACTATTTTTGCCGAGTCCTGAGGTGATCTTGGTTTGTGATCCAATTGATCCTTGCATTGACAGATTTCGATGTAACTTTGTCTCCTTTTGAGGTAGTTTTCTCTTAATTTTTATTGATTTCAATTTTTTTTATATGGAACATTGTAGCAATCCTGTTTGTCTTTTATAAAAGTGCTAATTTGGTAGAAGGATTATTTATGCCTATTATTTATTTGTAGAAATGTCTATTTGAGGTTTTTAGGGTGGCTGGTTGAGGTAAGATGGCTATTTGGTGGCATTATTTAAATTTATTTTTTTGGCTTTGTTTTTCTTATCTGGGTGTAATACTGCCCTTTTTGGGGATATTCGTTAATAATTGTATATTGTTGAGCTGTTCGCCAAAAAAAAAAAAAAAAACTTGCAGGTTAACATACTTGGGCCGTTGATCATTTCATGAATTTCTTGAGATTTTACGATACAATTCGTGGATAGGAAAAAGGGAAACAAATTAACTTTTGCTTGAGAAGATCTTTACCGGGAAAAAAAAGAGTAATTCCCTTGATGACAAACCTGAATTGTATATCACTTCAAATGATTTCTTTTCTATTACCTTGGTAAAAAGATTTAGAGATCCTTTAGTATTGCAAATCCTTCTCATGCTGTAAAGATTTTTAAGCAAAAGCAACTTTGTGCGCTTTCACATTTATTTTCTTCAGCTATGTGGCTTGATCCAATTGTGATCTGATCCGTGAAATCGATGTAACGCTTTTTATTTACCATTGATGTGATTCAATGTTGGATCAGGTTAATAAGAAGTAAACTAAATGATTCAGTTGCTAAGAGTATGAAAAAGATGGGTAATACACTGAGGAATTTCAACCTGCAGTAGTGAGTTCGTTGGGCAAAATGCAGCAGGGAAGAAAGGAGAACAATCTGGTACTATTCATTTGTATGACAGAACACTAAATGCTGACACGGAAGAAAATGGTGGATGCTGTAAACCATTGAGTTCATCATCCGTGTAAAATATAAACTCTTATCTGGATATTTTCAATTCAAGATTTTATTTTAATTTTACGATTGTGGGACCATAAGAATATCATACCTTCTTTATGTGTTAAAAGAATTCATTAGTATAGCAGATTATGATGGAGTATATGCACGTTTGTGTCAATTTCTCTTGCCTTTGCTTGATTTCTTTGTAATTTAATTAAAATTAACCAGTTGAGTGATTTGTATATTCCTATAGGCTAAATAGAATTTCTTCTATAATTGTTGCATAATCTGCCTTAATCTCATCTCTACTACCAACCTGTAAAATTCAGTGGTGTAAAATTTAGTGGCGAACAATATATATGCAATACACAATTGTTGCAGGGCCTATTTGTGAGATTGAGAAGCAGTCCAGTAACTTGAATACTGAAAATATTTTCCTTAGTTCCATTCACTATTGTAACCTCTTTATGGACTTTTCTACAACTTTGGCTTTTAGGCTTCGTTTGGTTCATAGATTTGCGAAACAAAAAGAAAAAGAACCACAAGGTAAACAGTTACCAAGGCAGATGGTGAGGAATATGGTAAGGACGATAGCTAAGATGAAAAACATATGTATTCCTTTTAACATTTGATCGATTTATTTTTTCTTTATTTCTTTCTTGATGCGTTGGACGCCTAAAGCTCCGTTTGGTTTAAAACTATTGCTTTTGTCCATGGTTATTCAAATTGATTGACAAACATCTAATGTGCTCTGATCATGTGATTATATGTGCTTGAGAAACATGATCAGGTGAATATCCAAAGGTCGAATTCATTGTTGTAATTACGATCTCAAGCAATTATGGGATTGATTCGTGAGAAGTAGAAATACAGAGTCTCTAAATATGAAATGGGTGTATGAGATTTTGGAGGTCAACTTCAAATGAAATTAGTTCTTCGCTTTTATTTGTATCTAATATTGTCCCCCTCTCAGATTTTCCAACTTTTATATTTCCAAACACATTAGTTGGCTGTATGGCCTGCAATCATGTTGTAGAATCAATTGCTCATCTTTCTTTTTGAAGTGAAGGTCCAGTTTTGGTAGGTAATTGGTGGTCTAACATGTGTTTTTGCAGTTGGGATTTTTTGTGCAGTGGCCTTAGGGGTGAAATCAGTTGGGTTCAGTTCGGTCGGTTTTGGGGGGGTTTTCCCACCGACCGAACGGTTTGGTTCGGTTTTTTCGGTTTTAGGCTAATATTTCGGTTCGTTTTCGATTTTGCATTGCATGTATCTTGTGGAAACTGTCCGAACCAATCGGTTCGGTTCGGTTCGGTTCGGTGGTTCGGTTCAATCGGTTTTTCTTTCACCCCTAAGTGGCCTGATTTTTGTAGGTGGGAGTTTTGCAGTTTTTGGTAGCTTTTTATGATATTTTCTCCTGTAGTTTTGGAATAGTTGGCCATGTTTTGCATAATATTTTGGTAGGGCTGGAGGTTTTTATAATTTTATGTGTGTTGATGAGAGTTTGTAATTTTCATAGCCGCTTTTAGATTTCAATTTTTCTGTCAAGCGCTCTGTCAAGCTTTTTGCTTCTTTAGGTGGCAAGTTTTGTGGGGTAACTTTAGCTTTGGAACAGGATGTCTGAAGTAGTCCTTGCGATAAGGTCTTTTTTTTTTGGTCAAACACTACGAGAAGATCAAAGACTATGTATTCCACTTACCCACATTTACTAATACCATAATTGCCCCCCCCCCCCCCCCCCCCCCCCCTCTCTCTCTCTCTCTATATATATATATATATATATATATTCAAACCACCTGCAACATTGCAAGCTCTCTCTCAATCTATTCATCTTATACTTTGTCTTCACTCTCTTTAAATCTAACATTCTTGCATTTCAGGAGATTCAAAATGGATATGGATTCTGGGTATTCGTGGGAATAGCCAACGGGAAGTACCTGTGGAGGAATCTGAGAAGGAGATTGGTGACAAATTCAAGAGCTCTTAGAATTAGATAATGGAAGAATCAATATCTAATATATCTACAAAGATATGGATTCTCTTTATTTTCTTTTTGGTTTCGTATAATTGATTTTCCCCCCTGATGATATGTTCAGAACAAATTTACATATACTGTATTTGTTCACTTAGTTTCCTAAGCATTGTGACTATTCATTAACAAGTGACCAATCTGTGTATACTCACAAAATAATGAAACTTTATGAAGTTGTATGTGCAAAGTGTGAACCGTGTTGGCACCCATTTTTTCATTTCCTAATTCCTATTTGGCTATTACATTCGCATTCTATGTAACATATAGCTATTGTATACTTTTTTTTTTTTTTATAATTTTTCCCAAAGGATAAAGCTATTGTATACTCTTTGTGTGTGTGTGTGTGTGTGCGCGCGCGCGTGTGTGTTAAAGGATTAAGCTATTGTATTTGCTTTGTTAGAATGAGCTCTTAAGGCCATGTTTGCTCATCCTAAGAAAATTAAATTCCTATTTATATTTATATATTACCTTATATGTGAAAATGTGGATATAAGTTGTTCAAAAGAAATTTGTATGTGTTTCATTAAGGCAATTATAGAAATCTATCACTTTTTGTGTAGATCGATGAGCCCTCTTTTTTCAGCGGTTAATAGGGCTGTCCAACAAAAACCGAACCCGACCCCACCCGACCCACCCGTGACTGTTTGGTTGAGTCACGGGTTTCACAAGTCAAACCCGAACATGTTTCGGATGGATGTCGGTTTCTCCCTTCAAACACCCGACTACACCCAACCCGACCCGACTGTACACAACATGATTAAAAAAATATATTTTTTAATTACTGACTATGCAATAAAACTTTGAATGTGCATGTATATATATGTATGTATATAATTTGTGTGTGTTTTACAGCTCTATAGCGATTATTCTTAAGTTTTTCTTCATATCTACAATTTGTGTGTGTGTGTTTTTTTTTTTTTGGTTTACAGATCTATCATCTACACATTGTTGTTTTTACTTAACTGAATGTATAATTGTTTTTATTTTACAGATCTATAATTGTTGTTCCTCAGAATTTTAGTTGTGCTTTACATTGTACAATTTTTCTTCACTTTGTTGTTTTTAGTCGGGTTTCACCCGACCCAACCCGAAACCACCCGAACCCGAAATCACCCGAACCCGATGGATGATGAGTGGATCAGGGGTGGAGAAGGTCTAACCCGACTGCTATTCGGGTGGATGATCGGGTGAGGGCTAAACCCGACCCGTGGACACCCCTAGCGGTTAATCATCTATCAAAGTTATCGATGAGCCCTTTTTTAAGCGGTTAATCATCTATAAAAGTTTCAACAAAATAAGGAAATGATTCATACGATGTATAGCCCGTGCTATGCACGGGTTATCGACTAGTTTATTCATTGAAAAGCCAAGGAACGGAGGGCTTTACGGGGGCAAAACTCTCGTCTGTGGAGAAATCAGTAAAATCACCACTAATACAAATGGAATTGGGCTTCGGGCCTTGGGCAAAAACTTTAAATATTTTGGGCTGAATGGCTGTTGAAAGGGTTGGGCCTCAAACTGTTGGACATTACCGCAAACCGAGCCCATATATAGCTGCTTTTTTTGGGGAGAGCCGAGAGGTAATCAATGAAACGTCTTCATCACTCTTGCATTTAGATCCGGCTTCCGGTAAGTGGTAACTATAGGTAAAAAAAAAAAAAAACCCCTTTTGCCCTATCCCTACTCGTCCTCGTCTTCGTGTTAGTCTACTCTTGTTGTTTTTTCTCATCATCTTTCTTAAATTCATCTGGTCTGTTGTTTTTCGTTATTTTACATTGTTTTGCATATACTACTTTTAGTTGGGGCAGCAGATTGGGTATTTTCCGCTGGATCTCACAGGAGGAAGAGAAAACAAAAAAGCTATGTTTTTCAAGTAAGTTAATTTCATTTTTACTCTCTCTCTCTCTCTGCTTGAAAATAATTTGTTGGTTTTCTTTGGAAGATTGGTTTATAAATTCTTTTACTCCTTTTGGAAATTTAGGATAATTTTCCTCAAAAATGATCCAATTATTTAGTATCAATTTTTCAGAGGTTGGGGTGGGGTGGGGTACGGGCGGTGATATTTAATCTGGTAATACACAAATTTATGATATATATATATATATAGAGGGAGGATCTTAAGCGGATCCAAAGGAACGGGTTTGGGACGGACTCACTTTTAGGGGAGGAATAAGAGAAATTTAATCACTAAGTGCTCGCATGGTAACTTTTTCTGTTTTCAGTTTTCAGTTTTTTTAAAACCACAACCAGTTTCTGTTTTTTTTTTTAATAAGTGAAAACAGAAAACGTGTTTGGTAACGGTGTTTTGTCAAATCTATTTTTCAAAATACATTTTCATCACAAAATGTTATTTTGATGAAAACATTTTTTTTTAAAACATGACCAACATATCTAGTACAAATCATACTAATGCTAATACAATTCCAAAATGTATTAGTAGCAGTATATATACTCTGTTTTTTGTGTAATTATATATATAAGGGTGTGTAATTATATATATAAGGGTAATTATATATATAATTATACACACTAATATATATATATATAAGAGTGTGTGTCAGTGTGTATATAACAATGCGTATAATTATATATATGTATATATATATAAAGGTGTGTGTCATTGTTATAGAAAGAAAAAAAAAAAAGGGCTGGGCAGCCTGGGCTCTAATGTGGGAACAGTGGAAGGACGTGTTTTCTGAATGACGCATGAAGTCGTGACTCATGATCAGGTAAGGTTTTCGGTTTTTAAAAATCGAGAACACCTTTTTTCCGTTTTCGGTTTTTCTTCAAAAATGGAAAACGTTTTTTATGAAAAAAAAACAGAAATGTTACCAAATGCGTTTTCAGTTTTCATTTTCTGAAAAAATGAAAACGAAAACAAAAAACAGAAAACAACAACGTTACCAAACCGTCAAACGAGCCCTAAATTTAGTAATTTACTCTTCACCCTATTTTCTTTTCCCACTATCTTCCTCATTAACCAAACAAATATATATTTTCCTTGGTATTTTCTCTCCCTTTTTATTCCCTTACTAAATCCACGAACCAAAACAAAGCCCAAGGTTTTCTTTGTTTGGTTAGTAAGGAATGCATTGAGGACAATAGGACCCTTAAAGAAAATATAGTGAGTAATAGTTTATAGAATTTTGGAATTTTTGAGTCACCCTTTTTTCTTCCTATTTTCCTCGAGTTACGGTTATATTTTGAACTTTTTGCTAATAATTTTGGTTATTTATGTATATAGAAAAAAAAACACAAGGGAAGTAGGTTTCCTTCTTGTTCTCTTATTTTTTTTTCTCCCTTGTCCTTGTGTAAACCTGCCAACTGCAAAACAGTCCAAAAACTTCAATTCTAAAATTCTAGGCAGGCTCACTAACAACTGACACACTGTTTTTGTGCTCGCAGGCTACTCGCTCGTCTCGAAAACAGGAGTGGTTATACATTGATAGAAAAATGTGTACCCAACATAACATGTTTCTTCCGGGTTTTTTTTTTCCTACCCATATTTCATGAGTTATTGACGAAATTTTGATTGTTTTCATGTTTGTTCTCGTCATAGCAGGTACTTTCATTTCAGGCCTAGCACTTGGAGGTGCTTTGGGTGTTTGGTATGTTTTCACACTATTTACTGCAGATAAAGCTTAATTGCATACACCTTGGTTCACTTTACTCTTTCACTGTTCATTTTACTGGTTGTTATCAATGTTCTAAATATGGCTAGGCACTAGTTGGGCGTGGAGGGGGGCCTAGCACCTAGGGGCCTAGGCGGTTTTTTTATTATTTATTTGAATAAAATTAATGATATACTCCCTCCGTCCCATTTTTGGTGTCCCTTTTGGAGAATCCAATTATTTAAGGGGACAAAAAGATCTACACCTACTTTCCACAATTACCCATAATCATTGTACTTTATATTTTTATTTTGTTTTGGTGTTGATTGCAAGGAAGGGTGGTTTGGGAAACTAAGTAAAATTTCCATACTAATTTAGGAAAGTGGACAACAATTTTGGGATATCCCAAAAAGGAAAGGGGGACGCATAAAATGGGACAGAGGGAGTAGTAGATAGATATGAGTAATGTGGTGTTATTTAGAAATAATCATATATTTAGGGGTCAATATATAGTATCTGTATGTTAGTTATGTGGTGATATTTAAAAATAAGTAAAGATGGTAAAAGGCTTTCAATTTTTATAAAACTATATGGGATCTATTGATAACGGGGAGTCTCACTTTTAGTGACAAAATTTCCGTCGCTAAAGGTGGAAAACACTGTCGCTAAAAGTGTGTTTCACCATTAGAGACGAAATCATTCTCCTTTTTCGTCGTTAAAGGGACGTTCATTAGAGAGACTACCTCCTATTTATAATAACCTTATACGTTAAGGGTATATTAGGCATAATTTTCTCTGTTTAATTCAGAACAGACCAAGAAAAAAAAGTCTCTGTTTAATTCACACACACTCTCGAACACACACACACACACACACACACACACTCGACAACACACGCACGGACTGGAGGAGAGAGAGAAAAGATGCAAGGAGTAAGGACAAGGGAATTCCCAAATTCAGGAACACTATTTGACAAGGGAAACCCCAAACTCAGAAAAAATCCGTACTTGAGAGAGAGAAGATGCAAGGTTCGTACCTCTTCTTCTTATTTTCTTCTCCTCTCAGCAGTCGTCTCTCTGTTCTGTGTATATCATGCGAATGAGTGTGTAGAATCACCGTGTGTGAGTATATAATTTTTGGCTTTCCTTCTTGTTTAAAAAAATTACAATCTAACCCCAAGCCCGCCTAGTCCCGCATGATCTGTTGGCCGATTTGTGCAAACGACTTGGAGAAAGTTGCGGCGGCCGAGCATCGGCGCCACCTAGGCTGATTTTTAGAACACTGGTGGTTGTTGTATTCAACAAATTATGTTTTTGCAATTGCTATCTTAATATCCTTTTCTGTATTCAGCTCATGATAGAGTCTGCATGTGGGTGTAAATATCTTTTCTCTTTCTCATGTGGGTGTAAATATCTTTTTCCTTTTTGATTTTCATCATATCATTTATGCATGTTTGGGTCCATCAATTGCTTTTACATTTCATTGTTCTGAAAGGATGATAGGGTTTAGTTATCCTGAATTTACCGTTCCTTGTTATTTTACTTGTGGCTCCTGGAATTGCATCATGGTCAGCTTATCAGAAGATAATTTACCTAGTGTGATATCTCAATGGTGAATGACAATTACTACCATCGTTTGCTTGTGAACATTTTTTTTCTTCCTTAATATGTAGAATTTGTAGCATGCAAGGTGTTGGTAAATCAAAAACGCCTTTCTCCTTGTATGATCAGATGTAGCTTTCCTAGCTTCTGTTTGTTCTAAAATCCGTAGGAATTCAAAATTATTGAATCAATTTTGCCTTACCTTTGTTAATTCCTTTAGATGATACGTCGCATCCCATCAATATGAATTTGGGGAGAGATTGTTTTTCTCCATCGTTATCAACTTTTCAAACACTTGTGATTCTCGTAGTTTACTAAATTTTATTAGGGATTTCATTTGGCGTCTATCTCAAGCTAGTTCTTACTAAATTTATGTTGATGTAAGTGAAGTCTCTCGATAATCTCTTAGAAAGGGTGTACATATGTTTCCAAAGTTGTTAGTGATAATTGAGTTGGTTATACTTTTTAATGTTTGTATAGATAGGACGATGATGAAAAATCCATTGAGAAATTGTATGAGGTTGTATGTTGGATCTAATGCTGTCTTAAAAATTCCTTCATCAGGTTTTTGAAACAACTTGAGATGGTCGGACAAAGGTAAATAGCCCCTTTTATTCCGTTTAGGTTTATAATGCATATTTATAGCTGAACAATTATTTCATTTACATTCTTCAACTCATCTTATATCCAAAAATATTATTCCTTACACTTTCCCGTTTTATGTTTTTATGATACATTACAATTACAAGTTTTTGAGAGTCATCATTCATGTTATCATCTTCTTGTAGTTTAATCCTTACGTCATGCATTCCCTTGTGGGGACGTGGTCTTATGTTTTATCTCGTGGTTAGTTCAATTATTTGTGTATTGGATAGCTTATTATATGTAGTGCCAATTGGTTGTTCATGTATAGACTGAACTTTGACTTTGTGCTTTGGTCAATGGTCTTTGGAGACCATAGCATATTAGCAGTTCAATAAGGAATAGCTTCACACCAGGGGTTGATGTGTGTCAATTAAGTGGCCGGACATATATGATATGCTTTGGAAGCCTAAAAGAAAGTTGTGGGACACTGGGACCCACAACATTCATAAGCCTATCCACAAGAAGTGTCCAACGTGGTATACAAGTATTTATCAATTCATATTTTATGGTAGTGAGCTGTTAGTAAGATATATATATATATACATATTTTTTTTGTAATTTCAAAAGTTATGAACATTGAGTTAGAAAGCTGTAGTTATGGATCTTGTTTCCCGTCTAGGCATATCTTTATCCTGACAGGTAAGAAGTAATTGTTGTCAAAAATCACAGAGGGGGGGCACCATGTACACAAGGATTTCAGTACAACACTATGTGTAAAGTAACAAAAGTGAAAGAAAAAGTGCAAAACGACACTAGGAACACTACACCTAAGACTAAAAAATGCCCCAGTCGAGAGTTTCCAAAAAATGTCAATAGGAAACCACTCTAGCTCTCACCACTGCACAACTCTTATTGCAGAGCTCACCCAAATGGAGCTTTGACCAAATGATAACCCTTTAAGGAAAAAGCCAACAGAATGAGGAAGAAAAGGCAGAGTAGAAACAACTGAGAAGAACACTATAACCGTGGGCCAAACGCTTTGATGAAATTAAATTCAGCGCCAAGATACACCACTTCATTGCTTGATGATGATGCAAACACGACTTGCTTATCACTATGATTGAGGACAACACCTTTTGATGCAAATGGATATGAATTAACCCCACCAGCAAACATAGTACCCAAAAAGCAAAGTGGACCTGCAAAAAAGCTCATTTGCCTTTGGAACGACATGAATAGAAAAACCTTTCGACGAAGACTGATTCCACTGAGCTTGGAAACTTCTCCACGTATATACTTTCTCCATAAGTCCCATCTTGCTTCAGGAGATTGCCACCTTAAGACAGAAAATACCTCAAAGAAAATAAAATACACAAACAAGGCATACAAATGGACCCTGAAGAAAGCATGGTGCAAGGGATCAGTGGGAATTCAAAAGCATAAAGAAAAAAAAAAATGACAAACTCGGACTAATTGCAGAGATTTATGGCATCTGCAAAAATTACCTGTTTCCATCTTTTTCCTTCTCTCTCATTTTTCTCTCCTTTGCTAATTCTCTCATGATGCAAATATATTTGTAATCACAAGAGGAAATAGAGGAGATATTCAAGAACTAGGGTTTTGGGAAGATAACCTCCATTAAAGAGCTTAAGAGCTCACTTGGTTTACAAACCAATATCAAATACAATATCCCCAAAACTAATGTTCTAAAACCTTGCTTTGATTTGGTACCGCTCTCGCGGCCCGCACTGAGACAATGTGCTACCCCTAGATGTCCAGTCAACTGCTGCGCCTCAACGCTTTTCGGGGAGAACCATCTAGCTCTTGGTTCGAGTGGCATTTCACCCCTAACCAAAACTCATTCGCCTGTTCGGACCTCCACTTAGTTTCACCCAAGCTTCATCCTGGTCATGGATAGATCACCCAGGTTCGTAGCCCACTATTTATATCCTAGTAAACTCATGCTAGCCTCAAATGGTTGTGACCAACACTAAATGACAACCAAAACACATAACCTAAAAGATAAAGCATAAAGTACTATTAAGTATATAAAGTACTACGAATTACTATATCAAACTCTCCCTCTAAATAAAACTTGTCCTCAAGTTTAAGAACTAGCTTCCTCATTTTCACTTCAGATATGGCTTTCCTCCTGAGATTAATCTTGGGAAACATCATGGTTAACACTTTATGTTCATTTGCATCTTCAAAGGATTGGAAACAAGATGTAGCTTTGATCTACAAACTCCCACATATTTATTGTCTTCAAGTCTCTCATCGATCCTATTAGCACACAACTTGATTTCAAATTCATCACCCAATGTAGGTGTAGGTGTGTATTTTTAGGATGAGCTTAAGTTCGTATTGGAGTAGAGATTTTGTGCGAGATTAGCAAAAGATTCTCAAGGAGAAGTGGGTCAGGTATAAGGAAGAGCAAGTGAGAGAGAATGGAATGGGACAAGTGTTCTACAGAAAACCCAAGTGCAATGATAGAGCTCAAACCCTAGAGAGAGAAAGTCTAGAGAGAGAAGCTTTGCACATAAATTCTGTAGAACAACTGGAAAAATGTCTTGTTGTGCCTATTTTTAAGCTTAGGGTCACGTGGAGAGCACGGTAAAAATCCGTACTTGAAAATCCACGTGTTGACACAATTGTTAGTCCGCGTGTCAACCTAAGACGACAAAAAGGAGTATGCCTCCATGACGAATCACAAGAACTCCAGTAAACCAGCCTATTTCCAGCCCGACCAGGGAGTGTCTCTCGCGGATAATAACCTTTGCAAGTAACCTTGGTGAACCTCTTCCTTAAGCCATTCAAGCCACGAAACCTGAGAATCCCAATGACTTTGCCGCGCATCAAAGTCATAAATAGCTTTTGTGCGGCAAAGTTGAACCCAAGACATAGATTTTGCCCTGAAAGTCTATGTGCGCCATTTGAGAAGTGAGAAGCTTCTCTCCATGGGTGAGTAACCATCCTTGTAATTTCCTTGGAGGAAATATCCGTTGTGTAATGATTTTCACTAAGTTCTGCGCGCCACTTTCCATGAGCTTCCCATATTTGTGAATCAAAGCTCCAATGATGACATGTGGCGCGCTTTGATTGGCTAGGTAAAACTCTATGTAGCACGGACACTTCATTTGGGGTGCCGTTTGCATTTCCGACACTCCGCGGACACGGACACGGCTATGGAAGTGTCTGGGTTAATTGAATTAAATCATATTGTCGGACACTTCTAGGACACGGCAAGACATGCACTCCTGGGACACTTTTGGCCTGGTAGTCCTATTTTTTTTTGTTTGTGGGGGGGGGGGGGGGGGGGGGGGGGGGGTGTTGTGCGCGTTTTTGAGGAATTATCATCTTTATAAAATAAGTGTTTCTTGGGGGACACTCCTAGGACACTTTTGGCCTAGTGGTCCTATTTTATATTTTAATTTTTTTTTTGGGTTTTGAGAAATGGTGATCTTTTTAAAATAAGTGTTTCTTGGGGGGGGGGGTACAAACAAAATATTGAGAAAATAAAATGATATGAGTACGTATATCATAATGTCATATGAGCCCTGGCCTCTTAGACTCTTTCTTTTTAAATCTTGTTTCGTCTATACTCTTTCTTTATTAGTTATTACATGAGTTAAAAAGGGTTTTGAGTTTAGGGTTTTTTAAAGTAGGTTACACATTGAATTTTTTTTTGGATGGATATGTAATGTAATGTAATGTTGATGTTAATCCTCCCTTCTAATTTTTTTTTACTTAAAATTAAATTATATTCAAAAAAATATTTTTTTATTCAAAAGTATCCTAACCGTCTCCGTATCCTATATTTTTGGGATTTGCCATTTCGCCGTCTCCATGTCGTATCGTGTCTGTGTCACGTGTCCGTATTCGTACCTACAATTTGCCCCCTGCGCAAGCACACTAGCTTGTGTAGGGCTGTTCGCTCACCAATTTATCCACCTGAAGAGCCAATCGCAGTGTTTTAGCCTGTACTTGCAGAAATGACAGTGTCCTTTGAGTCATTTGCTAAGAGGGGAGGTGAAAATCTCATTTATTACTTTCACCAACCTTTACTCCCTTCTAAGAATCCAGCTCTTATTCTCCTTCCCAAGATCAACCAAGAACAAGAACACTCATGAACATTGTTTCAAACCTTCTTGAGTGGATTGCACAAATTTGTGCATCTCTCTTTTTTTACGTTTGTGAACTTATTTCACCGGTCTTCAACTTTGTGTGAGATAGTTTGTTCGCGGCAAAGTATCAAAACTTCCATAGCTTCTGGACAACACATGGTGAGTCATTTTTCCTTTTCTCCGTGTATGCGCACCTCACTTGAAAGACCCGAATAGATGCGCGCCATGCTTGAATACAAAAAGTTCGTGTGTGGTTTTTTTATTTTTTATTTTTAAAGACAACTTCTAAATCCATCTTCGTGGATCTCCTCCTTTTTGGCCGCTTGTATCTCTTCCCATTTTTTTTGAGTATATTATATATACATACACACATATATATATATATATTTTTAGTCCGGGGCACTACTAAACGTATGCACACATGCCTATGTGTACATGTTTATATGTATTGTAAGCCATGTCTTGGAAATATGAACTAGTAGCCGTGTAGAAGTTATCAAAGACACTGTGTTGGGTGATGGACTGAAGGGTCTGAATTGTTTATTATTATTTTGGAGAGGCCCCACCATTATTTTATCAAACAAGACCCCAAAATCTGACTCCAAAGTCTTAGGCACATATTTTTGGATCCCAAACAGTCCCTTACTCAGCCTTGTCAGTCCCAGGTGCATCCTTTGTGCTGAAACCCAGCCTTTGACTTTCATTACTAGTGCTGATTTTTTTAAATATAATAATGTGGCATGGTCCCACAACAATAAACCAAACTTGGAATAGACTTCTTCTTATCTTCCAACCAGCTAATCCTTGGGGCCCACCAGCCTTTTGAACACCATATTCCCATAAAACTGATTTTTTTTTTATAAACAGTGGGCCCACTGTAATAAAAGCTTCAGCCTTTTCTTTTTGTGATGTGATAGTCTTTCAGTTTAAGCTAGTAGGTGTGTACTTGACAAGTCATGGAATATAATATATGAATTCTTTTGACAAGGTGGCCATCACGTTACCATCCTAATGAAACCAAAAGTGGGAAGGACATAAACTCAGCACCACCCCAATAATTTTCTCACATGTATATGACCTCATGCGCACCAAACTTGAACACTTTTTTTTTTTTTTGCTGAGAAAGAAATTCCATAAAAGAAAAACAACAACACAGCACTAGCCCCTTTGAAGGTCTTCCTCAAAAACAAAGGGAGGAATCTCACCAAAAGGGATGTGCTCAAAACGATTACAGTTCATAGCCCACTGGGCTAGCTTGTGAGCTACACAATTAGCAGATCTAAACACTTTGATAACTTTCCAAAAAACAAAAGAACTACCCAACAATCGCCTACAATTGAGAATAAGAGTTTCCAAAGTCCAATCTGGGCAAGACTCCCAGTCACTCAACGGCAAACACACCAAAAACGAATCACCTTCAAAGATAACGTGCTTAAAACCCAAGAAAACTGCTTCAGAAATAGCTGAAAAGGCCGCATGAGCTTCGGCTAAGCTAGGGTCCATGGCTTCCTTTTTCCATACTCTTGCATGAATAACATGCCCACGGTCATTTCTGAAGATGGCTGCCAAAGCTGAAGAATGGGCACGGATAGCAACATCAAAGTTGATTTTAATCCACTCAGCGGGTGGAGGGGTCCACCGTTGAGGAGGGGCAGACAAAGAGGCGATGGATTTCTGTTGGGATGTAAGATGTTCTCGAGTCATGAGATCGATACGAGTTTTCCAGTAGAGAACTTCAATAGTTGTACCATGATGAAGCACTTGGTTTCTTAAGTACCAAATTTGTTCCATAAAAATCGCAGCGAAGATACAGAAGTGCACGGCATCCTCTGGGGTAATGCCTAACCTCGCCGTCGGATTGAGCACAATATTAATCCAATTCTTGATACCCCCATCGATAAATCTGGAAGTGTCAATAGGCCATTTAGACAAGCGCCAAAGAATGCGAGTAAGATCACACCCCAAGAAAAGGTGTTCAGCATTTTCCAAAGGGAACTTGCAAAGAGGACAGAAGAGACTATCAATCGAAAACCGAGAAGCAAGAACCTCCTTTGTTGGGATAGCATTGGATGCTATCTTCCAAAGAAAAACCTTGTGCCGCTCGTGAATCTTTGCATTCCACAACCTATTCCAACACGTAGCAATTGCGCTGTTGGGTTGTAGAACTCGAGATTTCTGATCCGTGAGATATGCGGATTTAACCGAAAAGGAACCTTTATTATCAGGGGCCCAAATGAGCTTATCACCAAGTCTGCCGGTCGGTAAAACAATATCCAAAATTGCTTTGGCAGAGGTAGCATCAAAGGTATCAAGGATAAGGTTGGAATTCCACCTACCCCCAGAGTCAAGAGTTAACTCCTTAACAAAAGTAAGGGCAGGTCTAAGAGGGGAGTTGGAAACAGGCCGGAAGTTATGAATGGAGGGGACCCACGGGTCCTCCCAAATATTAGTGTTGGACCCATTACCAAGCAGCACGCACGTACCTTTTCCGAGGAGAGGGATTGATTTTCGAATGCCTTGCCAAACCCACGATGAGTTGCTTTTCTCTTTTGCTTTGAAGAGATTGGAGTTATGGAAATACTTCCCTTCGACAATTTGGACCCAAACCTTCCTTTTTTGAGTAATTATTTGCCAACCAAGTTTAGTGAGGAGCGCTTTGTTATAGTCCTTCATGCGCCGTAATCCCAAACCACCACTAAATTTTGGAAGACAAATGTTGTCCCAAGCTTTCAGACACAATCCCTTTTTTCCACCCTCTTTGTGACCCCACCAAAACTTGCAAAAGAACGTATCCATCTTGTTGCAAATAGAAGTGGGTAACGGAAAGGTTGACATAGTGTAGACAGGAATAGCTTGAGCCACCGTACGAATTAGAGTGCATCTGGCGGCCTGCGAGAGTAAGGAAGACTTCCACGCTTGAAGTTTGTTTTGAACTTTATCGAGGATCCCAGAAAGAATTTCTTTCTTAGTGCCAGTGAGGAGAAGTGGGAGGCCGAGATAATTAGCGTTTAAGGGGGCCTTTTTCAAGCAGGTCTAACGGCAAATAGCCCGAATAACCTCCTTACAAGCGTTGTTGCTGAAAAACACCCTGGTTTTGTCCTGATTGATGGCTTGACCAGACCAAGAACAAAACTTAGAAATACATGCCAAGATATTGATGGCTTCGTCAGGATGGGCCCTTCCAAAAACGATCAGATCATCTGCAAAGAGGAGATGGTTGATAGCAGGACTGTGTCTACCAGCTTTTATACCTTGGATGCCGCCATGATCAGATTCTCGATTTAACATTCGAGACAACACTTCAGAGCAAAGGATGAATAAAAAGGGGGACAGAGGGTCCCCCTGGCGAAGGCCCCTGCCAGGTTTGAACAGGCTTGTCGGCTTACCATTGATGATGATAGAGAATGAAACTGTTGAGATACACTGTTCGATCCAGTGACACCACTTTTCCGAGAAACCAAGGCAATTGAGCACCTTTAATAAAAAAGCCCATTCGATCCTATCATAGGCTTTTTCCATGTCCACTTTGATTGCCATTAGCCCTTCCTTTCCTCTTTTACTTTTCATGGAGTGGACCAATTCATGTGCAATAATACTGTTTTCCTGAATGAGACGACCCGGTACAAAGGCAGATTGCATTGGGGAGATAATTTTATCCAACAGAGGTTTAAGGCGAGAAGAGAGAATTTTAGAGATGGTTTTGTAAATCACATTACATAGGCTAATGGGCCTAAAGTGGTTTACCGTTGAGGGTCTTGCCACCTTCGGAATTAGTGCAATGTTGGTGTGGTTTAGGTTCTGCAGGATAAAACCATCGTCAAAGAAACTTTTAACCGTTGCAATAACATCCTCTTTTATGATATGCCAATAGGTCTTGTAGAAAACCGCGGACATCCCATCTGGACCAGGGGCTTTTGTGGAGCCACAATGTGGAATATGGCTTCTTTAATCTCAATCGCTTCAGGGGTTCGGCCAATAGCTTCATTTTCTTCTGCTGTGATAACTTTGTGGATGAATCCTTCAAGATCTGAAGGAAGAAAAGGTTCAGAAGACTTGAAGGTTGATTGGAATTTAGTGGTGAAAGCTCGGCTGATAACATCCGGGTCATCTGTCCAAGAACCATTGTCCACCTTTAGGAGATCTTAGCTGCACCTTTTTCCTTCTCTTTTATATTATATTATTATCAATACTCAAATATGAGCTGCAAACTTTGATAGAAAATTGAAGATAGGCACGACCTTTCAAAGTTTTTTTTAATATTTTGCGAGACCCATCACATGCTTCTTTCCCAAGGTGGCACAAAAGTCTTCTTATGTATCACCTAGCTCTCTTTTGCTTTCCCAAACACAACTTATGATGTCATGATGAACTTCCTACGCAAACCTCAAATAGTGTTTTGAAATATTTTGCCTTTTGGCTGATGTATTCCAGGCAAGGAGTCTCCCAATATGGGACCCGCCATGGTCCAGCTTCTGACTTTTGTTATTTCTTTGACAAACCAGCCCCAAATCTTCCTCATTTCCATTATGCGCACCAAACTTCATAAAATGTTTCAACATGGTCACACCAAAGAGAACCCTCCAAGAGATTTCGCCTCATAGTGAAGCCCCTACATAGCTTTTTCTTCATCTGTAAAGCTCCCCTCCACAGATGGTGCGAAGCAAATTATTTGCCGCTAAAAATTTGGTGAGTCAAAATTTTTTTTTGGAATTTTGTCCTCCCCTTTTTTTTTTTTTGAAACATACACATGCAAGTATGTATATATATTTTGCATTAAATTAATGTTTGCAACCCATGTGCGCCTAACCCATTTCCAACCGCCTCTCTTACTTATGCTAGTAGAACCAAATGGTAAATACATATTTTAGAGAACCAAACAGTTTATGGTTTAGCCCATTCTTAGGCGCACACTTTGTGCTGAAAACTAATATACGCACCATAGCTGGAAGAGTTCAACAATTTTTTTTTAAACCCTTTTGCACCAAACTATTACTCTCGCGCTGATATCGCCATTTACGAACTTGTCCACAACCCCTTTTCCAGTGAATTTTGTTTCAGAATCTCATCTATTCTCTTGGAAACCCATATAACCACGATCCCTGTGCCGCTGTGCGCCCCAAACTCTTACGTCCATCCTTGATTTTGATATAATCAGCGGCAAATGTGTTGCAAAACACCCCATGCGCACCGAACTTGACTTAGTTGCATGAAGTTGGCACACACAGGACCCACAAAGCCGCTGCGGGCAACATCCAAATAGCCACGTCCTTTCTCTTTTCTTTTCTTTTAAAAAAAAAAAACTCTTTAGTCGAACTTGGTAGTTAGGCCCATGCAAACCAATCTTGCAACCCTTGCGCATGAGACCCAAATAGTCGTGGCTTCTCGTTGTTTTGAAACCTTATCTCACACAAGAGTTTGGTTTGAAGTGCTAAGTTAAAAAAAAACTCTTCTCGTTGCTACACAACACTTGGGCCCTCAAATATGAACCTATTCTAATGAGACAGCCGCTCCAACTTAGCCCTAATTTGGTTGTATAAACGTTCTCGCCGTGAACCTTGTCCATAGCAAATTGACGTATGTATACACACTTGTATATGCATAAATGTATACCTATTTTGACAAATCAGCAACACATCACTATCTCATCTGTGAGCATTTAAGCAAGCACAACCGCATGACTTTTTCACATGAGATAGCCGTACGAATCCGTTGCTCAAATAGCCGTGACCCTTATGCGTGCGCAACCTGATACTGAATTTGAAGTGCACTCCTTAGGCGCACCATACTTGTTCAGAATTCCAAACCAGTTTCAAAATTTTAAACTTCTTATACCCCGAACCAGAGATTGCCGCACAACAAGCTCTAGTGTCCCCCAAAAGGTTGCGAAATGGCTTCGCACATTTTTTTGTTGCGATCCAATTCCGATTGCCTCTTATTTTCTTTTATATATATATATATATATTTTATTGAACCCATTTTCTTTTCAGTTTTGGTGACTCTAAAATTCTTTCAAGGCCTTCTCATATCTTGGTGTGCTTTTCTGATTAACTCTCGAAATCTTTATAGTAAGTCTAAAATATTTGACACTCCATTCTTTTAGCAATTGACTTACCAATGGTTCTGGTTCTTTCTCTTTTTGAACATTGGATGTGTATATATTGTAGGCGGCCCCTCTTCAGTGACGTCATATCTAAGTCCAAGTTAGGCACTGTGGCTCGTCTTGCTAAAAATGGAATAATTCCATCGATTCCTCCAGACGAAGAATGGATGTTAGCCCCGTACTTTGCTAGCGAAGAAGGAGACAAACGCCCCGATGATTATTTCTAGAGCGAAGTGGAGTCTTATTCTCCTCGATTAAAAGTGAGTGACGAAACCTGATTATTGTTTGAAGAAGGGATTAGAAACCCTCTGGATGGGGAGCCTGTTCCACCTAAGTTCGTCTTGAAATTACGGATTGAGAGGGGGAATTTACCTTATTCCTTTACAAAGTACCCCACATTTGCCGAACCAATTTCAGATTGGATCCATTGGGATGATTGGACACAGGATATCTTTTCTAGTGGTGAGTATGCCGCCCTCTTGGAAAAGTCTCGGATTGATGACTGGATCATGATGTGCTCGACTTCTCCAGAGGAAAAGGAGGTGATAGGGGAACTTCGGAGTTGCCTGACTGCATGTGCTACATATCAGAGTGCTTTTACGGGAGGATACAAATCACAAAAGGGGTCCTTCGCTCAATGACTAAAGTTAAAGAAGGCAAGGTTTGTGGATGGTCCTTGGTATCATGGCCCTAATGCCCTTGCTGCTTATATCGCCTTTTGGTTTGCGAGGCACGTGCTTCCTATGCCTCCAGAAGATGGGCTAAATGCGCGTTTGTTTCCCTTGGCGATGAGATTAGCTCGGGGTCGGGCATTACCCCTTGTCCCTCTTTTCCTTGGCACTCTTTATTGTTGACTAGAGATGATTCATCATGATTCTTTCCAGAGCGTTAGTCGTTATGATGTCGCTAGTTTCTTGTGCACCTCTTTTTTTCATGTGTTCATTTTTGAGCGATTTATGAATTATGCTCCTGCTCCTGCTCCATCAACTTTTTCACCTAACAAGGAGATTTATGACAGTTCCACTCGGCGTAAAAATTTTGTTAATGATGAATGGCGAGCGGTCCGTTGGTGCAACACGGGGTGCTTGGGTATTTTGAACAAATTTTTGGATGATGAAAAAGAGTTTATTTTCCGACCTTATGCTACGTGGCTCCCTGGCGAGAGAAACTTGGGTTTGTATTCTCCTTCTGATGATGTTTATTTTGTTCGGTTATCTGAATGTGGGTCTCAGGAGATTGGGTTGTTTGTTTTTGCCGCTACAATGTTTCCCGCACAAGTTTCTTTTATCACTGAGTGTGGCTGAGGCACCGGGTGATGCGGCAATTTGGGTTGGTCCAAGGTAGGGGTGGACAAGAGCCGAGCCGAGCCGAGCTTGCTCGCGAGCTTTTTCATGAGCTCACGAGCTCAAATGAGCCGAGCTTTTAAATGATCGCGAGCTTTCTCGCGAGCTTTTTAACGAGCTTCTTTCGCGCCCCCATTTAAAACTATATAGTTTGATGATAAATCAGTCATTTATCAAGCCTATTTACGAGGTTTGTCATATATTCTCTAAAATTATATAGTATTATAATGAATATATATATATATATATATATAAGTCACTTTACAAGCTCTTTATCAAACCTATTAACGAGCTTTTTCACGAGCTTGCTCGCGAGCCTTAATCGATCATATTCACGAGCTCAAATGAGCGAGCCGAGCCTAGCCTTTATCGAGCCAAACTTTGAGCCCTTGTTGAGCGGCTCTGCTCGTGTCCACCCCTAGTCCAAGTGTTTCCTAGGGGAAATCTCATACCTCCTTGTCAGCCTGGATATATAATGAGCTCTGCTCGCTTCACCACAAGTGAAAAAAGTAGCCTTGCTAGGAACAAAAGTGTTCTTTTGGACAGTTGTGAATGCGTGGAGGTTTGTTCTTGTGGTTGGAAGCGATACTGATAGAAGACTTTGAAATTGTTCACGGAGTTTCGTTGAGAGACTCCTATCAGAGCCGCTGTTGTGGACATCTTTGTTAATGACAGTTCTCTGAGAATACCAAAAGAGAGCTCTCGATGCCGCAGTCAACCTAGCCCGTCGGCGGTTCGCCCATCCATCTGTCTGCCAGCTGTTTGCGAGAGAAAAAAAGAAAGTTTCTTCTACTAAAAATGTAGTTGCCCCCACCTCCGCCAAGGGTTGAAGGAATGGTATAAATTCTTCCTGTAAGGTACGCGACTCTTTTTTTTTTTTCCTCTCCTTCTAGTGGTTGATCTGATCGCTCGCTAACTTTCCTTTTTTTTTTAAAAAGGGAAATCCAAAGGTGCCCCTTCAAAAAAATGTCCTGAGCAATCCATCTCCCATGGTTCTAGTCGAGGGTGAAAGGAAAAGAAAGTGAAAGAAACAGAGGATCATGGGGAGATTGAGGGCCCTGCTTCGGCCGTCATAGCATTGGCAGCTTCAGCTAAGGATATCACACGCATAAAACCACCCAGCCGATCTAGCAGCTCTGCTCCTAGGCTTGCCACTGTCCTGACTCACAGAACTTTTCCGCCTGAGGGCACTCTTGTTCATGATTCAGTTGAGGATTTGATTGTGAGTGTGGAGGCCGACCTTGGTTTTGGTTCAGTTACGGAAATGGTAGATGCTCCTCCCAAAGGAGACTTGGTCGTGACTTCCACTCTTGTTTCTAGCGATGACCTGGATCGAGGGGAGGAAATTGGAACCCACCACGGGGGTGATGATTGTGACATCGATGGCGGATCTAGTCATGATAGCGGGTTAGATAATCACAGTGACGATGATTATAGTGGGGATGATCACGATGATGGCGATCATGAGTGTGGGTCCCTTGATCATGATATTACTGAACCTTGTGACAATGATAGACCGGACTTCGAGAAGGTTCAGATTCCTATCACCCATCCTGGCACCTTAAATACCCTTGAGGTTTCTTTCAGAGGCTCAGAACTTGGGCAACATTCGTGTCTTTCTTAAGAAGGGAATCAGATGGAGACCGGGGTGCCGTCGAGGGCTTTTTTTTTACTCTAAGTCCCCCTTTCTGGGCGAGCGAGTGATATGGGGGGACTATTCTGTCGGGGCTACTTGTATTCCGATTCTTTCCGTGGTGCAAACTCGTTATCCGGATACTTTCACCTGTTTTGTCATTCGCCATCCTCAGATACAGGCTCCTTTGTTAGAAAAAATGGCTTCCATCCTCCTTGGTTTAGACAACTCCCAATGGTCACCTTATTCTGACAAAGTTAAATAGGGATTTGATGGCCGTTGGGGATTTGAAAACCGTGGGTTTAAAGGTAGATTGACTCGAATCCCATCTCTTGGGTCTGAAGAAATTTGGTGAGTATTGCAGCCTTCAAGCTCAGTGCGCTACTGCTTCTTGTGAAGAGTCTAAGTTAGAGGCGCGAATATCTAAATTGGAGGTGCAAATATCCGAGTTAGAGGCGCACTTGGCAGAGTTACGCGTCTCTCTGTCCTCTTTGAAGCCTTTTCATGAGCGCCTTAGCATTCTGGAGTCTGTGTGCACGAGCACTGATGTTATCGAGAGTGCTTTGCACAGATTGCTGTGAGAAGTAGAAACATGTTTATGGGCTTGTGCCTTTTCCTTCTTTTTGTGCATTTTCTCCGGTGAACATGCTTGTACTTCTTGTATTTTGAAACTTAATGGCGAATCTTTTTGCAGCCCCCTTTTTTCTTTTCTGTATTTCCACCACCATAGGTACTTTTATTTTTTATTTTTTATTTTTATTTTGATGCTTAATAGAAGAATCTTTATGCAGCTTTATCCTTGTTGCTTTCAGAATTCTCTTGATGTATGAAATCTTGACGGATCCTCTTTATCTTTCCTGGTGTACTATTTATTTGAATGGAGTTTGAGCGATTCGCTCCTATTTCCCAGTCCCTCTTTTTTGCATGAGATAATCATGATCACACTTTGGTTGTGCGCCTATACTATTGTGTATCAAATTTTGGCCGTTGTGTGCCAATCTTGGCTAGTGTATGCTCGACTTAGTTGCGCCTATCCGGCTTTATCTTGCCGTTTAAACAAGTGGATGGTCACAAATGAAACCAAAGATGGCCAAACTAGCTGAGATTAACCCAAGTTTTCCCAAAATTACATCGGAAAGGAAACAAAAGAGGCCTCTTCATTTAGGCAAATTGCATAGTTTACACTTTTCTTTAAAAAAAGAAAGAAAGAAAGAAAGAGTAAAAAAAAGAAAGAAAGAGTCATACAGGACATCCTAAGGGTAAAACAGTTTGACCCACTTCATTTTGAGTGTGCCCTTGTCACCTCCGGATTCGGGATCAGCTATTTTGCAATACCCATTGTCAATTACTTCCTTGACGACAAATGGGCCTTCCCATTTTGGTGAGAACTTTGGCGCACCATCACGTCGTAAGCCTTGGCAATTCGCGTCTGATAGGTCTTTAGGCTAGCTTTTTCCTTGTCCCTCTTTTTATCCAACCTTCTACTTTAGAAAATTGTGTGTCCAGCTCTACCTCGCTTTGAAGCGCAATCCTGGCAGATGAAATTGCAATCTCTATAGGTATGACCGCTTCAGTTCCATAAACTAAGGAAAATGAGGTAGCTTGGGTTGGTCATCGCTTTGAAGTTCGGTAAGCCCATACACCAAGTGGCAACTAGTCAACCCATTGTCGCAGAAAATCGTTCATGGTTTTGCTCAAGATTTTGGAGAGTCTTGTTACTCGCCTCCACCAGTCCATTACCCTTTTGGGTAATAAACCGTCGACTTATGCTGAGTGATACTGTATTTAAAATATAGTTCTCGCACAGGCTTTAGAGGTGAAAGGCTTGCCGTTGTCGGAGAGGATTACTTTGGGTATTCCGAACCTACAAATGATATATTACTTGACAAAATTGGTGATGCTTTCACCAGTGGCGCAACGCAGGGGGATTGCCTCGACCTATTTTGTGTACAATTCTATCGCAGCCAAAATCCATATTTTTCCTTTGGAGGGATTCAAGGCACCCATTAAATCCATCGACCAGGTATGGAAAGGCCAGGGCACCGTGAGACTTTTAAGCGCTACTACGGAGGCGTGGATGGAGTTAGCGTGTTTTTAGCACACCACACACCTTTTTGCAAATTCCATGGCTTCTTTCTCCATGGTAGACCAGTAATATCCTAGGCGTAGCAGTTGTTGGTATAGCTTATACCCTCCTTGATGTTCAAATTGGTGTACTTGTTTTAATACCTCTTGAACTTCCTGACGAGCTAAGCACCTTAGCACTTTTCTATTGAAACCCCTTCTATAAAGCTATTGCTCGCTAACGAAAAATCTGGAAGCCCTTTTTTAACGAGGGTTGCATCCATGTTTTCCGCAGGCAGCGCTCCTTCAACGATATAATCCAAATATGGTTGTCGCCAGTGAGTGACCACGTTCTTTGAAATTACACTCCTCCCTTGAAGGGTGTTCCTGGCATGTGGCACACCTTTGCTGTATTTCATTGGCTTCTCTAACCATCTTGGGCCAATAATAGCCTCTCCTCTGGATTATCCGATATAAGCACAAGTCTGTGTTTCCACATACTTGGGTATATATGGAATTGAGGCGCAAGTTTGCCTCTTCCTTTCCCACGCACTTGGCTAGCCATCCTCCCTGAGTCGTAAATAGAGCTCTCCTTTATAGAACAAAAGATTTCTTGTTTGTGCGATGGGCGCAGCACCTTGGGCCTGTAGTTGTGTTCTAGTGTCTCGCCTCTAGTTATGGGGACCATTCTCTCTCGGGGACCAATTTTGTCACGGTGCACAAGAGAGTTCTCTTGAGAATTTCTATGTTAAGGGACTCTCCCTTGATGTCTACTTTTGAAGCCAGAGTTGCAGGCACATCTGGGTGTCTATTGCTTGTCCGTGGAGCGTGCTCTATCTCGACATTAGAAAATTTATCCATGCACCTTTGTAGAATTGTGCAATATGCCACGAGAAAGGGCTCCTTTGTGGCGAAATCGCCATTCGCTTGCTTTATAACCAAGTTAGAATCTCCCACCACTTTTATCGAATCGATCCCCAAGCTTTTTGCAGCTAAGAGTCCCAGTATAAGCACTTCATACTCTGATTTGTTGTTAGAACACATAAATGCCAATTTGAAAGAGAGGCTTATCTTCTCACTTTGTTCAGACATAAGGACTATGCCACCTCCTCCCTCTTTTGAAGTGGAGGAACCATCAAAACGAAGGGTCCACACTCCTTCTGGTTGTTCAGCCGATGCGGCACAGAAATCGTCTCCCGAGAGTTCCTCCATGATTGGTTCGGGTTCGTCACTTAGAAAATGTGCCAGTAAGTCTGCCAAAGTTTGACTCTTGATTGCTTTAGGCGGTGAGCATCCTATCTCAAATTCTGTTATTGAATAGCCATCGCGCCATCCTTCCTGATAAGGCGGGCTTACTGTGCAGAAGCATGATTCGGTCGCATTTTGTGATTCTCTGAACTAAAAATGCCAACAAATAATGCCTGAACTTCTGCGCGGCAAAAATGAGTGCGAGGCAATGCCACTCCATTGGCGTGTATCGTATTTCCGGGCCTATAATGATGTGACTTATATAATAGATTGACTTTTCTATTCCCTCCACTTCTAGAGCGAGCAAAGCACCAATAGACTTATTGGTGGAGGTCAAGTACATCAAAAGAGGTTGCCCCTTCTGTGGTGAAGTCATGGTTTGGGGCGACGTTAAGGCCTTCTTTACCACCTCAAAGGCCTTATCATGTTCCCCCTTACACTCAAAAGCCGAATTTCCGTTGAGGAGAGAACTGAATGGCTGAGTGATTTTTGCGAGCGCCAGGATGACCTTCTTAGATATGAGACCTTCCTTAAGAAGCTCTTTAGCTGCTTCATCGAGGACGGCCGCGACATTTCTTCAATGGCTTTAACCTTGTCTGGATCCGGGTCGATCCCATGTCGATGCACTACACACCCCAAATATTTCCCGGAAGTCACAGCACTTTAGTGGATTCATCTTGAGTTTAACGGTCCTACACCTATCGAAAACTTTGCGCAGATCTGAAAAGTGCGACGAAGCTTGTTTAGACTTTACCACCAAGTCATCGATGTAAAATTCCATTTCCTTGTGCAGTATATCATGAAAATGGCCATCATTGTGCACTGATAAGTTGTGCCTGGGTTTTTTAATCCAAATGGCATCACGGTATAATAGAAATTTCCAAAAGGGGTTCTAAAGGTCGTCTTTGTTGCGTCGCTCCCCCCCATTTTAATTTGATTATAACCACTAAAACCATCCATGAATGAGAACATTTGTTGTTCAATCATCGCGTCAGTTAGTGTATCGACGTTGGGGAGAGGGAAGTCATCTTTAGGACATGCCTTGTTCAAATCGCGAAAATCCACACTCTTATTTGACCGCTCTTTTTCTTTTGCCGGGACTATGTTCGCCAACCAGATAGGATGATGGATAGGTTTGATGAACCCCGCTTCAAGCAATTTTGTGATTTCGCTTTTAATTTGGGTCTCCAGCTCAGGGCGAAATATCCTCGGTGATTGCTTAATAGGGATGGGCAGCCGCGGACACATTGAGCTTGTGACATGTGATCGTGGGATCTAATCCTAGCATTTCTGAATATGTCCATGCAAAAACATCTGACTATTCCTTCAACAAGTTTAATAGTTCTTCGCGGTAAACATCGCCCCAGTCCTTTGAGATAAAAATCACTTTTGGGTTATCCTTCTCTTCAGCTAGATTGAATTGCTCTAGCTCCTGCTCATTATATCTTGGTCCGTCTTGTAAACATTTTGGTGCATCTTTGGGTTCAATGATTGACTCTGCCGCGATCGGTTTCACAGCAAAGCAAGCAAAGGGGTCACCCTCTAGACCCAAGGAAAACCCCTCGGATTGTCATAAACGATAGACCGTTCTCCCGCTAGGGAGTCGGTCTCGATATCATTGGGTTACCTCGTGGATTTCGCTGGTCTCTCGGATTTCACGCACTCTTCACCTCTTTCCTTGTTGTCCGACTTCAACTACAAAGTTTCCTTGCCTAGTGTTTTCCATCGTGGAAGGGGGCTAGATGACACGGATGATCTTGGATTCTCCTCCTCATCCATGAACTCGGTAAAAAAATACAGAGTCTGAGTACGCTTCATGGCGGGCGAATGGGGTCTTAGAAGCGACGATCGTCACTATCTTGTCGTTGACGATTCCCTTGGCACATTGATGATATGTTGAGGGAATCAGAGCGAACCTATGCATCCAACATCTTCCTAACAGCACTTGGTAAGATGTATCAATCTCGATTACATGGAAGAGGGTATGGCATCTGATTGGTCCCACAATGAGGCCCAATGTTATGTGCCCCAAACTCCGTTGAGACGTTCTTCCGAACCCACTGATAGTAATGGGTTACCTAATCAAATATTCCTCAGAGTATCCCGCAACCTTTAGGATTTTCAGTGAGATGATATTGAGTGAGGTGCCACAATGCAGGAATCCTCTTTGGAACTCGATTCCATTTATCTCGATTAGAACATACAAAGGTCGGTTATGGGCAAAGGGAACTTGTCTGTCAGCTTTAGTAAAGGTGATGGCAGAGGCGGCCTCTATGAGGGTTTCGCATCATGGAGCCTGCAATTTGCATACATTTCTCCTCACGCACTTCTGTACTTTTGAGGATAAACTTAGTCGCGGCAAATCTTGCTTCCGGAGTCAAACCCAATTGATCAAAGAATCTTTTGAACTTCTCGCTTTCCTTGAGCCGATCAACTTGCTTATCGACAAGAGCATCCTTGTGGAACTCTGGCTCCGGAGGTTCCTACATAGCGATTTCCTCAATTTCGTCGTACTACGATGCCATCATAACTTGCTTCCCTTTATCGCTATGTCGTGGTAGCGGGTCGACTTCGATGTTAGTTATGTTTGGAAGTTCCAGCTCCTTGCGATCTTCTTTTGGAATAAGCGCCTAAGGAACCAACAATCCCGAGTGCGTGAAGGTTATGTTGATGGTAGGGACAATACTTGTCTTTGGTCGTATCGAGAGGGTTATCTGGCTTGGGCAATTCCACGACCTTATCCTCCACCCATTTCTTTATTACGGCATGCACAACTTTGAGCTTGCAAGGGAAATCGGGAGGGGGAGTACTTTTGCCCAAAGTTTGCCAAAGTTTCCACGAAGCATGCAACGTGTTCGTAGGAATTGCCTTTCTTTTCGTCAAAGAACCGAAATTTTGGGTACTGGTGCCCACTGGGTAGGGCAGAGAAGCAACGCTTGGCGGATAGGGGGAGTCTAAAATCACAATGCATCGTAGCCGAGTACTTAGATCGCTCATGTTTTAGTGCAGCTTGAATTTCCCTTTGAACTTGCTCCGTCAAGTTGCACGGAGTTGAGAGGTCCTCACTTGAGGCGGCACGCTCCCAAACTCCGGTGTGGTTCCGATTGGGGTGGACCCTACTGGCGTATCAGTAGGCGTGGCATTGGGGTTCACCTGCTGACTTTCGCCATTGGTTCCATTTCCTCGATGGCTTCGATCCTCGGTGACCATCGTTGGAGTGGCATCATTGCCTCTCTGAAGACCAATCAAAGTTTCTAAAATGAGTTGTTAAGATTGTTGCAAGTTTTGCAAAGTGGATATCTAGACATCATCACATCACTCGAAGTTCCTCCTGTAGTGAAGGTGGGAGGGGCGCGAACATTTGGAAGAAAACTGTCACGGGGAGGGTTTGCCCCCTGATCTTGATCCGCGGGTAGTTCTCCCACTTGCGCCCCACGTCTCAAAGCCGGTGCCATTTTGTTACAAACTCTACTCCCCAGCAAAGTCGCCAAAATGTAGATGTGTATTTTTAGGATGAGATTAAGTTCGTACTGGAGTAGAGATTTTGTGCGAGATTAGCAAAAGATTCTCAAGGAGAAGTGGGTAAGGTGTAAGGAAGAGCAAGCTAGAGAGGATGGAATGGGAGAAGTGTTATACCGAAAACCAAAGTGCAATGATAGAGCTCAAACCCTAGAGAGAGAAAGTCTAGAGAGAGAAGCCCTGCACATAAATTCTGCAGAACTAGAAAAATGTCTTGTCCATTGTCATGGAATACTGTGCCTATTTATAGGCTTAGGGTCACGTGGAGAGCACGGTAGAAATCCGTACTTGAAAATCCACGTGTTGACATAATTGATAGTCCACGTGTCGACCTAAGAGGCTAAGACGACAAAAAGGAATATGCCTCGATGACGAATCACAAGAACTCCAGTAAACCAGCTTATATCCAGCACGACCAGGGAGTTTGTCTCGCGGAAAATAACCTTTGCGAGTAACCCTGGTGAGCCTCTTCCTTAAGCTATCCAAGCCACGAAACCTGAGAATCCCAATGACTGCCGCGCATCAAAGTCATAAATAGCTTTTGTGCGGCAAAGTTGAACCCAAGACAGATTTTGTCCCCCACAGTCTCTGTGCGCCATTTGAGGAGTGAGAAGCTTCTCTCCATGGGTGAGTAACCATCCTTGTAATTTCCTTGGAGGAAATATCCGTGGTGGAATGATTTTCACCAAGCCCTACGCGCCACTTCCATGAGCTTCTCATCTTTGTGAATCAAAGCTCCAATGATGACACGTGGCGCGATTTGATTGGCTAGGTAAAACTAGTGCCTACAGTAGGCATCTTCAATACTTCACCTTTCACAAACCCGTTGACAAAAACTTCCAAATCAATCTTCTTAGCATTGTGAAATATCATTTGTACCCCTCAACAATAAGGGCTTGCAGTATGGTGTTTTGGGCACTTTCGTAACATCACAATTCAATAGTATGAATTTATCCTCTTTTTTAGTATAGTTATTGATATGCCATTATTGTATTGTCAGTGACTATGTCTAAAAGCCAGTAGATTTTTTTGCTAAATAAAGTCATGATAGTTTACTTGAGTACAATTTTGAGTTCATTTAACTGAGATGCTTTTATTGCCATGAGACCCCGTGATATTGATGGAGTTATTGTACAGGACACGACCACGAGACCTGAAGGGTATAATTGCAAAGCAGAGGTTTGACTTGCTTTTGTATTATTAGCTACCATTTTAGATTAATGAATTGATGTAACTGTAGTAGTTTTTAATATCATGCACCCCATACTAAGGAAAGAATTATTGTGCAGGTGGAGGGAACAACTCTTGAGGGAGGAGATCGAAAATCAAAGGTTTAATTTGGCTTCCTTTTTGTACATTCATTACTGTAGATTAAATTCATAGTCTCGTACACCCATGATAACAGATGAATTATTGTGCAGGTTACTAGCTCGTGCGTTGAGCAAGGAAGAGTAAGATGAGCTTATTATGTAGTACTAGATTACCTCTTTGTATGATGGTTTTTTTTTTTTTTTTTTTCACTTAAAGCTTCTAGTCTATAGATTCACAAGTTAAGCTATGTGCTTATTATGTAGTACTAGATTACCTCTCTTTGTATGATGGTTTATTTTTATTTTGAAGAACTCTTTGCATGTAATTTGTGGATATAGGAATTTCCTTGCAATTATGCTTGATAGAAAAGCAAGATATGGATCCCCAAGTGAGTGTGCAACATATTATCTATGATCCTGTGTACTGATGATGTCTGTGGCATTGGTCATTCCGACTCTATGGCTTGAAAGATTGGACTACAAGAAGTTTCTGAGCAAGTATGTCAGGGTTGGAATTTATTAAGTTGGAGAATATCGTAGTACCTAAATAATTAAATTCCTACATAAAAAGTAAATGCTACTAATAAAATAGCAGTTTGGTTACTGTCCAGGTATCAAGCCTCAACGCTTCGTACAGAACTCAAAATGGAATTACAATTTCTTTAGTGTTATAACTACATAAGATTTGATTATAGGATAGTAGTGTGTTTTGATGAAAAACGAAGAGATACCACCATGGAAGTGGTGAAACAGTAATGTCCCCAACAGCTGGTAGTACCACACGATGGTGTGTGTGTGTGTTTTTTTTTACTTATTTTTATTTATTTTTTATCTTTAAAAATTACAAAAAAAACATGTCAGCGCACCACAGGCGATCCAAAGTGTTGCCCTCAAGCCTTGCGGGTAGATCTCGAACTGAGCCCCCTCCGTTTCGGGGGTGTGGTAGCCTGGTACGTATCCACGGCGGGGCAACCACTAAAAGTGAAGAATAAGAGAAAATAGAAAAAATGAAAGATAATAAGTGAATTGCACCTTGATCTGTGGGAAATGAGCGCATTCTTACTCCCTGTTCAGACACTTAATTCTCCTTGGCATAGGCGGAAGAGAGAGAGAACGGTAGGGTGGGCCAAAAAAGAAGAGAAAAAAAGAAGGGTAAATTGCATTTTTCACCCTTGTAGTTTGAGAGTCATGACACTTTAGTCCCTGTACTTTCAATTTGGACATTTTAGACCTTAAGAGTTTCGTAAGTATGACAATAAAGTCCAATCAGGTCTTTTTATAGTTAAACTTGTAGCCCTAGTAGTTTATAGAATTATACTAAACTCTCTAGAAGTTTTCTTAAAAGTAGTGCTTTCTCTTTTCTTTGAATATCAAATTAATATACCAATGTATTCAATCAATTTGGTATCAGAGCTTTGTTCGTAACCTATTAAGTTTGTTATATGAATATTAGATATGAGGAAGAAGATCACAAACCTTTGTATTATTTCCATTGCCCATGTAGAGAAATCCTATTTAAATTCTGTCAAATTAGTGATCCATAGAAAGAAAGATACCTAAGAATAAAAAATGAGACTTTTTATTTAGTATTTTACTCTTTATGGATTATGATGGTTAAATAATTCAACAAGTAATCCATAAAAAAAAAAAAAAAAATACCTAAAAATAAAAAATGAGTCTTAGCAAAAAGGGAGGCTTGGTCAAGGTCCCTAAGGTTGAGTCAATTTGAATTAAAGGACAAGCCATAAATCAAAAACCACACAAGGACACGCTCTAAAAAACTTTTCCTCCTAAAGTCCTCTAAAATTTTAACTTTCCCTCCTAAAGTCCCCTAAGAGAAAAAATTGCCCTTGGAAAAATACATGCGACTACACCTTAACAAATCCCATCTGTCTTCTCTCTTCTCTCTGTAATGATCTCCTCCATTCCAGCCATGACCTCCACCGCCGACAACCACCACCTCCGCCACGGGCATGTCTGGCACCACCGCTAAAACAGATCTAAATCGCCCATGGCCACCAACACCATGGCCACCACCACCAACACCATCACCACGACCAAAAACAAATTTAGATTTGATTTTGTTAGCAACACAATTAATTAGTTTTTGTTGCTTTGATTTTTACATTTGATATTCAAAGTCATACAAATTACATTTGACCACCACTCTCGTGCACCACCATGAGCAGCCACCACCACCACCATCGCGAGCCACCACCACCTTCCAAGTAAGTTCTTTTTTCCCTTTTTCGGTAACTGGCCTTGTAAGCCCTAGGCTTGGTAGAATGTCAAACTCTTAAGTGAAATTTCTCTTAAGATAATTATCTTAAGTGAAATTTCTCTTAAGATAATTATCTTAAGTGAAATTTCTCTTAAGATAATTATCTTCAGAGAATTTCTCTTATTATAGTCAGATCAGTTGAGTAAAATTTCACTTTGTTTTCTTTGAGAACAATGAGTTGTTCAAAGGAATTAGGGGTAGAGAATGACGAATAGATGTAAGAGACTAAGTTTTTTTTAGAGTTTTTCAAAGAAATCTCCACGTCTATGATGAAACCAGGGCTTCAAGCTTGAGAAGACGAAAAGAGGTGACGAATTAGGGCTTCAAACTCATATGATTTCTTCAAATATTATTGTTGATAGTTTGTTTTCAGCGATTTCATGGTGGATTTTTATCATTTTGTTTGATGATTTCAGTCGTTTTCGCAAGAGAAGTCACGAATCGTAGGTGGGATGATGAGTGGTGGTCACCGGAGGTTCGTGGTGGTCGCCGGAGCTGGTTGTAGTGGTGGCCGAAGGTGGCTTGGCTAGAGGTCAGGCAGGGGTAGTAGGAATGGTGGCTAGAGTTTGGTAATAAGGTTAGATGATGAAGATGATGGTACTTTTGTCCAAAAATGTTCTAAGAACCTTATATTAAGTTGTTTTATTAAGTCCTTAATTCCAAAATAGCTTGTCCTAATGTCATTTTCACTAATTTTCTCTAGTACAAAAGACTCATGTAAAAACAAGTCTGAGTAAAAAAGACTGTGTAGCTTCCATGTCTTATACCTTAGCAAAAATAAAAAATAAAACTAAATAAAACCCAGGTTATATAGTTTTGAACAAAAGTAAAATCATGTAAACTTCTATTATTATTCCCTTGACACAATTAAAATAGGTACTCTGTTTATTCGTAGTAAAATAATTCGGTTTCAGTAATCAATTGGGTGTCCAAGATAGTGGTGTACTATTTTATATTGTGCTTGATGTGTGGGAATGTGGCTACATTGTCTTGAGGACAGATCCATTAAGATGTTCACTTGCTTGAACATGACATAGACACAGACTTTTTTGGCTTTAAACAGTTTATTCTAAACAGGTTGAGAACTTCTAAACAATTCTTGCTGTGTTGGAATGTGCTCTTTTCTAAACAGTTCTTTTCCCCCTACTTTTTCAGCCGCATATTAACTCTTTTTTGTGTATTTTTTTAACTAACATAAAATTCACTTCAACTGCTTACAAATTTCTAGATTATAGGTTGCGTTGATTGGTGGTGGTGCTTCGTGTTGTCAACGATGGTAGTCCTGATTCTCCTCCAATTTTGCTTGTTCAATTTTTACCTTTCAAATTTCTTTCACATGTGACTTGGAGGTCACGGGTTTGAATTTGGAAACAGCATCTCTGCTTGCAGGGGAAAAGCTGCGTACATCTCACCCTCCCTAGACCCTGCAATAGCGAGAGCCTCGTACACTGGGCTGCCTGACAAACACTGAATATTGCATATTCATGTGCCAATATAATAGACATAATGCTCATTTAATCCCCCAAATTCCTAGTTTTACATGCATATTTGAATTAATATAATTTAATGGTGATGTCACTTAAATGCGTGTAATTATTTGTTTTTACATATTTTATATGTTTAGGTAAAAATGAAGTGAAATAAAGGGAAGGAGAGAAGTAGAAACCACACCATAGTATATTCATATGAATAGTAGATGAATAGTAATAAATAGTAACCAAACAGTGAATATCACTGTTTGGTAGGAACAAAAAAAAAAAAAAAAAAAGACGGAAAATGACATCCAAGCTAAACTTTAGCTTGGATGTCAGTTGATTTTTTTAACAAAGTTTTTGTTTCTTCTTCTCTTATGTGCAGGATTTCAACACACTGTCAGAGCGTTGGAGAAAATAGAGACTGAAGAGGAAGAAAAAAATGCCAAATGATGAACGCGATGACGAATTCACAAACAGAATTCGTCCATAAAAAGAAGGAAGGGGAGCCAAAGAACAGAACACACAATTCACAACAAGCAACAATCACTGTTAGGGAAAGAATAGTTTAGGGGAGGTTATTATGTGAGCACTTTATATTGTCCCTAGAAATAGGAAACTTTAATTTTTCTTTGCCTTTTCTAGTTCTAGTAGTTATAAAATTTTACTTTTATGTACTTGATGATTTCATGCTAAAAAATATGTAGCAAAACTTTGTGTACTGTATTTCTTAAATTTAAAATATTTGTTTTCTTGTATAACCTTTGTCACTTTGTAGTAGTAAAAATAGTCCTATTTAAAATTAGATTTAATATTTCTAGTCTAGTAGTACTTATAGTTGTCCCCTAAAAAAGTTTGAAACCCAAAATTTCCAGTTTTTATAGCAATATTTTTATTCACTAGAAGACAGATTTTGCGATTAAATGCCAGATTTCTTAGCCACGTAGTTGTTATAATCACCTACTAAAGTCCAAAAGCACACCATATTCATATCTCACTCCAAAAGTATATTTGGATTTGGTTTGGCCTTATTTGTGTTCTTGGAGTTCAACCACTGTGACCCCACAAGAATCCAAAGTCAAAGGTTTAGTATTTTATTTTTGGTTCAGTATTTCCATTTATGTAAATTTTATTAGCTTAGTTGTACTAAACTTTGCTATTTTGCAGATTCCACAAATTCAACCCCAGCTCATGTTAAGTAAAGAAAATAATATAATAATATTAGTTCTCACCCTTACCTTGGTTTTACAACTTTAATTTTAATTGAACGGTGATTGCATGCATCTATTTAATTTATCTTTTATTTTTATTTTGAAGACAGTTTCAATTCCAAAATGGTAGGCTAAAACTTTAATTGGGGATATGCAATAAAAATTTAGAAACCACAACTTCTGTGCACTAAACTTAAATGGGCAAATTTATCTAGATGGGTTGTTTTTCCATTTATGGCCAAAAATATCTATGTATCTATAGTTTATGATCATTTAACATGTTTATATACTATGGCTATATTGGGCTCAAAAGAGTACATATTTGAAATAAAAAGTCTAATTATGTGGATTGTCAAACTATGCCTTTTGTCATAAAAAACACCTAGCATACTCAAACAACTCATATGACAAAGTTAATATTTCAAATATGTGTTTATGTATATTTCTATCCAATAATGGATAGGCAATTGTGTAGTGGCAGAGTGGTGGGGACTGGACGCCGAATAACCCACGTCCGCGGCGGGGCACGGTTCGAACCTGGCTACTGCCCAATTGCCTCTTTATTTTTCTTTAAACCAAACGACGTCGTTTCATATCAAACCTGACACACTTGATATGACTCTGACTAGTAAAAGTTTTTTTTTTAAATAAAGAATGACTCTGCGGTCTTAAATGCCAAATGCTTTTCAAATGCACAATTCCTAGTGTTAGTTTGCATATTCCCAATTCCTTTAAATCATTTCCCCCTAGTTAATTAATATTTCCTGTTTTATAATAGTTTTGCTTAAATATCTGTATTATTTCTATCTTTTGCTATTATTAAATCTAAAAAGTTTATCTCACAAAAATTTAGCTTTTATTTATTTTTCTTCCTTTTCTTACTAGTATGTTAGTTAATTTATTTTGCACTGTTAAAATCTTTACCATAAACTGTTAAGAAAAAAATAGCTTTAATTACTTTTATTGCAAAACTATAAAAATTAGTAGTTTAGTAAAACCCCACAAAAATCCATCATCTTTTATTTTCTTTTTAGTGACAAAATAGTTATCTGTCTAACTTAATAAAATTTTATTCCGTTCACTGTGGGTTCGACCTGGACTTCCAGAACTTTATTACTTGTACGATCACCTACACTTGGGTGTGATAAGAAAACGCGTCAATAGGATGTCGTCACTGCCCTTTATTTCTTTCACATGTTTTACCTTCCAAATTGCATGCATTACTCCTTAACTTTATTTGACCATAGTTTATTGTTTCAATCATACAAAACTGGGAGTGCTTTTGGGATGCAGTCACCACCAAAATTAACTTTTTTCAACTTTGTTTAAGATATTTTGAAGTCTGGGAGTGCTTTTAGGATTAATGAACGGTGCTTGGAGCTTCAAAAGAATTAAAATGATGGTTCCAAAATGCAAGTAAAATGACTAATATATTTCAGCCCAAACAGCCCCTTATGCCCTCCATTTCAGCTTTTTAGATTTTTATCATGTATAGCATTTGCTTTGTTCAAAGCTTTACGAATAATACCCAACAATCCCTTACAAAAAAAGTAAGTAAAGCTTGGAGGAGAATAGATCACGAAGTAGGGTTGCTTTGGAGAGTATCTAACCCGAACGTCTTGCAGGGTGGGGGATTCATGGTTTCCGTACCATGGAATGTACGAACACATATCAATATTTTCTTCCCATATTCCGCATATTGTTTTTTCCCCAATTTGTGAGTGTGTGTGATCATGGTGGTGGTGTTTTTTCTATATAACAAACACAGTTATTGGGATATTTCTTAATTGTTTTCCATTAGCTAAATCATTTTGTATTATGCAGATTTCGTGGTATTTTTGAAAGTTGAAATCTAATCTAATCTAATATACATTAGAAAGTGGAATCAGAAGCCTGCCACATGGCGGCTTCACGCTTTTGCACTTTTTGAAAATTTTAATTTTTCTATTAAAATTTTCTTATTTCTTATTCTTAATTTATTCTTTAATTTAGCATTATTATAAAGTTCTCCATTTTCTTACTCTCTCTCCTTATCCATGCACACAACACTTACATTAGGACTCTAATTAAAACTAATTTGTATGTGTGTATATATATATAATGTTTTCCTTACATTAGGGCTCTAAAACGTAAAACCCTCCACTTATTTAAAATTTTATTTTTCTTATTCTTAATTTATTCTTTTAGCAAGCTTATCTCTCTTAAGACCATTCTCTACCCTAATCTAAACTAATCTCTTCTCACCCATTTATACCCTCTCTCTCTCTCTCTCTCTCTCTCTCTCTCTCTCTCTCTCTTTTACACAAGCACACACATATACATACATGTATGTGTATATATATATATATATATATTAGAATGCACATATTGCATAAGAGGGATCATCAATCTTGATAATGTTATTAGTTCTATCCTACGATTTTTTTTTAAAATTTTTTTTTTGTTCAGTTGTCACTAAGGATTATTGAGTGTTTGTCTTTCTTATGTTTGGGGCTTGGTTTTTTGGAATTTTGATTATGTATGACTAACGGTGATTTGAGTATTAGTTTGGCCATTATTATTATTAAAAAAAAAAAGCTAATTTCCAAAACCATAATCCTACTTTTTTTTTTGTTACTTCTGTATGTTTTATGAAATTTTTAATGAACTAATGGCACAATTCCTTTTTCCCACATAATTTCCCATATAATGACGAAAAATAAAGATTTTGGTAGGCTGTCATGGTTTGTAAGGATAATCTTGATAATGTTATTAGTTCTATCCTATGATTTTCTTTTGACTATTTCTATCTTTTAACTACTTTAGATTTGATCCTAGATTCCTTCAACAATAAGAGAGACTTCTTGAATTTTACTTTGTCGAGTGATACATGGATATCTTAACTTGATAGATTACTGTGTAGAAATCAATATTTTTTTTTAAATTGCAGAATTTATTTGAATTTAATCACTGATACATTTATGGTTGTAAAGTAGTAATTTTTTTATTAGAATTGCAATAAAGTTATATTTAGAATATCTTTTTGAACACGTATGCATAGCACAAGTCAAACAACATAGATTAAAAACATCACAATTAGCATTACCTATATTATCTTTTAAAATCATATCTAATATATATATCTCTCTCCACCTTAATGTATTATGCCATTCTTGTGAGCCTTTTTATTATGCTTGCCTGTGAGTGTGTGATATTTTGTTTTTGTTGCATATTCTAGTTGTGGCATATTGGAATTTTAGTGGATAATGTCTTCTTTTTTTGTTGTAAAAATAGATGTGCGATTGTGTTAAGTGCCGAAGGCTCATGGAGTTAGTTACTGGCAGAACGTATGCATGGTTAGAATTGTTCGGAAATGGCTTTAGCCATGGATTATACCTAGTATATAATATAATGGGGCTTCAGGCACACCCCCCTCAAATAAACTATGTCCAACCTAAAACCCAAGCTACTTTTCTTTAACTCATTAGGCCCTTTTGTTGTTGTGTTGGAATGTGCTCTTTTCTAAACAGTTCAGTTCCCCCCACTTTTTCAGTGGCATATTAACTCCTTTTTGTGTATTTTTTTAACTAACAAAAAATTCACTTCAACTGCTTATAAATTTCTAGATTGTAGGTTGCGTTGATTGGTGGTGATGCTTCGTGTTGTCAACGATGGTATTGTTGATTCTTTATCTAATTTTGTTTGTTTAATTTTTACCTTCCAAATTTTTTTCACATGTGACCTGGAGGTAGGCCTGGGAATTGGGCGGTCTTGGGTGGGTTCTGCTTAGTTGAGTTTGGGTTGGTGATGAGTTCACATAATTGGGTTGGTAATGAGTTGGATTGAGAATGGGTTGGGCATGCCCAATCACACCCAATTAACCCAGTAATTGCGCTCTCTCTCTCTCTCTCTCTCTCTCTCTCTCTCTCTCTCTCTCTCTCTGCCTAAATAAATTTGTAAAATGACTATTTTTCCCTTGAACCTTTAAATGCCATAACTTTTTAAGATTAAATCAGAATTGAACGTCGTTCGAGCCTACAAGCTCTCATATAAATATGAAGAACATTTTGCGACCAATAAGTGCATGAGTAATACTTGGGACACAACCTTCACACAACTTTTTCTACACAACCTAAAAGATGTGTCTATCTCTCTCCTGTGTCACTATGGGGTCCAGTGACATCACAAGAGAGAGATAGACACATTTTTTAGGAAGGTTGTGTGAAGGTTGTATCCCAAATATTACTCAAGTACATATACCGTAAAATGCCCAAATTACCCTTCAGAGTTTGCTTTTAATAAGTTAATATTTATATAGTCTTCAAATAGCACAGGGTGACCTACCTTAAGGTTATTCGATGTTCTAGATCCAATGGTGATGTTCATTTGGCCCGAAATTTATTGTAAAATGACTATTTTGCCCTTTAACCTTTAGAATGCCATAACTTTTTAAGATTAAATCAGAATTGAACATTGTCAGCTCATATTAATATGAAGAACATTTTGGTGGCCAAAAGTACATATACAGTAAATTGACCAAATTACCCTCCAGGGCTTAGTTTTAATAGGTTAATATAATTAAAGGCTTCAAATAACAAGGGCGCACCTACCCCAAAGTTCTTTGATGTTCTGGACCCAATGGCAGGGTCCATTTGACTTGAATAAATTTATAAAATGACTATTTTGCCCTTGAACCTTTAAAATGACATAACTTGTTACGATTAAGCCAAAATTGAACGTCGTCAGAGCCTATGAGCTCATGTGAATGTGAAGACCATTTTGGGACCTAAAAAGTACTTGTATAGTAAGATGAACAAATTACCCTTTGAAGCTTACTTTTAATAAGTTGATAAAAATCAAGTCTTCAAATAACACAGAGCTAACCTACCCCCAAGGTTCTTTGACGTTCTAGACACAATGACTTGGTTCATTAGGGCAAATGGACCATGTCATTAGGTCTAGAACGTAAAAAAATCTTGGGGTAGGAGCTCATGTTAATTGAAGACTTGAATAATATGAACTTATTAAATATAAGTCCCGAGGTTAATTTGGTCAGTTTATAATATATGTACTTTTAGGTTTCAAAGTTTTCTGCATATTAATATGAGCTCTGAGGCTCTAACGACATTCAGTTCTGGTTTAATCTTAAACAAGTTATGACCTTCTAAGTTTCAAGGGCAAAATATTCATATTGAAAATTTATTCAAGCCAAATGAACCACACCATTAGATCCAGAATGTCGAAGAACCTTGAAGACTTTATTTATATTAACATAGTAAATGTAAGACCCAAGGGCAATTTAGTCATTTTACGATATATATGTACTTTTTAGCAAAATATTCTTCATATTAATATAAGCTTACAGGCTCTGACGACGTTCAATTATTATTTAATCTTAACAAGTCATGACATTTTTAAGGTTAAAGGGCGAAATAGTCCTTTTGTAAAAAAATTTTTTGTGCCAAATGGATCTCGCTGTTAGGTCCAAAACGTTAAAGAACCTCAGGGCAGGTGAGACCGTATTATTTGAAGACTTGATTTGTATTAACTTATTAAATGTAAGCTCTAGGGGCAATTTGGTCATTTTACGATATATATGTACTTTTTTAGGCCCAAAATTTTCTTCATATTAATATGAGCTTGTAGGCTCTGACGACATTGAATTCTTATTTAATCTTAACAAGTTATTGCATTTTTAAGGTTAAAGGGCAAAATAGTCATTTTATAAATTTAATTTGTTTTTTGGTTGGGTGTTTGTTATGCTGAGTGCTAATTGAGTTTTAATTGGGCCCTTAATTATACCCATGTTGACCCGTTAATGAAAATTATGTTTATTAGATGGCCCCACTGGCGGACCCAGGTGAGGGTCAGGGGTGGCACAGGCCCCCCCTGAAATTTTGGAAATTACAAAATTACACATAGTAGTTTATAGATTTTAGAAATAGGTCCTCTTAAATTCCACACAGGCCCTCCCTGAACTTCTAAAAATTCTAGACTTGCATGTAATATTTTACAAGTCTTACACATAGGCCCCCTTGTACTTTTGAAAATTCTAGACTTACATGTAATATTTTACATGTTTTAGATATAGGCCCCCTAAAATTACATGATTTACTCCAATTATGGGTGTTAAATCTATTCTATATACGATTCTACCATTTTACACATAATTATGTATAGGTAGACTCAAAAAAATTCGCCTCGGGGGCGCTGCCCCCGAACCCCCATATAAGACTAGGCCCCCCCTGGCCAAAAATCCTGGGTCCGCCCTTGGATGGCCCAAACCCAACTCATTAAGAAGAACTCCCTCACCCAAAACCCATTTATGATGGGCAGGCTTAGGCAGTTCATGGGTTTGGGCTGGGGTTGCCAGGACTACCTGGAGGTCACGGGTTTGAATTTGGAAATAGAATCTCTGCTTGCAGGGGAAAAGCTGCATACATCTCACCCTTCCCAGACCCCGCAATAGCGAGAGCCTCGTACACTGGGCTGCTCTTTATGTTCTTTCACATGTTTTACCTTCCAAATTGCATGCATTACTCCTTAACTTTATTTGACCATAGTTTATTGTTTCAATCATTCAAAACTGGGAGTGCTTTTGGGATGCAGTCACCACCAAAATTAATTTTTTTCAACTTTGTTTCAAATATTTTGAAGTCTAGGAGTGCTTTTGGGATTAATGAGTGATGCTTGGAGCTTCAAAAGAATAAAATGATGGCTCCAAAATGCTAGTAAAATGACTAATATATTTCAACCCAAGCAGCCCCTTATGCCCTCTATTTCAGCTTTTTAGATTTTTATCAGGTATAGCATTTGCTTTGTCCAAAAATTTACGAATAATACCCAAACAATCCCTTACTAAAAAAGTAAGTGAAGCTTGGAGGAGAATGGACTAGGAAATAGGGCTGCTTTGGAGAGTATTTAACCCCGAACGTCTTTGTAGGGTGGGAGATTCATGGTGTCCGTACCATGGAAGGTACAAACACATATCGATATTTTCTTCCCCTATCTGCAGATTATTTTTTCACCAATTTGTGAGTGTGTGTGACCATTGTGGTGGTGTTTCTATTTAACTTACACAATTATTGAGATATTTCTTTATTGTTTTCCATTAGCATAATCCTTTTGTATTATGCAAATTTCGTGGTGTTCTTGAAAGTTGAAATTTCTTAGTAAGATTGAAAGAGGCAAGGATTACAAAGGGAAGGATGAATGGTTTGATAATAGTGATGTAATATGTTTATGTCAATGTATTGATAGTTTCTTGGAAAAATTAATTTTGCAGAGTATATCTTTTCCATTTATTTTTCCATCTTATTTGCTTCATTAATTTTCTTTGAAGTTTGAATACATATTGGATGACCTTAATGTATTATGACATTCCTGTGAGCCTTTTCATTATGCTATGAGTGTGTGATATTTTGTTTTTGTTGCATTTTCCAGTTGTGGCATATTGGAATTTTAGTTAATAATGTCTTATTTTTTGTTGTTAAAATAGATGTGCAATTGTGATAAGTGCCGAAGGCACGTGGAATTAGTTACTGGCAGAACGTATGCATTGTTAGAATTGTTTAGTAGTGGCTTTAGCCACTTGTTATAACTTTTGTTCTTGTTTTGGTTGGTCAAAAAAACCATTTTTTGCCTAAAAAGTTTTAAATTCTTATAACAAAAACTAGTTGCGGGGGCTCTCAACACTCCCCCTCAAGCGGGTGCGAAGATACCTCTCATACCCAACTTGCCAAGAATAGAGTGAAAATTTTTACTAGCTAAACTCTTAGTAAGAACATCTACTAGATAAGTTAAGCAGAGATCTCAAGGAATTTTAAGAGATTGATTAAATATGATTGTCAGTAATTATATTTAATTAATGGATATCTGTAATCTTAACATGGGGAGATAACAATCATTTAATGACATGGAGCTCGAAATATATTTTTGAGATAAGGGTAGGAGTGCAATTATAATTCTTTAGTGGTATGAATTATAATTTATGAAAATAGGAATCTGATTCAGTTTGAATTAGGGTTTCCTAATTCCATAAGGAAGCCTATTTCTTATTGACTTCTTATGGTCCCTATCATAGCCTATATATATGATGCTTTCGCTCTCTCCTCAGTTTGCGTTTTTCTATTAAGAGCATTATAACTCAGAATAGAAAAGAGAGCGTAAAAAGATAGAGCAGAAACATAAAGGATTTCGAAGGAGCCCACACTCAGTTCGATATTCTGGCAGCAAAGGAATCCGGTAGAAGATCGTGAGCTGTTATCGAGCCCGTGTTCTCGATTCGTCTACTACAGCAATCCGTTTTAGCAGTTTAAGGTAACCCTAATTTCGCCCTTATAGGGTTATTGTAGTTTTCACGTAATTTTGCAGTACCAACTTATACGCACTGTCAACGAATTCTGGGAATGCAGTTTCCTAGCAGTGGTATCAGAGCAACGTTGATTCTGTGTATGGGTTGGACGCAACCATGTTGTCCAATAAAACAGATCTTATGCGTGTTTTGATGGATGGATAGAACGTAGAACTGTGATAACCCTTGTTTTGCAACGTTCTTATTCCACTATTATGGTCACTGATTTTGTGTGATTGGATCCCACGATGGTTTTATCCGTGGTTAAACTTTCTGTTTTAATATAGCATGTGAACTCCTTTATGGAGGCATAGGATTTGTGTATATTGGATCCCACAGTTGATTGATGTGTGGTTAATTTACTGCAAAGAAATAGCATGTGAACTCCTTCATAGAGGCATAGGGTTTATGTAATATATCTCAAGTAAATCCGTGAAGACAGTTCATGAAGACAGTTTACAAGCAGTTTCAGAAAGCAATCTGGAAGCAGTTTCTGAAGACTGTTTCAGAAAACAGTTCTGGAAGGCGGTTGCTGATGGTAGATCAGATTTAGCTTCCGGGGCGCTACCCCCTCGACCCTTGCGAGCTGACAGGGCAGCTCGATCCCAACGAGCTGACCGGGCAACTCGACCCCCGTGCGTAGTGGCGACATAGAGTTAATCGGGTTCAATGAAGATTTTTCGCAAGAGTTGTAGCTTGACCATAATAGTGGGATTCCTATTTTATTGTGGTTTCCTTATTTATGTGTGATTGAATGATTATTATTGTTTCATGTTTAATGAATAGGACAACATAGATAATTGTTCCTAGACCTATTTCAGATGTCTAGCTGCATGTTTAATTTATATTAATTTAAAATGATGGACAACTACATGTGTATTTAGAAATAAAACTAATTTCATAATTTGAAAACATAAGTACTAATTTTCTAAAATCATGAGAATAGAATAATTTTATTATCTACACATGTGGGTTTGACAAGTAAGAATGAATTAATCCTTGTTAAGTATTCCATTATTTTTTATTAATTAGATTAAAAGTTTTTCTAGAAATTATAACCCTCAAATTTTTTTAAAATTCTAAGTGGGAGAGGGAATTTATCAAGTATAAATCCCATGGTCTCCATCACTGGTTTGTACATGATATGATTAATTTTGTGTGATGGCTCTCTAGTGTCATCCTCCCCATCGGATGTAGTTGATCATGTAATCATCAGTACAAACTTCTTTAAAAGAATATTTTGGGTGATTGTTAGTGTGGGCCACCTTTCCATCAGAGGTGTTCCTCACGGAACTATTGACCTAGAATTAAGTGATGGTATACACTTAGCTATAAATAATAATATCCTCTCCATCTGAGTCACAATTGTTATTTATAGGATCAAAGCAAGTCAGCAATTTAATTTTACTAGGCAAGGTATATTGCCTGGATAGTAAAATTAAAAGGCAATATCCTTTCCATCGAGTCATACTATCATGGTGTATCAGGTTGCTGGCGGATTCTTTTCAAATATGGTAGAGAGAACCAATATTTTCAACTAGAATCCATAGTAATTTTTTGCCCAAATGTATTTATATTATGTGATTCTCAAGCGTTTAAATGGGTTCTTTCAATCCACTCGCTGTTATACTTAAAGAAAACAAACTTACTGGACCAAACTATATAGACTAGAAAGGAATTTGGATATTGTGTTAACTGCTGAAGAGTACAAGTTTGTGCTTACTCAAGAATGTCCTGAGCAACCTGGCGAGGGGGCAACCGCTGAGGAAACCCAGGCTCACAAGAAATGGGTTAAGGCTGATGAGATGGCGCGGTGTTACATTTTGGAATCCATGTCAAATGCGCTACAACATCAGCATCAGTCAATGGCCAGCGCCTATGACATGATGGAGAGCTCCCGAGAGATGTTCGGGGATCAAAGTCGTGCTGCTAGGCAGGTTGTCATGAAAGACTTGATGAACACAACTATGGCTGAAGGGACGCCTGTAAGGGATCATATTCTTAAGATGATATCTCTTCTTAATGAACTAGAGATCCTTGGAGCTGAAATCGACGAGGAAACCCAGGTCGATATCGTACTCCAATCACTGCCAGAGTCTTTTAAGCAATTCTGCCTTAATTACAACATGAATAAATTTAAATATACATTGGCGGAGCTGCTTACAGAACTCCAGGCAGCTGAGGGTCTCAACAAAAAGTCAGGGAGTGCTCTTGTGTTTGAGAAAGGTTCTGATTCAAAGCCGAAAGGCAAGAAGAAAATGAAAAAGGCTCAAAAGAAGGTCGCGGGTTCTCCGCCAATCCAAAGGCCAAGAGGACAATCGGGAAAGCCTTAAGGAAAATTTTTTGTTTGCAAGCAGCCAAGACATTGGAAGAAGCAATGTCCGGTTTATCTCGCCAGATAGAACAATCAAGGTAAATCTCATTTACTAGTTGTTGAATCGTGTTTAGCGGTCCGATCTACCGGTACCTGGTGTATAGATACGGGAGCCACTGATCATGTATGCAATTCTTTGCAGGGGTTCCAGGGAACCAGGTAGCTCAGTGATGGAGAGATTTATCTATATATGGAAATGCTACAAGAGTAGCAGCAGTTGCAGTAGGAGATCTACGTCTTAGTTTTGGTACAGATAGGATTTTAATATTAAGAAATTGCCTTTATGTACCTTCTATTAGAAGGAATTTAGTTTCAGTTTCTAGTTTAGTAAAGAATAGATATTCAGTTCATTTTAATAAAGCAGTAGTTATTAAAGAAAATAAATATTTTATTTATTCTGGTCAATTGGTGGATGATCTTTATATTATAAATCCTGTCTCTCCTATACTGCAACTTAATGAATTGAATAACACAAATAGTTTTCCATTTAAGAGAAAAGAACCTTCGAGGATGAACCAAACGCATCTTTGGCACTTACGCCTTGGTCATATTAATTTGAAAAGGGATTCAAAGACTGGTTCAAAATGGGTCATTAAGCTCATTGGAAGTAGAGGCACTTCCAGTCTGTGAATCCTGCTTGGAAGGTAAAATTACCAAGAGGTCGTTCTCGGCCAAGGGCTATAGAGAAAAAGAGTCGTTGGAACTGGTTCACTCTGATTTGTGTTGTCCTATGACTGTCCCAGCAAGAGGGGGATTTGAGTACTTTGTCACTTTCATCTATGATTACTCAAGGTATGGGTACATTTATTTGATGCGGCGTAAGTCTGAATGCTTTGAGAAATTCAAAGATTTCAAGGCTGAAACGGAGAAGCGCCTAGGTAAATATATCAAGACACTACGATCTGATCGTGGTGGAGAGTACCTCTTAGGAGAGTTTAGGGAATACTTATTGGAGCAAGGGATTACATCCCAGTTGTCTGCACCCCGTATGCCTCAGTAGAACGATGTAGCTGAAAGAAGGAACAGGACTCTCATGGACATGGTAAGATCTATGATGAGTAATTCGAATTTACCAATTTCCTTTTGGGGACACACATTAGAGACAGCTGCATACATTCTAAACTTGGTACCATCTAAGTCAGTACCTACTACTCCCATGGAATTGTGGACTGGGCGAATGCCTAGCCTGCGGCATGTTCGGATCTGGGGTAGTCCAGCATATGTGCTGAAAGGGAACGCAAAAAAGTTTGAATCAAGTACAGAAGTATGTTTCTTTGTTGGGTATCCAAGAGGAACTAAAGGTGGTCTATTTTATAGTCATAAGGATAAGAATGTTATTATTAGCACCAATGTCACATTCTTAGAAGAGGACTATGTTATGGACCACAAGCCCAGAAGCCGTATTGTTCTAGAGGAAATGAGAGGAAAGACACCGACACATACTTCTTTGATACCATCGGTACGAGAAGAAACATTACAAGACAGAGTTATCGATATTCCATTATCGCGTCATAGTGGGAGGATTATTCGCGTCATAGTGGGAGGATTATCGAAACTCGTGTAGATCCTGAACCAACCATTAACACGCAGGTTCCTGAACCAGTACAACGTGCAGATAATGGTGTATTAGGTTTAGAATCTTCACAACAAAATATCAGTGATACACAGACACGAGTTATGCCTCGTCGTAGTGGGAGGGTTATTATTCAACCTGACTGGTATATGTTCTTGGGAGAGTCTTATGACCGGGTCCCTGATGAACAAGGTACCGATCCCTGTAACTACAATGAAGCACTCCAAGATAAAGATGCAGATCTTTGGCAAAAGGCTATGAAGTCTAAAATGGAGTCCATGTACTCCAATCAAGTCTGGGATCTTGTAGAACCACCCAAAGAAATAAAACTCATTAGATGTAAGTGGATCTATAAGAAGAAGAGAGGAGAAGACGGTAAGGTGGAAACCTTTAAAGCAAGGCTTGTTGCGAAAGGGTTCACTCAAAAAGAGGGAATCGATTATGAGGAAACCTTTTTGCCGGTGGCCATGCTAAAGTCTATCCGGATTCTCTTATCCATTGCTGTACATTTCGATTATGAAATTTAGCAAATGGATGTCAAGACAACATTTCTTAATGGGAATCTTGACGAGTGCATCTATATGATGCAACCAGACGGGTTCATTGCGAAGGGCCAAGAACACATGTTGTGCAAGCTTAAGAAGTCTATTTATGAACTTAAGCAGGCATCTAGGTCTTGGAATATCCACTTTGATATCTTGCTAATCGAAAATAATGTGGGGGTATTATCTTCTGTTAGGGTATGGTTGTCCAGTCAATTCGATATGAAGGACTTGGGAGAAGCCGGTCACATCCTAGGGATCAGGCTTATGTGAGATCGCAAGAATAGGATGTTGGGCTTGTCACAAGGCACTTATATCGACAATATTCTTGCAACGTTTAGCATGCAAGATTCCAAGAAGGGATTCCTTCCCTTCAGACATGGAATTACTCTATCTAAGGATCAGTGTCCTGAGACATCTAATGAGATAGAGAAGATGAAGGCAGTTCCTTATGCCATGGCAGTAGGAAGCCTAATGTATGCTATGCTATGTACTAGACATAATATCTGCTTTTTTGTTGGCATGGTTTGTAGATATCAATCTAATCCAGGGCAAGAACATTGGACAAAGGTGAAAAATATTCTCAAGTGCCTGAAAAGGACTCGAGACTATATGTTAGTTTACCAAGCAGACAGTCTTATACCCATTGGGTGCACGAATTCTGATTTTATGTCAGATAGGGATTCCAGAAAGTCTACCTCAGGATATGTGTTTACCCTAGGAGGTGGAGCCATTAGTTGGAGGAGTATCAAGCAGTCGTGTATTGCTGATTCCACCATGGAAGTCGAGTATGTGGCTGCTTCGGAATCCGCTAAGGAAGCCATTTGGCTCTGAAACTTCCTTATGGATCTAACAGTAGTATCTGCGGTACAATCGGCTATTGCCCTTTATTGCGATAATAGCGGAGCGGTGCTAACTCAAAGGAACCTAGGGCACATAAGAAGGTAAAACACATTTAGCGTAAGTATCACCTGATACAAGAGATCGTGCAAAGAGGTGATGTTGAAGTGACCAAGATAGCATCAGCAAATAACCTGGTAGATCCTTTCACCAAGAGCTTACCGGCCAAGACTTTTGATAGTCATGTAGAAGGGATAGGAATGAGGTGTATCGCATCATGGCTTTAAGTCTAAGTAGGAGATTGTTAGGGATATATACTAAAAGACATGGTTTATGTAGTTGATTTATTATTCATTTATTAAAATCCGTTAATCCATTTTTATGAGAATCTGTGTGGGCAATATTTGTATTATATTGTTTATTTAATATTATGCATGTGTGTCTTTCATTCTACATAGTAGGTGGTTTGGTGTGTAGAGTTCGGCTTACACATGGAAGATCAGACCATCGGATCTTGTAGAAAGTAAGATTTTGGTTTATAGTCTTAGATGGATTGGACACACCATCGGTAGGACTGCAGCATGGTGTTGTAGTAGGTTTGTCTTGACTACGGAAAATGGTATAGTTTCAACTCACCATGCTGGTACACTTTGTGTATTAAACGAGACCGACTTGGGGTAATTATCTTTATACTGACTTGTAAGATAATTATTACCTCATGACTACTATGAGTGCTTATGCTCTAAATCCTAAGTTAATTTATAGATACGTATATTTGATATTTACACTTTGATCCCTAAAAGGGTGAGGGTGAGATCCTTAAATGGGTCAATATCTCATTAGATTGAGTGACAATATTAATTGTGTGGTGAATATTAATTAATGATGAAATCCATGTCTCAATTTTGGGATTGATGATATCCCCTTGAAAAAGCTTATACGTTTTGATTATGTCAAACCCTGCAGGCAAATTTTGTATCCGACATATCAGATAAGTTAAGCAGAGGATCTCAAGGAATTTTAAGAGATTAATTAAATATGATTGTCATTAATTATATTTAATTAATGGATATATGTAATCTTAACATGGGGAGATAAGCATTTAATAACATGGAGCTCAAAATATATTTTTGAGATAAGGGTAGGAGTGCAATTATAATTCTTTAGTGGTATGAATTATAATTTATGAAAATAGGAATCTGAATCAGTTCGAATTAGGGTTTCCTAATTCCATAAGGAAGCCTATTTCTTATTGACTTCTTATGGTCCCTATCGTAGCCTATATATATGCTGCTTTGGCTCTCTCCTCAGTTTGCATTTTTCCATCAAGAGCATTATAACTTGGAATAGAAAAGAGAGTGTAAAAAGAGAGAGCGAAAACATAAAGGATTTTGAAGGAGCCCATACTCAGTTCGATATTCTGGCAGCAAAAGAATACGGTAGAAGATCGTGAGCTGTTATCGAGCTCGTGTTCTCGATTCGTCTACTATAGCAATCCGTTTTAGCAGTTTAAGGTAACTCTAGTTCCGCCCTTATAGGGTTATTGTAGTTTTCACGTAATTTTGCAGTACCAACTTATACGCGCTGTCAACGGATTCTAGGAACACAGTTTCCTAATAGATTATACCCTTGTTCAAAGTGGTGAAATTTCACCAAGTTTTGAAATTTTTATCAGTAATGATTTTTTTCGCTTATGACGACTATACCCTTGTTCAAAGCGGTGAAATTTCACCAAGTTTTGAAGAGTGGTCACGAAGTTTTAAAATTTTAATCAAGAACGATTTTTTTTTCGTTTATGACGATTATACCCTTGTTCAAAGTGATGAAATTTCATCAAGTTTTGAACAATGATGAAATTTTTATCAGTAATTATTTTTTTCTGTTTATGACGAGTATACCAATGTTCAAAATGGTGAAATTTCACCAAGTTTTGAAGAGTGGTGAAGACATGTAGAGAGAGAGAGAGAGAGAGAGAGAGAGGGAGAAAGTTGAAGACACAGAGACGTACATATATGTATGTGTATTTTTAGAGAGAAGTGAGTATCGTCATTTGTGTTTTTAGTGAGAGAGAGATTTTATTATGTGTATACACTAATATGATATAGGGTATTAGTGTGGGGATATTTTTGCCCAATAAAGATTGAGGAACTTATTGATACATAATTTTTTTAGTTGTCTTTAAACTGACATAATTACCATAAATTGTCCTTATATCTAATTGACCCTTATTTTATTAGTAGTCAAAGAATAGGGGCGAGTGTACAAAGGGTCCAGGCTGAGCCCAAGCCCTCTTGGACTTTTCATAATTATATTTTAGCCTAGGAAAAACTCCTTTATTTAGTATTAGGCCCCCCTATACTTTGCCTAATGACACTTAATATTGAAAAATCTCTAGTATTTAGTTTTAGACCCTTCAAACATTAGACCAAAAGGACCAATGCCCAAGTCAGTCTCACAGGTTCTTATATATATATATATATATATATATATGGACCACAGTTTTAGTTGGCCAATTTGTTTGGCAAAAGTGGTAGCTTTTTAGTTATATATATATATATATATATATAGAGAGAGAGAGAGAGAGAGAGTGGATTCTCTCTCTTGGCAAGATTCAAGAAATCCATCCGGACAGACTAAGCCACGCATGTTTTCCAGTTTAATCCAAAAAAAATAGTTGCCCAACTAAATAAACCAGTTCAACACAATTATATATAAGAAGGCCTGAAAAAAATATTTGCCTCGGGGCTGCTGCCCCCACCCCAGTATAGCCTAGGCCCCCCCTAACTGAAAATCCTGGCTCCGCCCCTATCAGAGACAGAGAGAGAGAGAGAGAGAGAGAGAGAGAGAGAGAGAGAGAGAGAGAGAGAGATAGAAACACTGAAACATCAGTTGTGTAGCAGATGAAGTAGCTGGGATGTTGTGGTGGTCGAGAAGAGAGTAAGAGAATACAAGAAAGACAGAGAAAGAGTGACGTGAGATTTAAGAGTGATACAAATTTCATTAGGTTATATAGCGAGACTGATTCAAATAGATTGCAATAACAAGAGGAATTTACAGAAGAATTAAAGAACTAGGGTTTTGGGAAGTGAACTTCCATTAAAGAGCTCAAAGCTCACTTGCTTTACTTGCAATTCATAAACAAAATATCCAAAAATTAATTACTCGCTACCCTAGCCTACTATTTATAAGCTACTAAACACATACTAATGTTACATGCTTGTGACTAGGGGTGTAAACGAGATGAGCTGCTCAACAAGAGCTTGAAGCTCGGCTCGATAAAGGCTAGGCTCGGCTAGCTCATTTGAGCTCGTGAACACGATCGATTAAGGCTCGTGAGCATGCTCGTGAAGAAACTCGTTTATAGATTTAATAAAGAGCTTTATATATAGTGACTTTTATAAATATAATTATTATAAAACTATATAATTTTAGTGCAAATATGACACATTTCATAAATAGGCTAGATAAAAGATTGTTTTATTACTAAACTATATAGTTTAAAAGGGCGCGCGAAAAAGCTCGTTAAAAAGCTCGCGAGAAAGCTCACGAACACTTGAAAGCTCGGCTCGTTTGAGCTCGTGAGAAAGCTCGCTCGGCTCGACTCGTATCACCCCTACTTGTGACCAACACCAAATGACAACCAAAATAAATAACATAAAAGACACTACTAGTAAAACATAAAGTACTACTATATAATTACTGCACCAGAGATGGAGTATGCATGATAGACGAGGAGAGAGAGAGAGATGGATTCTAATAAGAGAAATGCAAGGAATGTGCAGAGAGAGAGAGAGAGAGAGTAATATATGTATAGCACATAAAAATTTGAGAAAAATCACAGAGTTGTCATGTGACAGGCTTCTTGTTTCACTTTATATATATATATATATATATATAGAGAGAGAGAGAGAGAGGATCTTAAGTGCATTGGGTAGCGTGCGCTGTCTTTTAAGCCTAAAAAATTCGTGGGTCAGTAGGGCGACAGGGTGGGACGCAGGGTAGTCTGCAGATTTTTATAGACTTAAAAATCAGTGCACTCTACTCAGTATACTTAAATCCTCTCTCCCTCTATATATCTATTAATAAATATATTATATTAGATGTCTCATTTTAGTGAATTATCGTACAGGTCTTCAGGCTGGCTTGACAAAATGTGGCGAAAAAACTAAGGTGTGGCTTCACTAATACTTCTTAGTAACTCTCAGCACAATCAGTGAGTCGATTATAGATCTCTGTGGAATTTTTTACCATTCCCATCACTGTGGGATCAATATATACACAATTCATCACTGTTTCAACTTATTTCGCAAATCCATCATTTTTTTAAAGTCGCTAATTCAAGTAGCGATTTCGCCAAAAAAAAAAATCTGTAGAAGTCGCTAGTCCAACTCGCGACTTTAGGCCAAATGAGAAGTCGCTAGTTGAACTAGCGATTTCTACTTTTTCACTGAGAGATTCTAGTGTGTATGCTAATAGAAGTCGCTAGTTCAAATAGCGACTTCTCATTTGGCCTAAAGTCGCGAGTTGGACTAGCGACTTCTACAGATTTTTTTTTTGGCGAAATCGCTACTTGAATTAGCGACTTTAAAAAAGTGATGGGTTTGGGAAATAAGTTGAAACAGTGATGGATTGTGTATATATTAGTCCAACAGTGATGAGAATGGTAAAAAATTCGATCTCTGTGCTTACATTGCTTTTAACTTTTTTATAGGCCACACCATATGCAAAGAATCACTACAAGTGTAGGCTGCTCAATGAGAAAACATGTAGAGAGGACGTTCTAATGACTTCAAGTCCAAACAAATTGCTTCAAGTTCCAACTATGCAACTTGAGAGAACCACATGTTCTTTGGCTAATACTCCAACAATTAGTAATTCTCATCTATCACCATCTCTACCCTATCTATCAAAGTTTTTTTTTTCCTCTCTATAGATGTAAGGGTATCCATATTGATACACGTGCTAGATGGAACTCTTCAGTGTGAAGTTGGTAAGAGCATTTTCAATGCACTTTCTATTTCTCATGTTATAGTATAGACGTTAAAAAACATCTCTCCTATACACTTTTATTCCCCCTCTCAAAAAATAGCAATGATATTCTTGCTCTCAAATTTGAGAGCAATAATAGCATTGCTATAATTTGAGAAGAGTGGTAGAAGGAGCATTGGAGAGGTATTAATTTAGATTAATGCTATAATTTAACTTTTGCACTCATTCCAATAAAAAAAGTATACAAAACACACAACTTAAAGTACAACAATAATAGCCAATGTGTCACAAAATAACATTTATTTTAGAATGTAGCATTGGAGCAGAAATGTCAAGATCATGGCCGGCCCAAAAGAGGGGGCCAAATGGGCAACCGCCCCTGGCCACCAGCCCCCATAAAATTTTTATAATTATATTTTTACCTTGAGATTTTTTGTATTTTACATTTAAGCCCTCCCAAGGCACATTTTAGTGTCATCAACTACATATATATTGATATACATGTATATAAAACTCAAAAGCAAAGGCCCTAGAATTTTAAAATTTACACTTTTAGTGTAAAAATTTTTGAGTTTTAGAAACAGGCCCCCTAGAATTTTGAAAGATGCCATACAATGTTTAAGTTCCACAAATAAACTCATATTATAAGTAGACCCAAAAAAAATCGTCAATTATGTATAAGTAAACCCTAAAAAAATTGCCAATTATATATAAGGAGACCCCCAAAAAATCACCTCGGGGGTGCTGCCCCGAACCCCCGTATAAGGGCCTCCCTTTTAATAGTTCCTCTCGGACCTCCAAATACTCGAGACCGGCCCTGGTCAAGATATAGTATTTAAGCCATGTAGCTATGCCAAAATCTAGATTTAGCATGGACAAAATGGCAGAAGTTCTGAAGTTCAATTATGTTGGTTCCTAAATAGTTAGAATATGTGTGTGTGTGTGTGTATATATAATTGAACCAAAAAATATATGTACACATATATATAGATAGTCCGGATCTTAAGCAAAACTTAAAAAACGGACTGTAAAAAGTGAGATTTTCTAACAAAAAGTGAGAAATTTCTCACATTTTGAAATTTCACTTCTGAAATTTCTCACTTTTTTGTCAGAAATTCTCACTTTTTACTCAATCCGTCTTTTAGGCCCGTTTTTTAACGCTCGCTTAAGATCCAGACATATTTATATATACAACCGCCTCCCTCCTTGTGGTTGTGCACTTATACTAGTATATTGGTTTCTATTGTGGCTATTATACCACTTCCAACTTCGGACTTATTTTTGTGAAAAGTAAAATTGTATTAGGATGCATCTCTACAATAACATTGATAAAAACACCATTACCGACATCACACATTAAATCTATCTGACCACTCATCCAAAGAAAGAACCAATTCCCAGGTCATAAGAGGATTCATCTGATGGGAGCACTGCTTACATCACCCCCCTAGTATGGGAAAGCTTTCTACTTTTGTTACTTACCCAAAATAAAAAATAAATAAATAAATAGCTTTCAACACAATTTTTTGCGCATTGACTCGTATTCTTAATTTGCAATCAATACACAATTTGATTTGTTAGTATACCAATACTTTCGAAGAGAGACCTTCCATACTTCTTCTTAGATACATTCTGAATTATTCTAAGATACATTTTGTCCCGTGAGTTTATACAGGCAAATTTTACATGCGAACCAACCACCCTTTCAAATAGCACAAAATGAACTTATAAAGTGTGTCCCCAGGTCTGTTCCTACTTCAAAAACCCAACAAATCCAGATAAGCTCATTCAGCGGTAGCCCTCAATAAAAATCAAATAATTCCCGGATGAAACAGGTATTTCAATAAATGGTCAAAACACCATACACTAGGTAAGTACAAATGGTGGAGTTTCTACAGTCAGAAGAGAAAGTAACAATGCCATTGTAAAAGACACACCACACCCCTCTCCAAGTTGCACAGAAACAGCACAAGACATCAACAGTTAAAAAAACACTTCAAAAATGTTTGTAATAATGAGTTCTCTGACTCTCTCTCTCTTACCAGAAGCAAAATGAGGAAAGGAAAAATGCCGAAAAAAAAAAAAGGTATAGCAGAGAAGCCTCCTCAAATTGCAGCAAATATCTCTCCGTCGCTCAGAAACTCCTATACACAAATTCGATTCTCATAACCATCCAAAATTTTGAAGCTCCACCAGTTGCTTCTTTCTCTAACCGCCTTGGTACTTAATAAGCCATTAGACTCTGGGTAGTGCACTTAGCTTGGTCAAGGATTTCTCTTAATATTAGGAGGCTTTTCAGAAGCACCAAAGAGTAATTTTTTTTCCCTTTTTGATTTTCTTGATTTAAGTCAACCACCCTCTTTTTTAGGATACTAAAATTTGGGGCGGATTTAATTTAGATAGTTTATGTGATTGAAAATTTAGGTTAGTGCCCAAAAAAACGAAGCGGCTTGCTCAATCCGAATCCTTTCCAGAGCCAGAAGATGAGTCTCCACAGGCAGATTCCTCTCCATTCGCCAAATTTGGACTTTCTTGATTATTTTCCTCACTTGTACCAGCTCTAGTCTTGCTTGGTCTAGTTCGAACATTAACTCCCATAGGGAAGGGTACCTGCATAAGAAAAGGCCAGCATAAGATCTCTTTCTTCTTCTTTATATATATAAATATATTTTTTACTTGCCAATATAATCATTCCAAATGATCTGATTGGCATGGTCTCATCTCTGCCCTCATAAAATAGATTACGGAACAAGAAAAAGAATGAGAAAGTAATATAAGAAATGTAAAAACATAGGAATAAAACCAATGTTTGCCAAAATAAAAGTTATTTGAACTATGAATATCTACCAACAAAATTGGTGGGCTTCATGTTTAAGTTTGTACTATTCCTTTTATGCCAAAATAGACATGGCAAGCTTTAAAAACACATAATAAAAGAGCCCACAACATGCGCCATAGAGTAATCTGCATACCTGATCTCCTGCATTAGGACCATCAGTGTGGAAGAGGATAGGACGGCATCGCTTATCCTCATTCATCAAGCTCGAGTTCTGGAAGTGTGCAATCAGAGCAGCTTTTCCCTGTATGCGAGCATATGCAATCGATGCCACCTTTTCGCTATTGAACTTTTCCCATTTCTTGCCATTAAATGCCTGCCAAAGATACATTTTCGGCCTATCAGATTTAGTAATCACCAAAAATGCACTGTGTAGTATGTAATAGAAGAAACTCTGACACCAAACACACACACATTCACAGAAGGGAAAGGGGAATATCCTCTTGCAGCACCACTCAAACCAACCTGATAGAATGGGACAATCAAGGAAGGATCAGTCATGTTGATGAATGCGTAACCCACATTGCATTTGTTCTGCAAAAATTTGAAGGAGAAATAAATACTAGTTGCCAAAATAGATAAACATTGACTTCCAAACCCAAGTCCCTTGACATTATAGAACAGCTTCTTCGGATGACAAAGCACTTGCCTTGAAGTCGATTGGTAAGTAAATGAAATCATAAGTCCCTCGATGGCGGTCATCGATAGCAGCCAACAGCATCTTTGAAGTGTACCTGAAATTGACACCATGTTGAAAGAGAATCAATTAGTGCCAGGTAAAGCAGCTGGCAGAGAAAAAAAGAATTGTTAACTCCAGTGCTTTAAAAGATTTCTTCTAGATGAAGGGAAGACTGCATTACAAGGATAGAAAGTGTGATTGCCTCCTTAAAACAAGGAAAATGAATAAAATCAAAATTTCCTCATCACCAGAGGGAAATAGATGGTTGGCTTGCAACCATTAGGACAGAGTTTTCTGCCTAAATCAGCCCTGATTTCGATAGTCCAAACCCAATGAATCTGAAGTCCCTGATTTGGACTTCAGATGCAAAACACAATTTACCAACATAATGGCCCACATGATAAAAGATTTTCAACTTGCATAACAGATCCTCGTTGGAAAATGGGGCATGTATGTGTGAGTTAGGTAAGATGTATCTGGAACGGAGGCCTAAACATCCACATGATGTCTGTGTTATGCTTAAAATATATCGCATCTTTACGACACTCACCGATGCAACTAGTATTGAAGAATAGATACAAAATACGTCCATTTTGTTGTCAAATCATATTTCATTATAAATCCCTAAGCAAAGTGTGTTGCATAAGCCTAACCTCAAGAAAGTTACGTTAAGAAAATCAAAAATAAAATTTGGGCCCTTCGACACAAGGTATTTAAACATTAAAGTACAAACAAAACAAGAAGAAAGAGTAAAAGAGAAATGTCCGGGTCAAGAATGAACATGAAGGGCATGAGATGGTACAAATTCGTGTGCGGGCACATCAGTGTTTCAGTATATGCAAATTCGTGTGCGGGCACATCAGTGTTTCAGTATATGGAAAATAACACTAAAACATCTAACTAGAACTGCCTAGACAATCTCATCATTCCCATCTTTAAAAGATAAATTAGATAATCCCATGACCTTATTATATATTGATCTGTATATCCCCATGCATAAATCATCAATTTGCATAAAACATCTACCGCACCATCTATGAAAGAGTGGAAGTGTTCTCTAGAAGGTAAGATTGAAGAAAGGAGAAGACCGAAGTTGATATGGGTTGTGGTAATAACGAAAAATATGATAGCGTGTGATATGAGTGAAGCTCTGGTCTTAGAAAATGAAAAGGAGAATCAGAATTCATGCAGTTGACCCAGATATTATGTGACAATGCTTACTGTCTGAATATCAAAAGTAGAAAACATATTCAAATACAAGAAACAAAAGAGCGTATTAGTACATACTTGTTAGGAATATTCTTGATCATGAGCGTGGTGCGGTTGTCATCCCCTCGCATTATACGGTCAATGTCAAGTTCAAACTGTTTCTTGTTGTCAGCCTGGTTGGAACTGCCTTCATTTCTACGGGGTCTAGCCCGCTCATTGGGAGGATCGAACGAACTCATCATGGGAAGCATTTGGCCTCTGCCAGGAAACATTGGACACCTTTGATGATGCGAGTGCAACCCAATATTCTTGGAGGAAATTGGAAGGTCCAAACCATTTCCACTGACTCGAGGAAAAATACTAGAAGAAACGAAATCCATAGCATGTATCGAGTTGTTAGAAATTCTCATATTCCCAAGAGAACCTGGATGAAAACCAGAAGCATCGGGGGATTCCCCAGCATAGGAATGTCGTCTGTCCCAGAGAGAAGGATTAATGGAAGGTGCCGATCCCACGTGGTGGGTATTTATAGGTAACATCGTGTTCAACATATGAGATGGCGTTCTAGGAAGTGCATGCAATGGTGGAGGGGCACAAACCCCGTTGACAAATGATGGCGAGTTTGGCCACATCATGCCTTGTGGCTGAGGGTGATGCGAGTTACTCCACATATAAGGGGGACAGCTCCCATTTCCAGAGGGACCAAAAACTGCGGAAAAAGGTGATTTCGATAACTAAGTTTCTGACATGAATCAACTTTACAGGCCCATTTTTTGTTTCTTAGGACCCATTTGGCAACAGCTTTTACTTGAGCGATTCAATTGCAAAAACCTGTGAATTTGTCAAAAGCTGCCCAAGATAGCTTTTGGCTAATCGCTATTTTTCTGCGGTTGAGTCACATTTTTGGGATTGAATGCTCATGCTGAGTTTGCCGAACGGTTCAACAATAGCTTCTGGAGTTCCATAATCATTAATGGACTCAAAAGGTTGTTGTCAAACAGGGCCTTACTTTAACTCATGCGTATGTAGTATGTACAAAAACATTTAGTGAAGTACCATGTGGCTTGACCAGTCACTAAAAGGCAGAAAACAGACAGGCATTCAATGGGAAAACAAAAGGAAAAAAAGAAGAAGAAGAAGAAGAAGATGTTGGCACCTTGTGATCCATTGAACTTACCACCATCATTCAGTTCCATTGAGTGCCCATTTGGGCTTACTCTACAGAACTGCGGGTTTTCGATTCTTTCCAAAGACCGGGCACCTATATTTGCAGTCATGCCTGGGGAATTGCATGGTCCACCATTAGCCAAACTGTCGTGATACTCTGGAAGTGAATGAGGATGAAAGTTTGGCGTTCCCTGGAACTCAAATCTCAGTTGGGCCTGCGAGTGCCCAGACTCAGAGTGATTGGACTCATTGCCAACTGATTCAACTCTTACCAGAGAGGATAAGCTGTTAGGAACGCTAGATGAGATCCCGTGGTTGAACATGTTTTCCAAGAAAGGACTAATAGGGGATCGCATGGCAGAGTGCAAACCCGGGATAGTTCCGGTGTCCATATTCGTTGATGTAATTCCCCCCTGAGAAACTGTTCAGTGAATGATTAGTGTGATGCAACAAATAAGTGCTACTTCTATCTACTGAGCAGTATATATCGTTGGTCTTAACCATACCGGACAATCCTGCTGTTAAGTTATTAGGAGGGCTGCTCTGTTGCAGGAATGCACCAGATTCATCTTGCTCCATCTCTGGAGGAAAGGGTGAAATCAAGCTGCAAAAAGAAATTTAGAGAAGAACAAAGGTCAGCACAAAGAAATATCAGCAGGACTTAAGCTGTTTAAAATCGAAAGCCGTTACATGGTGGGTTAGCTTTTTAAATAATTACTTTTCGGAATACAAAATGGAGATTTTTCAAAAAGCAGTTTTTTAGCTTTTAAAGGAATCAGAAATATTTTTAAAAAATGTGAAAAAGCTAATCTAAACGGTCACAAGTATTTAAACTCTCACTTATAATGATTGTTTGCCCCCAAATAAGCTTTATCCCAACCAAAGGAACTCGAAGTTGGAGCACATAAAAAATAGAGGTGGTTTGCTTTCGGCTTAAACCAGTTTATAAGTTTTTCTTCCCTACACACACACACAACACACACACACACACGCACACAAAGGTGCGTCCAAGTTCTAACCCCCATAAAAATTAATCCATTTCAATGTGGGCCGTTGCAAAAGGATGCATAATCAAGAGGGGAAAAATAAAGCAGAATAGCTTGGAATACTACCGTCTAGCACCACCAGGGCGGCTTGGTTCAAGCTTGATTCGCTTCCCTGCAATGTCACTCCTGTTCAATGCACGAAGAGCAGCTTCTGCAGCTCGAACATCATAAAATTCTACAAATTTGTGATGACTTCTTTGTGGAGTCTCGCGGATCTGCATCCAAAAAACTAGAATTAGCCCTATCATTAACCTGGTAGTTGAATTTTAAGTTCAATAGAGAATCTTGGTAAACGAGCTCACCTCCTTTATCTCACCATAGACACCAAAAATCTGACGTAGTTCATCATTTGAAACAGAAGAATCGAGGTTAAAGACCACAAGAGTGCCTTGGTTGATATCTTTGTCTGACGGATTGTCCTAACAAAATATAACCAGCAAGACGAGGAGTCAAGTAACACATCTTGTGCAGATATGAATATTTTAGGATGACGTACCAACTCTGCATGTCTATAATCTGATTAATTAAAGGCCTTTAGGGATAGCTTTTTGGGCCCAACAACCACACAGTGATTGTTTACAAAACATTGACCATTAGGATTAGCTTTTTCATAGCTTTGTAAAAAATAATCCACCTATTGGATTAAGAGATTTTTTAAAAAGCTACAAATAGCCCACCCAAGCGGGCTCTTAGACAGCAATAATGACTGTATTGATGACAAAATAGGAAAAGCAAAATTCAATGTATATTGTGAGGATGACTGAACAACAGCACACCTTTGGAATTGAGAAATGTATGTCAAGTTTCCGACGTCTCAGTGGTTTGCTCTGCAGTGCTCTCATTGCATTTCGTGCCGCTCTAATATCATAATACGCAATCATGACAAAGCCCCGATGCTTGCATGCCGTATAAAGTGCGCGGATATCTCCGAATTGCTATACATAGGAGATATGGAAGCAAGGGTAACATTTGGACGAAATGTAAAGAAAGATTGCACTACCTACCTATGTTACATGGACTTTGGACACGAGTGTCAGGTGCTGGTACATGTCTAAGAATCGGACTTCCCAAATTCATGAATCTTTACACGGGGACATGGCAATAAGACTACATTTCACTAATATTCTAAGAGTGAATAGTATTTTTACGTAATAATAAGACTTTGATATGAGTGTTCGTCCACTTTGAAAGAGTCATATAATCGAGACTTTAATGTACAACTATACAAGTCGCTAACATGCTTCTTGGTGGGAGTCCAACAGAAGTGTCGAACACAAATCCCACACTTGTCTGAGTGTCGAGTGTCCAACTCCAACACGGGTACTTAAACCTATTAAGAACAGCCCATGTAACATAGCTAACTACAACAATAACACAGAAAGGAACAAATGGCATACCTCAAAAAGTGCCTGTAACTCAGAATCTTCAACGTTGCTATTTATGTTTCTCACAAACAGTGTTCGAGATGGATGCTCTCCATGTGGGTGTTCTCCGGCACCTGAACTTGTAGATCCTCCCAGCTGAATATTAGAATTTGTTTGTCCTGGAGATATGCCATCTTCTCCTAAATCCATCCCTCCAACGCTGCTAAAAAGGTCTAAATCTTCTAAATCATCTCCACTGCTGGGTTGGGCTATATAGTCAACCCCATCAGTCACCGCGGAAAGGAAGTCATCGTCATTAGGGAGGAGATTTCCGATCGTCTGGGCTTCAATTTCCTCGAGGGATTCAAAAGGCTCCTCTTCCTCGAAATGGGAGGCAGCAGTGCCAGCAGAGTGGCCATATAGAGAAGTATTTGATGATAACCTCACTGCCCAAATAAACCAATTACAGAAAACAGGGACAAATGTATCAGTATATCAGCAAACGACCAAACGTCCATATAGTTAGAGCCCCTCTGGGTTAGCTTTTAAAACAATCACTCCCTGCTCAAAAAGCTACAAAATATAGCTTTACAAAAAAAAAACTGTTTTTAGCTTGAAAATGTATCCGGTTTTCCAAAAAAAGCTAATTCAAACAGTCACAACTTTTTAAACAATCGCTTTAAAGTTATTGTTGGCCCTGAAAAAGCTACCCCACACGGGCTCTAGGTAGTAGGACAAATACTGAACAGTTCAAGTAAATTAAGTATCACAGGTACAAAACATTCAAACATAGGTATTAATCTGTCTTGTTCTTTAGGAGGGGGATGGGGTGTTTGTTTCTTACATTTTCTGCTAAATAACTCCGACAAGGAGCTCGAAAAGAGACCATTCTCATTCTGAGCAGCCGTCATATTAGTTCTATCCCCTCCCATGAAAAAAGACACGGTCTCCATATTCGAATTAAATTTCGTCACAGGATTGTGGTCAAGCCTCCGCAAAGAATGACTAGCTGCTCTCTCTGCTCCCACAGCATGCTTCTGTAAGCTAAGATTAACTTTCTTGTCTCGAATTACATAGTTATCAGGATGTTCAAAGCATTTCACCATCTGAGAATCCACTGGAGTCCGTTTCTCCAGTGGTGATGAGGCATCTGAATTGCCACCTGCTGTTCCTAAAACAGGATTCACATAGGCTACTATTAGTTCAAGAAATGGTACAAATACAACAACAACAACAACAACAACAACAACAACAAAAAATAAATAAATAACCCTCCAATGCATAGGTTCTACACAGAACATAAAAAATCAATTGTTGACATATCCTTACCTGGTTCATTTAGATACTGGAAGGCATTTAGAGGTGCTCTGGCATGACTTACATTTTTTCTCAACAGTGTTACATGGTATAATGGATTTTAATAGAATATCTCTACAACCAAAATCTGAATTCTTGTAAAAATAGAAGAGGGTATCCCGTAGTCATTATAAGATTCTTTAGTTCTAGCAGGAAATCAAATAAATTCAACTAGGGGTGCAATTTTTGCATGGATTTCAACTTTTTCAAAGTGATCTGTGCTTCTTTCTTACTTGCTTTACTTCTTATTTTTGAGCAGTCTGGGAGAGGATGGGCAAGAAGTTGACCCATGTTGAGACCATGACATGGTCCTTTAGTAAGTTGCAATTATGTTTTAGAGGGTGTCTATGTGAAATGTATGTCAACTAACAATAATTTTGCATTGTGCCTGGAATGTGAAATTGAGTCTGTGGATTTGGAATTGGAAAGAAAAAATAAAACACTGAATTGATTTTTATCCAATTCCACGCAATTCAATTCCTTTTCCGAATCTCCAATTCCATGTTCCCAAACGTAGCATTAGTGTTTCCAGACAGATGTGGACATGAGGCTATTCTAGGTAATTATCTTCTTTTGCAAGGAATAGGATGTGAATGCATGATCCTAGTCTTGGACTATTCTTCCCAATTTTCCAGATAACTATGCTCTAATATTGAATTATTCATATCAGTAGTATTTCACAAGTAAGCCACATTGAATATTTTAAGCTGTCTTTGATAAGGAATGATGGCTCACAAAAGTATCAGCAAATGATTACCCCCAAAAGAAAACAAGCGCATCGGCCAATGATTTGTGGACATGAAATTCTTATCAAACACTGTTATCTGCTTAAGTAAAATTGCTAGGAATGTTTTAACTCTAGATTCGAGAAGCCACCACATTCTTATGTCCTCCGAATACCATCTATCAAATCGTACAACATATTTCTCAAGTGAATTTTGATAGCTTACAATTTCAATGCCTTCCCTTGGTGTATTCGCGCTTTATTCTTGCTTCACTACGTATTTTCCCAACTCCCAATTCATAACCTACACGGAAACTCTAGGGTCCAGAAGAAGAAGAAGCTTGAATTGCAACATGCACATCTCTAATAAGCAAAGATAGCCCACTCTTCTCTAGAAATCTATGTAACTGTATAAGATTCATGAATTCACTAAATACTGGAGCCCCTTCAAAAATTTCTAGCATGTAGTAATCAAAACATTATAAGAAATTTATTCCAGCCTATGAAAGGAACATCCTCATAAATGTCAAAGGTGAACATTTCATAGCCCTGGTTTGACTTAAATCAAGAATGTTTAATATGCCATTCCGTGAACATGATATTGCACACCAGAAATTAATGACAAGACTCTTCTCAAGAGAACCAGTGATGGAGTTTGTACTTCCACAGTCTAGAAGCAAAATTCAAATAGCCTTATGCATTTTCATACAAACTTTGAAAAGAAAAAAAAATTCATAAATTTGTACACTTAGTTCATTACTACAAATGTTGTAATTAAAGATCTTTCCAAAAAAAAGTGGGGGTGCCCATGCTTTAGGTCCCTTAGAATCCGTCCAAGGTCGCTACAATCCCAACTAAGTGTTCCAGTGATGTCTACTGAGATGGTGGATATCTTACTAGGGAAACCAGCCAAACAGACTCTTTCCACATTTCTAAAGCAACACCGGCTTAACTTCTGAATTTAAAGCTTCTAACTTTACAAAGCAGGCCGAAAGAAAGCATATGAAATCTCGAAAGCCTACTGCGTGAATGGTATTCCAGCAAGTTATGAACAATAATGCCAAAGTACCACACATTTAATTCACACTAAACTCAAACAGGATAAGTGTCATAGCTGATTACGTAAGAACAGAGAGAATAAATGAATGAATGAAACAAGCAGAACTGACAAAGCCAAAGTGTCACAAATTGAAGTAAACTAAATTCAGATGCACATCATATGCTGAAAATGAAAAGAACAAGTAATTAGTTAAACGAAACAAACAACCGTAAGCAGAAACAGTGTATCTTTGACAAGCTGAACATTGCTAAAATTTCATAGGCTTCCATTACATTACATTCAAAGAATGAAAATTTACTTTGTAAAAACATTACTATTACTCACCATAGTGGTCAGGCATGGTATCAGTCTTCCAAAATCCAACCTGTCTCTGCTGAGTCTATAAGAAGAAGAGATCGATGAGTAGTGATCCCAATTTTCTGTCTAAAAAGTACAACCGCTCAAGTTTGAACTTGAGATTTTAACGAACTCCTCAGAAAGGATAGAATTGATCCAAGGACCTTTAATTAATACCTCACTAGGAAAATGCACTTCCTCTGAGAAGAATGATGATGGAGATGAACCCTGCAAGTCCACTGTTTCAGATGGCATGGTGAACCCAGAACTTACAAAAAGGAAAACCCAAAAAAATTTTGCTTCTGGCTTCTGTCGCTGCATACAGGCACATTAATTCTTTAGACAATTAACAAAATCCCCGATCCAGCGAACAAAATATGCATAGCAATTACATGAAAATCATTCACTTCTCAAGAAAAAATCAAATTAGGCATTTTCAACAAACATGACTCCAAAATAAAAAATAAATGATAATTCACGTACTTTCTTAAAAGCCAATAGTTCAGTGGAGATACAGAGAGGCATTTAAGAACATAAGCAGTATCTTCAACCCTTTTTGATTAGGGAAGTGCAATTATAAACATTTAAAAATGAGATATTCAGTTCTGTTAAGTTCCCTAACTTTGAGAGTCAGTTCACAATTAGGCAGCGATTTGAAGACAATAATCAAACAACAAATAATTAAATTCTTCTCTTGTGAGACAAAGGTGTCTCTCTTACAGAAATTGAAGCATTTAAGAACTCAAAAAACTTAAATAAGCGTTTAATTATTAATAGAAAGAATTTTTTTCCCCCCCCTCAAAATTCAGTTGCTACGAAAATTATCTTCAATCAAAAAGAAGAATCTACAAAAGTAAAATAGGGTTTTTTTTTTTAAAGAGTTTTACAGGAATTGAGGTCTAAAACGAGAAGAAATTTTGAAATCAAAGGATCAAAAAAGGAAAGATCGGCTCGAACTCAAAGTCACAAACATAAACCCCAAAATTCAACAGCCGATCGCACTGTTTGCGAAAAAAGGAACCAACTTTGAACTTCAACCACCACCGATCAAAGGGATCGAAGCCTAAAAAGTGCTTAAAAATTCAAATGCTGAGAGAATTTCACAGTAAAAGCACTCACCTTCTAAATTACGAACACCATCTCCGATAACTCAACAAATCATAGTCCAATTCCAGAAATGATATATATAGAGAGAGAGAAAGAGCCATGGCGAAGAAAGTTATAGAGAGAGAGAGAGGAGAGGAGAGGAGAGAGAGAAATAGAATGGATTACGGCATAAGGTAAGGGAGATTGAAGAAGGGATCTAGGCATCTGTGCCGTGCAAGAACCTCCAAAGCTTCGATACCTTCTCTCTCTCCTTTTTTCCCTGCATTGCACGTTAACCACATGTATTCTCTCTCTCTCTCTCTATATATTTTATCTTTTCGTTTCAATTTTCTCTCACAAGAAACCGCTGTCCATCTCTCTGTCTCTCTCTCTCTTCTCACCTCCGTTCGAGGAAGATTCAGCACCTCCAGCCGGAATTCATGGAGCCTCCGGCGAGCGACGGCGATTTTGCGGGCGAGATTCGAAAACTCGCCCGCCCTGCTCCTAGAGAGAGAAAATTTTTAGAGAGAGAAAGAGATCGCCTGCCGAAGTTGTTGTGTTTTGTATAAAAAATTATAATAATAATAATAATGAGGAATAGACGGTGGCGTGTAGAGAACCAGACCCGCGCTCCTACAAACACGAGACCTCCGATGAAGTTAGATCATGAAAGAGAAAAATAAGAGAGAGAGAGAGAGAGAGAGAGAGAGAGAGAGAGATTCGCTGGTCGCCGTCAACTTTTAACGGCGTTATGTCCTAATAATCCGTTTGTGTGGGCAAAAATAATAAGTTCCCGATAATATCTTCTCTTGTTGTCGAGGACACGCTGGCAATGCTGGCTTCGGCCGCTTTGTTAGATCAGTTTTAGATGGTGAAATTACGGTAATGCCCTTCTGGTTATATGATTAAGACGGTTAATAAAAACTTCAGGATTCGTTTGAAAAAGCATAAAATATACAACAGCACTTTTTTTCTTTTTTCTTTTTTTTTTTAATTAGGAGGAGTGCCACACTCACTATATTTTAATTAAGAAATTTAGTAGCTTTTAGTATAATTATTGAAGTGGGCTAAATACTTTTTGGTACTCCTCTCTTTCTTTTTCTATATTAGTATAGATATACAATTGCACTTTAGTTTGCATTCTATTTATTGGTCGAGAGCATTTTTGCTCACCTAATTTTGGTTGGCTCACCTAGTCCTTCATTGGTTAACATATGTCTCATTCTAGTAATTATGTTGATAGTACAGGGGTAAAATAAAAATGAAATGGCCCGAACACATGTCACCCAGTGAAAGCCTATATAAACAATGAAGAACCATAAAAAATGTGACCAAAAATGTTCTCTTACTGGTCCAAATAATGTCTCACATAGATAACACGTATAGAATGTTAAAATAGCACTCACACAACCTAAGCAATAATATTGAAGTGTTACTCTAAAATAAATTATGTGCAGTCGCATGTTATGTAATTTTTATTAAAACATATATAGTCTTGATTTGGCAAATTATAATTCTCAAGAGCAATTTTAGTTCGGATATAGGCTCTAACATGTAAAATATAATATTTACCAAACACTGGAATACGAGTAATTCGATGTTTCATTTTTTTTTTATTAGAGAATATTGAAATGCTCCCCATTTTACTTTGTGGGTAGGGGTGAAAGAAAACCGAACCAAATCGAAACACAGAATCGAATCGATCGGTTTGGTCGATTTTTATTTAGTTTGTGCAGTGTAAAACCGAATCGAATCGAAATTTTACACACATCGAATCGAACCGAAACCAACCGATCGATCTTGCCAAAAAAACACACCAAACCGTTTACACCCTTACTTGTGGGAACCACATTTGATAGAAAAGGGAATAAAATAAATAAATCTCAATTATAAAGAGAGCATTTTTTTTATCACTCATACTAATGGAATGGAGCACATGTCACCGAATGAAAGTTTGAGCGAACAAAAATATTCTCAAGTCTCAACCATATAAATAGAGCAACTGTGTTACTTATGTATCACAACTATTCCAAACAGTCCCTTAGTTGGCACGGAGGTGGTTTAGGTAATGGTCTAAAACAGGTTAATGTTTGGTATCATAGTACCATTTGGAAAATTGGAAAACTCTTAATTAGTGGGCCTCGAAATGCGTGCTGTGTATGAATTGTAGTACATCTTATCGGAGAGCTATTATCACCTGCTACTTCACCACCACTGCTCCTCCAAATTGGTGGTTCAAAAAAGTAGTGCCTCTGATCTTTGATTTGCCACGCGTCAATATACCAGTGGCTAAAAGCCTTATTTCTTCACATCTGTAAGTCGAGAAGGTTCCTACCTGATTGACTGTCCCCAATCATAATTGGTGTTGCGTTGCTAATTAAACCATAGAAGAATATAATATTCACACATAATGGTGGATGTGAATAACGTGAGTCTGTCCAGAAAGATGGACACGTGTCCCTTCATCATTCATTGCTCTTAAGCTGAATATTGAACTGAAACATATATTTGTGAAAATACATATATGCCCCTAAACCCAACATCTTTTATCTGGGGCAAGAAATTAACACCCGCCAAAAGAGGGTCGGATAGTCCAAATTCAGATTTGGACATTTGGAGAGAGAGTGATAAAAAAAAAAATGGGCTCAGACTTGTTCAGTATGGTATTGTACTTTGCAATTGATGGAGCCTCATTCAAACTAAGAGGCTATTTCAATTTTCAAAAGGCAACTACTACGAGCAACTGCAATAGTGTAGGGATATGGTAGCTTAAATTTAGAACTTGTGTTCTATAGTGGTGTAGCATATAGTGGAAATTAGGATAAAAAATGTTAAAAGGAAACCTTTTTTTTTAATTTATTTATTTTTGTCTAATAGGCAAGATTTTTTTTTTTTTTTTTGGGGTCTTTTCTTGTCTAATAGACCAATATAAATTTTTTAAAAAAAACAATTAGATGGGGCGGCCCCTCGTCCAAACAGTAAAGTGATTGTCGGCCCCCATCCAAACGGGAAGTGGATGGTTTTTTTATTTTGGTGTAGTAAGAAAACGGCAAGTGACACATTACTCTTAAAAAAATCATGAAATCAAAATGGAACCTTGAGCTTTTCAAATCTCCATTTCTGGAACTATAAATTCAATTTTTGCATCATAAACTAGTTAAATTGTGCTTTAAAAAATGAGAAGCACTAAGGCTTAGTTTGGCCCCACTTTTGGTGCTTCTCCTTTTTTAATTAAAGCACAATTTCAAGTTAATTCATTTAGTAACTAGTTATGAGCTTTGCAAAAATAGAAATTAGGGCTTTTTTTAGGGAGCTTTTAAAAGCTCAAGATTGCTTTTTGATTTCATGATGTCTTTTTGAATAATAGTGTGTCACTTGTATAAAATTATCAAACAACTTAGGCTTAGTTTGGCCCCCACATGGCTTTTTAAAAGGAGCTTATGAAATTTATTACTAAGTTGTTTGATAATTTTATACAAGTGACACACTACTCTTCAAAAAGACATCATAAAATCAAAAAGCAACCATGAGCTTTTAAAAGCTCCATTCTAGAGCTTTTAAGTACTAATAAATTTCATAAGCTCCTTTTAAAAAGCCACATGGGGGACCAAACTAGTGACACACTACTAATAAATTTATTACTTAGTTTGGTCCCCCATGTGGCTTTTTAAAAGGAGCTTATGAAATTTATTACTAAGTTATTTGATAATTTTATACAAGTGACACACTACTCTTCAAAAAGACATCATGAAATCAAAAAGCAACCTTGAGCTTTTAAAAGCTCTAGAATGTAGCTTTTAAAAGCTCCTCCCAAAAAAGCCCTAAGTTCAATTTTTGCAAATCTCATAAACTATTTACCAAATGAATTAATATGAAATTGTGCTTTAAAAAATGAGAAGCACCAAAATAGGGGCCAAACTAAGCCTAAGCCTAAGAGAAGTGTAAAAGTTAGGACAAAAAAAAATGCACTAATAGCATACTCTTGCTTGAACTTTCACACTTTCACCCTCCATGTGAGTGGAAGATACCATTAAGTCAATAAGGACTAAGAATTTTTTTTTCCCGAAAATCTCTATCAAGGTCCTCTCCATTCAGACATTCAAGATTCATATTTTATGAAACAATAAATAAAAAACCTTTGAAGTGACATTATAATTTAGTTATTTCAGTGATTGTACTGTCCAATCAAGTCGAATTGCTAATTAAGTATTATGAAAGCATGGAATTGGACAATTTGATTCAGAGATATATACTGATTTTGATGCAGTTCTACATAATTCCAGTTCCAATAATCCAATTGTTTCCAGCATGGCATTTGCATTTTATACATTTCTACATAAATCCAGTTCCAATAATCCAATTGTTTCCAGCAGGAACATGTGCGATTTGTACAAATATTATAGCCAACTTTTATCTTTATTTATATGTATCTTGGCAAAATTTTGTATCATGGTCAAATTTTGTTTGATCTATTTAAGATAATTGGCCCTATGATGTTCATAAGTTGGTGGTACGTCACTACTTCGACCCCCTTCCTTTATTATTGTGAGTTTCACATGATTTTTTAACCTATTATGATGCTAATTTTTTCTTAGTGTGAAGCTAGCATTTCACCAAAAATAAATAAATACATATTAAATTTATGTTATGAACTCAGTAGATAAAACTCATTGTTGAAAAACGGGTTACAAGGGAAAGGTGTTTAAGAGTCACTAATCACCAATTAACGCCCATTCTTGGTCGACGTGGGATCCAAGCAGTCAAGTTGCGGACATGGTGAACTGGGGAGGGATACTATATGATGTAAAATATGGGTTGTCATCCAGTTGAAAAGATAGGCCACCGTTTATGCAACTTTTAAAGAACTCAGTCTTGAATATTGCCTTACAAGGGGAGCTTGTCTACGAGTCAATAAATCACCAACCAAACTCACTCTTGGTCTTGGGCGACATTAAATCGTAACATTTTCATTGTCATCACACAAACAACCAACATAGTACTGGTTGAAATCAAGAAAACTATTGTGTGGTCCGTGACAATCATGCTTGTCATCTAGAGGTGTAAACGATTCAATTTAATTCGGTCCAATTTTCAATCAAACTAATCGATTTTGGACGTTAGTTCGTTTAGTGTAAATTACGGTTCAGTTCGATTTTTACATTGCAAAAATATTTTGAAAATCGACCAAACCGATTAGTTCAATCGATTTACTTGCAACCCTAATATGACTCATGTGATATAGTGATCCAAACTAATAATGACTAGATGTTATGTGGCACAAAATGTCATAGTACGTCATAACTTAATGCCCATTAAAAAGAAAAAGGTTAAATACATTTTATTCTATGTGTTTAGGCCCATTTTACTTTATTCTCTGTGCTTCAAAAGTGGACACTTAACCCCCTTGTGGTTTCGAACTAAAGTGAAACTGTTAAGCTTTTCCTCAAAATTTTAAAACTGACCAAAATTATTAACACTTAACCCCCTTTGTGAGGTTAATCCCCTATGTAGATATAATGATGTCATTTAACCTACCTATGTGGGGCTAAATTTTAACACTTAATTCCCTTGGCGAGCTAATTTTTGGGGTTAACTGTCGATGTGGAGTTAATTTTGACACTTAAACTCTCCTATGTGGGGCTAATTTTAACACTAAGTCCCTTTTGGGAATATTTTGAGAGAAATCTTTGTAGTTTTACTTTAGTCCAAAATCTCAAGGGGCCTAAGTGTTCAATTTTAAACCACAATGAGGTAAGTGAAATTAGACCTAACCATATGGGATAAAATACATTTAACCCAAAAGAAAAAAAGGAAAAAAGTCGAGCGCACAATAATTAAAGGGACACACTCCAATAAATCTCTACATGGTCTTTAATTATCCGTTCTAAAATATTATTGGTCTACCCACTTCTCACATATTTGTCATGTAAATACACTTATACACGTGGAACAATTGTTTTTTTTAAATAGTAAAAAAAAATATGACCTATAAAATCTATCCAAGTGTTTTTCTAATTAAACAAAGTGTAATAAAATTGTGATATTGACAATTTGGGACCAGGGGCGAAGCCAGGGATTTTAGTCAGGCGGCATAGGCTATACTCGAGATGAATTTTTTGGGGTCTATTTATACATAGTTGATGATTTTTTTAGGGTCTGCTTGTATACAATTGCGATTTTTTTTTAGATATGCTTATAATATGAATCTATTCAGTGACACATAAATATTATATAGTGTCTTTCAAAATTCTAGAGGGGCCTATTTCTAAAACGCATAAAATTCTTACACTAAAAGTGTAATTTTCAAAATTCTAGGCACCTTCCCTTTTGAGTTGTATATACATGTATATCAATATATATGTAGTTGATGACACTAAATTGACCCTTAGAATCCTTTGGGGGGACCTAAACATAAGTTGAGAGGGGCCTAAATAAGTTAAGGGAAACCTAAATATAAATATTAAAAAAATATAAAATAAAATTTTAATTCTGAAAATCTCAAAAGGGCCTAACCCCTGATCATATGTTGCCTCCGCCCATGTTGGTGACATAAGATGATATTACTGATCTGAATCCCCACATCACATAGACAACGTCAAGCCCGGACCACACTATAGTTCTTTTGATTTAAGTTGCTTAAATTGTGAACCTCTAAACATTGTAACAGTCACATTTACCAAAACTTTGCTGCACTAATTTTCAGTCTTTACGTCTTCTAAATTCCTCATCACACTCTACTCAACCTCCGAAAGTTATGGCATTTTCTAACCAAAAAGATGTCCCAAAAACATGGAGGCTTCTTAATTTCTATCTTATACAATTAATAACAATGTTAGAGGTATATCTTTACACACCTAAAAAAACATCCAAACCTTGAGGTGGACTAATGAGAATAGACTAACAACAGACCCAACAGCCTCTATCTTTCTTTGCAGTGGTCCACCTCAGGGTGTAGATGAGACTGACAGTGGACTCCGCAGTCTCTATCTCTTTTCTCATTGGTCCACTTCAAGATGTAGATGTCTGTTAAGTGTGTAATGGTGTGCCACAAATATTACTCATGTGATTAATCAAGCTCAAGGTCTTTAATAAGATAGTACATTATATCAATTGACCAAACCTAATGGCAATTAGTGGGGAGGATTTTGACAGTTGACAATCAGATCAACCACTTTGGACCATAACTGGGTAGGCAGTCCAATCGAAAACTATGTTTAAAAGGGGTCAAATTTTAGTGACTTCATAAATGTATTAGAGTTAAACTCTTTAATTTTTCCAATAGAAAAAACAACTCCTTAATTTTAAAGTTACTGTTCCAAAAATTTATACATGCATGGAATAAGAACACAAAATTACAAGTATGATTAACTTTTTAATGTCAAATTTGCACAAAGAGGCGTGTTTTCGTGATTTTATAATTTTGTATATTTATCTTTTTGTATGTATACATTGTACATATCCTTGGATGACAATTTTATGATTAAATGGAGCAACTGGAATACATTGTAGACATATATTAGTGAAATATTATGGGATATATAGAACTTCTTGTTGTAAAGTCAAATCAAATAGTGGCTGGTATAATTTAACGTTTAAGGTATCAATTAGAGGTGAAATAAATCCAATCAATGTGTATATAATTTCATAAAGGGAGTAATTTGATTGTATCATATTTACAGCAATTTTTGAAACATATTGTGACTTGGTTACTGTACTGTATGGTATATAGTATATAGTATGATAACAATTATTGTAAATGGCGCTATTAAATGGGATATCATTTTAGTGTTAGTGCTTTCAGTGCTACCTAAATTAGGGGTGTTCGTGATTAATTTTCGTAAGTTTTATTTGTTGGAAAATTGAATGATAAATTGGAATTAGTGTTGTATTTGAGTTTTACCAAACAACCCCTTATTCGAATGTTTGTGACTGTTGACGAACAGTCTCCTTTCGAAGGGTTGTGACTGTTGACGAACAGTCTCTTGCAACCTATTTATACGGGTCTTGGTAATTCATTTGAGAGATAGAAAAATACGAAATTATTCTCTCTCTCTTTGCATATTAGAGTTAAGTATGTTCGAGTATTATACATATATTTGTGTTCGCCGGATTCTATAGATTGAAGTGCAGCCTCTACAGAATTGTAAATCCGTTCTATATATCTTGGGAGACGATTGTTCATCAACCTTGTGCACCGAGAGGGAGCAAATTCGTCTTAAGGAAACAGTTCGCTGGGCTCGGATTCTTTCTCAAATTTAATATGTATTTATTTTGAATCTCCAATCAGTAAGTATTTCAGATTTCAGATTTATACATCCCACTAGATTTTGGATAACAATCTTAAGACGAATTTTGCTATGCTTTTTAGCAAAGTTGTTTAAATCTGAAATTTTTATTTTCGGTTTGTTTGAGAAAAACTAGTTCTTATAAACTGTTACATGTCTAACAAACTGCAACGACATCTGGTATAAATTTGTATCTGGTTTCACTTTTGTTCGGATTCATATACATATCCCAGGACCCAGACTGAAACAATTCTCACATAATTTGAGTCTGTTTCAATAAATTGGTCAAGACACTTGCACATTACAGTGAAGGAATTTTTCCTGAATTATTATATTGTTACGGAAAGGTATAAATAAGTTGGGGACATTTTAAGTTTTAACCGGTGCAATTTTTCAAAACGTTTTCTAAACAGTGCATTATTCATTTTTCACTGTGCACCGCTTGATTATATTGGTTCTTTATAAATCTGAAAACTGATGCATGCATGTAAGTATATGAATTTCATGTTTGGTTAAATCAGGAAATCCAAGGATTCATGCTTGTAATATGGATTACACTGAATCTTATTTGAACAAGGTTTAAGTAGGCATTGAATGCCCACAGTGAATTTTTGTTGGAGTGTGTTTTTTTTTATCCTTGTACATTATAAGTTTATTGAACATTAAACAGATTTTTGAACTGTCATTGATAGCTCCAAACGGCACCGAACGTTTGTAATGTTCTCATGGGATGTGATTACTCGACTTAAGAGTCCTAAATTAATAGTCTGTATATATTGTTATGTAATTTCAATGTTCTATGCACATAAAATAAAATAAAATAAAAAATTTTAATGCTTGGCACCCTTTGGTTCATAACCAAATGCTAGTTTAAAGTTTAAACATCCCTTGGCCGTGACTTTTCAAAAGTCTTAAAATCTGTGTTAAAAAACTGCTGTTTGGAAATGATTATATTTTTCAAAGGTGTATGTAATGCTGGCACCTCTTAGACTGAATCTAAATGGTAATTTAGGCATCCATTGAGCTTCACACCCATTGATTTAAATTGAAATGGTGCTTTGGGCACCAATTTATATCTAAATTTAAATGAAGCTTTTGGTACCATTTGGCTAAGATCCAAAAGGTATCTTGTAGCCACCTTTTCGTTGAGATATAATAATAATAATAATTGATTCCTTTATCTCCGTGAATGTGTTAGTAGTTTGCTAAAGTTTTGTAAATTTTCAAGTTGACCCTAGATAATTTACGTTTAAACCCCTAAAGTGTAAATTTTGTTTTATTCCTTGCTTAAATATAAATGTGTAGTAAGCAAGCATTTGGACTTTCAAGGTGTTTATGCATGAAATTTAAGAGATTCGCTCTTAATGCTTGGAAAAAAAAAAATCAAGGCTCATTAATATGAGAATTGGTTATGATAGAGTCAAATCACACGATCTTGGAAATTTTAACAAATGTGGGGGTAATGTTAAAATGCTCGTATTTACATATGATCACCGATACTTGCAAATGTGGGAGAAAATATATGCTGAACTTCGTTAATATTTTGCAAGCATAAAAATTGCAGGCATATATATTTAATTCCATTTTGAATTTATTGTGCTCATATAATTTAGTTATATGGATAGACTTGGAGATAAACCAAGATAATTGAATAATTGAATGTGATAACTCGAGATATTAAATTGAATGTGATAACCCGAGATATTAGTCTAAATAATTATTGGGTCCCATTTGAAACTTAAAGATAATAGCTTTAAAGTTAGCAAACATACATGGGTTTTTTTTTAACTATGTGATTTGCCACAATTATATGTGGAACAATTCTTAAAATTTGTTGTTTTGGGACAACCCATTTGAGTACGTCAAATGGGTTTGATTAGTGTTACATTATGATTTGCGTTAAAAGCATTAAGATGAGTTATGTATTTGTTCATTTGTGTGTGAATTGTCAGAAATTCAATAAAGGAATAATCAAAAGAGTTTATTGTTTCTGAACAAAAGATGAATGGTGTCTACATAATAAATCGATTTATTGTTTAAAGCAAGCACCAAAGTAATGGCATGAAAAGTGTATTGACATGAAAAGTTGACAATGGTGTGATGACAGTTGGGTATAAAATTGATTAGTGTGACTACAAAGGATACCAATAAATATGTAATAAAATACAAGTTGGTTATGGGTATGTTTGAGCATTAACCATGAATTCTTTACAAAGAGGATTAATCTCTTTTATAAGTGAGGTTCTAGTTGTTTGGAGTAATACCATTTGATTTTGTATACATCCAAATGTGGGGGAATTAATAATTTAAAATTATCGCTCAAGTCATTTTGCTTCCAAATGTGGGGGGTGTTATACGTGGATAACATTTGATTTGTTTGGCTTTAAAACTACTTAATTGGTATGAGTAGTTGTATAATATTTAAGTGTATTTCATTAATAGCCTCGGATGTAAATCAATTGGTTAAATGTGATATTCCTTGATATTATCTAAGATGACGCAAAACCTTGAATTTGATTCAAGATATATATGATTGGGGGTTCACATCGAGAAAATTTGACAAGATGTGGTGTGACAATTGTGCAAGTTAAAAAGCACGGAAAACTTGTTATGTCATTAGTTAAAAAGCACGGAAAACTTGTTATGTCATTAGTTAAACTATAGATTGCACCACAAAAATGTACTAGTTATAGTAATGCTAACTAGATATCTAAGTCAAAAGGCTTTGAATCTACAAGTATGTAAGTCTTTATATTTGAAGGTGCAATTGCGCTTTGGAAATCCTCTAAATAGTTTGCATTGCCTGATCAACAATGTAATCTGAATATATTATTTTCGATAAAGCAAATTGGTTCACCTTTTCTTAGAGGATGTTCCAAGTTAGACAAAAATTGTGTCAAGAATTTGTGCATTGTGGTTGTCAATTGACGATTGGAAAGGCACATAATAGTATGGTAAGTCTTGATATAGTCAAAGACATAATACCATAGAACAAATATTGCTCTCTAATGGAATTATCTCTATTGCTTATGTAAAGTCAAATGATAACATAGCGGATCCATTAACAAAGGCCTAACGCGAGAGCAAGTGGAAAGTTCATCGAGAGGAATGGATTAAAGCCTATGCACTAAACAAGAGTCGTCATAGTGGAAACCCAACCTAGTTGACTGGAGATCCCAAGATCTAGGTTCAACGGGAAAACTAAATTATGTAGTACTCGGTATACACTAAGAAGAATTATATCTTCCTCCTCCCATTTCAAAGAGGAGTCAGTGTCTATCTGCCGCGAGTAAAAGGATAAGATACACTTTTAATGGTTCCTATACCTTGGAAAATGTCCAAGTGGGGTATTGCAGAATACTCTTCATAGTAACCACCTACGTGAGTAAGAAGGGGCCGCTTCTATGAGAATTTGAAGGCTGAATTCTCTAAAATACTCACGGAACCAAGAGGTGCTCAAGGCCAAAACGAACACAAACGTAAGAACCAAATATGTAAGAACCAAATATGTAAGAAGAAGGACTGTGTGTATTCTATCCTCTAGGTTTACACAAATGGTTGGGAGTTCAAAGACAATAAAGTCTACTCACCGACTAGTAAATCCGATAGTTTATCACTAGGGCAAGTTCAAGGCCACTAGGCTACTTAGTCTGAAGCAGTACTTCTTCGTTGATACTCGAACTAGTGTCTGCATTTTCATTTGCATGTTGTATAGACAATTTATCATTCATATGGGGGATTGTTGAAAAATTGAATGATAAATTGGAATTAGTGTTGTATTTGAGTTTTACCAAACAACCCCTTATTCGAATGTTTGTGACTGTTGACGAACAGTCTCCTTTCGAAGGGTTGTGACTGTTGACGAACAGTCTCTTGCAACCTATTTATACGGGTCTTGGTAATTCATTTGAGAGATAGAAAAATACGAAATTATTCTCTCTCTCTTTGCATATTAGAGTTAAGTATGTTCGAGTATTATACATATATTTGTGTTCGTCGGATTCTGTAGATTGAAGTGCAGCCTCTACAGAATTGTAAATCCTTTCTATCTTGGGAGACGATTGTTCATCAACCTTGTGCACCGAGAGGGAGCAAATTCGTCTTAAGGAAACAGTTCGCTGGGCTCGGATTCTTTCTCAAATTTAATATGTATTTATTTTGGATCTCCAATCAGTAAGTATTTCAGATTTCAGATTTATACATCCCACTAGATTTTGGATAACATTATTGTGGTTTTAAAATCGATGTTTCGGTTTCGATGGGTTTGTTTTGACAGTTTCAGTCGGTTTAAATTTGTGTATTAATTCCTTGTAGAATAAAAATAAAAATAAAAAATCGACCAACCGATGTTTAATTTAAGATCATTGTAAAGTTTTTTCTTCAATTATGCAAGACGGTGAGATCGAGGCACAGTTTGTGCTAGCCTCCTAGGGTTATTTAAGCTTTAAACAAAGAAATTCAAAAGATAACAGCTTTGAAAACCGTGAGAAACATAGTTTAGACAACATCCAAGGCACAACACAAAAGTGTTTCCTTAAAAATGTTTTTACCAAATGATCACACTTTGTTAGATCAAATTACACATTAAAAACTACTCCACTATGTAATGGCGCTAAAGCAATAATAAATGACATTTTGTATTGCAAATTGAGACCTAAAAACTATGTACCATACAACCACAAATATATACATGTAATATAGAATTTTCCTATGGTTGTCATGACTATAAGAAATATTAATGTCACTGTCAGCTGTACGAATTTTGGCTTGAAGATTTAGAGAAATGAATCAAAAATCATATATAAAAAAAAAAAAAAAAAAAAAGAGGATAAATTACACTAACCTAAGGTATCTTACAATTACATGAATATCCTCTACGTTTTCAAAAATTATACTCATCTTCCTTCAATTTTGAAAATAATTGTTGTATCCTACGACAAATCATCAGAAAAATTATTCACTATCTTTTAAAAATAAATATATATATATATATTAACAACTATGAAAAAAAATTAAAAAATTATCTACAAAATTTCAGTATATACCAAATCAAGCTTTTACTAAAAAAAAATTTAAGAAAAATATTGACAGTAAATTTTAAAAACATAAAAATCATCAACTAAATTATCTACTACCACTTTAAAATGAAAAAAATAATAACAATGAAAAAAAATCAATAATTTTTTTTTAAAAAAAAGAATAGTTATATTATATTGTTGTCTGCTTTATATTTTTAAAATTGTGAACTTGCTCCCAATATTGTGAATGAGTTGCTCCAATGAAACTTAATTAGTACAGGCCTTGCACGGGCATTGCCCTAGTGTGTGTGTGTGTGTGAAAGACTCCATTGAGCATGCTTTTTTTTTTTAAATAAAGCAAAAAAAAAATTGCAATATAACTATTCATTTTTAATAAAATTTGTTGATTTTTTTTTTCATTATTGTTATTATTCTTTTCATTTTAAAGTGGTAGTAGATATTTTTTTTTATGTTTTTTAAAAATTGTTGATTTTTTATAAATAAAAGAGTAATGCTAAGCTTCCCAATTTCTTTCCTAAAAGTGTTTTCCAACACACGTGGCAGTGGACCCAGTTGATTTTGATTTGTTGTGATGTTAAAGTGGTTCAACTGTGGCCCCACTTCAACATCATTTGGGATGAAAATTCGAGAAGCATGGTATTACTCTAAATAATGTTCTAATATATTTCACTTATTACTTGGACAAAAAAATTAAATGGCTTAAATTAAAAAACTAAATCTGTAAACTATTGTAAGTTGACTAAAGATTATAAAACCTAAATTTGAAATTTTTATAATTTTTTTTTCGAGTTACAAATTTTTATAAAGTTATGGCGAAATATTATAAATTTAAATCTATAAAATTTACTAATGTATATATAATTTTATCCAATGTGCGTGCACACACTTACACAAATACACACACATATACATATATATATATATATATAATGAGATAAGGGGTAAATTGGTAATCTTATACTCAAAAAGTAGGTAGAGGAGAAGTGAGTGTTCCAAACTAGAGGGGAGGTTTCTGTAATTGTCTCATATATCTCAAGGGAGGTAAGTGTAATTTGCCCAAAAAAATATAGATAAGAAAGAGAATGATTAGAGAGGGGCATGTGGGGCGCAATGATGTGTGTTGTACAGGGTCTTGTTCCTATTCCTCTGCTGGGTAACCCTATGAGATTCTCTCCTATTTTCTTACTTTCACGTGTCTTATAAACATCAACTCAATTTCCTATTCAAGAACTTTGTAATGTTACTAGCAAATTTGTTTTGTCTTTTCCCCCCAAAGTAATACTGCTATATTTATTTCCAGTGCACATGGCCATGCAGACCTTGGGTTAAAATGCCAACCAGTTTTGCTAGCTGAGTTGGCTAGATGTATTGGTCCTTCAAAGATAGGTTAAGAGTTCAAAATCCTTAGCTCAGGTTTGGTATGCCTGATAAGGGTTTGGATTGGATAAAAAATATTCAATTTGAATATTTTAGGGTGCGTTTGATAAAACTGAAAATTAGGTACTGAAAATTAAGTGCTGAATTTTAAGTACTGAAAATTTTAAGCGATTGAATTTATAGAACTAAAAAAAAAATTCAAGTACTGAAATATATTGCATTCAGTGATTATTTTCAGTAGAAATTTTTCACTTAAAGTTTTCAGTGTTTTTTTTGTTGCTTTTTCAATTAAGTGATAGGTTATCAAACGCACTGAAACAAAATAATTGCTGAAAGTTTTCATTTTCACCACTTAATTGTGTTATCAAACACACCCTTAGTGTTTGATGTGTGCACAGAGTAGGAGTAGTTTATTACAAACTCCCATTTATCCTATTATGTTTGGGATAACTCAATAACAAGGAGAGAGGAGTATTAGGTGGGATAAGGAGTTTGGGATTAAAAAAAAAAATTTTCATTTTTTTTGTTAGCTTTTTTTTTTTTCTCAAATTTATTTATTTATTATTTTTTTTTTGGACGGGGGGGTCAGTTTTTTTTTTTTTTTTTTCGCTTTTTGTTTTTTGTTTTCTTTTTTCCCAAATTTTTTTTGGGGGGGTTTCCCAATTTTTTTTTCAGATCCTTTTTTCCCATAATTGCTTCCTTTTTTTTCATCTCTTTTTTCCAGATTTGCTTTTCTTTTTATTTTCTCACTTTTTTTAGATTTTTTTTTGTTAAAAAATAATAATTTAGTTATTATTCGGAACTTATATTCCGGCACGATCAAATACAGTATTAGGATAAAACTGATTATCCAACTATTTTATCTAGCACGTTCCAAATACAGGACAACATAACAACTTATTCGACATGATTACTAATCTAGTCCGATCCTGGCTTATCCTGTCCAATCCGACAGTTTTATCCGGCCTTCCAAACGTGGCCTTAAGGATCGTGTGAGTGGATTAGAATGATGAACCTCAAGTAGCTGGACGAATCGTATCCAAAGCTTGGCATGGGTCAGAATCTTACTGTCTACTCCCCTCCCTAGTTTACCTGGTACGTGTGTTGTAGCATCGGTGTATGTGCCGGGGGTTTACCTCGCTATCCTACTCCATAAAAATAGCTATAGGTAAAAAGGGGTGACAATTTGGGTTATACGGGTCATAATCGGGTCATAAACGGGTTGCGTGGTTTTGGGTTGATTTTTAGTTTTGACTATTATTCAATAAAAAATATAAACACTTTTTATTTAATCGTGTCGTGTCGTGTCATAATCGGGTTATCTCAGTAAAACGGGTTGTCGTGTCAAAAATTGTCACCCCTAGGTAAAACCGTCTGAAAAACTGATAGAAATCCTCAATTTTTATTCAAAACATCATTTGGTATGAGGTTGTTTAGTTATCAACTTATCAAACTCAAACTTTTTACTATATAATTCCTTTCTATTACGCAAGTAAAAAATTTAAATAAAAGCATATTTTATCCTTACTCAAATCCATATAAAATCAATAGAGTAAAAATCCTAAAAAAAGACTCTCAAATCCTTTCTCAAAATTTAATCTTTTTGGGTTCAAAACTCAATCAAATTATTGCGTACCAGAATAGTGTTGTTTCATTTTGGATTTAAGTTTGAGTAAACTCACTTTAATATGAATTTGAGTTTAAATTTGGAGGAGGTTTTTGAGAACTTTTATCCAAAGTTAAACTTGTATGGACTTTTGGGTGAGGATTGAAGATACCCTAAGGGCATGTTTGGGTGTTACAAATCCTATTAAGGATTGGATATACCATTCCTATTCATAAGATTACCATGTTGAGGCAACTTTTTATAATCGGGTATTGCATACCCATGAGATATGAATTTCAATAAGAGTGTTGGTATTAGCTAAAATCAACAAGATAAGAATGCAATTTTACGTATGTTACTAGTACCATCATGTGTAGATATTCATAGCGATAAAAAAAATGTAAATATTCATATCATGTTTGCATTAATGCATTGACTTATATATGATGATGTGAAAGTGATAGATTGCCTCACCCAACAATTGAAAAATTAAACAACAATAATAATAGGATACCCAATGCTATCCATGATTGCTATAATTTGAACAGCAAAAAATAAAGGGCAAGCCTATTATGAGAAGTTTATCATATGAGAATGCAGGTTTTAATCGTTGGATGAGAATTTAGTCATAAGATTCTAAAAAATTTGGAGATACATTTATTATTAGATTCTCATCCAACGGTTAAAACCTGCATTCTCATATGAGAAGTTGCTCACTATAGACTTACCAAAAAAAAACATAAAAAATAGAGAGAAAACTCCTTGATTACTTCCATCTAGGGATGGCAACGGGGCGGGTATGGGACGGGGCCCCCATACCCCGCCCCCGCCCCCGCCCCGCCCCGCATAGTACCTCTCCCCGACCCGGCCCCCGCCCCGCACTCGGGGTCCCTGACCCTGCCCCGCCCCGCCCCGATTATGATTTTTTTTTTTTTTTTTTTGTACACAAATTGAAAAAACAGTTTTTTTAATGCATTTTTTCCCCAATAGTGCAGTTTTTTTTTAACTTACCCAATTAGTTCCCCAATAGTGCAGTTTTTTTTTAAAAATGGTAATACACATAACTATTGAGGGGTAAAAATATAAATACAAGTATATTTGGAGTGGGTTCGGGTTTTTTGACCCTACCCCGACCTCGACCTGAATCCGACTCGGGTTTTGAAAACCTCCTCCATACCAGCCCCTAACCCTATTAAGCCCCCCCCCCCCAATACCCTACCTATTAAGAGCGGGACGGGGTGGGGAACCCGAAAAACCCGCCTCATTGCCATCCCTACTTCCATCCAAAAAGCTGCCCAAGGACTACCAACTGTCATGCCAACCAAAGTAAGGAGAAATAGCCAACCAAATCTAGAAGAAAATATGTAATTTAATTTAATAATAAAATCAAGCTACTTCACCCCTCATATTATAGCTTTTTTGATTGGGAATATTTGTTATGGAAAATCACTAAACTCAGACGCTTTGATTTCGAATCTTGATAAGATCACAATGTGTCGTTAACGTATTATTTTAAAAAGGAAAATGTTAGAATCATACAATGAATTACACATTTTTTTAATACATAATTTTAAATGCTTGTACTTTGCACTGTTTAAATTTTTTTACATTTTTTTGTGCCCCACTTATACAGCACATGATACATATATTTAAAGTTGTGTGTAAAAAAAATGTGTAATTCACTGTATGAATCTAGTAGTGCTCTTTTAAAAATTACCGACCAGCTCCTTATGGTTCAGGAGTACCATGCCACGTGGTCATGGTTCCAGACCGAGCAATATTTTATCCGATTTTAGATTTGAGATGGCATATTTAACAAAATATCATATTTGTTACCTCTATTAGAGATGGTCTGAGAAGTAATACTTTGTTAATTTTCTTGTAAATAAAACAAGGATAAAAATGTAAACACAGCCATATGAATGAAGCTTATCCAGTGTAGATAGTGGTGTCACCAATCATGTTAATGGCTTTCTGAATTTGGAAATGCAGGACATTAACTAGCTTTTAGAGTTTCTAAAAAGAAAAAGTTTAGGGGTATTGAAAAGGTGTTGCCATGTGTTTATTTGCTTTTCTTGTCAAACTAGCCGTTGCACAGATATATTGGAGCAAATGTCCCACTCACTTCTTTAAACTTATAACTTATAATGTTAGAAATAAAAATAAAAAATAATAATAATAATAAAGTAGTAGTAGAAGTAAGAGACTTTAATTTTCTACTTTTTTGACATGTTTTGGTTTACATGTACAATTGTGATTAGGTGCTAGGTTTATGGTATATGTTTGTGGTACCAAGTAATAGGATGAAATGACTTAAAGAATATAAGTCTATAAGTTATAAGATTTAGCCCCTCTCTATTAATTTTATTAGAAGTTAATTCATTTTAAGGGTCAGATTAATAATAAATTTTTGATTAGGCATGTTAATTAAAAATAGGTCATTTTTTCCAATTTAATAGATTTTTAATATCTAAACTACCCTTACTCACATAGTCAGTTATATACATATATATATGTATATATATATTCGTGTATCTATATATGGACATAATATAGATTTGAAGTTAATGTCATTAACTGCTAATGAGATTCTGTTCCCTTAATTTAAGGGATCCCCTTATCTGCTCACCATAATCTTTTGGTTAAAATTCAAATATTTAATACGTTTTGCAGACTTGATTTATCCAGTTTGGTTGTCATTATAATACATATCTAAATTTAGTGAGAAATTTCTCAGTGTTTGACCTACAAAAAATCATAATCATTTTTTTGTATGAAGAATTTCTACTATTTTGTTAATTTTTTTAGTGTTTGTCATAAAACTCCACATAACGCAAGAGAGCATTTAGTGAAAAATTTCTTAATATTTTACTAACAAAAAATCATAATCATTTTTTTGCATGAAAAAACTCTACTATTTGTTAAATTTCTCAGTGTTTGTCATAAAACTCCTTACTCACACGATCACTTACATACATATATAAAGACAGATTGTGTAAGGACTGAGAAATTCTCACAAAGACTGAAAAATTCTCACTCTTTGAAATTCTCCGTCTTTTGTGAAAATATTTCAGTCTTTACATAGTCCGTCTCTTAGGTCCGTTTTTTAAGGTCCTCTTAAGATTCAGACTGGTCATTATAATACATATATAAATTTAGTGGAAAATTTCTCAATGTTTGACCTACAAAAAAACAAATCATTTTTTTGCATGAAGAAATTATACTATTTTGTTAATTTTCTCTGTGTTTATCATAAAACTCCACACTACACGGGAGCATTTAGTGAGAAATTTCTCAGTATTTGACCTACAAAAAATCACAATAACTTTTTTGCATGAAAAATTTCTACCATTTGTTAAATTTCTCAGTGTTTGGCATAAAACTTCGCACAATACAATAACATTTAGTGAGAAATTTCTTAGTATTTTGTAATACCCTATATTTCCAACAATTATTAATACTAAGAGATTCTATATACTTTCCTTGATCATACTTGAAGTTTTACTTTCAATCGATCAAAGTCCTTTTGAGCGATCGAACTCATTTCACTCTCAATCGATCAAAGTTCTTTCCAGCGATCGAGTATTTCTGAGTTCAAGCGATTGAACCCTGTTCAATCGATCGAAATCCCACCGACCTGAATTTATGATGTGGTCCCTACTTCGATTGATCAAACCCCACTTCAATCGATCAAAACTGACCGATCTGCTTTCGATCTATCGAAGAACCTTCAATCGATCGAACTCATCCGGATATTTCATTTCAGTTTGTGCGCTGGACTGCCACCTTGCATACCCCATTCTCTATATATACGAACACATGTCATTTGTAGGAGGTTGTTGACAACCTTAGGAGTTAGAAAGAGAGAATTGTGCTCATATATATATACACGCATCCATATATAGATACACATATACCTATATACATACAGCCGGAGAAAGAGAGACAGAAGAAGAAGAACAGAAGTAGAGGAGACGGAGAAAGAGAACAAAGACAGAGGCAATGAAGGGAGAGGAGGCCATTGGAGAGAAAGCTCGGAGCTCGTGCTTTACCAAACACACCTTTACGACGTTCGGTGAGTTCCAAACTAACTCAGTAGCATTAGTGTATTGATTTACAAGGTTTTGGACGTATAGATTGACCCTAAACACCCCTAGCACCTCTGAACGTTCACTATCTAGAACTGCTGAAGAAGACGACTCTCGAGGGATTCAACTAAGTTCAATCGATCGAACCTTCAATCTATCGAAAAGACTTCGATCACTTGAAGCTCACTTTTCTTAATCGATTGAAATGTTTCCAATCGATCGAACTTTAAACGAACATGGTTGTTTCTTTTGAGATTGCTATTTCATAATGATTAGTCATTTAAAGTGGTTCTGTGTTTCTATTATGCAATATTATGGATTACAGAGGTAATGGGATACGATAATGAGATCGAGATCATAGGGTGAGTAACGTAGTAGGGTTCAGAATGTTAGTAATAATACGATGCGATAACGAGATAATATTGAGGTAAAATGGTGGGTAACAGTGGATAACCTAGTGACTGAGTTAGTGGGGTATTAGTTACTTTCAAGGTGGTGTTTAGTCGAGCTGATGATTCGCTCAGGTTGAATCTGAAAAGCGAGTAAGAAGGATTTGACCAGGATCGTGGGAGCTATGGATGTACAATACTCGCAAGCGTTCTTAAAAGCAGTGAACAATAAGAATTCTTAAAAGCGGTGAACAAGAATAAATTGTACGTCCATAGACTAGTCGTTATATGAGAACGATGTATAGTGTTCGCAAGAGTTCTTAAAAGCAGTGAACGGTAAGAGTTCTTAAAAATGGTGAACAAGAACACTAGTATGTCGTGATGATATAATCAGTTCGATACAGATAGTCAAGGCTGGTACAATCAATCTTAAAGTTGGAAGACGATAAGAATCAAATAGTGTTAGGTTTGAATAAAAGAGGAAAGATATTATTAGTATCACTACTTTATATCGTGCATAACTGGTAAGGTCTTTATACCTATGATACCGTGGGAGTTTTTATTCACTCAATTGAAGTAAGTTGACGGCTTTTATGCCTGGACATTCCTCGTCTAGACTACCCTGTCCCTATTAATGCAGGTGATGGAACGTACGATGATGGCTACTACCCGGAGTTGGATTATGCAGAGGGTGGCCACACTAATGACGGTTATGCCGGGAAAGATTACTACGCTGACGACTACCCTTATGCCAGCTAGAGATGAAGAAGTTATATCTAGTTTACTTTTCTGTTATTTCTGTCGAGATTTTGTAACGGGTACTTGGGCATATGTTGTCTCCAGACCTGTTGTGATCTTGAGGACCACTCTGATATTGTAGTGGAGATAATTGTTATTATATATTCAGTCTGTTTGCTATTCCTATTTATTAGTTGGACTAGTACTGTATGGTGTGGACAATTAGTGACATTCAGCCGTCATTCCTTGTGGACCTAAAAAAGAAATTTATGTTTATCGATTTTTGCTGCTCCGAGGCGTGAAAGGATTTTTGGTATTAGAGCTCTAGGTTGTGATACTCTCGTTCACTAATGATTCCACACCATCTGGTCATAGTATTTAAGATTTCCTGAGATGAGATATGAGTTTAAGATAAGTTCATCTTCCTAATGATAGATAGCTTCCTTTTCAGGTTAGCATCATGGATCCAGAGTTCCATAAGTTTGTGACTGATGCCTATGGAGGACATGTGATCCATGCGAATACCGTGGAGCCAACTAACCCAGAGTTTTACCATGAGTGCATACACCAGACAGCTAGTCAGTATTTGGAGGAGGATATGTGGAAGGCTCTCTATGTGACCGGAAAGACCTACCCTACAGAGATGCGTATGGATGCTTATCATTCTGCAAGGATTGGTAGGGATATTTATTAAGAAATTATACGGTTGATCCAGAGTAAGTTGGAGATGGACGGTATAGAGCTACGAGCTATTCTTGGAGGACATATTGAGGTAGTACCAGCATTAGCACCACCATCACCAGTACCCGAGGTACCCATTCCAGAGTTGCCAGAGGCCGAGCCGATAGTAGATGCTGCCCCAGAAGAGGACCCATAGTTAGTTGATGAGGATATTATGGTTAGAGAGAATGGTGCAGTGATAGAGGGAGATGAGATTTTGGAGATAGCAGTAGGGGATATTCCTGAGGTAGAGGAAGTAGTCGTACCGGAGATACCTGTTGTGCCAAAGTTACCAACAGGACCTATATTACATATGGAAGCCATTGCCAACATGGCCACTGAGTGGGTAGCAGGGATGGTTGCACAGCCAGATGGACTTCCGATAGGAGAGGTCGCACTAGTAGAGGCTATGGCTATAGCTGGGGATTTTGCCGAGAAGATTACCGATATTGGCATTCTGTATTGAGGATATGGACGTTGAGGAGATGATTGTTAAGGATTGGGATATTGGAGTGGTGGCATGAAGAGTAGTGGCACACGCAGAAGATGACCCACCTGTAGAGACGGGCATTGCACCTGAGGATGAGGCACCACTTGCAGGATCGGATGTTGATGACTTTGGAGTCAGGATTTGCAGAGTTTAGTTTTTGTTAGTTTTATATCGGGACATGTTTTCCACGTGATTTTTGAGACTTGAGAGATAGCTATTTGACCATAACTTTGTATAGATATTATCAATAGTAATAGTACTGTAAATAGCTGACCTTAGTACTATTTTAGCCTATGTCCCATGTGGTACACTGTTTGACTAGTGTGTACTATGTGGTACATCTTTTGATATATACATATATATACGAGCAATACTTTTGATATAATTATGGTGTAATTGAGTTTGTTATATGTTGTTTAGTAAAACTGTTAATTCCTATTTCTGTTTATCTCTCTATCTTGATTTCGTTCCTTCGAGAAAACTTTTAGCAAATCGATAGGTCTCTTGTAGGTACGCGTCCCTAGCACACACTATAGTAGGACCTTTGAGAAATCATCAGGCCCGAATTGGAGCACCTATTCTAGAAGGAATGGACTCATCCGGATTCTTTGAAGCTTTTATGTAGAGGATGGAACATGTAGGCGACACCTACAACCATGCTACTAACCAATGACCTGTCCAACCCCTAGTTGCACTGTTTTAACAAAGACAAACTGGAGACAAATTACTAGCACATTTTTGTGGATTACGACCCGAGAGAGTTTGATGGATTAACAAAACCATGGAAGGTCGAACAGTGGATAAGAGAGATGGAATTGATCTTTGAAGCATTAGAGTGCAGTGAACAGGATAAGCGTCGTCGTGCTACGTTCCAGCTCACCTATGTCGATGTGGATTGGTGGGAAGCTGAACGAGCCACTATTGGGATGAACGATGCAACTACGATGCCTTGGGAAACGTTTAAAGGGAGATTTTTGGAAAAATACTTCCCAGAAGATGAGAGGGATCAACAGGAAAAGAACTTTCTCAGTCTGGTCCAAGGAGGATGGACTATACGAGAATATACTACATAATTTGAGCGATTGTCTCGATTCGCTCCACATATGATAGATACACCACATAAGAAGGTGAAGAGATTTCACCAAGGATTGAACCCTTAACTCAGGCATATGATGGTTGGTCATCTGAATCAGTCGTTTGAGGGAATTGTCAAATTTGCTACAGGATTGGAAAAGGATGCTTATCCAGCACAATGACCACAGATAAATCGACCCTAGCCATCGAGAAGTTTTCAGCAGAGGAATTTCTGAAACCAACCACTGAGAAATACCCAAGGGTGGAAACCTCAGGGAAATTTTCAAGGGAACAAGTGCACCTGGGATGGAGCCAGGAAGTCTCAGCAGAATTATCCTCGACCCCAATTATACCGCCAGCAAGGACCACAATCGTAGGCATTGCTTATTGTCCTACCGTCAAACATTGGAGGATGTTATAACTGTGGAGTACCCGGGCATATCGCAAAGTTCTGTACAGCCCCCAGGGTAAACCGCAGAATGGATGCTATCTGCCGAAATTGTAACAAGCAGGGCCATGGGATTGTCGTGCACCATGCGGAGGACATTGTGGGGCACTTGTTTAGGGAATACAAGGACTCACAGATCAGACTCGAATGAAAGTTATCATTCCAGTAGAAGCAGGCTTTAATGCTAATGAACAACAACATTTGGAAGGTACGCTTGTACTTTTTCATAGTCCAGTTAAAGCTTTATTTGATACTGGAGCTACACGTTCGTTTATTGTTGTTAAGATTGTGTGTCAGTTAGGTTTAGAACCCTAGACACTTGAGCCAGCACTTAATGTTGTGTCACCATTGGGATTGACTATTAAGTTAGGCAAAGTATGCAAGGACTGCCCATTGACTCTAGAAGATCAGAACTTTCAGTCGACTTGGTAGTATTATCGATGTCGAAATTCGACATTATTCCTAGGGATGGATTGGTTGACTAAGTACATTGCCAACTTAGATTGCCCTACTAGGGTGACTGTATTTCCGATACCTGGATGTCCGACGATCAGATTTCAGTGTTAGCCGACAAGCGATATGTTCCTCACGAGTTGTTTAGCTACAATCGGGAGTATGATTACGGAACTCACAATGGATCAGATTCCTACCATACGAGATTTCGTAGATGTTACGCCCTAGCATAGCAAAATAAGGAAAAAAATTTATTTCCATTTTTGACCCGTAGGTCATGACAGGTGAGGGATCTCTTGTCCTGTACTGAGCTTAACATGTACCAGAAAAAAAAAACAGAGTATATAAAACAACAGGGAGGAAAATATAGATCAACATTACAAACTTAATTAATATTACATTTTCTCAAATAAAAGTATTTCTTAAGGCACAAGCCACCTTATTCAAATTAAAATATTGTTCATATTCTTTATTACAACTTTTAATAAATTATAAAAGCAGCTCTGCAGACTTCTCTAGCTGGCATAATCGTATAACCCTGTATAGCCATCTCCTGGGCATTTTGGGTGTCCAGGACAAAATAAAGTCATCAGCTAATGAAAACTGAGTAAGCATAATGAACATACAAGCAATGTATATAAAATCACATTAACTGTCTTTACATTTAGTATTTTACAGTACTATTAGTCCATTATTCTAGTCGTCGCATATAAACAATTAATGAAAAGTTAAATCAATTGTATAAGACTGTGCATGAACAATGCAACCATCTCATCTTACTGATTCTTTTATCTCGACCACAATCTCTCAACTCATTCGGTTCGCCAAAACCATCCGGCACGAGGCCATTGTTTTAGATCGGTCTACCGTATCCAAGTCGGCCTTGACACGACCTGATTGGCCTGCCGTATCCGAATCGACCTGGGCTCAATCCTTCCTAATTAATCTACCGTATCCAAGTCGGCCTGGAATAATAAAGGTGACACAAGACTCTGACTGGCCTACCGTATCCGAGTCGGCCTGGGCTCAATCCTTCCTAATTAATCTGCCGTATCTAAATCGGCCTAGATTAATTAAGGTGACACAACTCAAGACATCCTTTCTTTACTTATTTCTCACAAGATGTATATGTTGACCCAAACGACCCCTTACCAACATGCCAACTCGACTATGCACGTGATGACTTATTTTATTTATGATTTTTCTTTAACATGGAAGTGATTGTTTAAAACTTATGATTATCAAGTAAACCAATTTGATTTAAGGAAACTGACGGCGTAATTTTCGGAGTCATAGAATTTTTATTACAAATTTTAAAAAAATAAAATAACATATAAATTTAGCCGCAAGACCCTTCTTAATAACATAAATATATAAAAGTAGAGGGTACATGCTTTGACATTATTTTTAATAAAAACAAGGCATCAAAATATAATTCCTCTATTTTTTCATAATTTTGGACATACCATAGATATTTAAAATAATTAAAATACTAGTTAAATAATCACTAATTAATTTATTAACAATATCAAGTTCTAGTTTTATAATTTGATAAATTATAAAACTATACAAAATGACCTCCAACATGTTAACAACAATAATATAGAATTTAATATGGTCAATAAATAATTTTAATACTTATTTTATACATAGTAAACTAATATATTTATTTTTTATTTTTATGTAAAAATAATAATAATTTACCAACTGATATGTAAGTAGCAAGTATTGAACTTCCAACCATGAGGTCAAGGAACTAACCAATCAATAAACTATTTCAACGGGAACTAACTGGGATCCTAATATTTCATTGTCAATTAACATAATGAGATTTTTTTAAACATTTTTGGTACCGCTAATTTTGTACCTTCATGGTTATATATACATATTTATACATACTACCTTCTTTTCGAACCCCATGGATTGTGCGAAATGACTTAAAGTACATTAAAAGTGGGTTCAAGAGACTCACCTGTTACTGGTTTGGGCGGCGTAAGAGACCGAAGAATTTTTTAAAAACCGTAATAAAGCTCCGAGCTATATCAATGGCTCCTTTGGGCTTCTACTGTGATAATTTTTCTTCCTTTTTTTTTGTATTTCCATAAATAGGTGTATGTGCTTGTGATTGAGAGAGAGAGAGTAATGGAGACCAAGATTCTAGAGGAAGAGAGCTTTGGGCTTTGGAAGTTCTACAAATGAAAGGTAAGTATGTATGTTGTGTGTATTGGCTTTGCATTTCGTGTGTGTGTGTGTGTATATAAGGCTAATGGGTAAGTAAGGTTTGTGGTAAATCACAAGCACACACCTCACATTTACTGCCTCCACATATTACACTTGGTTTAGAAGATGAGCATACACCTCACAATTTCGTTCATAAGAAATGTGATGATTGAACTTCAGCAGCAGCAAAAATTTGGTGGTTGATTGATGTTCGTTAATCAATTTGTTGTTTTAGTTATGTTAGTTCAGTCTAGTTAGTCCGGTTTCGTTAGTTAGTTAATTAAAATGTCCCAAATAAAATCATTAGGGACAAAAATGTAGGCGACGTGATATTATATTTTATTAATATCTCTTATCCTAAATCATAGGGTAACTTAGGGGCGCAGTCTTAAGTAACAATACAATTAAATTATTAAGGGGTTACAAAAATTTAAAGGCATTGTATTAATAAATGTCAACACAAGTATTATTTATTTATTAAAAATAACACCATAACTACAAATAATACACACCAATAAAATAGAAAATGGCATTTTATTTATTATTAGGGAAGCGAAAATACAGGTTGCTACATCACTCCCCCCTTAATAGGGATTCCATCCCGGAATCTAAACTGACTAATCTTAAAATAGCTCTGGGTACTTAGTTCTCATTTCTGATTCCAATTCCCAAGATGCTTTATTCTCATCATGATACTTCCACTGAACTTTCCCTAGAGGAATGTCTTTGTTCCGCAGCTTCTTCATACTGTGATCTAGAATACGCACAGGTCTCACTCTATAGGTGACATTCTCGTGGATCTCTATGTCATTGAAATCAATTGCGTGTGAAGGATTTCCCTTGTATTCCCTCAACATACTAATCTGAAAGACGTTATGTACTCCACGCATCTTTGGTGGTAACGCAAGTCGATAGGCTACTTTCCCAACGCGTTCCAGTATCTCAAACGGTCCAATGAAATGAGGTGACAACTTACCTCTCTTCTGTCCAAAATGTACTACTCCTCGAATTGGTGAAACTTTCAAGAGTACATGATCTCTGACAGCAAACTCTTTGTCCTTTCTATGTTTATCTGCGTAGATCTTTTGTCTACTCTATGCAGCACGCATCATATCTTTCACAACTATGATTTTCCCGATGGTCTCTCTAACCAAGTCTGGTCCCAACAGCTCTTTGTCTCTAACCTCTGCCCAACAAAGCGGGGATCAACACGGTCGTCCATATAATGCTTCAAATGGGGCCATTCCTATACTTGAATGGTAACTGTTGTTGTAAGCAAATTCAATCAATGGAAGATGTGTTTCCCATGAACTCTCAAAGTCTCTGAGCATATCTTCCATAATCTGATTGGTGCGTTCAGTTTGTCCATCAATTTATGGATGAAAAGCAATACTTAAACTCAATGAAGTTCCCAAAGCTTCTTGAAGACTTTTCCAAAATCCTGAAGTAAACTGTGAATATCTGATACAATAGACACTGGTACTCCATGTAGTCGTACAACTTGCTGAATGTATATCCTACTCATCTTCTCTACCGGGTAAGTCATACTGTAAGAGAAGAAGTGAGCGGACTTCGTCAAACGATCCACAATTACCCAAATAGAATCGTGGTGATGTTGTGTCCTGGGCAATCCGACTATAAAGTCCATAGTGATGTGCTCCCATTTCCAACCTGGAACATGTAGGGGTTGCAAGAGTCCTAAGGGTCTTTGATGTTTGGCTTTCACTTGTTGACAAGTCAAACACTTAGACACAAACTCGGCTACATCCATTTTCATTCCTTCCCACCAGAAATTTCTCTTTAGATCCTTATACATCTTTGTTCCTCCTGGATGAACTGTCAATCTCGACCTGTGTGCTTCTTCGAGAATATCATTTCTTAGACTGTCTGTGTTGGTCACACATAATCTATTCCTGCACTGGAGTGCTCCATCGGTCCCAATTTTCCATTCCTCTGGATCCTTTGCTGACATTTTCTGAAACCACAGTTGAAGTTTGACGTCTTTCTTTTACGCTTCCAAAATACGACTGATAAGAGTCGATTTCACTACAAGACATCCAAAGTGTTGTCCTTCGCCTTCTATAGACACCTGAACATCAAAATTAGCTATTGTTTCTAAAGCTTTCCATTCTCTAACCATCAGAGATGCAACCATTCCTCGAGGTTTCAGACTTAAGGCATCTGCAACTACATTAGCTTTGCCAGGGTAGTATTCTAATGTGAAGTCATAGTCCTTAATCAATTCCATCCATCGGCATTGCCTCATAATCAGCTATTTCTGAGTAAATAAATACTTTTGACTCTTGTGATCGAAGAACAAATCAAACTTCTCTCCATATCAATAGTGTCTCCAGATCTTAAGAGCAAACACTACTGCTGCCAATTCCAAATCATGAGTCAGGTAGTTTAATTCATTTGGCTTCAACTGCCTTGAACCATAAGCAATAATCTTGCCGTCTTGCATAAGTACACATCCCAATCCTTGATAAGATGTGTGTCACACCCGTTTCATAAATTGCATGCTTTTAAAATAAGACAGAATGGTAACACGTGGAAATATTAATGTTTATTAATATTGAGTTGGGGTTGACTGTGAGGCAACGTAAGGTGTCAATGAGGACACAGGAACATGGCGCTTCATATTGCATTGGCATGGTTAAATGACATTTACATGATTTAAATGTTATTTGAAATATCTGGTATTTCGTGAATAGTGAATTATACATGTGTAGTATAAATTCTGGTAATCTTTGGTATTGTTATATCATTTTGAAAACTGTGGTGAGAACGTACGTTAAATAAAAAGATAGGTTGTGTAGAGATTCCACATAATTTAGTTTTCGGACGTTATTTTGGACCAAACGAGACTTAGTCGGAAACTTTTGAAATTTATAATGTTCACTCGTAAAGGCATAAAATGAACGTGTGCGACGTTTCATGGGTTAATTAGAAGTTTGAGGAACTCGTGGGGAGGTAAACACAATATCCGAATAGTTTGCCTATATATAGTAGTGGATGAGATTCATTCTCATCCAAAACTCTCTAAATATCTTGAGAGAGGAGAGAGAAAATAGATTTGGTGGCCACAGGCTTTGCGACGTCGATCGACGACCGTTCGTCCGTCAGATTTTCTCCAGATTTTAGATTTGAACTCGTGAAGGTAAGATCTACGTTTTGATACTACTTAGGCCGTGTTTGGCCAATTTTTGTAAAAATCTTAATTCTAGGAATTTGGGAAAAACAGGTATAAACTTGTAGGAATCGTCTCAAATTCGAAATCCGACGATTAATTAGCCTCCCAGTCGACCCTTCAAAGTTTGGGGGATCGCACGAGGTATGAAGTTCTAACTTGTGAAATATAGAGAAATACATGTTTTATATTTCGACGACGAAATTGAGATCCGAGCAAAATCCATGTGTTAATTGTTGGCCCGTTAATTATGCACGAGCAAAATTGTGAAAAGCATGTCTAGATTTACGCGAGCACGTTGTGTTGTCTATGTGGGTCAAAGGGGGGTCTTATACAAATTCATGCCGGAGTAAGCTTCTCGTTGTTTGAGAATTTTAGTAGCGACGACTACTGTGCATGGTTTAAGGCTTGGACTTGCCATGTCACTGGTGGGATGTAATGGTTGTAGGCTTGGACTAGCCATTGACATCGCGGCTTAAGGCTTGGACTTACCGCTACCGGATGAAGGCGCATTTTTCTCCCTAGAGACTATTGATATGATTTATGAGATTAAAGCATGTTTTGTTATATATTGCATACGTTAGACTTGTGCACTCAGCATATAGCTGAGCAATGGAGATTTACTCCATTGCATGTAAGAAGAAAGACAAGAAGAAACGTGATGAGTGAGGCCGTGGAATGCCAGGGAATCAATTGTCTATACTTTTGTTCTACTCCGAACTTGTAATAATAACCTTGAATTCGTAGCATGTTGTAGTATAATCTGAACTTAGATTTAGTACTTGTAATCCCTAGTAAACGCTCTTGTATTTATATTTTGAATGATGGAATGGAGTGGATATATGTTGGTTTGGATTTGGGAGAACCTTGATTGGGAAAAACTGCAGTTTTGAGTTTTGCAAACAGAAACCAGTCGACTGGTTTTTGATCCAGTCGACTGGATCACTGTGTTGAATTGGTTACTGCTTTGTTTCGTCTGAGATTCAGTTGACTGGGTTGAGAAAACAGTCGACTGGATGGGGCCCCAGGCCATGACATTCTGCTGGATTAGGGTACCAGTCGATTGGATATTTTTCAGTTGACTGATAATTTTAGGCACCAGTCGACTGGGTTCCCAACACAGTCGACTAGATGGGCTGTTATATTTTGAAACCTTTCTGTTTGAGATCACCAGTCGACCGGATCCTCGATCAGTCGACTGGACCTCTGTTTTCAAAACTGAATTCTTTTGGAACTGGTTCTATGGACAAAACTTTTTATAACCCTAAATTTAATGAATTTTAATAATGTTTTCCACTGCTATTTTACTTTAATGGAACTGGATAAGCCTTGATGGCGTGCCACGTGTCCTATTTCCACCCATAGTGGGATGGGTCGTGACATTTATTGGTATCAGAGCTATAGGTAACAAAACTTTGGGGAACGTTCGACGACGAGAGGAGTGTTGAGTGAATTGTCACATGTTCTAGATTGCATTCATACATATGAGAGATGTTTGATGCATATGTATGTTAGTTTACATACATGCTATTGCTATTGTTGTACATGCATAGTGTTTATGCATTAAGAACTATAGGATTGTAATCATGAGTGACGAAGAGTGAAATCTATCGCCACACACTCGACGTATGAATGAAATGGCAGAAATGATGGGGAATATGGGATAAATGATACGGAATATAGCGGAGCGACTGCCTCCCACGCCTCAAATAGAAGTGGAACCAATAATTGTAGTACATGCACCCGAAACTAGAGGCATAAGATCCGTATCCGAACAATTCGCTCGAAAGAAACCAATGGAATTTCATGGGACACCCGATCCAACGCTCACAGAACATTAGATTATGGACATGGAGAGGATTTTCCAATCTATTCCGATGAATGACAGGGAGAAAATGGAAAATGCAAGTGATGTGCTGAAGGGTGAAGCCCAGAACTGGTGGGTAAATGTTCTGGATCAAGGGGCACCAATTACTTGGGAAGGGTTCAAAGCGAATTTCAATCGCCGGTTCTTTCCGCGAGCCGCCTATAATGCAAATAAGAGAGAGTTTGATAACTTGAAGCGGGGAGATATGACTGTAACCGAATATACTTCTAAGTACAATGCTTTGTTGAGATTTGGAAAGGGTTCCGTGCCAGAGGAGGAAGATAGGGCAAGGAAATTCGAAGAGGGTTTACGGGAAAATATTCGTCTAAGGGTGGAAACCTATGAACATTCGACTGTGGCAGCAGTACAACAAACAGCGCTAGTGACCTAGGGCGGAATGGAAAGGTTGAGGCAGAACCAGCACGATAAACGAAGCAATGAGAGTGGGGATAGGAACCAAGGTGGATCTTTCAAGAGGCCGTTTCAAAGAGGCTCTGGTTCTAGTTTCGGTGATTTCAGGAAAACGCCAAGTAACATACCATTGTGTTCACTTTGCAACCGACCACACTCAGGCCGATGTTTCATGGCCAAACCCCAGAACAGGAACCAAGGCGGGGGTAGTACTAATTCAATACCTGACATGAGAGGCAAGTGTTATGATTGTGGAGTATTTAGGCACCAAGCCAAGGATTGCCCGAGGAAGTATCCTCAGCAAGGAGCTAGTTCTATGGCTTCCAGTGGGTCGAAGCCTAGACAATCCAATGACGGGGGACAAAGGACTGAACAACGTCAAAGAAGAGCATATCAGATGAACCCAGGAGATATGACTACTTCAGAGACAGTAGTCTCAGGTATGGTGCTTGTATGTTCACACTTAGCACGCATACTTGTCGACTCGGGATCTACGCATTCATTTATATCGCATGCTTTTGTTGAACATTTGAATGTTAAATCGGCACCGTTAGCATATGAATTGTCTATTGATGTGCCACTTAGTAAATCAATAATGACGTCTACTATATATAAGAACTGTGAGATCAAACTAGGCGAGAAGTTGATGACTGTAGACCTTATACCAATTGTGGTGAACCATTTCGATGTGATACTGGGAATGGATTGGTTAGCTCTTAACCAAGCCACAATAGACTGTGAACGGAAAGAGGTTAATTTTCGATCACCAATACATGGGAACTTTGTTTCCAAGGGAGTGGGGTTATACCGCCGCCATATTTGATTTCAGCTATCCGAGCGGGAAGGTTATTGAAAAAGGGATGTCAAGGATTCCTATGTTCAGTGACTGATGTCTCAGCGACCGAATTAAAAGTAGAAGACATTTCGATAGTGCGAGAATATCCATATGTATTTCCTGATGACCTACCAGATGTTCTTATTGAGAGAGAGGTTGAGTTCACTATTAAGGTTATACCAGACTCAAGACCCGTATCAAAGGCACAATATAGAATGGCACCCATAGAATTGAAAGAGCTGAAAATCCAATTACAAGAGCTACTTGACAAGGGTTTCATTCGACCAAGTATTTCGCCGTGGGGAGCTCTAGTGTTGTTCGTAAAGAAGAAAGATGTTTCAATGCGTATGTGCGTCGACTACCGAGAGTTGAACAAGTTGACAATTAAGAACAAGTATCCACTGTCGAGAATCGATGACCTATTTGATCAACTTCGTTGGGCTCAAGTATTTTCGAAGATAGATTTGAGATCAGGTTACCATCAGTTGAAAGTGAAGGCCGAAGATGTTGAGAAAACAGCTTTCAGAATGCGTTATGGACACTATGAGTTCTTAGTTATGCCATTTGGAGTTACCAATGCACCAGCTGCGTTCATGGATCTTATGAATTAAGTCTTTAAGGACTATTTGGATGATTTTATGATAGTGTTCATCGACGATATCCTTGTTTATTCGCCAAGTGAGATAGAACACAAGAACCACTTGAGGTTGACACTTCAGAGATTGCGAGAGAAACAACTATTTGGAAAACTAAAGAAATGTGAATTTTGGTTACCTAGTATTACTTTTCTTGGTCACGTGATTGACAAAAATGGGGTTTCAATTGATCCTCACAAAGTAGAAGCTGTATCTAATTGGCAGAGGCCGACTTCCATATCTGAAATTTGAAGTTTCTTTGGATTAGCGGGATACTACCGCCATTTTATTGAACATTTCTCAAAGATTTCTTTACCTATGACCAAGCTGATAAGGAAAGGGATTACCTTTGAATGGAGTCAAGAATGTGAAGACAGTTTTCAGGAGTTGAAGTCAAGGTTGACAAGGGCACCTATTTTAACAATACCATCCGGAACCGAAGGATTTGTAATCTATAGTGACGCTTTGCATCAAGGGTTGGGATGTGTGCTTATGCAAGGTGGTAAAGTAATTGCATATGCTTCTTGACAGTTAAAGACACATGAGGTTAACTATCCGACTCACAATCTTGAATTAACTGCGGTAATTCATGCTTTGAAAATTTGGAGACACTACTTGTACGGAGAAAAGCATGCTTTGAATTAACTGCGGTAATTCACGCGCAAAATTGTGAAAAGCATGTCTAGATTTACGCGAGCACGTTGAGTTGTCTATGTGGGTCAAAGGGGGGTCTTATACAAATTCATTCCGGAGTAAGCTTCTTGTTGTTTGAGAATTTTAGTAGCGACGGCTACTGTGCATGGTTTAAGGCTTGGACTTGCCATGGCACTGGTGGGATGTAATGGTTGTAGGCTTGGACTAGCCATTGACATCGTGGTTTAAGGCTTGGACTTGCCGCTACCGGATGAAGGCGTATTTTTCTCCCTAGAGACTATTGATATGATTTATGAGATTAAAGCATGTTTTGTTATATATTGCATACGTTAGACTTGTGCACTCAGCATATAGCTGAGCAGTGGAGATTTACTCCATTGCAGGTAAGAAGAAAGACAAGAAGAAACGTGATGAGTGAGGCCGTAAAATGCCGGGGAATCAATTGTCTATACTTTTGTTCTACTCTGAACTTGTAATAATAACCTTGAATTCGTAGCATGTTGTAGTATAATCTGAACTTAGATTTAGTACTTGTAATCCCTAGTAAACGCTCTTGTATTTATGTTTTGAATGATGGAATGGAGTGGATATATGTTGGTTTGGATTTGGGAGAACCTTGATTGGGAAAAACTGCAGTTTTGAGTTTTGCAAACAGAAACCAGTCGACTGGTTTTTGATCCAGTCGACTAGATCACTGTGTTGAATTGGTTACTGCTTTGTTTCGTCTAAGATTCAGTCGACTGGGTTGAGAAAACAGTCGACTGGATGGGGCCCCAGGCCATGACATTCTGCTAGATTAAGGTACCAGTCGACTGGATATTTTTCAGTCGACTGATAATTTTAGGCACCAGTCGACTGGGTCCCCGACACAGTCGACTGGATGGGCTATTATATTTTGAAACCTTTCTGTTTGAGATCACCAGTCGACCGGATCCTCGATCAGTCGACTAGACCTCTGTTTTCAAAACTGAATTCTTTTGGAACTAGTTCTACGGACAAAACTTTTTATAACCCTGAATTTAATGAATTTTAATAATGTTTTCCGCTCTATTTTACTTTAATGGAACTGGATAAGCCTTGATGGCGTGCCACGTGTCCTATTTCCACCCGTAGTGGGATGGGTCGTGACAATGTGTCACTGAAATAGAAAACTTCTCGCCATCTCTTGGTATTGCTAATACTGGTGTCATGGTAAGTCTTTCTTTCAATTCCTGAAAAGCCTGGTCACACTTATCATTCCATTTGAACTTCACATCTTTCTTAGTCAAACTAGTCAGAGGGGCTGCTATTTTTGAAAATCCTTCTACGAATCTCCGATAGTCACCCGCGAGTCTAAGAAAACTTCTGACTTATGTAGGATTGGTTGGTCGAGTCTAATTTGAAACAGCATAAGTCTTTGATGAATCTACAGTAATTCCTTGTTGTGAGACTACATGTCCTAGGAATTTTACCTCTTGAAGCCAAAACTCACACTTATTGAACTTCGTATATAAATGATGACCTTGAAGTATCTGCAGTGTGAGTCGTAAATGTTGTTCATGTTCTTCTCCTGTCCTTGAATAGATCAAGATATCATCAATGAAGACTATGATGAATTGATCCAAGTAAGGGCTGAACACTCTGTTCATCAGATCCATGAACATTGTCGGGGTATTAGTCAATCTAAACAACATTACCATGAACTTATAGTGACCGTACCTTATTCTGAAAGTTGTCTTTGGTACATCCTCGTGTCGTACGAGTAACTGATGGTATCCTGACCGTAGATCTATCTTGGAAAAGATCGTGGCTCCTTGAAATTAATCAAACAGATCATCAATTCGGGGTTAAGGATATTTGCTCTTGATGGTGACTTTATTCAATTCTCTATAGTCAACGCACAACCGAAGTGATCCGTCCTTCTTCTTTATGAATAACACTGGTGCTCCCCAGGGTGATGTACTTGGGCATACAAATCCCAGATCCTCAAGTTCTTTAACTTGTTTCTTTAGCTCCAACATTTCTGTAGGGGCCATTCTGTAAGGTGCTTTGGATATAGGGATAGTGCTCGGTACAAGATCAATGCAAAAATCAATCTCTCTCTTAGGTGGTAGCCCAAAGATATCCTGAAAAATATCCTCGAAGTCTTTAACTATGGGTATCAATAAGATAGCCACTTCTGTACTGGCAGTCTCGATGTTAGCTAGACAATTGGTGAGGAATGTATCACTCATAGGGTTACACTGGAATTCAAAAAGTTGACCTCCAAGTACCGAAAAAGTAATACTCTTCTTAACACAGTCCAACTTAGCATGATACTTAGTGAGCCCGTCAATTCCCAATATCACATCGAACTCCTTCATTGTTAGGACAACCAAATTAGTTAGAAGGTTCCGATTCTCTAGGTGTACAGGATAACCCTTGCATACATGTTTTAGTGTAATAGTAGCTCCTAACGGTGAGACAACATTCAAAGCTATGTCTAACTTTTGAGGTACTATATTCACATTTGGAAGAATTTTGGCAGCAATAAAAGAGTATGTGGCACCCGTGTCAAATAAAACTTTCACACGATGATTATAAAGTGTTAAAGTACCTTCCATGACTTGCTGCTCAGGCTGCTCTTCATATTGGGTTCCCTCATACCCAACTTCTTCGTAATTACCTTCCTCATAACCTGCAGCATCAGGAATGATAGCATTTAGTTGGGCATGTCCCTGTTGACCATAGCTTCCTCCTTTGGGGGCACGACAATACTTGCTGACATGACCAGTCTTGCCACAATTATAGTATACTGTATTCTGACAATTATCGCGCCTTGGTACTTTACAATCCCGAGATAGGTGACCGGGGATGCCACAATTGAAATAATTACTAGTACTCCCTCCTGCGCCTAATTGTGGCCGAGTATGATAAGGGGCTGGATGAGATTTTCGGTTCCCATCGAAAGTCCTCTTCTGACCCTGATTGTGATATGGTTACTTGTTCCCAAATTTTCCTTTTTGTGATGGGCGGAAGTCAAATTGTTTACGGTTCAATCACATGTCTTCTTCTAATTCAGTGGCCAGGTCCACGAGAGATTCAAATGTTTTATCCAAGTGCCCAATAGTCATACGACGAATAGGCGGAGCCAATCCTTGATTGTATTTCCGGATTTTCTTTTCATCCGTATCTACCATGTGTGGAGCAAATCTGGATAGCCTCTCAAATTGAGTTGTGTACTCTTGTACTGACTTGTTTCCATGGCCTAGGTCCATGAATTCTCTTTCTCGCTTGTGCCTCTTGGTTACTGGGAAATACTTTTCCAGGAATTTTCTCCTGAATGTAGTCCATGTCATTGCCCGTACATCGTCTTCTCCCATGGTGGCTTTCACTTCTCCCACCAATCCGCAACAGTATATGTCAACTGGAATGTTGCTAGTCTCTTCTTTTCCTGGTCAGTAAAATCCATTGTCTCAAAGATGTGATCCATCTGCCTTAGCCACTGTACGGCCTTCCATGGTTCAATAGTGCCAGCAAATTGCTCTAGTTGCAAGGCACGGAACCTTTACAGTCTTTTATCTCCTGTTTGACGTAGTAATACATTCCCTTGATCGTTTTAATTTCTGTTATTCTGGGCGGTCAGGTCTCCTATCCGTTCAATTCGTCGGACAAACGCCTCAAACATGCCGGTAGGATCGGCAGCTAGGGGTGCTCCCTCGATCAAACTGTGGTTTCTGGGACTCCTTCTTGCCATACTATATCTTACATCCTGATAGTACAAATATTAGCAATTTTAAACAATTATAATAAGAAGTACAATTATCAAAAAAGATTCCAAAAAAATTTCTTTATATATATATATATATATATATCTCTGTAAGCAGTTACATCAAGTATGTCAAGTTAATGCTTCTATCTAGTCAAAAGTGAGATTTTTGGGACTACCAGTCCAATATTTACAACAGGACCAAATAGGGACACCTAAGAGTGCCTTGCAAAGGCAGCGGGCCATCGACGCCAAACTCTGGGCCTACGAGTCGCGCGAACAACAGCTCGGTAGATGGTATCATCGTCAGATACGGAGGGTGGAGCATCCTCCATAGTAACATCGATCTCAACAGGTAGCTCAGGTGGTGACTCAGGTAACTCGATGATATAAACCCCGACCTCCATCTCATCGTCCTCGTCTATCTCAACCTCGATCCCCTTGATCATTACAGGGACCACTCCATCCATCTTGTCATCCTCATCATCATCATCATTATCATCATCATCAATTATGGGCTCGACAGGCGGGGCGGCCACGGGAGCCATAGCTGGGGGTGGTATAACTGCAGTGGCTAAAAAGGCTAGATGTACATGAACCATATCCATCTCGAAGGGTACGCAGATCTCAGGGTCAAGGATCCTCCTCATCCTCTTATCAGCTATCAGTCTATCTGTCCAAGCCTGGTAAAAGGCCTCTAATTGAAGGAGCCTCAAATCCATAGCTCCCTCAACGTGAATCTCCTGCCATACATGGTTCTCCAGTCTAACGGTGGCTTGGTATCGTATCAAAGTGAGGTACAGCTCCTAATCGAGTGGCTCTATCCCATTAGGGCCAATAACATGCCCTCCAAAATCATTTGGAACAAGATATGGGTCCATGATAATGACCTGACAAGAGCAAACTATCTTATATCAGGGCTAATCTTAATATATCTGGATGTCGGATCCAAAGTACCGAGGACATTTGACTATGCCTATCCTTTTGCTACACAACATGTGTCTAGGCTTAAGCCTAATAATACAACCAAGGCTCTGATACCAAAAACCCTGTCACGCCCCAGCGTAGCAAAATAAGGAAAAAAATTTCAGTTCCATTTTGGACCCGTAGGTCATGACAGGTGAGGGATCGCTTGTCCTGTACTTAGCTTAACATGTACCAGAAAAAAATAGAGTATATAAAACAGCAGAAAAAAAATATAGATCAATATTACAAACTTAATTAATATTACATTGTCTCAAATAAAAGTATTTCTTAAGGCACAAGCCGCCTTTTTCAAATTTAAACATTATTCATATTCTTTATTACAACTTTTAATAAATTATAGCTCTGTAGACTTCTCTAGTTGGCATAATCGTATAACCCTGCATAGCCATCTCCTGAGCATTTTGGGTGTCCAGGACAAAATAAAGTCATCAGCTAATAAAAGCCGAGTGAGCATAATGAACATACAAGCAATGTATATAAAAGTACATTAACTGTCTTTACATTTAGTATTTTACAGTACTATTAGTCCATTATTCTAGTCGTTACATATAAACAATTAGTGAACAGTTAAATCAATTATATAAGATCGTGCATAAACAATGCAACCATCTCATCTTTCTGACTCTTTTATCTCGATCACAATCTCTCAACTCATTCGGTTTGCCAGAACCATCCGGCACGAGGCCGTTGTTTTAGATCAGTCTACCATATCCGAGTCGGCCTGGACACGACCTGATTGGCCTGCCGTATCCGAATTGACCTGGGCTCAATCCTTCCTAACTAATCTACCGTATCCTAGTCGGCCTGGAATAATTAAGGTGACACAATACTCTGACTGGCCTACCGTATCCAAGTCGACCCAGGCTCAATCCTTCCTAATTAATCTGCCGTATCCGAATCGACCTAGAATAATTAAGGTGACACAACTCAAGACACCCTTTCTTTACTTATTTCTCACAAGATGTATATGTTGACCCAAATGACTCCTTACCAACATGCCAACTCGACTATGCACGTGTATGACTTATTTTATTTATGATTTTTCTTTAACATGGAAGTGATTGTTTAAAACTCATGATTATCAAGTAAACCAATTTGATTTTAGGAAACTGACGGCGTACTTTTCGGAGTCAGAGAATTTTTATTACAAATTTTAGAAGAATAAAATAGCATATAAATTTAGCCGCAAGACCCTTCTTAATAACATAAATATATAAAAGTAGAGGGTACATGCTTTGACATTATTTTTAATAAAGACAAGACATCAAAATATAATTCCTCTATTTTTCCATAATTTTGGACATACCATAGATATTTAAAATAATTAAAATACTAGTTAAATAATCACTAATTAATTTATTAACAATATCAAGTTCTAGTTTTATAATTTGATAAATTATAAAACTATACAAAATGACCTCCAGCATATTAACAACAATAATATAGAATTTAATAGGGTCAATAAATAATTTTATTACTTATTTTATACATAGTGAAGTAATATATTTATTTTTTATTTTTATGTAAAAATAATAATAATTTACCAACTTATATGTAAGTAGCAAATATTGAACTTCCAACCTTGGGGTCAAGGAACTAACCAATCAATAAACTATTTCAACGGGAACTAACTGGGATCCTAATATTTCATTGTCAATTAATAGAATGAGTTTTTGTTAACATTTTTGGTACCGCTAATTTTGTACCTTCATGGCTATATATACATATTTATACATACTACCTTCTTTTCGAACCCCATGGATTGTGCGTAATGACTTAAAGTACATTAAAAGTGGGTTCAAGAGACTCACCAGTTACTGGTTTGGGCAGCGTAAGAGACCGAAGAATTTTTGAAAAACCGTAATAAAGCTCCATGCTATATCAATGGCTCCTTTGGGCTTCTATTGTGATAAATTTTCTTCCCCTTTTTTTTTGTATTTTCATAAATAGGTGTATGTGTATGTGCTTATGATTGAGTGAGAGAGAGTAATGGGGACCAAGATTCTAGAGGGAGAGAGCTTTGGGCTTTGGAAGTTCTCTACAAATGAAAGGTAAGTATGTATGCTATGTGTATTGCCTTTGCATTTCGTGTGTGTGCGTATATATAAAGCTAATGGGTAAGTAAGGTTTGTGGTAAATCACAAGCCCACACCTCACATTTACTGCCTTCACATATTACACTTGGTTTAGAAGATGAGCATACGCCTCACAATTTCGTCCATAAGAAATGTGATGATTGAACTTCAGCAACTGCAAAAATTTGGTGGTTGATTGACGTCCGTTAATCAGTCCGTTATTTTAGTTATGTTAGTTAGTTCAGTCTAGTTAGTCCAGTTTGGTCAATTAGCTAATTCAAATGTCCCAAATAAAAGCATAGGGACAAAAATGTAGGCGACGTGATATTATATTTTATTAATATCTTTTATCCCAAATCATAGGGTAACTTAGGGGCGCAGTCTTAAGTAACAATACAATTAAATTATTAAGGGGTTACAAAAATTTAGAGGCATTGTATTAATAAATGTCAACACAAGTATTATTTATTTATTAAAAATAACACCATATCTACAAATAATACACACCAATAAAATAGAAAATGGCATTTTATTTATTATTAGGGAAGCGAAAATATATGTTGCTATAGTAGATGTATTCCAGGATATTAAAGGACTTCCACAAAAAAGAGAAATAGACTTTTGTATGGAACTAGTATCAGGCACATTGTCGATATCTAAGACTCCATGTCGGATGGCGCCAACAGAGATGTTGGAACTTAAGAAGCAAGTTCAGGAACTTGAAGATTTGGGATTTGTTCACCCGAGTACGTCACCTTGGGGAGCACCAGTTCTGTTTGTGAAGAAGAAGGATGGAACACTTCGACTCTGCATAGACTACAGGGAGTTGAACAAGGTTACGATCAAGAACCGATACCCACTACCTCGGATAGATGATCCATTTGACAAATTACAAGGATCAAGGATCTTTTCAAAGACCGATCTACGTTCGGGAGATCATCAACTATTGGTTCGACTAGAGGATGTCACGAAGACTGCGTTCAGGACAAGATACATGCATTATGAGTTTCTAGTTATGCCTTTTGGATTGACGAATGCGTCAACCGTATTTATGGACTTGATGAATAGATATTCATACCATATCTCGATTAATTCAGTATAGTGTTCATCGACGACATCTTGATCTACTCAAAGATGGAGGAAGATTACAAGGAACACATATAGATTGCCTTACAGACACTTAGAGATAGTAAATTGTATATAAAGTTTAGCAAGTGCAAATATTGGCTACAAGAGGTCAAATTCTTGGGATATGTGATATCTTAGGATGGTGTCTCTGTGGACTCATCTAAGATTATACCATCTTAAGCTAGAACAGACCAACTAATGCTACAGAGGTCAGAAGTTTACTTGGTCTAGTAGGATATTATTGAAGATTTGTCGAAGGATTTTCCAAGATTGCAGGACCTTTGACGAATTTGACAAGAAATGAGACAAAGTACGAATGGACATATGAGCATGAGGATGCATTTCAGGAGTTAACGGAAAGATTGACTTCTGCACCAGTACTCGTGATACCTAATAGTGGAAAAAGGTATGTGATCTATAGTGATGCATCGCACCAAGGACTGGGTTGTATACTTATGTAAGATGGGAATGCCACTGTATATGGATCAAAATAGTTGAAGGTACATGATAAGAACTATCCTACGCATGATCTGGAATTAGGAGCGATAGTGTTTGCATTAAAGATTTGGAGACACTATTTCTATGGAGAGAAGCTTGATCTGTTTTCCGATTATAAAAGCTTGAAGTATTTGTTCTCTCAGAAGGAGTTGAACATGCGACAACGAAGATGAATGGGATTACTCAAGGACTATGACTTTTCATTATAGTACCATCTAGGTAAAGTAAAGTCGTAGCTGATGCTTTGAGTCATAGACCTCGATTAGTGATCGCTGGATTACTAATATGAGAATGGAAAGCACTGGAAGTTTTAGCCGAATTCGATCTTCAACCAATGGAACCAATGGAATGACAACATTTTGGATGACTTATGGTACAACCAACTTTGATCAGTCGTATCATAGAAGCTCAACAGACGACCGAATATTTGAAATTTTTGTTCGCAAAGATGTCAGCGAAAGAACCAGAGATTTGGAGTATTGGTACAGATGGTGCCTTACGATGTAAAGGTAGACTCTGTGTACCTGACAAAGAAAATCTTCGGAAAGAAATATTGGATGAAGCACATAAGTCACTGATGACTATTCATCCTAGAGGTACGAAGGATTTTCTAGTGGGAAGGAATGAAGAGGGAAGTAGCTGAGTATGTATCTTAATGTCTTACTTGTAAACAAGTGAAGGCAGAACATCAAAAATCACCTGAATTATTACAACCGTTACCAATTCCCCAATGGCAATGGGAACACATTACCATGGATTTCGTGGTAGGTTTGTCTAAGTCACAGCAGAACTACGACACTATTTGGGTAATCTTGGATCGACATACGAAGACGACACATTTCATTGCCTACAGTATAACGTATCCAGTGGAACGTTTAAGTTGGATGTATCTACAGCACGCTGTACTGTTACACGGTGTACCTATTTCTATCGTGTTAGATCGAGATTTGTGCATTACTGCAGAATTTTGGAAGAGTCTCCAAATAGCGATGAGAACTACATTGAACCTGAGTTCAGCTTTTCATCTGCAGACTAAATGAGTTAATCAAGTGATGGACGACATGTTACGCGCTGGCGTTATTGATTTTGAGAGTTCTTGGGAGATGCACCTGCCGTTGATTGAGTTCTCCTACAACAATAATTACCATACGAGCATAGGGATGGCGCCACTTAAAGCTTTACATGGAAGACCTTGCCGATCGCTGCTATGTTGGGCCAAAATCGGAGATACTCAACTTCTTTGACCAAAAATGGTGCAAAAAAGTAGCGAGAAGATTCAAATTGTACGTGAAAAAATGAAGGCAGCTCAACCTTGACACAAGAGTTACCATACGTGCTGCTTAAAGTTTCACCTGTTTGAGGCATCGTCAGATTTGGTCAGAAGAGAGGCAAACTATTATCATGATTCATAGGACCGTTCGAGATTCTAGAACGTGTTGGGAGGTTGCTTATCGACTTGTGTTGCCGCCGAAGATGTCAGGAGTGTACAGCGTTTTCCACATTAGTATGCTAAGGAAGTGTGCTCAAAACCTCGCACACAAGATCAACTTTGAGGTCATCGAGGTCAATGACAACGTTATATTAATGAAGGACCAGTTCGCATTCTAGACCATGGGATCAAGAAGCTCAAGAACAAGGAGATCCCGTTGGTGAAGATTCAATAGAAGTATCAGGATGAAGGGGAAGCTTTGTGGGAGCTAGAGTCAGAGATGCGAGAGAAGTTTCCATTTTTGTTTTAGACCTTGTTTGTTTTTTATTTTGAGGACGAAATCCTTAATGAGTGGTGCATGATGTAATACCCTATATTTCCAGTAATTATTAATACAAAGAGATTCTATATATTTCCCTTGATCATACTTGAAGTTTTACTTTCGATCGATCGAATTCATTTCACTTTCAATCGATCAAAGTTCTTTCAAGCGATAGAGCATTTCTGAGTTCAAGCGATTGAACCCTGTTCATTGATTGAAACCTTTCCGACCTGAATTTATGACATGGTCCCCACTTCAATCGATCAAATCCACTTCAATCGATCAAAACTGGCCGATCTTGTCACGCCCCGGAGTAGCGAAAATTAGAGGGAAATAAAATTTTCCTTTCCGGATCCGTGAGCCATGACTAGTTACATAAGACTGGCCTGTCCTTGCAAATATTCTAACATAGTTATAATATAAAATAAAATTATAAAAACGTCTAATGGTATTCATGGGGGAACTTTAAGTGTTTTGCTACTAGGCTATTACAACAGTTCCAAATGAAAACCACAAAATATAAGTTTGGGCAATCGACGCCACTTAAGTTATTACATCAAACAAAAGATAGTCCTAAAGCATAAAGGAAATCTTAATTCGATAATAGCCTGGAATCTTCTTTTTAGCTGGCATGTACATGCCCTTCATCAGCATACTCATCTGAAAAGTCTGCCTCAGGGTAACCTTCCTGATAGTCCCCCTCTTGAGGATCGATATTCTTTTCTTCATAGTTACCTGGATGGTCTTCTTCATTATAACCTAGACGTAATATGTCTAAGGCAGGAAGAGCCATTAGCTTTTGAGGCTAAGTAAGTTGGTCTAACCGATCACTCCTAATACAAGCAATATTATACAAGTACAACAATTATCTTGAACTAAACATTTGATAAGTTTTTAACATGATGGCATGAGTGAAATAATGATGATATAATGTAGTATCGAAATATTCAACTTCACTCAGACACCAACATTGACTCATGTGACTTGTTACATTACCAATATAACGTCGTTTGCTTATAGTAGAATGATCACGTTGCTATCATCGCTTAGCAGGACCCCATAGCAGTTTTGGTTTTTAAAAAAATGTTATCACTTTACTCTTAGGTCCTCATGACCTTGCCTGGAGAATAGAATAGTTATAGCGCTATCGTCGCCTAACAGGGCCCCATAGCATTATAAGTGATAACCATTGTATTCAAGACTTGGATGGACATTTTGCTATCATCACCTAAAGGGCCCAATAGCGTATAAACCATCAACTCATGATTAACTCCATTAATTCGAATGGGTACTTTTACTATCGTCGCCTAACAGGGCCCCATAGCATTATATCGATGTTCCCATTGATTGGACTGTACTACTCGGACCTCCATGGTCTACTCAGACATGTGTGACAATATAATTGGGTTAGTCTCCTCGTCTAACTATGCAGACGTCAACTTTGACATCATGACTCGACTATGTTCTTATGAGTATTCATGTAGGTGTATAACATATAACATAGTAAGCATGAATCTTAATAACAATTAACAATTTAGCAGGGGGTATAGTTGTCTAGACATGTGTTCTCTCTTAATTTCTATGAATTTCCAGTTGATTTACATGTATGAGACACATATGCAAGCATGCATATGTGTTGTCATGTCTTTTCTCCTATTCCAATTTACACCCTCAAACTTTCTTTAAGCTTTATTATGAAACCCCCAAGTTAATTACATTAACTACCCACATTTTCTAAATGGATTTAATCTAAGTCCCGCGTGGGTCCCAAACGTGGTCCTACATAAATTATGAGGTTTCTATTAAACCTACTAATTATGAATTGTATTCAAATACGCCCTCACATGGGTACCCAAATTGGTCCCCTTACCTATCATAAGACATAATAATATCAATAAACATTTAAACAAGTACTCATATAGACATGTAATGACGTCAAAATGTAAATTATTTTAATTAGACCCTCATTGGGCCCCACATTTATACCAGTCCTATCTTTCACAGAACTTTCATCTGTGTCCGCATTTAAACACCTTTTTAACTGTGGGTTCATAACCCCATCTTAAGTCATTTTATGCATTAATTATCATTGATTAACACCTACCAATATCCCATTAATCTTCTTTTTCGGGTACGGGTGTTACAACTTGCCACAAGACATAACAGTTAGTTTCTTTGTAAGCAGTGGATTCAAATAAAAACAAAATGGCGGTGGCTTTGGATTTTTCCTTTAGGCTCATTATCACTATAAATAATATCACAATATGAATATTTTATATTAAATCATCATAACAAATTCCAAACTCATCTTTGGGTAAATCAAGTAATGAAAATTTCACATATTTTATATTAAAATATTCACAAGTCTCCACCATATATAAGAGAGTAACATAATATTATACAAGTATTTCCAATTGTGTATCCATCTATTAATTCAATTAAGTAAATTCCACTTACAATATCAAATTCCCAATTTTCCACCATAGGAGAGTAACACAGTATTTAAAAAATTTTATCTCAAAACCCAATTGATTCATACTCCTCAATGAGAGCAAAAACCATAATTATGTTCACAATCATAAAAGCTTTAACTCACGTTTCCATATACAACCCAACATATAAGAGCAACACAAAAATTAAGATTAATGAATGTGAAGCTTTTACTCACCTTTATAACACAACAACATATCAGTTAATTATTATATAGTGGGTGAGGCTTTACTCCTAATGATATCTTAACGGGATGATAACTCTACTCAAAAGATATGATAAATATTGATCCCTACAATTCATGATGATACAACCACAATTAAAATTTAATTTCTCAATGCAAGGGAAAATAGTAATTCTAACATAAACATGTTCATATCCTCATGATAATGATCCACACGTCATTTTAAGACTAATGTCACTGATTAAACTCAATTTGAAGTCCATAACAGTTCTCTATGCGAAAACAATGTTTTTATACCAACACGAATCTTAAAAATAAATTGTATTTTAGACGGTATCAAAACATCTTCGAACTTAGGAAAACTGTTCTAAACATTATTGTAAGACTTAAAACACTGACGACGTATTTTTCGGAGTTACGTAGTATTTACTACACATTTTTGAAGTTAAAAAATTATATTTTCAAAATAATCATCATAGAATCGTAATTCCACAAATATACCAAAACATAAGAATTTGCCTTTGAAACTATTTTTAATAGATACAAAATACCATCGGAACACTTCTGTATTTTCCCCAAGTTTTAGAAATAGCATAAATAATTAAAATAATAAACTTTCCAATTAATCAATTATCAAATAGTGATCTAAACAGTAACCCACAGTTTTATAATTTAATAAATTATAAAACAGTGTATAATTACTCCTAAATGAATTATAGAAATTATACTGACTGTAAAATAAAATGTTTTGTAGTAAATACTATTTTTCATAACAAATAATCAAATGTTTTAAAGGTAATTTGAATTAAAAATAAATAACTAGCATTGCTAAAATTTTATAGGAAATAAGTTTAATAGAATATACAGATGTCCACAATATTCCATATAAAAAAAAAGAAAAGAAAATTTAAACCCGATGTTTATGCATAGTAAACATCCCTTTAAAAGTTTTGGGGCAAATTTGTAATTATGAAAAATACAGAGATTATATGGAAATTTCCAAAAAAAAAACTGTAAAACTAACTTTAAAATGATAATAAACAGCTTTACAAGTTCTACGCTCGAAACCGCGATCAAATCCGATGCCGGCAGCCTTCTATACGATCATTTAAAGTTTTGGGGGTGTAAACATAATTTTCAAAAATAAAACATGTGCAGAATGCCCTGTTTGGACAGCCTACGCCCAACTTCGAAAGGTCATAACTCCCTCATTGCTTAACCTTTTTAAGTGATTCAAGAGCCTATCTTGTGTGAAATTTTACATAGAATCCAAATCAAGAGTCGGTTTTACCAGATTAATTCAAATCACATAATGTGAAATTACCAATTTACCCTTTGTGCAGGCAAATAAAAAAACTATTTAAGGGTAGTTGTATGGGCATTTTAGGAGACTACCTTTAAAATTTCAAATCTTAAAAAAGGTTGGAGTAAAAGAGAAATCTAATTACTATTTTAGACCAAACCGGAGCATGATCATGAGTTTTTCTAAATCTTATTCAATTAATCAACTAAGAACTTCAAAACTCATAAAATAGAAGTAAGATAATATAGAAAATAATGAAACACTATAGAAAACAATGGGTATGATTTACGCACCAAAACAAGAGAAAGAAAAATGAACTTTGAGAATGAAAGCATTTTGAAAACTCCAATCCTTTCTCAATCTTCTCCTTCTCCACCTTCTTCTTCTTCTTGGATGTAGATTATGTGTGTGTGGAATGTGAGTAGGAAGAAGGAGAGGTGGCTAGGGTTATATTAGGTTTAAAAATTAAAAAACACCAAAATAAATACTCCATTTTTTGGCTTTGGGCCTCACAAAAAGGCTTCATATGGCCCCGAAGGGCCGAAACATATTCCCAAGTACTTAAAACACTAGCCTCATGGATATACATGACCCGGGTACTTAATTCACATGTTAATTATATCATTAAATACATATAGGGCCTGTAAACACTACCAAAAAAAATTAATACCTTATCATATTTTAAAATAGAATATTTGTATTAGAAAAATACGGGGTATTACAGGAACCCACGTGCAGTTCGTGCGTTGCACCATCTGGTGCAGTCGGAAGTCCCCACAATGGTGTTCCTCATGGAGACCAAACTTGAAGTTCAGAACATGGAGCAAATTGGCATGTCATTGGGTTTTGATGGGTGTATTATTGTTGGCCGTGTGGGCAGAGGTGGTGGGTTGGCCATGTGTTGGAAAAATGATGTATCTGTGAGCTTGTTGCGTTATTCCTTTTTTCATATTGATACTGAGATAGTGGGTCCTTTTGGAAATAGGAAATGGAGACAAACCAGATTTTATGGTCATCCTGAAACGGCAAAGCACCTCAAACGTGGACTCTGCTCTCAAATATTAAAGGGAAGTCTCAGCTGCTGTGGGTGGTTGGGGGTGATTTTAATGAGATAGTGGGTAGTTAGGAAAAAGATGGGGATGGGATGGTTTGAGAAGGACAATGGACCAGTTTTGTGACACCCTGGACCATTGTGAGCTACGTGACCTAAACTTCATAGGAGGAAAATTTAACTGGGAACCGAGGACTTTTATTCGGGAGAGACTTGATCGGTTTGTAGTGGCAGATGAATGGTCTTCTTTCTTTCCTCTAGTGCAAGTTTTTCGTCTTTCTACTCCAATCTTTGATCATTGTCTGATTAAGCTAATGTAGAAATCTGACTTAGGGCCAAGATGGAGTGAGCGGATACGGAGGTTTCAGTTCGAAGAGATGTGGATACGACATAAAGACTGTGGTAGAATTATCTTGGAATCTTGGTGTGAGGATTCGGGTCTGGATACGGCTGAGGATAGGATTAAGCGGTGCGGTGAGGTCCTAGCTCACTGGAATCGGTATACATTTGGCAATGTGCAGCAGAATTTGTGGTTGAAGAATGGTGAACTGAAACACCTTCAAAGGTTACCCATGTTTGATGAGTGGAGGAGCAAGGAGATGAGGTTGATGTTTGAGATTAATGAGTTATTGGAAAGTGAAGAAATCATGTGGCGGCATAGGTCTCGGGTCTGTTGGCGTAAGCATGGTGATAGAAATACTACTTTCTTCCATAAGAAGGCATCGTATCTACAAAAAATAAATCTTATTCTTGGTTTGAAGGACTTCAATGGACAGTGGTGCACTGATTAATAGAACCTGGAAGATATTGTTGTGGGATACTTTACAAATTTTTTTACATCACATGTACCGGTTGGAACGGAGGAGTTCATTTCCCACGTTGGGAGAAAGGTGACAGAGTAAATAAATCGATCTTTACTTTGAGACATCACTCCGGACGAGGTTAAAATTGTTGTCATTCAAATGCACCCTAATAAGGCTCCTGGCCCGGATGGTATGTCTCCTTTATAGACTTATTGGGAGGTGGTGGGTAATCAAGTGGTTCAGACAGTGAAGGATTTTTCCATTCGGAATCCTTATCTCATTCTTTAAACAAGGCTAATATTGTTCTTATTCCCAAATGTCAAAATCCGTTATGAGTCTCTGATTCCGCCAGATCAGCTTATGTAACATGCTTTATAATATTATTTCTATGGTATTGGCTAATAGATTGAAAGTTTTTATTTCCCAGTGCTTTTGTGCCGAATCGATTAATTGTAGATAATGTTCTGGTGGCGTTTGAGGTGATGCATATCTGAAGCCATGGACCAGGGGAAGTGAAAGCTTTATGGCTTTTAAGCTTGACATAAGCAAGGCATATGATAGAATGGAGTGGCATTTTTTTACAGAGCATGCTTCTTCGGTTGGGCTTTGCACAAAAGTGGGTAAATCTTATTATGACTTGTGTTAAGACGGTCTCGTATTCAGTTTTGGTAAATGGGAATCCCTCTCCTATTATTACCCCGTCCAGAGGAATTCGTCAAGGTGACTCGCTATCAGAACTAATCAACTTAAGGTTGTTGTGGTGGGCCAGAATGATCCATCATTTTCACATTTATTTTTTGCAGATGATAGTCTCATTTTTTGCAGGGCTTCCAAGGTTGATGCCAAACACTTCACTCAATTTTGCAGCGTTATAAGTTGGTGTCAGGTCAAAAAATAAATATTAATAAATCATGTGTTTTCTTTAGCCCTAATTCTTGTGAAGATGAAATTAAGGAAAATCAAAGAATTATTGGGGATCAATGAGTTCCATCATCATGAGAAGTACCTCGGTCTCCCTTCACTTATGGGCCGGAATAAAGGCAAATTTTCAGCTCCATCCAGGAACGGGTTGTTAATAAAATCAAGGGATGGAAGGAGGTATTATTATCAAGTGGTGGTGGAGAAGTTCTTATTAAAGCCGTGGCACAAGCTAATCTTACATATGCGATGTCTTGTTTTAAGCTCCCGACTGCTATTCTGTTGGATATTGAAAGAGCTCTTGCACGGTTTTGGTGGGGTCAGGAAGGTGATAAGAGGAAAATACATTGTGCAAGATGGGATCTTCTCTGAAATTCAAAGAATGGTGGTGGGGTTGGGTTTCGGGATTTTGAAAATTTTAACAAAGCTTTGCTGGCTAAACAAGCTTGGTGCCTTGCTCACAACATTGATTCATTCTTTTTTTAAAAAAGTTTTCAGACCAAAAAATTTTCGGATAGGCATATCCTCCATGTAAATCTCGGGTCCTATCATTCTTTCACGTGGAGAAGTATCTGGGGTTCTCTTAAGGTGCTCCATTTGGGTGCGAGATGGAGGATTGGGAATGGCAATACTATTCGCTTAGGACTTGACCCATGGCTTCCAAGACCTATTACTTTCAAGCCTATTTCTCTGCTCATTGAACCTCTTAAGGGTGCTCTAGTTAAGGACCTTATCAATCATTCTATTTTTTCTTGGAAGGAGGAGGTGTTGCGAGATTTGTTCTGGCCCGAAGATGTGGAGACTATTCTGCGTATCCCGTTGGCTACCTCTAGATGTGAAGACTGACTTACTTGGCATTGGAATGCCAATAGAGTCTTTTCAGTTCGGTCTGCATATCATGTGGCTCGTGAGGGGCATGGTTCGTCGTTTACAAGAGGCAGTTTGTTCCCATGGGCCCACCTATGGAGTGTAGAAGTTCCAAATAAGGTACGTTTGTTTGATTGGCATGCTATTCAGGATTTCTTGCCTTGTCGGGCTAATCTTTTACGGAGAAAAATTGTGGACCGGGGCTTATGTGTGTTGTGTGGGGCTACCTCCAAAACAATTTCACATGCGTTGTCAGGGTGTGGCTGTGCGAAGGATGTGTGGGTGGGACTTTTCTCTAATGATTTTATAGAAAGGGGGCTCGAATTGGTTTCTCCAATTGGTTAGCCTCAATCCTCTCTAATGGTGAACGGGAAGTGGTTTCTCGATTCTTGTTGGGGGTGTGGATTATTTGGAATAATAGAAACAAGCTTGTAATGGATGGGGTGAGTTGGGAAGCTTCTTTATCGGCGACCTCAATTTTTGCTTTGGTAGAGTAGTTTGCCTCGGTCAACCATGCTGGAGAATTCGCTAGGGCGGTGATTGGGGGTAGAAGACGAGTTCAGTGGGTCCCACCTTTGACAGATTCTTTAAATTTAAATATGGGTGGGGCTACCTTTACAGCAGAGGGTGCGATTGGTGTGGGGGAGTTCTTCGTGATCATCATGGCTATGTTTTGCTTGCTTTCTCTCAGTTTTTTCGGGGCGGGTTTGATGCGATGACAACGAAATGCATGACTCTTTGGAGAGCAGCGTCAGTGGCTCGTGAGGTAGGTTTCTCTAGGTTTATTGTAGAATTAGATTCCAACTCTCATGTTCAGGCTCTTAATGGTAACAGTGATGCCCTTGCGTCTTTTGGTAATATTGTTGATGTTTTTAGAGCATTACTTCTTGCTCTGGAATGTCTGGCGTGTATGCATGTTTTTAGAGAAGGAAATCAGGTAGCTTGAGCTTGCTAAGGGCATGTTTGGTATGCATGAATGAAATGAGTCATGAATGGAATGAGTTCAGGAATGGAATGAAATATGAATGGAATAGGAATGACCATTTCATTCATATGTTTGGCTACATACCTAGAAATGGAATGACATTAAATATTTTAATTGAATGTTCAAAATATTTAATAAAGTTATTTTAGTCAAAAACATTAAATTTAAATAGCAAAAAAGGAAAGATAAGAAGATTAAATAAAGAAAAAGGAAAGTTAAAAAAGTTGACATTACCATATAGGATAAAATAAAGAAAATGGAAAGTTGGAAAATGTTGAGATAACCATATTTAGTCATTCCATTAAGAATAGAATGGGCATTCCTTAGGTTTTGAAAAGGAATGCATATTCCTACTTCAATAGGAATCCCATTCCAAAATGGAATGGTCAATCCATTATATTTGATCATACCAAACATGGTAATGGAATGGACTTAAGAATGGCCATTCCATTCCGAGGTTCATTTCGATCTACCAAACATACCCTAAGTTTGCGTTGAGTTGTAATTGTTTCTGGTGTGGATGGAGGAGGTCCCCTCCGACATTGTTTGCACCTAAAAAATACATTTTTTAAAGTAAATTTTGCACAGGCCGATTATAATTTTTTAATCGGACTTACAAACCGATCGCATAAATTAGCGATCAAGTGATTAATTCAAAGTTGGTGGAGCTGGATGACTTTTGAACCATCTAACTACAGTCAGGCTGATGAATATTTTTCCTACTCTATTGGGCTGAGTCTGTCCTTTGCCTTATGCTTTCGGACTGATCAACATTCATAAAGTCAAATGGTGGGCCCTATTGTGGTTACATTTAGCTATGTTTATCCAACAAAGCAGTTGAGGAGACATGGTATTATCGGGCTGAGGTGGGTCATTCAGTCATACGCCTATTTTGGAAAGTTTATCACCCTATAACCTCTCATAATATTGGTGATATATATTACCATATTGTGATAGGGAAGATAATATTTTAAGATTTGAAATATTATTGGGAAGATATTATCAAGATTGGAAAGGTAATATTTTTGATATTATCTTTTTATGGGAGATAATGTTATCACATATGGATACATATCTTTTTACTTGGAGGGGAAGCAAAGCGTATCAAGCCATAATATGAACCACATTCCGAATATATAAATATCACTACAAGAAAATGGGCCTTTTGTGACAAAAATTTTTTTGCCAGATCAAAATCCGTCACAAAAAGAGTTTGTGTGACGGAAATATATACGACACAAATAATGATTTATTCATGACAGAAACGTACATATCCGACACGAATAATTTTTATTTGTGACAAAAATGTAACCATCTGACACAAATACTTTTTTATTTGTCTCGAATTAATTTAAGGGCAAATTACACTGACCTCCCTAGAGGTATATGACAATTACAGGGACCTCCCATCTAGTTTGGAAAATAACACTCACCTCCCATCTACCTACTTTTTGAGTGTAAAATTACCAATTTACCCCTTATCTCATTATATATATATATGCACATGTGTGTGTATTTGTGTGAATGTGTGTGTGCACGCGCATTAGATAAAATTATATCTATATACATATATAAAGGGAAAGGGAGGGGTACCATGAAAAAAATTCTATTATCAATCATTATTAATTACATAAAAATCATTAAATTTATTTCCCTAATAAATTTATACAATAGAGTCAAATATCACAAAAAAATACTTTTAACTTCCCCTAAAATCTTACTACTCACAAAGTGAGTGGGCGAGTTGTCACTTACTAGTATACATTAGTATATTTTGCAGATTTATTGTTGTTATTATTCGTTTCATTTCAAAGTGGTAGTAGATAATTTTGTTGATGATTTATATGTTTTTTAAATTTACTGTTGATATTTTTAAAAAAAAAATTAGCAAAAGCTTGATTTGGTACATTCTGAAATTTTGTCGATAATTTTTTAACATTTTTTATAATTGCTAATATATATATATATAAATATATATATATATATATATTTTTCATTTTTAAAAGGCAGTGGATAATTTTTTGGATGATTTGTCCAAGGGTATAACAGTCATTTTTAAAATAGAAGGGAGGTGAGTGTAATTTTTAAAATACAGAGGAGATCCCTGTAATTGTCAGATACCACAGGGGAAGTCAGTGTAATTTTCCTTTATTTAATTCGTCACAAATAACATTTTTTTTTGGGCGGAAAAAGTTGGGGACAAAAGTGAATACATGGAGAAAGAAAGAAAGAAGAAAAGTTGGGGCAAAACCATCAGACAATCCACAGTCTCTTCTCTTCTCATCTCATTCTCATCTCGTCATCCTCCACAATTTCTTCTCATTCTCTTCATCCTCCCCCTCTTCTCAATCTCTCCTCTCCTCCGACGCCCTCCCTTCTCCTCTACCCTCCCTCCCTCCGACGCCCTTTCTCCTCCTCCTCCTCCCTCCTTCAACACCCACGCCCTCCCTTGTGTGTGTGTGCGTGTGTGTATGTGTGTGGTCTTTTCAACATTGGTAAGTTCTAGGGCTTAAAACCCCCAATTTTTTGTTTAGGGCTTAAAAACCCCAAATTCTACAATCTCGATTTTTACAGAAGCAAAAGTAATTTCTCTGTTTTTACAGTCGCGGGCACAAATCAAAAGAAGAAAAACAAGTGCTTTTATCGTCTTCTCCAATAGAGGCAAGCTCTACGAGTTCTGCAGTAGCCCTAGGTATTTGAAAACTTCTTCTTTATAAGTTCTCTCTCTCTCTCTCTCTCTTTCTCTCTCTCTCTAGATCTATTCTGATTCTGGTAATTTAGATGTATTTGTGTTCGTGATTTTTTTTTAGCTTTTTAATTTGTTTGATGTTTTAGGTGTTGTTGAGCTTGTGAATTATTATTATTATTATTATTTTTTAGTTTTCTATTTTTTTGAATGTGTTGTTGTTAGATCTGCAAGTGGTAAGCACTTAATACTACATCTATTTTAGAATTTTTTGAGTTTTCAGTTAAGTGGTAAGCACTTAATTGTATTGTCTTAATGAGATTTTTCTGAGTCCATTTTGAAACTTTAGCCATTCAGATTCATGGTTGGATTCACTCCGTTCGGTTTGGGGCCTTATTTGTAATGTTTTAGAATTTTTAATTAAGGGTAATGGGGTAATTTTGCCTTTCTTGTTGTGGACCTTATTTTATTTGACTGTATTTTTAATTCCAGAGCATGACTGAATTATTTTATTTGGCCTTTCATATGCTTAGAAATTTATTTCTGTGCATGTGGATGTGTTTATTTAATTTTGGGGTTACACTGTTGGGTCTGACTGTCCACTGGAGCACCAAACAGTTAATTTATTTGGAGCATACAAGAGAGTGGGTCCCACCCCACTCCCCGATAGCCGGCCAAACCATTCTTCTCCCCTCATTCAAGTTAGTTTTTCTTCCTTCTCTTCTTTTCTTCTTCTTCTCCTTCCAAGAGACAAAAACCTCCATAGATCTCCTTCTCTTTCAAGCTTCATCCTTCAAGATTTCAAGGGATTGTCAAGAACTTCATTATCTAGCATCTCTAATCATCCTAGAGCTTGGAATCATCATTTGGTAAGCATTCTAGAAAACCCCCAAATTCTAGGGTTTCACTAGATTTTGAAATTTTGGGTTTTGATTGAACTTCTCTTCTCTTTTATAGCTCCCTTGGAGTATTTAGAACACCTCCTAACATACATAACCATTTTTCTTTGGAGATTCATAATGTGGGTAAGTTTTCCCAATCTCTAACAACCTAGGGTTTACTAGCTTCATAATTTCTATCCTAACCTTGGGTTGTTCTTGATTAGTGGTACATCCTTGAAGCATTCTTCAAGATCCTAGCACAAGCATTGAAGTTATTTTGGATTTGCTTAGCTATCTTGAGTTGCCATTGATTTTTGGAAGCTAAGCTTTGAGGTAGATTTACATTGTTACATTTCCATATGTTGTACTTGTCTAAGATGTTTTGAGTACATTTTATATGTTGGGAGTTTAATTTAGACACATGCATGAGGTTTTCCTAAAGTTGTAAATTTAGAGTTGTATGCCAAATTGTGACTTACATGCTTTGGTTGTACTATATTTGATTATGTGATGCTAGACGTGCTTAGGATGCTCCCTTTATGTGTAAAAGCATGCTAGGATGTTAGTATAAAAATCCTTGTTAGGATTGTCAAGTTATGAAATTTTACTACATTCTTTGAGACCCTTGATATTATGTCTAATGGACTAGAATTATTGCTTAATTTATTGTAATGAATCATCTATAATGTCATTTTGAACATTACATGCATTGAGGCCTAATCGGCAAGCATTCATGTATCACGACATAAATGTTTTGTTTGAAAAAGAGAGAAAAACCCCATGTGAGGGAATTTGATTTAAGAAAATCCGGATATGGGTTGTGATGTGAGACAGGGAGAATGACCCTTAGAAACATTCAACCTCCAGTTATATTCGGGTAGCTCCCGGAAGTTGGTATGCTACACTCCATGCGTGGGTGGCTCATAGTCCGGTAACAAGAGAGATGTGCATATATCACGCATCGGCGTGACGCTCCAATCATTTCATTGTAGCTGTGGTGGCGATCCATTGCACCTCATTTCATTTTCGCCATGGATAGCATATATACTTGTTACAATGTTTTCTACGAGCCATCGTTCTCATAAAAATAATAAAACATTTTTTTTCAGGTGAGCTTAATAAAGGAAAATGGCATATGTGACCCGACGTGTAGACGTTGATACTTTTGTTCTATTTTAAAGACTCGTGCTTAGTTATGTATATGAATAGCTCTCTTGTTGATTCAGTCGTTTTGGAAGATTGTAAATGTTTAATGCTTTGAAGCTTAGAGTATTAAGGTTTTACAAAAATTTCGTGAGCTTAAGCTCTCATCTCTTGTATTTGAGAATCTTCTTTGATTTTAATGGGACAAGTGTTAGTCCTTGCTTTCATGGTTATTTGTTTCAATTGTTAAACTCATTTTATGATGAAGTATTTACTTTCCGAGGTCGTTGAACCTCTTTAAGTTCTTGTCTTTTTGATTTACATGTCCATTGTTTGTTTTTCCCTTGTGTTTGGATCCTTGCCGGATTGGTTTGGGTGGTTGCTTTTATGAGAGTTCATTTGTTGTAGTTTAGTTCGTTTTGTATTTGGATCCTTGCCGGATCAAATCCCTCTTTTAATTCCAACAAGGTTTCAAACATTTAAACGTTCCAAATCTCTCCCATTCTCTTTCTTTTCATCCCACTCTTTGCACTCTTCCATTTCTCAAATATTTTTTTCCTTTTACTTATATTGGAATTATATATATACATATTTTAAAAAGGTTTCTGAATGTGAAAATACACGTGTGAGTGTGTGTGGGTGTCACGACGCATCCCACTACGCGTGGAAATAGGATACGTGGCACGCCACCAAGGCTCATCCAAACATCCTCTAATATACGCAGCGGAAAGAACCCTAAAACAACCCTGAGTATTTTAAAACTTTAGGAAACATTACCCTTTGAGTTGAAATTCCATTGAAATCAGAGTTATAAAAAGTTTTGGCCAATTGGTAACACATCCAAAAGAATCAGTTTTGAAAACAAGAGGTTCAGTTGATTGTGCCTAGGGTCCAGTCGACTGTATCTAGCAGAAACCAAAACCTAAAATTCTCAACAGACGTCCAGTCGACTGATCAGGAAACCCAGTCGACTGTGTTATGCAGAACCAAAATTCAACATTTTCAAAAGGGGGTCCAGTCGACTGATCAATGGTACAATCGACTGGTTTTGCCATTAATAGAAGCAGTAGCCAAAACCCAATAGTGTTCAGTCGACTGATAAAGGGTCCAGTCGACTGCCTCTCTTACTATTCACTTTCAGTATCTCAATCACACGGGATCCAGTCGACTGACATAGGGTCCAGTCAACTGCTCCCCTGCTGGGCAGCCCTATTGTGAAAATTAACAACTCATGCTTCTCCAAACCAACAACAATCACAACCATAACTGAAATACAACATTTAAAACTTAACCACAGACATTAAATTACAAGATTTCGATACTACGAAACTAATCCATGATTCTATTACAACATATTACAATTCCCAATCCTTACACAAGTTTTAGGATTAAAACAAAAACATATACAAAGGTGATTCCCCCGGCGTTCATTGACCTCACTCATCACGCTTCTTCTTGTCTTTCTTCTTACCTGCAATGGAGTACATCTCCACTGCTCAGCTATATGCTGAGCGTACAATTCTAAATGTATGCTTATATGACAATTCATGGTTTAAGCATCTAAAACACATAGAAATAGTCTCTAGGGTGAGTGGTACGCATTCATCCGGTCGATGCCGTAGGAGGCCCACCTCTCCCACGCATCTCGTACACTGGTTGGGCCTTCCTCCATACCAGGTACCGTGTCCTGGTTGGGCCCACCTCCAATCCAGACACAACCACAATTCCAATTCCATTACAATCTCGATCAAAATCATAATCCTCAAGGTTCGAGGAGCTTACCCCGGATGAATTTGCACCAAACTCCCTTTTGACCCAAGTAGACACATAACATGCTCACATAAACAGTTATACGTGTTTTTCATATAATTTCACGTGCATAATTAACGGGCCTAATTAATACATGAATTTTGCCCGGATCCAACGATATCAAAAGTGATGTTCAAAACATGAAAATCCATATATTTCATAGATCTAGAATTCATACCTCGTGCGATTCTCTTCAAACTTTGAAGGATCGTCTAGGGGGCTAATTAATCGTCGGATTTTGAATTTGAGAAAATTCCTACAAGTTTATACCTGTTTTTCCCAAAAGTCTAGAATTAAGATTTTTACAAAATTTGGCCAAACACAGCCTAAGTAGTATCAAAATGTAGATCTCACCTCCACGAGTTCAAATACGAAATCTGGAGAAAAACTGACGGAAGGAAGGTCGTCGTATGTCGCCGGCAAGCTCGTGGCAACCAAATGTCTCTTCTCTCTCCTCTCTCTAGATATTTGTGAGTTTTGGATGAGAATGAAATCTCACCCCCACCTATTTATAGAAAAACTCTTTGAAAATTGCGATTACCTCCCCACGAGTTCCTCAAACTTCTAATTAGCTCTCGAAACTTTGCACACGTTCATTTTATAACTTTACGAGTGAAAACTATAAATTTCAAAAGTTTCCGACTAGGTTTCGTTTGGGTCCAAAAATAACGTCCGAAAACTATATTCTGTGAAATCTCTACACAACCTACCTTTTTAATTAACGTATCACTCACGTTCTCACCACAGTTCTCAAATGATATACTAAAGTATCCAAATACCAGAATTATACTACACAAGTATAATTACTATTCACAGAAATACCAGATAAAGTCAAATAACATTTAAATCATATAAATGTCATTTACTCATGCCCATGCAATAAGAACTGCCATATTCCTGTGTCCTCACTGACACCTTACCATTGACTCACAGTCAACCTCAACTCAAATTATTAATAACAGTAATAATTTCAAAATCTCAAATGATGCATTTTCAAAATCATAAATTTCTAGAATGGGTGTGATAGTGGGTGAGTGTTTAGAGTACCTTCCCTCTATCTCTCTCCCTATCTCTCCCTATATCTCTCTCCCAATCTCTCTCTCTCTCTCTCCCTCCCCTTCTTCCTCTCTTTATCTCTTTCACTTCTCGTTTTTAGTAAATTTCGAGTACATGAAGTTCTGTTTGCTCTAAACTCGTGTTGTATGTTGTTTATGACTTGTTTAGTCATGTATTGATGTTTAAACTTGAGGATTTAGCATAGTTGGGAACATTTTGAACTGCTGTCAAAATGATGTTAAAGTTGCTGTAAAAAAAAAACTTCTACTGTTATTTCAGTTTTCTACCCAAACGGTGATGAATTGGAAAAAAATGCTATTTGACAAAAGTTGTGCAGAATCGAATTTTACATGGACTATGCGAACAGAATGTGAAAATTTCAAAGATATAGTTACTTACGGATGTCTTAAAATTCAGCAATTATCCAAAAATGGTCCGTTATCATTTTTTTTGTATTCCTTGAACTAGTGCTTGTTCGGATAGTCTTTTAATCAAATGTTCAAATGCTTTTATCTTTGTTTGACTCGTCTACTTGTAAGTCCATTTTGGATTTTTGTATTAGTAAGCCATCCTTGTAGGAATCCTCGTGGGTTTCTAAAGTCGCTTCCGCATTTGTGATTGGGTTTTACTTCTTTTCTCTCTATCTTTCCTCTTTCCTCACGCTTCGATTTTCGGGGCGTGACATTATTGTTGTTTGTGGCGTTTCTTTTGCTGTCAATTTTGTGCTAATGCTTTTTTTATTTTTTATTTTATTTATTTATTATTTATTTTTTGCTGCTACTGCTGCTGTTGTCATTTTGGTGCTGCCTCTATTTTGATTTTGGTGCCTTTCAGGTTTGTGGTATACTTCCAGGGAACAATTCTTTTTTGTTCTGTAAATTCAGTCCTTGTGCTTCACTAATTTTCTTCCAAGTTCATCTTTTAATTCAACATACAAAAAATGTAATGCTAGCCATCTGACAATAGATAGAGCATCACAGTTTGCAGCTTCAAACAAAATTTGTCATTGGAATTCAGGTTGTCGATTAATCCTCTGATATAATTATGAAATGTGGACCATAGGAAGATAAAAATCCACAATAAGAGTAAATTTGAGCAAAATGCAACTAAACTAGAATAGTTTAATAGGTGATGTCTTCATTAGCCTGTGATAGTAATTGCACCATCACCACCTTCATTGCTTGCAAGAGAGTTCCACCAAGAGGGTTAGTACATGGAGACCCAGATGTAGTATACGAGTCTAAATTAGCCCTGTTCGTTAATGCTTAGAAAGTTGCGATTGACCCAACAAGCATAGGTTGCCAAACAATTGGCCAACAACCCTTTGGTCAACTACATTTTTGTGTTTTGAATATTTTGTGCATTTAATACTTTTGCGTATTGTCCAAGTTGAGGACTGGATTTTTTTTGCCTTCATTTCTAATTGTAAATTTGTAGTTCCACCTTCTTCTTAATTCCTCATCAATCACCATATCTCTCTCCCCCAATCTCTTTGAATCTAAGTTTCTTAGGTTTGTGTAAAATCAAGGGGAACTTTTTGGGGTTTGTAAGTTTGTGAAGACATAAATCCACATAAACCCTTCATTTCACCGGGAAAAAAAGGCAGATAGACCCTACTTCATTTCATGTTTTTGACTATTTTGGAAGTTTTTTTACATGGTTTCTTCTTCTTCTTCTTCTTCTTCTTCTTCTTCTTCTTCTTCTTCTCCCTCCTTCTCCCAGCCAGACACCAAACAGCCCCTAAGGCCTTTCTCTTCACAAACAGTCCCATCTTCATTCAATAAGTTCACTTCAACCCCTGTTTCATCCATTTGTCTTGGCAAACAACCGCTAATTGAATTTAATGGCTTTCTTGGTGGAAAGATATGATGAAGGTTCACTAAGGTCAGTCTATATATTTTTTACTTCCCTTTTGCTTTAATTTCTTTTCTTTGGTATATCAATAACTCTTCACTTTTCTTACATCGCTGAAATTTACTTTCACATCATATAAGCTCTAATTTTGGAGATGTTATTAATTCAATTGTGTAGTAAGGTTTCTCTTCTTCGATAGGATTTGAAATCAAATTATAGTAAATGGTAAATTTCTGTGAGTATGAAATGGGAATGCTTGCGGGTCTTATAGCATATGATGTTGGTTTAGAGAAAGAGGGCAGGTTCTACTTGGATGATGTTGTTGTAATATATTTACCTATCTATTTATATGATTCTTTTTTAAGTTACTCCAAGTCTACTAAAAATCTACAACTTTATGGTGAACATAATATAACTGTTCTAATCCACTATTGATGAAGAATATGCACTATATTCTAGAAAATGAAATGGGAGCTACTTTTGCTCATGAGCAATTGTTTGAGGCTCTTTAATGTTTGACATAATGACATTAGCGAGTCGAATAAATTAGCACTGGCTATGGGTTGAAGTGGTACAATTTTATATGTTGAGCAGAAGTGTGGATTCATGTCTTTGGAGAACCAATTGTTTTTTGGAAACAAATCAATATGATAATTAAAATATAAATACCCAAGTCTACTAAAAATCTACAACGAGAAAAGGAGGTCTGTTTGGCTATTATTGTTTTTGAACTCAATTCAACCATTTTTTTGAACCAACCTTTTGGGATGAACTATGATCCAGTTTACCCAAGTTTATTTATTTATTTGTTTTTTCGGAAAGATTTTTTCATGACCACACTTCTTGCTTACTTTGCTTAAACTTTACTTTTAGTAAATTCCACCTACTCTCCATATTAGCTTTATAAGACTACTTTATGCATAATTATATGCTTGATTAATGTATTTTGTTTCGGAAATGTATGTGTGTGTGGTTTTTTTTTTCTTCCGTAATGATCAACACATCAGATTCTGCACCACACACCCACATATAAGCTTCTTTGATCGAGTATTGTGAACGAGCTTCTTTGAGTTTACATTGAAACCGCTTGAGCACATATTGAAGGTATTGTACATCAACTCCTCTAACTTCATTTCATGAAACTTGCAATAATGGCGAATTTGCTACTGAAAGTATTCTCTCTAATTTGTTTTCTCTATATGAAAATGATTGTTTTTATGAACTCAAATTTAGTGCTTGCATTGTACTTCAAAAAAATATGCTTTGATGAAGAATTTTGAAATGTCTAGGCATATTCAAGTTAGGAGTTTAAATAATCCAGTAGCCAGTTGTTAATCAAACGAAGTACTTCACAAAAATAGCTTGGGAATATGTCAACTTCAAGCCCCTCCAGCCTACAAAATAGCAAAACAAGAAATGAGTTAATTAAAGTATCATCATCATCATCGATCTTCACCAATTAAAGTATCATCGTCATCATCGATCTTCACTTTTGTCATTGATGAATATCTCATCACTAGCAACAGTTGCTTCCCCAAAGCTTACCTGATTTGCATCAATACTGGTCGGAGGAATACCATCCCTACTCCACAATCCAAAATCGTTACCAACCTCTGATGTGCCAACTACACTAAATGCTAGCAAATTGCTAACATACATTTTAGTATGGTAGATAAGTTAGAACTATCTAATATAATTGAACAAAAGAAAAGAATGAACAGATTGCCAAAGATGACCAATTAAGAATATTAGAAGGAAACTCTTTATGAAAAGTAACATAACCAAATGATTGCAAAAGCAAAAGCGATAGTCAATATTAACTGTATGGTAAACAAATTAAGACTGTCTAATACAACTGAGCCAAAAAAAATAAATGAAAAGATTTCCAAAACAAAATCAGTATAGAAATTGTAATAAAATTTTACAAAGTACTTTATCATTACAAGATACTAAGATGTGTTTAACCTTAATATTTTTGAGGCACCTGCTCTTCATGTGGTCCATTATGTCCTTTGTTTTGCATGTCGTTACTAATTGTTCTTAAGTGACACTCATTTACAAATTGAAGGCCTCTAGAGTATTGCAAATAATAGTAGAAGACTCAAATTAAACCTTTGGTATGATTACAAAGTACTAAAAAAATATACAAGTAATGCTATACATCCCAAATTTTATATCCCAAATGGTTCCCAAACACTTGTATCATTGGAATCACCTTCAATAATGGTGGAACCACACCACTCCAACATCCTCCAATCAAAATCTAATGGGGATTGACACATTTGGGATACAAATTTGGGAAGCATAGCATTACTCAAAAAATATTCTTCAGCCAAAATTTAACCACTGAAAGAATGCAAAATTTACTACATACTTTGAAATGAAAAAAAAAAAAGAAAGAAAAAAAAGAGTAAACTCTAAAGTTCTAGTGATTTTCAAGAACCCAACATAGGTTTGGGCTTACACCATGAGTTATTTTTTCTAGTAGGGAAAACGACCTCTTGATACTTATGTATTCAATCAACTTAATCTATTACTTTGTTGACAATAGGCAGATGGATTTTCATGTATACTACCCTGGTATTCCGACTACACATGAAGTAGCACAGAATAATTGGGGGAATCTTACATAATTTCCTTTCTCTGTCTATGCTAAACCTAAAATTATCAAAGTGGGGAAAAGTTTGAGCAATTCAATATAAACCAAACTTTACATATTTTGAACACAAAAATAACATACCCGAATAGGCTTGAACAAGCAAATTCATTACCAAAGTGGTTCCTTGAAGAGAGAGAATGAGATTTTTCAAATTACAAAGGTAGTGGTTTGCAAATAACAAAAATTTAAGGGAAAGAGAGGTGTTACCTCGCAAACCAATGGGATTGAACGGCCCGAAAGATCGTCAATAGTGTAGGAGTGGGAGGGAAATAGAGAGTGAGGGAATCGTCTGATGTTGGAATGGGAGATTAGATGAGAATTTAGAATCTGATATACCCTTGCATCGAGATTGATGAAAAGACAACACTTTCCCACCAATTTGCTAGTTATTAGTCACAGCACTATGGGTGTAATTAAAACCCCAACTTTTTACTCACTAACTTTCATAATTATTGTGACTAACTTTGTTGGCGCCAAACAAAAAAATTCCCGCCAATGAATTAGTCACAACTATTTAGTCACAAAAAGCCTATTTTCTTGTAGTGTATATGGATGGCATGATCAGATTATGGAAATAAATATGGTATTTTACCAGATTATTATTCATTAGATTTTTCTTGTCTTATCTCATATCAGTTCGGGCCACTATAAATCAGTACGCTGGCCAAGCTACAAAGCACTCCGCGTCTCTCTCGATACACCGCATTCAAATAGCATCCCAAATGCATTCTAAAAAAAGCATTCGTTTAGCATTCTTAGAATAGTTTTCTAGCATTCTATTGTAATCTCTATTACTTTCAATTAAATAAAAATCCATTTTTATTTAATATTTCTTTTGTTTTTTTTCATCACTTGCTAGGCTTGTGTGCTTCAACACTGTCTAAGGACCTTTAGGTGAGGGTACTTTCCTACTCACCTTTCACAATCGCCTTTTAGAAGTTAGATTATGAAACCTTGTGTATCACTCACACAAGTAGTTTTAGGAAATTTTGTTTTTGCAAGTTTGGGTCTACCTTACAAGGCTCTGGCATGCCCGAACCACAAAATATAGCAAACCATTTGGCACACCCAGCGGGACCGCCAAGTGATGAGCCATGCATACCGTGAAGCATGAAGAAATAGGCCAACTTCAACAAGAAATTTATCGTCTCAAGAACGATAAATCTGCTTATAAGGCTTTATGGCAAACGTTGTGGGATCCGCAGTACCCAAATCGGCACGCCATTGGAGTCCGATATGATTATGCCATCAATGATCTTTACCAAAAGATATAGTATTTTGAGGCCGATATTGAGTAATTCAACCAAGGCATCGGCCACCTTTGTCACGCCCCGAATTTTGGACAACTAAATATTCAATCCAGAGCATATATCCGGACTAATATTCAATTGCCAAAACCCCAAGGGTGACATCATCACATAGGTTAACAAATGATTATATTGAACTGTCTGTCACGCCCCGACGTAGCATAAATAAGGAAAGCGTTTAATTTCCTTTATGGAGCCGTAGGTCGTGACAGTTTGAAGGATCGATTCCGTCCCAAACGTCAACAACAAAAACATAATAATCAGAGCAGAGCAATCAAGGCTTACAAATATTTCTTTAACTTATTACATATTACAATACGGGGTCACCTAAGGCACAAGCCGCCTTAAAACAAAACAATAACTATCGTCTATTACAGTCATCCTTATTACAGAATTCAGTTTATAACTTAAAACATATAAAAGTAAATTCTCTTTGCAGCATTCAAACAGAAACGCACACGAATGCATAGCACACTCGTGTCAGTCACATGACTGGTATGAGTTAAACAAAACACAAGTATTATGGATCCAACTTGAACCCGTAGATTACAAACCACACTACAACATTCTTGGGCCAAGACAGGTAGTTCCACACACATATGTGGACAATAGAGTAGTTTCTATTATGTGGTAGCAAGTAGTTTCTTGCCCGAATTAAAACAAATAAATACTTACCTTTCTTAACTATGGTAGGCCAATACCTGCAAACCAATAGTGGGCCTACCTTCCCGTACAAATAGAAATTAACACAATAATAAAAACCAATAACAAGGTGCTATTAATTAAAATGAATTTATCTCCAACAAAGAGCTGGAATTAGACAAAACTTAAAACACGAAAAATGTCCAGAATAAAATTTCCAAGGAAATACACGCATGCCCGTTCATTAATTCTAAATAGATAATTCAAAAATTAATTATTAAAGTTCAGCTCTTATATAGACGATGTTCAGCAAATTCTGAAAATTGATGAAAATAGTATGAAGATGACGTTTTTTAAGAAAAGTGTAAAACACGAAAGTTGTTTGGATCGCCATTTTACTTCAGTTTACATGAAATAGCCATAAACTATGAATCTAAGTATCCAAAATACTCAATTTACTATTCTGGTCCAGTTTATTATCACATTACTACATTCCCAAAAATGGTACGTTACACATAGAATGCTACGTTTTAAGCTAACGGGCACAACATCAAAATTTAAAATCACGAAAACTACACGACTGCCAATTCCTAGAATTTCATATAACTGAAAAATAATAAAACACATTACAACCGTAAAGCTGTGAATAAAAAAAATACATAATATTCTATCCAATTACACCTTATGTTCACCACCTCGGCCATCCATCCATGGCTCAGCCTACACATATAGCCCATGTGTCTCTTAACATAATACTAATTTCCACTCCGGTCCCAACTCAAATGGGGTATCACTGGGATTTGAGCATACACCAAAGGCTAGTCCTTACGTTCTTATCGTCAATAAACAATGTCTAAATACACATGAAATAGACCAACAAGCCGGGCATAAGGCTTAAAAATGACGAGACGGGTCATCCACAAAGTCGCCGCCTAAAATCATTAGGAGCCGTGGTGAACTCTAAGGACTTTTCTAACGTTCATGCATCCACGTTTTTCACAAAACTCAACTTTATAAGAGATTCATATATCTCAAATCAAATTTTCGTTAAAATCATATTAACAGCTACATGTTCACACAGATTCATAACCTATACAAAATCACACAATCACAATTTCACAAAGCTCAACTATACATGAGAACTCATATGTTTCTAATTACAAACAAATTAATTCATATTAACGAGCACGAAATCACACAAAAATATGATGTAGCAAATACGCTTATTTTAGCCTTCATAAAACTGCTACTGTAATATGCTTTTTCTGCCCAAACGGTGCAGAATTGGGAAAAATACCATTGGACGAAACATATGCAGAATCGCGTCTTACATGGGACTAGCGGGCAGAATTCCAAAATTCAATGATCACGATTTTATATGACTTATTTTCATTTTCAGCCACCATAAATTTAGATTAATCAACATAGTGACATATTCATAACCACAACAAGATCACAAAGATCAATCATAATTGTAAACCCTAGTTTACACATGGATTCAAATACATATATATTCAAATATATATATATATATATTCAAAACAAAAGTTTAAGTCACTGATTTAGGGCTTCAAGGTTGATGATGATTACGCAAAACATAAGTTTGGGGTTCATCTTATTTTTCTTTCTTCTTATTCTCTTCTTCTTCTTTTTCTTCTCTCTCTCTCTCTCTCTCTCTCTCTCTCTCTCTCTCTCTCTCTCTCTCTCTCTTCTTTTGTTCTCTTCCCTTTTTTTTTTGTTAAATGGGGCTAGGGTTTAATATATGTATATATATATATATATTACACACACAACACTTATCAATAAAACACACACAAACATGTAAATCCCGTTTTTTGTCTAAGGGCCTCACAAAAGGCTTTATATCGGCCCGAAAACGCATTTTAAAGTGACAAATGATTAGCCCAATGGGTACCCATGACCCTGGGCACTAAATTTCTATGCTAAGCACACTGCTTAACATACTAACGACTCGTACACGCTACTTCAATATTTTTATTAGGTGTCACTAAGATACATACACATTAATGTCTAATACTTAAAAATAATAATATAAAAATTACTAAAAGCACTTAGAAAATTAGGATTGTTACATTCTACCATCCTTAAAGAAAATTCCATCCCAAAATTTGAAGCGACGGTAATACAATTACTTATTCATAAATATTGTTAAACACACAACTAATAGAAAACACAGATTCACATTTAACTCTCAACAATACAAGGCCTAGTACGTCGAGCGAATAATCCAAACAAGGAAACCCTCATGTATATACATTTAGCCTCATATTGTCAATTGCTAAATGTTAGCAGATAATTAAGACAGAGATAATAATGCAACATATAAGAATAAAATCATGAATAAAACCATTTAGCCCCACTCTAATACTCCTTGGAATACTCAATACTCACTGATCAACCAATGTATCCGAGAATGCTCATTCTTCCAAAACTCCTTGCTAATAATAAGATTGAGAAGACGATACTGCCGTTGAAGATAAATCCATAACCATTTGGATCATAATATGTCTTAGAGAAGAGAATATGGTTGATAATTACACCAGAGAAATCATACAAAATAGAGTTCCCATATATAAGAATAGCAGTAGCATAATCATAAGAAATCCAGAATACCCGTTGATGATATCTGCATCAGAAAATAAGAAATCCAGAATACCAATAGTAATAAATTTCGCATAAAAAAATAGTAGATAATTAATCAATAGAGATAAGAAAAACCAGTTGATCACATAAGAAGTCCAGATATCCAATCTCTGCCTCCAACTCTCAAATAAGATTTTCACAATCCTTCTCATAGATAGTCATCCACATTGCTACTCCATGAGCCAAAGCATCACTCCCCTTGATAGGACCCCCAACGTTACAACCAAAGATGTATGCACTAACATGCAAATCTAAATAGTATCATGTATGCTCATATTAAGTCATCCCAAAAATGACATGCATTTAAAACTAACACGTTACAAAGCACACAGTAAAACAAAACACATAGTACCATAAAACACATTGCAGCACAAAGCAATAGAAGCACGTAATAACACATAATCCCTATCCCAAAAATTCGCAAACCTAAGGCTCTGATCAACCCATAAACCATTTTTCGAGAATCACTTAGACTTGCTAAGCTAACCTTAAGCTCTGATACCAATGGTATCTTCTTCGAGAATGGAAACTGAGTTGTGACCATGTTCTTCAGCTATCGTCGTATTATTCTTATTCGGATTTCTCATATTATCAGCGAAGGTATTCTTTACATTATATGGCTTATTATCAACCGACTTCTGATGAGGAATATTCAGTATTCTGGACTTCTTATCATGCTGCTACTTATTGTTGACCGGTATTATGAGATACAACCTATTATTTTTATATTTGTCCGGGAATTCTACTATGGTTCTTTAAAGCACCTATTGGACCCATGGTATTCTTTTATTTAACAACTATTATACAGTTGGATGGATGTTGATTTATTTTCAACAAGAAGTATTATTCTCTCGGTCTAATGATGTTCTACATTCTAGAAGACGTCTGCATAACAGTAAGTATTGAACATCTAAAAGAGGAGTAGCACGGGACATGGTAAGAGGTGAACATGTGTATATAGTTGCATTTAAGTAAATTGCACTCCTATACGATAAACATGTTTTTTATAGTATCTATGTGCTTGAATGAAATTGTGTGCTTACTCGTATCGGTGTTCATTTATTTTTGTGTTTATCTTCCTCTAAATCTCGGGACGAGATTTCTTTTAAGAGGTGTATAATCTAACACCCATTGCTTTAAAAAAAACATAATTATATTTATTTTAAAAGACGTGACTTTGTAATTATGTAGGTATATATATTTTATATGTACTCGCTCCCAAATTTTAGAACAAAATTTCTTTAAGTAGGGTAGAATGTAATAACCCTAAAATTTCTAAGTGTATACATAATTATTTTAGTTATTACTTTCAGCTAGCAATATTACATGGGTGTGTCTAGGCAAGACACGTGTTTAAATTTTAAGTTTGGAGGACCCATAAATTAAACCGTTAGTGAGCCCGTTTACTTTGAGTGCTATGTCTCATTAATTTATATTTGTTAAAGATATTGAAGAGTTGATGTGTATTTTTTTTTTATAGTGTTCGTAGGCCTGCGAATGTGTCAAATAGTGTATCTGGTATTAAATTTTAGTGCCTGGGTCATGGGTACCCATTGGGCTATTATTTTAAGCATAATGTAGTGCATCTTTGGCTCATATGGGTGACTTTTGTGAGCCCACAATCCCAAAAGTAGGATTTTTGTTATTTAAGTGCTAGTGACTTTATTAAACTTAGTCAGGATATTAGGAAACCATATATATATCCTTAACCCTAGCCACCACACAAATAAAAGAGAACAAGAGAGGGAGAGAAAGAGCAATCACCTAGAAGAGAAGAGAAGGGTTAGAGGGGATGAAGAGAGAGGATGGTCGTCCTTCGCTTCGTTGATCGAAATTGTTTGGATTGGTGAGTGGACTTGTTATTTTCTTTCAATCTCGTTGATTGAAATTTAAATGGATAAAATATTGAATTAGTATGGTTATAGATTTATGAGATTTAGGTTTTTCTTATAATGATGATTGAAGTTGTGATTTGAGATTTATAGATGAGCATTGAATATACATTTGAGCAATTATTCAATTTACGGATTTGGGGTTTTCACTGATCAGATCTGAGAAAAAAATTCATAATAAATCATACGTTACTGTTTTCGTGATTCTGTTCGCATAGTCCTGTAGGAAAACGCAATTCTGCATGTGTTTTGTCTAATGGTATTTTTCCCAATTCTGCACCGTTTGGGCAGAAAATTCATATTACAGTAGCAGTTTTATGAAGATTAAAATAAGCGTATTTGGTACATCATATTTTTGTGTGATTTCGTGCTCGTTAATATGAAATAATTTGTTAGTAATTAGAAAGATATGAGTTCTCATGTATAGTTGAGTTTTGTGAAATCGTGACTGTGTGATTTTGTAAGGGTTATAAATCTTTGTGAACATATAGCTGTTAATATGATTTTAACATAAATTTGATTTGAGATATATGAATCTCTTATAAAGTTGAGTTTTGAGGAAAACGTGGATATATGAACGTTAGAAAAATCCTTAGAGTTCACCACTACTCCTTATGATTTTAGGTGGCGACTTCATAGATGATCCGTCCTTGTGTGATTAGATGGAGACTTCGTGGATGACCCGTCCTTGTGTGATTAGACGGCGACTACGTGGATGACCCATCTCTTCATTATTTTAAGCCTTATACTCGGCTTGGTCTATTTCTGTTTGCTATATTTATTTATTCGGGCGTGCCAGAGTCTTGTTAGGTAGACCCAAACTAATAAAGACAAAATTTTCTAAAAGCACTTGTATGAGTGATACACAAGGTTTCATGAATCTAACTTATAATAGTCAATTGTGAAAATAAGTAGAAAAGTACCCTTATTCTAGGTCCCTAGACAGTGTTGAAGCACACAAGTCTAGCAAGTGGTGAAAGAGAAGGAAAGAGATAATTAAATAAAACAGACTTTTATTTAATTAATGGAAAAGAAATTACATGAATGTAATTGTAATGCTAAGAAAGCCTAGGAAAATAAAAAGGATGCTAAGAATGCATGTTTGAGTGCTTTGGGATGCTTATGTCGAAATGACGCGGAGTGATTAGCTTCTTTGGCCTGCCTACTGATTTATAGCAGCCTGACTGGTCTTCTAGATAAGGTAGGAAATCTGATGTATAATAATCTGGTAAAAAATACCAGTTTATTTCCATAAACTCTGCTAATAGCTGCCATATCTTCAACCATATATATATATATATATATATATACGTATATATCTACAGCTTGAATGTGATCCATATTGAGGCTTGATTCGACTGCCTTTCCTTACAAGTAATATATAACTTCCCATAATATGATAATATTATCTCCTAATATAACCTGATAATATCTGTATTATCACATTGAGAGTTTGTAGGGTGATACACTTCTCAAGAGTGATCAAATCATATCAACTTTCCAAAGCTGACAGAATGTATTTAAAACAACCAAATATATATGAGCCCGAAGTAAACTCTCAAGCAAAGTCACTACTAAAGTAGGGGTAGCCCACCAAATATTGTACCAATCACCAGATAGTAGTCTGAATTGGCATGTATGGCTAATTGGAATGGTGTGCCCGTACGGTAGCCCGTTGGCAATTGCTACCTAATTGATGTTTGCTTCCATATATGATAAACCAATCACCCAAAAAGTGGCTGGGCCTTAAATGAAAGCTTGATTTGTAGATATTCAGCCCGATGACCACATGATGCCCGATGGAACAAACAGAATGGCAGCCCGATAGAATAGGGACCAAATGCTTGAAAGAAATCAGAAGATTCAAAATAGTTGGTGGCCCCACCAATCAAGCAATCACCCATTTTGGCAGCCAAATGAAGCGTCAACCTAATAGTCCGAATGAAATATGCTTGTCAGCCCGATGGTGATCAGTTCAAATGTAAAATACAACTGGCCCAACCAACTTTGAACCAATCACTTTACCACTAAATTTTGCAATCGGTCTCATAGTCCGATTAAAAAATTTTAATCGGCCTTATCAAACTTTGACTTAAAAAGTGTATTTTTTAGGTGCAAACAATTGCCCCCCTGGCTGTTTAAAATGAAAAAAACTTGAATTTTGAATAGCCATATTTTTCTGACCAATTACCTTTAGACCAGTCCGATGGGTTATGTCTTGCAAAATCAAATACATTGATATGTACCAGCCATAGTGTTTAGTCTGATTTGACTGTCATAACCAATTGCATGCATAGTACCAATTTGATTAGTGAAAGTTTTGGGCCAATAGCATCGGACATCTATATCTACGTGCCTTGTTGGAAAGCCTTGTGAAGAACACTCGTGAATGCAGCCATTTGGATCACCAAGTGCCATCGTATATGTCACAATTGGAACGTTGCAAAACTTAGCCTCGGGCCCACCTTTCCTTCTCCTTTGTAGCAGTCAACTCATCCTTTAAACATGACAGCAAGCAGCATCAAGAACAAATAAGGAATTTTTGTTCATACCAGTTAGCCTCCCAACACACCAGTAACCACAAATTTGTGCTCACATCAATCTGAAAGGCATCAAACCGAATTACTTTTTATTTTTCTTGCTTTCGGTCTGGTTTCAGTCCGAATAGCATATTGACCAAATTAATATTTGGTTTCAGTCCTTAATATTTTTTCAATCTTCTTTGATAATACCATTGTTGCAGAAATAACCACCAAATTATATTCAATTTTTGGTGACATCCACACAGCCATTGTGGATGTAAATTAACAGTAGCCAAATTATTAATTGGCTTAGAATGAAGAATAAAATCGGTCACTATAAGGAGACCAAAAAATTTGAACAACTCCTCAAGGCTGAGTTTCCTCAAAGGAACATGTTCAAAAACTTCATGGACCAATTTAATTTCAATCGGTCTTGGTGAAACTTGCCCCCCAAGCGCCAAATCGCCGTTTTCTTCACCATCAAGGGGGTCTTCATCATCGTCCTCCTCATCAACCGGAGGGTCTATGGCCGATACAGGATCGATCGGCCTGCCACACTCTACTGTTTCGGCCTCAACAAAATTATGAGGCTCATTTAGCGTTTGCCCCCCGAGTGCTTCGTCGCCGTCTTCAACATCAGGGAGGGGCTCTATGGCCGAATAATCTTATATCGGCTCTTTATTTAATTTTTTTCCGTCTTGTCCCCCGAGCGGTTTGTACAGCGTGGAATCAAGATGACCAGAGACATCGGTCTCTTGATTTAGGGTGATAACATCGGCCTTCTCGGGTTGTTGTAGCATTTGCTCCAATTGGTGCAAATCTCTTTCACTTCAAGAGCATAACGGCGATCATTCCCTTGATCACGGAGTTCCTCTCGCCACCTACCATCTAGCAAATCATCCTTAGACATGAAAGAATTTCCCTCGGGCGGTGGACAGTTGGCTCCACTTGCTTCAAGATGGCCGATACCTTGGGTAAAATACTCAATATCGGCCTCAAAACACCAGATCTTTTCGTAAAGATCATGGATGGCAAAATCATATGGGGGCTACAATGGCGTGCCGATTTGGGTACTGCGAAGGGCTACAATGGCGTGCCGATTTGGGTACTGCGAATCCCACGGCTTGTTCCATAGAGCCTTGTAAGTAGTAGATTTATCGTTCTTGAGATGATAAATTTCTTGTTGAAGTTGGCTGATTGACTCATTCCGCCAACCAATCTGGTTGTTGTAGAAGTGTACCATGCTTCGGTGAACATGATTCATCACTCGGCGGTCCCACCGGGTGTGCCAAAATGTTTGCTATATTTATTTATTCGGGCGTGCCAGAGCCTTGTTAGGTAGACCCAAACTAATAAAGACAAAATTTCCTAAAAGCACTTGTGTGAGTGATACACAAGGTTTCATGAACCTAACTTATAATAGGCTATTGTGCAAATAAGTAGAAAAGTACCCTTATTCTAGGTCCCTAGACAGTGTTGAAGCACACAAGTCTAGCAAGTGGTGAAAGAGAAGGAAAGAGATAATTAAATAAAACAGACTTTTATTTAATTAATGGAAAAGAAATTACATGAATGTAATTGTAATGCTAAGAAAACCTAGGAAAATAAAAAGGATGCTAAGAATGCATGTTTGAGTGCTTTGGGATGCTTATGTCGAAATGACGCGGAATGATTAGCTTCTTTGGCCTGCTTGCTGATTTATAGCGGCCTGACTGGTCTTCTAGATAAGGTAGGAAATCTGATGTATAATAATCTGGTAAAAAATACCAGTTTATTTCCATAAACTCTGCTAATAGCTGCCATATCTTCAACCATATATATACGTATATATCTGCAGCTTGAATGTAGTCCATATTGAGGTTTGATTCGGCTGCCTTTCCTTACAAGTAATATATAACTTCCCATAATATGATAATATTATCTCCTAATATAACCTGATAATATCTGTATTATCACATTGAGAGTTTGTAGGGTGATACACTTCTCAAAAGTGATCAAATCATATCAACTTTCTAAAGCTGACAGAATGTATTTAAAGCAACCAAAGATATATGAGCCCGAAGTAAACTCTCAAGCAAAGCCACTACTAAAGTAGGGGTGGCCCACCAAATATTGTACCAATCACCAGATAGTAGTCTGAATTGGCATGTATGGCTAATTGGAATGGTGGGCCCGTACGATAGCCCGTTGGCAATTGCTACCTAATTGATGTTTGCTTCCATATATATGATAAACCAATCACCCAAAAAGTGGCTAGGCCTTAAATGAAAGCTTGATTTGTAGATATTCAACCCGATGACCACATGATGCCCGATGGAACAAACAGAATGGCAGCCCGATAGAATGAGGACCAAACGCTTGAAAGAAATCAGAAGATTCAAAATAGTTGGTGGCCCCACCAATCAAACAATCACCCATTTTGGCAGCCAAATGAAGCGTCAACCTAATAGTCCGAATGAAATATGCTTGTCAGCCCGATGGTGATCAGTTTGAATGTAAAATACATCTGGCCCAACCAACTTTGAACCAATCACTTTACCACTAAATTTTGCAATCGGTCTCATAGTCCAATTAAAAAATCTTAATCGGCCTTATCAAACTTTGACTTAAAAAGTGTATTTTTTAGGTGCAAACAATTTCATGTGTATCTAGACATTGTTTTATTGACGTCAAAAATGTAAGGACTAGCCTTTCAATGTATACTCAAATCCCAATGATACCCCATGGGAGTTGGGGCTGGTTAGTATTACGTTAGGAGACACATGGGATATATGTGTAGGCTGGACCATGGATCAGTGGCCGAGGTGGTGAACATAAGGTGTAATAAAATAAAATACTTTGTGGTGATTTATTCTTGCGTTTAGAAGTTTGAATTATAATTAATTACCTCTTGTTGTGGTTGCATCGTAGAAAGTTGTGGATGCTTAGTAATCAACTTTTCTAATAATTTTTCGTGTTGTAATCATGGTGTGTGAGCGTGAATGTGATAACCATAGACTGTGTGTCTTTAAGTTTTAAATTATGTTTTGAGGATTTTGATGCGAGTATTTTATGAATTTACATTGTTGTTGAACTATAGGTTGGATGATAGTATGACTGACTCTTGAATTGTTACGGACATTAATTCAGAAAGTAAATATGGGTTTGGTTAGAAATGTGATAATTGTATTTTGTAGGATGGTGGACCCACTAAATTTTATGCAGGGCTGGCTTACCATAGATATCCGATGGGTGAGTATTCAATTAGTATTATTCGGGTTGGGAACCACTGCCACCACATTGAAGAAAACTACCCATCTATCATGAAATGTGTATGGAACTATTGTTCTAACCCGAAGGGATTTTGTGTAATAGCGTTGTTTATTTTCTGTGTGACGATAGTGTATGATGTGATGTGGTTATATTTTCTTTGTGACTATTTTTGGCAGTCTATGAGACACCGTTGTTCCCTAAGACTCGTTATATATTTTTTTGTTAACTCATACCAGTATTTTATATACTGACCCCGTGCGTAATGCATTTGTGGCGTTTCTATATGAAATGTAGTCGAATGTATGTGCAGGTTTAGTATTTAGAGATTTTTTTTGGAGCTTCTGTTTGGGTGAAGAGTTTGTCGCGGTGTTGTTTATTATTAAAGTTGTACTTATTTTTTTGTTGTACTTTATTTTAGTTGGCATTGTGAGCCAAGGTTGAGAACTAGCTTAGAGTAGGTGTAGTTATATTTTCTGTTGTATTATTGGACTTTGGGGGACGTTTGTAGCAGATTTGACCTGAGATAGTGTAGTGTTCAAAATTGTTCCGTTTATTATTATAACCAGATAATTTTATTGTGATTCAATGGAGGAAAATTTAATTATTTCTATGTAAAGGGAAACTTTTGGTTTTCTTGTAATAATTTTGGGAATGAGTTTGATGATAAATGGATTGTGTTTAAAAAGGGATATTGTGGTTTATGAGAGTAATTTAAATTCAATTTATCTTAAAGTGGTCTTTTAAAATTAAGTGTAAGTTAGCAACCTTGGATTTTTGGGCGGTTGAATATTGATCAGGGTATGCACTTGATTGAATATTTGGCTTTCCAAAAATTTGGAGTGTGACAACCTTGAAGCGAGTAGAGCTGACTGTCCACCCCCCGATGGAAATCATTTCATGTCTCGGGATGATTTGCTAGATGGTGGTTAGAAGACAACCAATCGGCTTATCAGTTGATGCCCGAGAAGACCTTATTCAAGTCCTTGAAGGGATCACTCTCTGACTTGAACAAAGCTTGAAATCACCACCACTGCCCAAGATGACCGAGGTTCTCTCTCTAGATCAAGAGACCAATGTCTCTGATCATCTCGATCCCATGTCGTTCAACCCGTTCGGGGGGCAAGACGGCATAAAATTAATTTTTATTAAAGAGCTGAATAATTTTAATTCGGCCATAGAGCCTCTCGTTAGTGATGAAGAAATCGGCGATGAACCGCTCGGGGGGAAAATACCAATTGGGCCTGACAATTTTCTTAAGGCCGATGAAAAAGACCCTCTTGTTGATGAAAGTGAAGATGCTGAAGTGCGCGGGGGGCAAGCTTCGCCGAGACCGATTGACTCTAAATCGGTCCATGAATTTTTTGAACAGCTCTCCTTGAGGAAAAGCACCCTCAAGGAGTTGTTCAGATTTTTCGGTCTTGTTATAGTGACCGATTACTTTTTCTATATTAAGCCAATAAATTATTTGGCTTCTGTTAATTCACTTCCACGGTGGCTGTGTGGATGTCACCAAAAATTAGCTTTAATTTGGTGGTTGTTTCTGCAACAGTGGTACTATCAAAAGACTGGAAAAGTACTAAAGACCGATCAAGAATTTTAATTCGGTCTACATAATATTCTATTCGGACTGAATATCAGCCCGAGAAGAAAAAGAAAAGAACAGAATATGATGGGGTCTAAGTTGCACTAGTATAGGGCAGGGCACTTTTAGTGGATGTGGATGTTTGTTCAGTCAAATTATATTAGCATGTTTTCTTTGATAAAATACAAATGGTGGACCCCATGGCTAAGAAATTATTGGTACATCACATCTCCATCAAATCTACATCACAGTATGGGATCATTTTTGGTGGATGCATGGCCCACTTCATTGACCATTTTGTTTCATTCTGACTATAAGTCTAGCCCGATGGAGCTTTGGCATTAGTGGAAATCGTCGGTCTCATAGACTAAGAGACCGATACCAGTTTATGATTAATTGGTCTTGTAAAAATTTGACTCTCCAAAAATCACATTGATTTCATTTTTAAAGAGCCAAGGGGGCATTGTTTGCACAAAAAAAAAATACATTTTTTAAAGTAAAAATTTGCACAGGCCGGTTATAATTTTTTAATCGAACTTACAGACCAATCGCATAAATTAGGGGTCAAGTGATTAATTCAAAGTTGGTGGGGCCGGATGACTTTTGAACCACGTAACTACAGTCGGACAGATGAATATTTTTCCTACTCTATCGGGTTGAGTCTGTCCTTTGCCTTATGATTTCGGACTGATCAACATTCATAAAGTCAATATGGTGGGCCCTATTGTGGTTACATTTAGCTATGGTTATCCAACAATGTCACGCCCCGCAGTAGCAAAATTAGAGAAAATAAATTCCTTTTTGGACCCATAGTCATGACAGTTGAAAGTCACCACATTGTCCACAATCAAAGTCAAACCATAAGAGTAATGATTCAAACCACGCATTGGAAAGTTCTAAGGTCGATATATAAAAACGGAGTTCAATACTAACTATTGCAAAACCAAAGTGTTTGCAAATTATATAAATAAAACATTATGGCAACATATGCCGATTACAAACTTAACTATTACAACGATCTCTAAAAACATAAGCATAAACTATCAATATCAAGCTCCAAGTCTTCAGCTTGCGTAGCAGTCATCTTTAGCATAGCCTCCGTCATCGTAGGATCCATCCTCGTAGCCCCTATCCATGTATGCATCTCCTGGATACTCATAACCCTGGCCAGCTGGACGTCGAATATCTAGCGACATAAATGCCGCCATCTATGAAAGCCGAGTGAATGCAAATACTAACAGAGTAACGATAGATTTGCAGAATATATAAGCAACAACATCATTAAAAGGATCATCTCATCGTTTGCATGCATGTATGCACCAACTCAATATCTAACAACGAACGTTGTCCTAATCTCCCAATACATAACATAGACTCTTGGGTCCACATTAATCAAACACGTAGTCCCATACCTACGGTCTGTCAAATCCCGACATACAATCCCATTTCCTTTATACGTTAACCAGACATGTAGTTCTCACTCTCTAGCCAATCCGCTTGGATGTATTCTGGACAATCCGCCCTGGGTACGTCCTGGCCCATACGCCCAACCAATATGCTTGATACGTTATGGCCAACATGCCCAGCCAATACGCTCGATACATTACAGCCAACACGCCCAGCCAATACGCTCGATACATTACGACCAACACGCCCAGAGCCAATATGCTCAATATGTTACAGCCACCATGCCCAGCCAATACGCTCGATACATTACGGCCAACACGCCTAATATATTCTCTAGCCAACTCGCCCCAACATACTATGGCCAACACGCCCCAACAAGTTCTGGCCACCGCGCCCCAACTTAACCAACTTGACACGAAGTCCCATATCATATAATCTCCTAAGCCCGACACACAGTCCCAATCCTATCCCAGCACCTTGGGATCCCACACTTGACATCATACGATTTTAGCGACCGCATTCATATGCACAATTGTAAATAGTATTGACTTCTACAGTCGACAGACCCACTACTATGTACGTCGGCTTCTCATTCTGATTTACAACATTAGATCACCATTATACAATTGGTTCCACTGCTCAATACATTTAGTCCATTACTCCACGTATGTATTATTCCAATACCGTTTCTACCAATCAACGCATGATAATATACAGGTTAACAGTCCAACATGTATAAACAACTAAACATTTAACATTTTGATATGTTTGATCGATTGAGGTAAAGCTAGGTTTGATCGATCGAAGTTACTTCGATCGATTGAGAACTGGCAGTGTTCGATCGCTCGAACGTTGTTCGATCGATTGAACACATCATTATTCTAGAGTTGAACTGGACCTTCCTCGCACGTTCGAGGTCCATTCAATCTTGCCGAAACATAAATATACATATATATATATATCTATGCTACTAAGTGAGTATATACACTCACCGTGAAGTTTGGCGACGCCAGCGAGCTTGGGGTGGCCGCGGGTGGTCTCGGGGTGTCTCTCTCTCCTCTTTTTTTTTTCCTCCTTTATTCCTCTGTCTTCTTCTTCTTATCCTTCCTCTCATTCCGCTTCTTCTTCTTTTCTATTCTCTTCTCTTCTTAAGAGTGTGTGAGTGTTTGCGAGTTGTGTGTGTATATATAGATATATAACCGGGTGTGTGTATATATATAAGGGTGTACATATATATTCTCTCCCTCTCTAAACTCTCTCAAGGATTTCAACAACCCCACCACACACACCAAACCCACATATATATAGGGGAGGGGAGGGGAGGGGAGGGGAGGGGAGGGTGTAGGTGGCAGAACACGTATTCTGAAATTACCACGTTCGATCGATCTATTGAGAACATATCGATCAGGGTTCGATCGATTGAGATGGGTTTAATCGCTTGAGAATGGGGACACATCATGAATTCAGGTCAGTAGAGGTTCGATCGCTCGAAGATGGCTCGATCGATTGAAGAATGAAACTCTCGATCGCTCAAAGCTTGCTCGATCGATCGACACTGAAATTACATGAAATGTAAATACAAGCATACATAATCTTATTTATATTAAAAGTAATATAAAAGTACAACGAAAATACAGGGTATAATAAACAAAGCAGTTGTGGAGACATGGTATGATCGGGCTGAGGTGGGTCATTTCAGTCATACGCCTATTTTGGGAAGTTTATCACCCTATAACCTCTCATAATATTAGTGATATTTATTACCATATTGTGATAGGGAAGATAATATTTTAAGATTTGGAAAAATTATTGGGAAGATATTATCAAGATTTGGAAAGGTAATATTTTTGATATTTTCTTTGATGGGAGATAATGTTATCATATACGGATACATATCTTTTTACTTGGAGGGGAAGCAAAGCGTATCAAGCCATAATATGGACCGCATTCCGAATATATATATATATATACATATATATATATGGAAGATATGATCAGATTATGGAAATAAATATGGTATTTTAGCAGATTATTATTCATCAGATATTTCTTGCCTTATATCATATCAGTCTGGGCCGCTATAAATCAACAGGCTGGCCAAGCTGTAAAGCACTCCGCGTCTCTCTCGATACACCGCATTCAAACAGCGTCCCAAAAGCATTCTAAAAAAAAACATTCTTTTAGCATTCTTATAAAAGTTTTCTAGCATTCTGTTATAATCTCTTTTACTTTCAATTAAATAAAAATCCAGTTTTTATTTAATATTTCTTTTGTTTCTTTTTCATCACTTGCTAGGCTTGTGTGTTTCTATACTGTCTAAGGACCTTTAGGTGAGGGTACTTTTCGACTTAACTTTCACAATCGTCTTTTAGAAGTTAGATTATGAAACCTTGTGTATCATCACTCACACAAGTAGTTTTAGGAAATTTTGTTTTTGCAAATTTGGGTCTACCTTACAAGGCTTTGGCACGCCCGAACCAAAAATAATTGCAAACAGACATCCAACGCTTTTGTGGAGTTTGATGTAAGTCATTTCAAATCTTTAAATAAGTCACATGATTTGCACATGATACGAGTTTCTATTAGTTTTTTACAAAGATTCTGACGGAACGGCCACGTTGCAACTTGCTACATACATTAGGTGTCATATAGAGAAAATTGAAATATTAGAGTGAAAAGTGCAAAACGAGGTAAAGGTTCAAAGTTCTTTTAACCTAAAAAGGAAAGAAAAAAAATAAAAAAGAAAAACAAAATCAAGCAATTTCATTAAGTGGCCAATTAAAAGGAGCCGAACATGACGAGCAGGCTATACTCCAATTGTCATAGCTTCTCTCTTTCTAGTAGGGAGGTAAAGGTTAAAATTTCCACTACTTGCCCCCCAATTATTCTTCAATCGGAATGAGTTAGCCGAGTTTTCGGGTTGAGTTGTGTTTACTATCCAATCCGGATCCAATAGGACCAATACTAAGTAATAATAAAAAAAAAAAAAAAAAAAAAAGAGCCGACCACACAGTGACACTAACACTTCTCTCTCCCGCCCATTGAGGGGTCGTTTAAAGATCGGAACTTTGTTATTCACTCACTGTTTTTATAAACCCTAGCACTATTTTGCCCTAAACCCTCCCCCACATTGCATCGTATCCGTCAATCCAGCTCTCAGATTCCGATCCGGTGTACCTCGGCTTCTTCGCCTTTTCCGATTGGTATGAATTTATATAATATATATAGTATTGATCTTGTGATCTGAACCACTCGCTGCGGACTACTATTATTCCAGAATTCGATGTTGATTTGATTAGGGTGTTTTTTTTTTTTTTTATTTTATTTTATATTTTTACATACTCGTATGTGTTAGAAAACATGTAGATTCACACGTTTATAGGTGCACATACCTACATTCAGTCCTTTGCCCAATTCAGATTATGTCGTATTGTAAGAACCCACTAGGTAGAACTCACCCTAGAAAATCAGCTTGTAAGGGGAGAGTGCCTTGGTGGTTATTAACCCCCACCTAACCCCATAATTGGTTGATGTGGATCCCTAACCCCATAATTGGTTGATGTGGATCCTAACATTCCACCACGCTCCGCAACCGACGTCACGTCTGCCCACTCTTGCCCACGCGGGCTTACCAAGGTCGCCCCTTAGGTTGGCCCTATTGCGACTCTGCTGCGGAACCGCAGTCCATACTACGTACGTGGTGCTACCTCTGATACCATTTGTAAGAACCCACTAGGTAGAACTCGCCCCTGAAAACCGGCTTGCAAGGGGAGGGTGCCTTGGGGGTTATTAACCACCACCCAACCCCATAATTGAGCGATGTGGGATCCAAACACGTGTCTTCTTCTTCTCCTATTTTGTTCAAACCATTGATGAGCTAAATTGTTATCATGAAAACACCAGTTATAAGATCTCATCTTCAATCTGTTGACTTTGAGGCATCAGTGTCAGTGGTGTAGGCAGGATATATTTTATTATTAATTTTTTTTTCCAGTGATGCAATTCAATAACTTATATAAAAAAATATGCACATTAAATTGTCTTCAACAAAATTAATCAAAAAAACCTTATAAATCTCAAAATTCCGAACAAAAGAAAAGAAACTTGAGTACTTTAATATCCTTACTTCAACAAAAAAATGTTCTAATGACCAAAGTTTTTTTTTTCCCACAATTGTCATTGGTCAACTTTCATATTACAAACAATAAATTTGACACCCCTCTCTTATTTTTCCTTTACTTAAGTGGGGGTTAATCTCGAAAAACTAAAATTTAAATTATTTGGCAATGCATATAAGTTATTTTTCTCAAATTTCGATGGGTTCAACGAGATATAGGTAGCTTTGCCCCTGATCAGTGGTCACCCTTAAAATTAAATCGGCAAGATATTAAGAAAGTCTGAAATTTTAATTTAAACACAATGTTGTTGAGTTGCGTGCGCCATGCAAAAATTTTAAGTTTATAATGATAACTCCATAAACCCTTAAAAGAATTTGTTCCAAGAATGACCCAAAGATCCACTCAATAACTTAGAATAATGAAAATAGCCTAATATTCCAGCCCAAACGAACTTTGATTGACTGAGGAAAAAAAAGCATGTACATTTGGGAAAAAAACTGTACGAGTAGACCACTGGAAGTAAACGACCTCTAGTCTTGTAGAAGAAAATGGTGGGCTTGGTTTCTTTGGATTATGCTATTAATAATTTCAGAAGATTTTGAAATAACATTACATTTCCTCTACATCCTCGATTTTTGCTCCCTTGGCACTTGGGAACTTAAAACTGGACCACAAATTTATATTTGTTTCTATAGGTAACGTTTCAAGTCCCAAGTGATAAATATGTTTCAGCAATTAGGTGAGAAGCCACTAAAACGTGTGTTTTATCCTATGTGGATAATGCCATTCAAGGTTCCTCAACTCACTAATAAGTGAATGGGTGATGTACTGATGTTAATCATAAATCACTAACACAAAACTATATTCTTAGTTTTCCTCACGCTTTCACATGTGGATTGGGAAACATTTTGAACTTCCAATAGTGCATGTCATTATATTATATATATATATATATATATTGGAAAAATTGGAAGCTAGATTTCAGGGAACATTCAAGATTTTCTTAGGGAGCCTAAAAATAGTTTGAGTCTTATTAGTTGTTGATTTGCCTTTTCAAAGATATTTTGGAGAGAGAAAGGGAATGATCAAAATCCTTTTAGGGAAGTTTAAAGCATAATTACCTCTGAAGTTTATAGAATTAATTCTAGACCCTGAACCATATTTCTTAAAAGGACATTATCATTTACTTATTATGTGTACTATCAGGAGTTTTTGTCTCCCCTTCCTTCTCCACAAAATCATGAACTCATAATAACAGATGGTAGGTACCCCCGCAATAATAGTTTACAACTTTACATCGTGCATTTAAGAAAGCTGCAAGTGTTCCAATGACACTTTGCTAAGTTCAATAATAAGGCAAAAGTTATTTCACAACAAATTGTGGTTCTAACAATAAGGGACCAAAGTTCTTAATCTTTGATGGGTTCCATTTTACCCAAGCTAAGGTCACCATCAAAATTTAAAAGAAGCAAACACAAAGGTAATTTATGGTAAGGAAGTTCTTTATTAAATTTTCTGCTAAGTCGTTCTCTGAAATGAGAAAAACAGCTCTCTGATGCTAGTCAAAAGAATCATACCATAGAGACTAGCCAGCTCCATGCAAGCTTCTCTATAGTTTTCCTTTAGAGTTTAGACATACCCACATCCTATGCAACAAATTATTTCCCATGCCAGGGATCTTCTAAAGTTTGCAACAATCTTATTTGTGTCCTTGACTATTTAAAATCCCTATGACGATATGCCTCAGTCCTCCCCTTAATTTGGTGTCTGTCCAGTAGAGTTTTGAGGTATAGCTTATAAACTTGCTAGCGTTCTTAGATATCTCAAGTTTTTGCGCCTTCTCAATTCGCATGAATCTTGCTTTCTTATCCTTTTGAATTTGAAGCACTCTTTTTAGAGGAGATTTCTTATTTTAATTTTTATGTTGATTCAATCTCCAATTACGTACTTATGTGTATCCAATACTCATTTGGCTCAAGCATTTGTATGCACGTATATGTACATACTTATGCTCGTTACAACATTTCTTGTATCTTCTTCATTTTGTTTATAAAATTCCCTTCTCTTATACTGTGGAATAATACGTCTACCATATATATAGCCACACACACACATGTACTGTTCTGATCTGAAGGGTGAATGAGAATATTTTTTCTTGTATTATACTAAAGTAATCTTGGTATTTCGTGCATATTTTGATTATAGTCTCAGCATATGGATATACAAGAGGCTTCTTGCAACTTTGCAAGAACCCGCAGTGGGAGCAGAAGAACCCGTAGTGGGAGCAGGCTTTTTCCAATTGACTGTGATCAAAATACAGGCAATGGAGAAACTGGTAGCAACATGTTGGCTGCTACAGAGACAAAGAATTCTACAGGACGTGTACAAAAGATTGTATCAAAGGAATCTTTTGTGCCAAGAAGAATTAGCCCACGGCTAAAGAACATACCCGACAGTAAAAGACCCTATTATGGAACTTCTCGAAAGGAGTCATTATATCATCCAACGGAGCAGACTAGTCAGGAAGAACTCAATGTCGACCACTACAGGCAAGAAAATTCACCAAATGTGAGTAAAGACAAGTTTGACGAGTGTACAAGTGACCTTGGTCAATGGAATGAAAGATGTTCAAAAGGTGTTGAGTGTGATGAAGAAAGTATGGATGTATTTGAGAGTCCTACTCGACATGAGGATGATAACAAAGGAGATTCAGCAAGGCATGATGACAAATGGTTAGCTTGTGGTAATTGTTTCCCGAATGCCAAAACTAGAAGTGCCCACAGAAGGGTGAAAGAGACACTGAGAATTTATAACAGTTATTTTCTTCGCTGTATTCAGGTAATTATGATTTTGTCATCTTTAATTTAGATTCCTGTTGTACTCGATTTTGTGAAGCCTCCATTAGAAATTTATTTTTGATGATGTTAATATTTGAAATACTTTGAATATTCTTATAAACATTTTGTTCCTTATTTCTGTCTTTCTTATTTATCTTTTATCTCCCATATCTTAATTTTTTTTACCTGGGTATGTTGTAGATTCAAGGTAAATGTATACGCGATGCGTGTACTATTCAGAATTGCATACTTTATTGGTGTTTGTGATAATTTATACGTATATTGTTGGTAAAATAGACTGAAGTATCGTGTTATACAATAGAATACCAAGATCTAGATAATCTTATTTTTCATATTTTTCCCCTTCTATTTACCTCTCGTGTTAATGTATTTTGGAGATGTGTGTAAATCCTATGATTTTATATTCTAATTCCTGTATTTAGAGTCTATAACTCTAATTAAGTTTGTTGGGTTTTTTTTTTTTTTTAATTATTTTTTTTGGGGGGGGGGGGGGGGGGGGGGGGGGGGGGGGGGGGGGGGGGCGATGGGGGATTTGATTGGACTTCAAGCTTTGGATTTCAATATACCTATATTATAATGTTTTGACATATTAGAAAAGTTACAATTTTCCACAGGATGAAGATAAGAGATGCAAGAAAGTGGAGGTTAATGATCAGACAATTGCTAAAAATTTAAAACGTAAGGTGAGAATTTAGATCTTTACCACACATTATTCTTTTGTTGTTGGAGATTAATATGCTATACGGAGGATGTTTTATTACTCCATGGATTGTTAAAATAAGCTCGAGATTGTATGCTTTTCGTAATTGTATTTATCTAGTTTTTACTTTAAGGTTATGTATTGTTTTGATCGACTGTTCATACTGGTTTTGTTTTGTAGCACCATTTTATATTGTACTATCATCATGAAAGTAAATGTAGTTAATAGTTACGTGAAATCCTTTTCTTTCATTATGGTTTCCTTAAAGTGAAACTTGATGAATTACCATTGCTCTAACTGTTTAGCCTTGATCAAGGATCAAAATTTCGTTTCGGTGTAGTGTTTTGGTGTTCCCTGAAACGGAAACTTTTCGGAAACGCTTTGGAAACATGTGGAAACACTGGAAAAAAATTGGAAACACTAAGAAAATTGTGGAAACATAACTTCAAACTAAACTGTATGCACATATGAAGCTTATAATTGATTAATTGAACCTTTGAGAGGTCTACATATGTAGTTATATCAATAATATATAGTTCAAATTGAAAATACATGATAATTTAGGCGTCAATCTACTATAGAATACAGAAAACACCATTCATAGAAAAGAAAAGTTACATATAAGCACATAAGGAGCTAATAAGACATCTCCAAAATACAAATGATTGTTCATCTAATAAATTCACATCCAACCGGCTGTAGAGTGTCGAGCAGGCGCATAAACAGGTCCAGGCTCCGGGTATTCACCAAGAGGAACATTATACGTGTTATCGATATATCAGCAATACTCAGTCCAACCCATGTAAGCACGAAACCATGCCTTATAATTAGTCCTAAACCTCTCATAATCAATTCGACTACATCCAAATTGTTGATTTCCATGGCCATGCCCATAACCTTGTAAGGATGATACTTGGGAGTCATATCCAGATGTATACACTTGACCAATTGTATGTGAATGTATCCTGAGCCACAAGCATTTGAAGATGATGATCCTTGCCCATAGAATTCACCCTCATACTAGACATGCTAGCGTTGATCGTATCAACATCCATACCTTGTGTTGGTGTGAGATTATTTCTCTGATTGTGTGGATACAATGTCGACCTTGACCATGTTCATACTGAAGCACACGACGGGAGCCATGATCTTCATCTTGTGTAGCATGAGCGAATCCTTGCTCTTCAGTGAATATGGCCCCTCGAGGACTTTGGCTACCCCTCCCTATTGGCAATGAAAAACCAACCTTGCCACTCGGACTCCCACCTTGTGGAGGACTAGTATCATCGTCTTCGTCATCATTGTTGCCATCTCCATTATCACTATCATCATCATAATCGCTACTAACCATAGGTTGCCTACCACGTGCTGTTGACCCACCTTACCGTCTTTCACTGTTATCCTGAGCCATACCATTATCTATCGGGTGATTTGCCCATGTAGCTAAGTATGAATTTGGCCTATTCGGTATACCGTTGCCATCAAGCTCATTTAGAAGTGCATCCCTGGGGTCATCTAACCCTTCTGAAAGTCCCATATTTTCTTCATCTTCGTCAAATATAGTACTTAAGTCAATTGGTTGGAACTCTTGATTTCTTTGTTCTTTAAACATGTGTACCTTCAACCGCATGTTGTATTGTGCGACAAACAAATTTTCTAATTTGTCATAATGGAGCCGATTGCGCACTTTAGTATGAATAAGAGCAAACGTGCTCCAATTTCTTTCACAACCACTAGATGAAGCTGTTTGTGATAAAATTCTCATAGCAATCTTCCTCAAGTTAGGAGCGTCCGTACCATACAAAAACCACCATTCAGCTGTAAACTGTAATTAGTAGATATTTGTTAATTAAAAATGTAAACAATTTCTGTAAGGTAAATATGACACAAAATTCACCTGGATCCGTCCTATTTCTCCCCCTGATTGCCGCTTGGTCTGAAAACCCATACATTGATATAACTATTCATATGTGTATTCATCCATTGTACTTGGGCTTCTCATTTAACCCAAAAAAAAAGAACGAAAATAGTAATAATTGAGCATCATCCTTCTATATGGTTTTTAGTAGTTCTGATTTTGTCTAGGGGCTATATGCTTGAAGTTTCTCATCCAGAACAGCTAGTCGACAGCACGACCTCTGCTTGCTTTGCTTTTGTCCTTTTAAACAATGTGGGACCGCAAAAGATTGTGCAGTTATTCTTGGTTCTATTGTATTTTGATTCTTTCCTTCTCGTAGTAGGGATTAAAGAAAACATAAGAAACAGTGGATGTACCTTTTGAGGGTCTTTAGTTGGAGGATCTAGTTCCTTCCTTTTTTTTATTTTTCCCCGGTTCACTCGCATTAATGTTAAAAATATTTGCAGGAAAGGGATGCATGTGAGGAGGATGTTAAGCGATCTGCCAAGCGACCCGATCTGAAGGCAATATCCAAGGCAAGTTGTTCACCATTATGTGACAGTTGTATTTATTCAATGCCTCTAATAGGAAGGTTGAAATTGGTATATACTAATTCCATAGTTTATCCATAATAGATAATCATGAAAAGTGGTTTCAGCTCAGCTCACAGTTACAGTAAAATATCGTTTAAGAGTGGAAACTTGTTTCTCCGGAAATCCATTTTAGAAACCAAGACTACTGAATGTTTTTAGCAGAAACTGCTTGGTATTAGTGTAGGGAAATTTGAGTTTTTACTTTTAACTTTCGGGAAACTCCTGAAATTTGCAAAGCATTTGGAAATTTACCAGAAGTGTGCTTTAATTAAGTTTTCAGTTTTTCCTATTTCACTCTTGATGCTCATAATTAATAACTATCATGACTTTCTAATTTTTTTTCTCTGACTCTTGACTAATAGTCTTACGACTCTTGCCAAATAATTTTGCTGCTGTTCTACATTTGGTTTAACCAGAGATTGTTAGAAGTTTTGAGTCAGATCCACTATCAATTTCATCACCTGTTCTCATTTTCCATTGCATTTTCGTGCAACATTATGCTTCCCTTCCTTTGCTGTTTCCCAGTTTTGCTTCTCTTCCTGGCAACAACGATTCTGCCTATGGAACTGAACTGTAATGAAAATTCTCAGGCATATGTAGCCACATTGATACAGGGAACCTTTTTTGAAGCAGGGAGCAACTTACATTTTTCCATCCTGTTAAATTTTACAGTAGTTTTTACATGCTAGTACCAAGATTTGGGATCTTGTAGTGTACAAGAATTTCGTTTGTCACCTTGACTACATACTGATGTTGTTTTTCCTTTTTTGGCTTTTATATTCATGGCAGATGTTGGAGACCAACAAAGTTTTGTACCCCCAAAAAAGATTTGGCCATTTACCTGGTAGGTAAGCTTTGTTGGTGTATTATGATAATGTCTGAGTTATACTATTAAAAGGGTATTCAGTTTTACTTGACCTAAAAATCTTTTTTCTTCCCATGCATTGATTACTTCTAACCCTCCTCTCTTGTCAAATATATAAATAGTTTTGTTTTTTCCCAATCAAAGCCATTATAGCGCTGTGGTATGCTTGTGACCTAAGAAGCACAGACACGATTACAACTACATAGACACGACACGACACGACACGACACGAAACAGCGACACGGAAAATCCTAAAAGAAATGCGACACGATACTGCGGTGACACGGAAAATATTAATTATAAATATATATGTAACCATGTAACATAAAAATAGCGATATTCGTAAATTCTAAGAACTAAGATGTTAATTAAATTATCTCCAAACAACAATACAACATGAAAATATCATAACACTACCACTACTTATTATTAGTCCTTCAACTTTATAGTATTCCTTCTATTTATCATAAAATGTTTTAACTTTTCAAAATAAACCCTTCTTTGTAACCTTATTTTACATATTAAGGCTTTCCCCCCAAAATTCAAGGCTTCTCTTAAAAAAAAAAAAAAAAAACCAAATCGTGTCGGGAAAGTGTTGGAGCCGTGTCGATGGTGTGTCGGTGCCGTTGTCGATAATGTGTCGATGACATGCTGAATTTTAAAAATAAATTAAAAAATTCCAGCCACGATTTTGGTGTGTACGTGTCGTGTTGGAGGCGTATTGCCCGCATGTCGGTGTCGGAGGCGAGTCGGATGCAAATACGGCACTCCATTTGAAGTGTCGGTGCTTCCTAGCTTGTGACATTGAAAATGAGGTGGCGTTGGGTTTAGAAGCATATCATTTGCAACAAAAATAACAAATGGCAAAAGAAAATAAAATGAGCTTCTTCATACTAAACTAAGGGCATGTTTGGAATCTCAAATGCACATTTGGACCCAAACGTACTTTTTGGACTTAACACACGTATGCTGGCCTGTTTGGAATAGTTTTGGGAAGCACCTTAGAGCCCCAAGAGTCTGTTTTTGTGGAAGCAAGTTCAGTGGTGCTTGAGTCCAAACATAATTCAGGACGCAAATTAGGGGTTTTAGTGAATTTTTCTTAATTCCCACAGTGCCCATGTGATTACAAAAGACAAATTCACATCTAAGCACAAGCACTGATTTCTGCTTTTGCCTAAACACAAAAGTAATGACTACTCCAAACGTGCCGTAATCGTTTTTGTATTTCTGGATCGTTTCTATGGAGCTTAGCCTGCTTTTATGATGTAGGTATCAATATTGGAGACCAGTTCTTATCTCGAGCTGAAATGGTTGCAGTAGGTTTTCATGGCCACTGGCTGAATGGAATTGATTACATGGGAAAATCATATAGCAAATCGGTAATGCATCTATGTATATCTTAGGAAATATGGTTGAGGAAGTTTTAGTGCTTCTCGATTAGGAAATGGTGTGATTTAAGTTATTTAACTCTTGCATATATATATATATGTAAATATGTATATATCAGTTAGGCTCTAAAGAGGGCTCCCTCTCTCTATTAAAGAGAGGGCCCTCTGTTTTGGCCATCAGATCTAGTTTTTAAACACGATCCGACGACAAAACAGAGGCCCTCTCTTTAATAAAGAGTTGGGCGCCCTCTCTGGAGAATTTTCGTATAAATATATATTATTTATCCTTTTTCCAATTTTATTTTGGGACTTGGATTTACTGCTTTGTAAGCAGTCATGGTATAACTGTTTGCCTCCAAACACAGCATTCTTTTTTGGCCACATGGTGTTTCTTATCTTTTGTTGAAATCCAAACCAGGGTTTTTGTATTTTGAACTTTATGTGAGAATGTGGGTCCCCGAAAAAACAAGACATCACTTTGATATCTGAAAATTGCCCTATTTTCTCAGAGACTGCTGTTTCAAAATTTTATACAGTGAAGATGTTGGATCATTCTTTCAATTATGTTTTTCTTATCTTGGCCGTTATATATGATATGGAGCATATGTATTTTTATTTTTCCTCATTTTTAATTATTTCATGTGTAGCTAATAGCATTATTATATGTGTTCAAGAACAAGTCTAAGTTGAATCCAATTGTTAGCTAAATGAAATCTATTAGATAAATGTGTATGTAATAAAGCTTATTTGACAAAAGGGAAAAACTTACTAAAGTAATTGAGAAATGGGTTAACCAATGTGATGCAAGTGTTATTTCTGATGATATCACTGTAACTAGTGCAGTATAAGCAAAAAGGAGGTGATCTTTTTTCTTGCATGGACAATGAGACATCGGTGGATATGTCCAATATTTTGTACTCATCATTAATCATATATCAGAAACAGCGTTAATTATGTTTGAACATGATACTGGAAGCATGCTTTGTTTAGTTAATTGGTTCTACTTTTTTTTTTCCCGGTATGGAAGTGGTTAAAATTTTATTAAGATGCCGTCATAGCACAATTACAAACCTCCTATTACTTTTGTGAATGTAGCCGGTGGTGAGCCACCATATAGTCTGACATCTCAAATAGCAGCAACTGCGAACATCTGCCGCCGGCGTTGGCACTTTAATTGCCCTGGCCTTGGATTTATTTCCCAAAAATGGCCAAGCCATAGGTGCGAGAGTTTAGCCCATTGACCACCATGAGAGAGTTTAACTCAATTATAATACCTTTAAAGCCTGCTTCCACCGCCACCCAAAGAGCTTTCATCAGAGCCCAAGCTTTGGTTACCTCTACCTCAAAGACATCTTGAATCAATTCCACATATGGTAAAAGAACATGGCCATCAACATCTCTAATGACAGCACTAATTCCTGATGATTTACATTCTAAAAATGTCTCCCAACCACATTCAGTTTGTACAAACCTAGTTGTGCCACCTAGCCTGTGTCGCAACCTCTGTGTTCCAGACATTTTCATATAAACGTAATGTATTTTATCTATATGAGTAATGCGCCTTACGAATAATATTTCACTCTAATAGCGAAGCTTCTGTTAATTACATGTTATTTGGTTGTTGAAATTGTCATTATTGTGTTTTTCTTTTTCTTTTTCAAGAATTTAGAAAAAGCTATATGCTGTTGAAGCTTTTCAGTCACATTTTTTTCTTTTATTATACCCCCCTTAAATGTTGCAGAATGAGTACAAAGGATATACCTTTCCATTGGCAGTAGCAATTGTGTTGTCAGGTCAATATGAAGATGATCAGGACAATTCAGAAGATGTCGTGTACACTGGTCAAGGTGGAAATGACTTACTTGGTAATAAACGTCAAGTCAAGAATCAGGAAATGTCTCGTGGTAATTTAGCACTGAAGGTGAGCCGTTTGGAAATTAGTCATTCTCGTGCGTGATAATCATTACATGTATACTTTTTACATGCTCCATCGTTTCATAAATACTTTCCAAAGAATAGCAATTGAAAACTTTCGGTGCTTATAAAAAGCAGTGTTGGCGTAGCATAGTTTTCTTGTTTTAGCCATGTATTTGCGACTCATGAAACTTCTAGAAAATTAACATAATTCTGTAGTTATATTTCCATTTAACAAGAACATTCACCCTAATATTATCCGTTTTCTGAATAACGTCATGTATGGAGATACTTAGATAAAGGTTTTTCAATTCTATAAGATGAAAAAATTGGAATGTCAGGAATTTGTGGTCAATTTTATATCTAATTAGAAGAACTAGGTTACTATAATAGTTTTGTTACGTGTCACGTACTCGAGGACTAAAGTTTTACCAAGAGCCTAACAACTAAGTGCATTGGTGATACAAGTCTTTGATTCCCCTAAGAAGCCAAAGCATTTTATTATGGAAAAGATCTCCTTCCAAGCAATCAATGGATGAGATATCAGTACCTTTAAAGAATTCAAATGTGTGGAAACTAGATAGATTGACTTCCAATTTGGCAACATTTTTTCCTCTCTCGTAAATACTTGTCCTGTTATGTTTTTGTTGAAGCTCAATTATCATACAAGGGCTTCGATATTTTACAGAGAAGCATGCATACTCCAAATTATGACTTAACTAAGATGCCTACGATGTCAATATTGTTGAATTGTTTCACATCGCCCGGGTAGAGACCCCATATGTGCTTCTTATAAGCCTGGGTAATCCTCCCCTTACAAGGCATCTTTTGAGGGTGAGTTAGGCCCATTGGTCAGGTTGGGCTCTACCCTTTATTTTTCCAGTTGATGTGGTCCAGGGGTGTGTTGAATTCTCTCACATCGCCCGGGTAGAGACTCTGTATGTGATTCTTATAAGCCTGGGTAATCTTCCCCTTACAAGGCGTCTTTTGAGGGTGAGTCAGGCCCATTGGTCTTTCTACATTCTTTTTTTGGCAAACTTAGGTAACGGGAGATTGTTACCTCTATTTTATTCATAGGAGTAAAACCACAAGTATTGCCCTTAGGCTAAACCAAACCAAACCAAGTCTTGTGTCCCAATCAATTGGAGGTCGGCTGTATGAATCCTTTTTCTCCATTCTCCACGATCAAGAGCTATATGCTCATTTAAATTATATATATTCATATCCTGTTGCACTACATACTCCCAGGTCAGTCTAGGTCTCCCCCTTCCTCTAATCATTCCAGGCACTATGATCTTATCACTCTTTCGCATATGTGCGTCTACAGGTCTTCGTTGCACATGGCCAAACCATCTAAGTCTATTCTCCCTCATGGTCTTCGTTGCACATGGCCAAACCATCTAAGTCTATTCTCCCTCAACTTATCCTCAATCTGTGACACTCCTACAGTCTCTCGAATGTACTCATTTCTTTCTATCTTCCTAGTCTTACCACACATCCATCTTAGCATCTTCATCTCAGATACGCTCATTTTGCTAATGTGTTGTTTCTTAGTTGCCCAATGTTCTGTCTCGTAGAGCATAGCTGGCCTAATAGTTGTCCTATAAAATTTTCCTTTCAATTTTACTGGTATTCTCCCATCACATAATACGGCAGAAGTGCTCCTCTACTTAAGCCAGCCTACTTTAATTCTATGGGTCACATCATCACCAATCTCTCCATCTCTACTGATCAACGAACCTAGATAGAGAAAGTGTTCCCTTTTTGGGAGCTCCTAATTTTCTATCTTTACTGCTTCATTGTCTCTACTTCCACTATTACTAGAACTATATTCCATGTATTCTGTTTTCGTCGTACTTATTTTTAGCCCTTTTGTCTCTAGTGCTTCTCTCCAAGCTTCAAGTTTAGTGTTGAGTCCCCCTTTAGTCTCATCAACCAAGACAACATCATCTGTGAACAACATACACCATGGGGCCTCATCTTGGATGTGTCTAGTCAATTCATCCATAATTAGGGCGAATAAATAAGGGCTCAGCTGACCCTTGGTGTAGGCCTATGGTAATTGGGAATTCTCTTGTTTCTCCGGCCGATGATTTAATGTCCTTAGGCTAATAACACATATAAAGACATAAAATAAATCTACTACTCACCCTCTCAAAAGACAACTTGTAAGGGGAGGATTGCTCAGGATTATAAGAAGCACATAGGGTCTCTACTCGGGTGATGTGGGATAATTCAACACATCCCTTAGACCACATCAACAGGGAAAGCCCACTAGGGGTAGAGCTCAACCTAGCTCTGATACGATGTAGAAAACCCTACAGGGGCCTGACTCTACCACAAAATATGCCTTGTAAGAGGAGGATTGCCCAGGCGATGTGGGACAATTCAACAAATATATTTCAAAATCTTTTGGTGTTCATTTTTCCAATCTCATACCAACCTGTGAAGGTAACTTCAATTGTTGGAATTGCACTCATCAAAGCGTTGGAGTCTTCTGCGTCCTTACCACCTTTTTTTTCTTTCACTTTTGTCTCGACACCTTGGCAACAATAGTGTATTGTCGCACAAATTACGATAATTTCTAGGAAGTGAATTTTTTAGTCTACTATTTGAGATTATTATTACTTTTTTAAGGGTTTATTTGATCTGCTTGCAGAACAATATGGAGCAATCTATACCTGTTAGAGTTATTCGCGGACATGAATCTGATCATGCTTGCTGCACAAAACTTTACACATATGATGGATTGTACAAGGTATGAGCATTTATCTGTATCGTGTATGATAAGATTCTTTTAAACATACTTTGGAATTGGTGGACAGTTTAAACCACCAATATATCTTAAAAAGATTGCTTAAAGTGTCTTCCATATCTTATTATTCGCGGACAGTTTATACCACCTTTGTCTTCCATCTCTTTCCACAATCCTCCACTAAGATCTTCTTTGGGACTATGATCCATGTAGATTCATGCCATCTTATACTTAAAACACCAAATGTGAAGAATAATAAGACTACCTTTAGTTCCCAAATGACAAAGAATCTCGTTAATATAAATTTCTTTTAGAAAAACATGGAAACAAACAAAACTGCAATTAAAGCTTTATAGAGTAATTGTTCTCAATCTTAGTATAAGAAACTAAGAGTACAAGGCAAGAGAATAGAACAAGCCTAAAAATTCTAAAAAGAAGAAAGTTTTTTGTTTTTTCATAACTTCTACTCCTAGGAGTAAAAATAACGTTATGCAGAAAATCAATCTCTTATCTTCTAGGTGCATTGGCCCTCAATGATTTGTGTATCGCATGATGAGTAGGATCTTAGACTTACTGTTGGATATGCAAAAGGGGCGTTATCTAATGCTAGCCCTACACTCCTACTAAGGCATGGTGCTGAAGGAGTAGACTAGAACTAGAAGTACACTATATATTTGGCATTCTTGGACATGAGACATGATATTGATCTAGTGACACGGAATATCTAAAAAATGTAGGATATAGACATGAATAGGACACTGGATAAAAAAAAAAAAAAATTCAATTAAATATATTGTACACCTTGTCTTGTCCACTCCCACATCCTGAATTTTCAAATAAACCCATTACTGAAATCCCATTTTAGACTTTTAGCTCAAAATTTTAAAAACATTTTCCATGTGGCTCGTGTCTGGCCATGTCGGTCGCGTGTTGGGTATGTTCGGTGTGTGTCAATGTCTAACATGGACACGACACCAGAATTAAAGTGTCCGTGTTACATTGAAGGTGGCTACTACTGGACTTGAACTCATGGTTGTTAGCCCATACTCATCGCTGCACCAACCATTAGACTTTCACTGCAGGATTTTTACGGAATCACAAATATTAGTGTGTATCACACGATATGTTGGAAGCCAAAATAAAGAGAAGTACTGAAGTGGTTTATGTGTATCATCTCATTGCATATATTATATATATTACCTATGGTAAAGGGTGTCAATGCTGATTGTTGCTGGCAATGGGAACATCTGAATTTATGTGAAGAAGTGTAATTTTCGCACGAACTACAAAATCCAAAGTTCAAACGGAAAAGTTAGATAGTGGAGTCGTGTATCTTCCACAGTTGGATCTATGTGTGTTTGTGGAATAAACCCCTAACCCTAAGAAGCTAGAGGTCACTCCCTTCAAATGGCTATGTCAAACAATATATAAATATTCTTGAAATTTGAACAAGAAGAAAAATGAAATTGTATCCAGAAGATTGTTCAGCTTTCCGCGATCCCTCAATTTGTCATGAAAGTCACTAAGCTTATTGTAAGTACTTTCCAAATCTGATAACATTGAAATCATGCAATAGTTAGTCAAGATTTAATGATACCGAATTTCTAATTATGCTTTTTAGAACCTTAATTTTGTGTAACCCCAGGGTCCCAGTTGTTTCATGGTCCTAGGACAACAACTTTTTATTTCTCCCTTTCTTTCTTTCTTTCTTTCTTTTTTTGTCCATATAATACTTTGTGGCTGCCATCTCTCTGGAATGCCAGTTCATTAATCTTTGTTGCATATGATTATTGCATATACAACTGATACTTCGCTTTGTTTTTATTATTGTTTTGTTTTTTCTTATGATAGTTGCAGCCAATCTGCAAGATCTTTGACTTCTATTGTTATTCTTGTTTGTAACGCTTTCAAAGAGCCTCCTATTTTTGTACGTTATGTAGTTCTATTAAAATTCTTCACCTAGACCCTTTTCCTTTCTTAAAACTAAACAAACATGTAGCATCTTACTTCTTCCTCTCTTGGTGCTTTTGGAATATTGTTACACACCCTATACGCAGTTTTCTCGCTATGATATTCCAACCGTAGGTACTCCACATGGTTCCTTTATAGAAATCGTACGTCGTACTGTATAACTTTTGTGTTATTAATTATATAGAAAATGGTGATTATCTCTGACGATGGATGCTGATGCAAAATTAAACTGCCTTTTTCTACTTTGATAATTCAAGCAAATAGATTACCAGATATTTAACATGCTAAAAGCTCATTAATCTTTGGTACAACTAGAATTATATTGATAATATTTTCAAGAATGTTTTATTAAGATTATTTTCTAGTGTACCCTTACCAATGTTGATTTAATATGGTGACAGGTTGTCATTTGTGATTTCTACTTGATCAGAAAGTTTTCCTTTGATCTCTTTTGGCACTTTGTTTTCAGGTTGTTCAATGTTGGTCCGAGAAAGGCGTTTCTGGTTTTGTAGTTTATAAATATCGTTTAAAGCGGCTGGAAGGACAACCCAAGTTGACCACTAATCAGGTTATCAACTCATTCCTGTTTCATACTTACAGCACAAAGTTTTGTGGTTACTACATATCCGTTAACTGGTACTAGAACAAGTTGTTGAAGCAGACCTAGAATTGCAAAATAAGCTAAATGCTGTCCTTCTCTTTGACTAGAAGTTTTATCAGCATCCCAAACAAAGACATGATTATGGATGTAACAAGGATATTGGAATATTTAATTTTATTGATATATTTTAACGAATAGGTTATATTGACATGTCTATTACATAGATATGGATGTAAAAAGTTCTTTGAAGTGTTTGTAAAATTGTTGCCTTTTACAGCACTATTTTGAACATATGTTTCATCTGACTTCACATAACAGGTTCATTTTACTCAAGGACGTTCATTGAAGGCCCCTTCTAAATTACCTGGGTATGACACTATAAGGCTTCCATTTTTATATAAATATCCCTTCAGATATCGTAATATGCACCTACTGAACCCTTTTATTTGTTAAGGCTGGTATGCAAGGACATTTCTGGAGGCCAAGAGGATATATGTATTCCTGCAACTAATTTAATTGATGATGCACCAGTCGCTCCGCCAAGTAAGTTCCAAGGATCAAAATTTTGTTTCCTATGGTTGTTATGGTCAACCAGGAAATCGGGATGTTTATAATATGCAACGGAAATTTGGGAAATTTTGAAAACGAATAGAAACTTGGAGACAAAATGTCAGCTGTATAAATATTGAAAAAAAAAACCAAACAAATGAACTAAGTAGTAATTGGCCTGCATTGAATGGTTTATGTTTTAGGCCTACACGTCCCATCACAAGAGGAGGCCACTAGGGGGAATTGAATTTAGATGCAAATATGAACAATTCCATAATTTAATATTGAACAACTCTTTCTCATGCCATGTTAGTTAACCAATCAAACATGACACTATGAAATAATAATCGTTCAATATACTTTACACATATAGTATATTTATCTGACTTAAGTTAGACATGAAATAAGAATACGACTAAACCGGTTTATACCTTCACTTTTATCATAGTTTTCTTTCCTAATTTGTTGCTTCTCAAATATATCAGAATGAATTTCTTATGTTTATGGGTTTTAGTATTTTAATCTCTTCTTTGCGAGAATGAATTTCTTAAGTTTATGGGTTTTAGTATTTTAATCTCTTCTTTGCGAAAAAAGAATATGGACACTGCCATATTGAGAAAACGTTTTGATTGTTTTGTATGTTTCAGCGCAAATTACTACGCTATAGAAACATACGAATTTTGATTTCCCTGTCGCGTTTAGTTTTCAGTTCATTAGGAACATTCATTTATGTCTTGTTTCTTGCAACTTTACAATAAATAAGTTTTTTCTTGCCTATCCTAAGTCTTAACTTGCTCAACATGACTACCCAAGGTTCTATTGATGGTGAAATCTTTATTAACATTTTCAGACTTTACATATTGCGAGTTCATTCAAGTTGCGAAAAACGTGAACCTCCCTCCGAATGCAAATGGATGTGAATGTCAAGGGAACTGTACAAATCCGAATACTTGTGCTTGTGCTAGATTAAATGGTTCTGACTTTCCTTATGTACGAAGAAACGGTGGCAGGTGAATTTGGATTATTTACTGATTTTTTTTTTCCTCCTGTTAAGTAAGAACATAAACAATACACTCATGTGAACTCAACAAAAAGCTTTGTCCCAATGGCTCCATGAACCCCTTTTCTTCATTCCATTATATCTAAAATCATAATATCACTTGAACCAAATGCTAAGTTTTGACTTATTACCTTTCCTAATGGTATGTTATACACCTTCCAACCATCTTGTAGTTTTCTGTTATATCATCTGAAATGAATGCTACTTTTGGGTTAATTTTTAATCCTAGCATTTAAATTTTTACAATGCATTCATCTTGACATCTGTGTTTCTGCTAGCCTCATTCTTATAAGTATTTTGTTTGTTAGCTACCAACATAATGTCCCATAAAACATGGATGGTTTAATAGTTGTCCTCTAAAACCTTCTAATGGTTATTATTGAAATTAGAAGATTTTACACTGATTTTATTCTCTTTTATGGGTTATGTTGACCTGTATTTATTTCCATTTATTATCTTTTATTGTGATTGATTTACTTTCCTTTTCATTCTCTCTTTGTAAGACTGTATATACATGGAAATGTAAATGAATAAAATAATCTTTTTCCCAATTTCTATTTGGTATTAGAGCCATAAACCACCTACCCTAACCCTTCCTTCGACTACCACCATCAGCCCTTTGCCGACCACCACCAATCACTACTAGCCCTCAGCCGACCACCACCTACCTCTCATCTAGCCCCAGCCACCACTGGTGCAGCCCAGCCTCTCTTCCTCCCCTTGCGCAGCCTGTCCGTGTGGGCCTCTCTGTGATGTATTCCAACCCTTGTGTGCTCTCTTCTCGTCTTAGGGTGACCGAGTGTCCGGTTACCCCCGTTTCTTCAACCTTTTTTTTTTTTTTTCGGCTGTGATTGTTACTCCTTGCCGTGGTCCTCCGGTAGTGGCCTCATCTCTCTTTTCCATATTTTCTGGGCTTCTCATTATATGATTTCATGGCTACCGCTAGAAAGGATGTTATTCCAGCTACCCCTCTGGGTTCTCGTCTTGATCTCCCTTTTTCCCATCCTACACCTGCTCAATGGCTCACCAATGTGTTGCTAAATGGAAAGAACTTCCGTACCTGGTGTCGCTCTCTCCGTCTCTATCTTGGTGGAAAACACAAAATTGAGTGGTTACTTCGTGAGGAGCCAACACTTGCGGAGACTGATCCCAAGTTCGATGAGTGGTGCACCGTTGACTGCATTATTTTGGGGTGGATGTTCCATTCTATAGAAGAACGGGTCTACAACGTGTTCATGTATCACGATACCGTCCATGGTCTTTGGATTGCCTTGAATAGGATGTATGCTCATGGCCATTGTGATTCCCGAATATTCGAGCTCCACCGGAACGTTTCTCACGCCTCTCAGGTAGCCTTGGGATTCATGGTTGTTGACTTCTTTGGGTACCTCCAGACTAGATGGGAGGAACTGGCTTAGTATGAGCCCCTGAGTGACTTTCCTAATGATGGTATTGTTCAGTCTAAGCGCCTTGACCGTCGACATACCTACCAGTTCCTATTGGGCTTAAAGCCTGAGTTTGAGGCACTTTGTAGTTTGTACTCAGATTCTGAATACTAGTCTTATGCCCTCTCTTTTCGAGGCCTTTGCTACTGTGGATGGCGATGAGCGGCGGCGCTACCTTCTTTCACTAGCTCCTGTGTCTGGGCCTTCCTCTGGTTCCTGATCATATGGCCTTTGTTGCTCCTTCCGGCTCTCATCCTGCGGGTAATCGTCTATATTGCTAGCATTGCTTCAGTTATACCATTGATTTCTACTTTACTCTCCATCCTGAGTTGAAGCAACAATTTCTCAGATTCGATCTGCTGGTCTTGGGAGCGGTGCTCCTCGTACTAGCGTTGTGGCCGAGGTGGCCCCTACTCCACCAGATTATGGTCAGCTTCAGTCTCAAATTGCCCAACTACAATCACACTTGGGTTTGGAGACTTCTCCCTTGTCTTTCGGTCCCATGACCTCTATTGCTACGGGTACTCCTACCTCCCTTCATGGTAAGTCTGACCACCCCACTTGAATTCTGGATTCTGGTGCCAATAATCACATGACTGGTGAGCATTGTATTTTTACATCTCCTTTCACTTCCATTGACCAATCTATTCGCATCGCATATGGGTCATCCATTCCCATCCGTAGTCACGGTGACACTCACATGTCCCCCTACATCACTCTTTTCTCTATTTACTATGTCTCAAATTTTGCTTATAATCTCCTCTCTGTTAACCGCCTTGCGAAAGCTCATAATAGTGCCGTTATGTTCTCACCCAATTGTTACTTGTAGAACCCGACTTCGAAGAAGATTTTTGGCAGGGAGTATGAGCGTGACGTGACGACCTCTATTACTTTGGTGATCCTTCATATTCCAGGGTGTCTACCTCTAGTCTCCAAGCTTCGGTTTTACCAGTCTCCAATAATTATGTTTTTTCTATTCAAACATTAGATTTGTGGCATGCTCATCTAGGACATGCGAACTTTCAATATTTATGTTGGTTATTTCCCCCTTTGAATAAAGCTTGCAAGTATTTTAATTTTAAATGTGTGGTCTGTGAATTGTCAAAGCATACTCGTACTTCTTATATTCCACGCATGCATCGGGCACCCAGTGCCTTTGATCTTATTCATTCTGATGTATGGGGGTCTTCACGTGTCACTGCTTTATCTCACCATCGTTATTATGTCACATTTATCGATGATTACACTCGTTGTACTTGGGTTTATCTCATGAAGAAAAAATCAGAAGTCTTTACTCATTTTAGCAATTTTCTGCAAATGATCAAAACCCAATATTATACTTTTGTGCGTAATATTCGGTCTGATAATGGTCGAGAGTATATCACTGATGAGTTTCAGTTTGAACTTAACAAAATTGGAATTCTCCAACAACTTACATGTCCTTACACCCCCGAGCAGAATGGTGTGGCGTAAGAATAGTCACATTATGTCTGTAGTTCGTCACATTATGTGTGGTATGGGAGTTCCCAAATATTTCTGGGACATGGTTGTTCTCACTGCCACATATCTTATAAATCGCAGTCCCAGTAGTGTTCTCACTTGGCGAATGACACAATTGATCGCTGTAAAACCCATCTGGTTGCTAAGGGCTTCACCCAGATTCCTGACAAAGATTTTAATGCTACATTTGCTCCTGTGGCTAAGTTAACCACAGTTCGACTTCTGGTCTCGCTGGCTGCTTCTTATTCTTGGCTTCTTCATCAACTTGATGTCAAAAATACGTTCCTTAATGGTGACTTGTCCGACACCATTTATATGGATCCACCGCTGGTTTTTTAGGCTCAGGGAGTGTATTTGGGGAAAGTATGCCGCCTTCGAAACTCCTTTATGGCCTAAAGCAATCTCCTCGTGCATGGTTTAGCCGTTTTAGTGATGTGGTTCTGACTATGGGGTTTATTCGATGTCACTTAGATCATACATGTTTTATTCAACGCTGTTCGCAAAGGTTATTATCTCAGTGTATGGTGATGATATTATTATCATTGGTGATGATGGCCTGGTATTGTTCAAGTGAAGCATGATCTAGGGATTTCTTTTGATATTAAGGTTTTGGGTCCTCTTCAATATTTTCTTGGTATTGAGGTTGCTCGATCTCACCAAGGTATCTCTTTATCCCAGCGGAAGTACTCTCTTGATCTTCGCCAGGATACATGGATCACAACCTTAAGTTATCCGCAAAGCTAGGGGAGTTATTACCAGATCCTTCAATGTATCAGCGTCTTGTGGGTCGTCTCATCTATTTAACGAACACAAGACCGGGTCTTACTTTTGCTGTTAGTGTTGTGAGCCAGTTTATGCAGGCACTGCGTTCTTCGCATTTGGATGCTGTTAATCATATTCTCCGGTACCTTAGGACCTTTCTTTGTCTTGGACTTTTCTTTAAGACTGGAGCACAGTCAGGTCTCTCCTGCTTCAAAGATGCGGTTTATGCGGGTTCAAAGGGTGATAGACGTTCTACTTCCGACTTCTGTACTTTTCATGGTAGTCGCCTCATATCTTGTAAAAGTAAGAAGCAAGCTATCATCTCGCGTTCTTCAGTTGAAGCTGAGTGTCTTGCCATGGCTCAGGGTATATGTGAACTCCTTTGGCTTCGTTCTCTCCTAGATGAATTAGGCTTCCCAGTGATGGATTCATCCACTTTGTTCTGTGATAATAAGTCAGCTATTATGTTAATACGTTGCCCTTGGACTTTGTGCTTCACGAGAGAACTAAACACATTGAAATGGATATCAATTTTATTCGCGAAAAAGTTCGGTCAAGGATTATCACACCGAGCTTTGTTCCATCATCTGGTCAAACCGCCGATATGTTTACTAAGTCTGTTGGTCCAACACTTCTACAATCGTCTCTTGGCAAGCTGGGGCTTGTCGATATCTTCTCCTCAGCTTGAGGGGGAGTTTTGAAATTAGAAGATTTTACACTGATTTTATTCTCTTTTATGGGTCATGTTGACTGTTTATTATCTTTTATTGTGATTAATTTACTTTCCTTTTCATTCTGTCTTTATAAGACTATATATACATGGGAATGTAAATGAATAAAATCATCTTTTTCCCAATTTCTATTGTTATATATTTAATATGGCAATCACATACTGTTGCCCAAAGCTTGTAACCTGTCGTACTTTAATTTTATGAACTATGCCATCTCCAATCTTGTTGTTCTTATGGTACTGTTTGTTCTTCTATACAGACTATACTTGCCAGAACATGATTTTTTTTTTTTGAAGTTGTTACTTGTTGGAATACAATTTTAGTTCTCTAAATTTGCAAGGGATGCATTTACTTCAAGAATTTTTTTTTTCTTTCTTCTAATCAATTGGTTAAGGAAACTGAACATGGTATGGAGTTTCTAATTCAAATATTTGAAATTCAGTGTTTATTGCTTTGCCCATCCCTTGAAATTGGTATATCTCCTTTCGAAACAAAAGCTCAGGTTTGAGTTTATTTCCACATCCAACTGAGGGTTTGTACCGTGGATACAAGTTCTTGGTCTGAATGGCCAAAATCCAAATGCCATTCTAGATTCCACCCCAAAAAATGCACCTTTTAGAACTCTAGATTTGCCTAGACGTGTAGTGTCCCAAATCCAAATTCCATTCTCAACTCCACCCACAAAAAATTCACCTTTTAGCATTCTAGATTTGCCTAGCCTTTCGTGCATTTTTTATTTGTTTCCATTGAAGGTTGTGCCTCTTGGTTACCTGTTTCAGACTGATTGAAGCAAAGGATATTGTGTTTGAATGTGGACCAAACTGTGGCTGTGGACCTGGTTGCATTAACCGAGTATCTCAGCGAAGAATAAAATATCAGCTTGAGGTAAAACATCCATAATCATTACTTGTGCCCATGAATTACAAATTTTGATATCCATTGTTTCGGGGGCTTCAGCCATAGCCCCCTGAATAAAACACGTCCAACCTAAAACCCAAGCTCCTTTTGTTTATCATTAGGCCATTTTGTTCTTGTTTTGGTTGAAAATGCCCTTTTATGCCTAAAAAACTTCAAATTCCTATAACAAAAGCATATTCCTTTTGTAAACTTGGCACCATAGGTGCATAGATCTTGAAAAAAATACACGAGCTCAAACAAAAAAAAAGAACACAAAGTCCGAAAAATGATAAAATTATCTATTTGCTGACAGATAAAATCCCAAAATTAGGCTGCAAATTACCTGTTTTTGTAAAGTTTCAAGTCTAATGCGTAGATCTTGAAAAAAAAAAATGAAAAAAAAAAAGTCACCCAAAAAGCCCAAGAATTGGGAAAGTTATCGTCGTTAATACAAACAGATAATATTACTTGTTTTAGACAGATAAAATCTCAAAATCCGGCAGCAACTTTTTTTTTTTTGTTGTAAAATTTTCAAGTCCAATGCGTAGAGCTCGAGGAAATACATGAAATACCAAAAAATAATCATCCAAAAAGGTATTAAAAAATGAGGAAATTATGGTTGTTTTGTCAGTATTATCTGCCAGTTAACAGATAATGTTGTCTATTTTGACAGTTTAAATCGAAAAACGAGGTTCCAAATTACATTTTTTTGGTGCATTTTTTAAGTCCAACTGTCCAATGCATCTCGACCAAATACATTTAATACCCAAAAAAAAAAAGTGTGCAAGTTATGTTGGTTTAAAGTTGACAGATAATATTAAGTTAGCCATTTTTTTGTCAGAAAAACTTCCACCGAGGGGCTTTTCGCTAAATAGCATAAGTGGCGAGGGGCTTTTTAAAAAACTACCAAATCGTGTAGGTTTTTGGCTAATCCACCTAATGTTGAGGGGTCTATCACAAAATTTTCCTTTTTGGCTAAGTCCTTTATTGGATGTTTTTCTTCTCACATTTTGTCATACTTTCTTAGAAAGTCCTACAATTTCTTTTCAAATCTGGTCTTAGTTTGATGTCAAACTCCATTTCCCCTATAAATAATTATTTTCATACCTGTTCCAATAATTTTCATATTATTTCACTTAAGATTCTTGTATTTATTTTGTTAATGGATTTGAGAATAGCATTTTAATGAAATTTTATATAATAATACTTCAAAGACCATTTAACACTACATGTAATTATCTCAAACTATTTACATTCTACACTTAATAGAGTAAATATGAAAGGTTAGGAGAGAACAATAAAAATACAATTATAGGTTAATAGAGTAATATGAAAAGTTAGGACAGAAAACAATAAATACATTTAGAGGGTAATATTGTCAATTTTAAAAAGTGTAAAACACTTAAGGGGGTTGGCGCTTTTATAGTTAGTATAGAATAGTATAGGTATAGATATAGATATAGATAGATATACAAAAAAGGAATTCCTAACATAATTTTAAATACTTTGAGGTCAATATAAGAATGTGGGAGTTGGATTACGGCTAAAAAGGCTAGTTTTGCTTATGGAGCCTTTATGCTTGTCATTCATATTCGATTACATAAAAAATCAAAACAATGTAGTTGTAGAAAGTTCATATAATTATGCAGAAGTATAATTTCTTAATGTGTTATATCATACAACTACACCCGCACCCACATCCTCGATTTTTTAAAATTGGTGAATCCCTCGGACTCGGATCCGCACTGGTGCTTCCCCAGATTGCACTTTATCACATGCCTCTTGTATGACAGATTTTAATCGTTGCCTCTCATGTGCAAGACAAGGTTGCATGTGAGGCAGGGTATTGGAGTTTGTTTGGCCCGTGCTTTAACATCTTGAACTTTTGGAGCATATGGCAACTTAACAATGAATTGTATGCCATACAGAGTTGATGTAATTAACACTATCTTAACAGGTTTTCCGTACACCAGAAAAAGGGTGGGCAGTGAGGACTAGAGACTTCATTCCTTCTGGTGCACCAGTTTGTGAGTACATTGGAGTGCTTAAGAGAACGGATGAGCTGGATAATGTTGCTGAGAATGATTATATTTTCGAAATTGATTGTTGGCAAACAATGAAGGGAATTGGAGGAAGAGAGGTATTGCAACAACTCAAGACTTCTCTGTCACACATTCTACGATTTCTATTTTATTGTTTAAACCAGCTTAATAGGGGCATTAGACAATTTAGTTTATTTCATGTAAAGTTGCTATATTTATGACTTAAAACTATGAAACATATGCATTGGGAATCATATATTCGACTGGATGCTTGTTCATTTTAATCTTTGGCATGGTCTGTATATTTCTCCTCTTTTTTTATATTTCTTTCGTGCTATATTGCTACTGGCGATCTAGTGTTCCATAGTTATGAAATCAATTCAACCGAACTCAACAAATCATTGTCGGTGATTTGCTTCCATGAATCCATGGTGCTACGTGCAGCTTCTTTCACTGTTTAGATTTCTTCGAGGGCATTTCATTAGTTAAATTGAAGGTTATGAGATCCTATAGCATCATTTTACATTCTTCACCCCTCTCTCTCTCTTTCTTGCGATAACTCCTTCATAATTGCTTCTCCATATTGGCCTTTGTCGCACATGACTACATTACGGAAAAGTTTTCAGATTGTCATAGTTTGCTTTAAATTTTCAAAACTAGATTCTTTTGCTTTAAATGCATCATTCGCTACAATTTAACCTGATCATTGAGACAGATCATCAACCTGAGTTATTATCAACTTAAACTATATCACAACTCCTCATAGAGTGACATTTACCATGTGACATACTCTTTAGCGTGGACAAATGAACCTTACAAGGTATAAGTGCTCATATTCAATCATTGACTTAATTATCATCATTGCTTGTAGACGTCTCACTTCTTGAATGAAGCCAGTGGGTTTTAAATCTTTATTGGTTTTAGTACTTCCCTTATTTTTAATCTTGGGATTCCTGACTGTACTAGAATCATGGTTGTTGGAATAGGTCAATTCTTATGTCTACTCAAGTTTCACTATTCAGTATGATTCACGATTCATAATTTTGAACTTTGAAGTTTTAAGTTTTAAGTGGAAAACTTAAAACCTTTGGAGCCTTGATATTGCATGGAACTTGTGTTTAATTGTTATTTCGTTCATTTTAAGCACTGCACATATTGTTCTTATATGTGTAATGTTCATCTCCTAAGAAAAGTGAATTTTTTGATTCACAATTCGATTTGTGATTTAACAACCATGAGTAGAATAATCACATATTAAACCTGTATCCTTCATGATGTTCATCACTGGCTCTTCTGTCTTCCTTGGATTAACTCCACTGACAGCTAGGAAGCACAGACTCTTCGGAAAGGCAGCCGCACCTGCACTGGGTGTCGAATCGCCGCACCCGTGCTTCCTAGACTGACTGTCTCTCTCCTATGAAGTGCAGAAGGCAAATTTATGCATTTTACTATGTATTTTGTGATTTAGATTACCATTGTATGGAAACAAAAATTGTTAAGGAGATCAAGTTTCAACTTCTATTTAAGCATACAATTTACGAACTATATATATTATCGGCTAGGCTCTCCAGTGAACTGGGCGAATGAACCAGGCTTAAAAAGCCAAGGACCCGACCCACAAGTTTTTGTGATGGGTCTGGTCCTTGGCCTTTTAAGCCTAGTTCACTCGCCCAGTTCACTAACCCAGTTCACTGGAGAGCCTGACCGTATATTATATCAATAATGTTTTGCATGTACCCTGGTCATTAAACTTCCATACTCTTCTTACTCTGCATCATTTGGTTCCTTGTTCTCCTCTCTGTTTCAATAGCATTTATCAAATACTATTGCATCAGACAAATCCAGTTATATCAGATCAAAGCAATTCATTTTTCGGTTTTGCTGGTTTTTTTTTTCAGAGGCGAATGGGTGATGTATCTGTTTCCATCAGTAAGGACATAGAAGAAATAGATGAGAAGATATTAGAAAGTACACCAGAGTTCTGCATTGATGCAGGCTCCATAGGTAATGTTGCTAGATTTATTAATCACAGTTGTGAGCCTAACCTCTTCGTTCAGTGTGTTTTAAGCACACATCATGATGTTAGACTTGCTCGAGTGGTGCTATTTGCTTCAGATCCCATAGTTCCTCTTCAGGTAACATGCTGTTCCATACATTTTGTGTTTTCTTTTTCCTAAACATATAGGTAGAGAATGAAATCAACATTGTACATTGATTGTTCATTTTATACCCTCTTTGGGGTCTCACATGTTTCTGCGTATAGTGTCTATGGACTCTGACAGCTAGACATAGCAAAACAATAATGCCTTTGATACATGACTTGCATAGTTTCAGAGTTCAAAATACATATTCCATTTTTCATACAGGTGGGAATAAAAGGTCTTCTTAGGAATTGGTTTGGTTTTAGAATTTCAAATTCCCCCTTCAGTCTTAGGGTGGATGATTAAGCACAAATCTGGATATAGTACAGTGTAGTGCCAACACTTGTCGGAGATGCGAAAAAAAGTGTATTGATTAATTTACTTTTACATAGGACACACGTCAGGCTGTGGCCGACACGGCCAGATATGGAAGTCAACTTGGCACGGACACTCCTTTGAATTTATTTATTTTTATATGAATTTTTTAGGTTTAAGTATTAAAATAATAAAATGGGATATAACTTATAAGTAATGGGTACATTTTGAAAATTTTGGGAAAAGGAGTGCTTACAGCACAATGTATTGTAGGAGTAAATTATTATTATTATTATTATTGTTGTTGTTTTTGCCGTATCCTAGCCATATCTACGTTCTTATGACTTATCACGTCGCTATAGCTGTATCATTTTGTGGCCATGTCCGTACCCGTGCTACATAGATGGTACATCCTCATGGACAGAGGTAATACTCTCTCTGTGCCTCTTTCTTACCCCAAACCTCCTTTCTTGTCTCTTCTATTTAGGAAAATGCGCATAAAGCTGCTCTTAGTAATAACTAATAATGACGTATCACAATTTCTCTCTACACCACATTATTCAATAAAGAGGAGTACATGTAGCATCTACTGTTGCACATGTGGGTGTAGATAGAAACTTGGTCAGTGTATTTAGTAACTCCGATGTTGAACTTTACAAAACTAAAATTTTCCACATTATACAGCATTACCTTAACAACACCGTGCAAGTTTGTGAGTGAGAATATAGAAGTGAGAGGGTTTGGTCATTTGGGGTGAATAGCACGTACATTGCATATGCCCTAGTTTTCCTATGACTTAAGAACTATGTTACCCAGACTCGGGTATGGGTGTCGGGTACGGGTGTGTATCTAGGTGTCAGACCTCCTCTAAATCCAAATCTTAGGATCCGGGGACATGTGTCTAAACATTGGTTACGGGTATGCGATCACATTATGAACGTATAAACATACTATGTTTCTTAATATCAATAGTTAGAAACCTCTTTACCCATAATTTTGAGCTTCTTCTTACCTTTTGAACATCACCTGTGGAGGATCCGAGTGTCCGAATTGGGTACGGGGGTCGGACACGGGGATCGGGTACTTGGGGGTAGTAGGAGAATCCAAGTAACATAGGTTAAGAAGACACTAAACACACATTTTTCGAGCATTTCACTTCTGTGAGGAACACTGATAATTGCTTGTTGAGGACTAATGAGTGAGTGAGGAAATAGAGGTGAGAGAGTGGTCATGTGGGTTAGTGGATCGTCTGCCTTCACAAACTGGTATGAATAGAAGTAACACTAATTAATACTCCATGTTTGACCATTGCACCATTTGTGTGGGGAACATTCCATACCACTATGTTAAGATCATATTATAATCAGGGCTGCTGAAATGACGCTGAAGCAACAATTATATTCAAGTCGTAAATACTGAAATGATCTTTACTTCTTGATTGATGTTCTTGTAGATTTTACTATTTTAGTAAGAGTTTGAGCTGTACTGTCCTTGATGCAGCCCTTCTTTCTTTGGGCTTAGAAATAACTATATTATCGAACACACAGGTGGAGTTCCCAAAGGAAGGTTTAATAAATGACAAGAAAGGTTTTCCGGAGCCTATGAATACAACGGCTTGTCTGAAAATGCTTAAAACATGATCATTTTCACACTTAGTCTCACTTTTTTCTGGTTCTGTGAAAGCCAATATTATGTTAGTTTGATAAAGAACCAGCTTTTGGGGTATTTTTAAGCCAGACACGAAAGCTGCACAAAATTGAACTATTTAAAACTGGTTTACTTCTTAACCAAAGAACTGAACTTGCAGTACCCAAACAACTTCAAACATTTTCAGTGGGTGATCTCTTATGGAAGAAGTACGGTATCCATTTTGTTGGGCAACTCATTTTCAGTTGTTGCACAATTATTCCTGTGACCCTTTCTTTGGTTTTGCTTTTAGTTTCGCATTTGCTAATATAGAGGACCACAATTTTTATTCAAATATGTTGCACATTTATTAGTCTTGATTGTAATGAAGACTAGTGTAGAGTAGAAGTTCTAAAACTCCTCTAAATAAATTAGTTAGTAAATAATATTATTGGCACCTGTTAATGTATTGTTTATATGTAACTTTTGAGGTAGTAGATTGTATCAAGTGTTACTAAGATGAGCTGCATTTTTTCGTCATCTTTGAAGTTTGTTCTAGCAAGCAACCAATTATTACTAAGTATTGATTTGGCTAGAATTCTTATCAATTACTACCCCCAAGTCATAAGAGTGGATTTGACACCGGCCCATAGGGCCTTCTCACCTTGAATTGGCCTTTCTACGTTAACAAGATTTTTGGGATTTTATATGGTGGTTTTATGTTTCTACAGGAACTTACGTATGACTATGGCTATGCCCTTGATAGTGTGGTTGGTCCTGATGGCAAAATACGAGAGCTGCCATGCCATTGCGGGACAGCCGATTGCCGAAAACGTTTATACTAAGTCGAAATTAAGTTTCAGCTTCTTTGCGCTAAGTTCTACCTCAGTATGGGTGAAAAGAAAAGAATGCTGATAGTTTTTGACATTTCTCCTTCCGTAATGTGAAGTTTGGTTGCTATTATTCATCTTCTTGATTTTAGTTTCCTTCCCCTCCTTTCCATTTTTATTTATTCTCTCCACTTTTTGAAGAAGGGGGAAGGGGGGGCTATAATCAGCTGCAAAGTAAAGCAGCAGCACATATCATTGGATGTTGAAATGAACTATCGGATTGCTAGCATGAATAGTCTCGGTTGATGTTGTATTGACTATTAGTATGCTGAACTTGCTTTGAATGCTATAGTTCAATTCAGACCAGAAGCCACTTTTTGACTAAAGTTGCATTTTGCAAGAGACTAACTTGTGAAAATTTATTGAACAGTTGATAATTGATTCTTATTGTACTATTGCCACTTCGTTTACTCCCAGTCGGTTTGGTGGCGCGTACAGGGTCGATACCGAGTATTTGGAGACCCAGGACGAATTACTAAAAGGCAAGCTCTTATACGGGGGGTCGAGGGCAGCGGCCCTGAGGCAATTTTTTTGGGGTCTACTTATACATAATTGACAATTTTTTAGGGGGTTATGTATACATAATTGGTGATTTTTTTGGGTCTACTTATAATATGAGTCTATTTGTGAAACTTAAATATTGTATGGTATCTTTCAAAATTCTAGAAAGACCTATTTCTAAAACTTAAAAAAAAAAAAACACTAAAAATTTAATTTTCAAAATTCTAGGATCTTTGCTTTTGAGTTTATATACATGTATATCAATATATATGTAGTTGATGATGTTAAATTGGGCCTTGGGGAGGTCTAAATGTAAAATACTAAAAATTTCAAGATAAAAATATAATTATGAAAATTTCATGGAAGCTTTCAAAAGTTTGTTAACTTTGGTGACCTGGGGCGATTGTTCCTTTTGCCCTCTCTTTGAGCCGGCCATGGGCGCGTAGTTCCTGGGTCGCAGGCTGAAACCGGCAAAACTTAGGATTGTTGTGAAGCCACTGGCTCAGTGTCCACTAGTGCCTTTGGTGGGACTAGGTTAGGCTATGGCTCGACTTGAGGAAGCTCCTAAGGGCCCATTTGGGATCACCCGTCATTGGTTCCTATCCGGTAGGATGTTACTGTGGTCACGCCAAAATTAGGACAACCACTTTGTGCTTACTGTTTATTCTAAGTATGTAGGAAGTAATATGTATGGTAAAATATATTTTGCATCTTCAAAATATATTCTGTTTTGCACTTTGGTCCCTAAATAAATAAAAAAAAAATTTTCCTTTCGTATTTTGATCCCTCAACTAACATTTTGTGGCATTTTGGTCCCTTAATTAATATTGTGTGGCAATTTTCATCCTCCGTCACTTTTAGCCATTAAAAGTGATAGAAAAAATTATTTTAATTACATATATACCTCCTGTTGCGCCATGTTTGGTAGGAACTGTCATTTTTTAAATACTTATGAAACTCCAAAAGCTAAAATTAAATATTTAGCAAAATAGTCTCTACAATTGCAATTGGCCAAAAGCTACTTTGAACAACTTTTACCAATCACAATTTTTTGTGATTTAATAAAATAAATAAATAAATAAATAATCTGCCAAACAGTCCACCAGGGGCACTTTTGAGCTCTTTGATAGATTTATGTCTTTTATTGAGCTCTGGTACTTGTTGAAGTGTGTTATATCTCATAACTTTTTTTAATGTCTCATAAAACTCCATTTTAATTGATCAAAAAATAAAACAGGAGACAGTGAAAAGGTCTAACTACGAGATGTGTATATGTAATTAAAACAATTTCTTTCGACACTTTTAACGGCTAAAATGGACATGACAAATTGTCACAAAATGTTAGTTGAGAGACTAAAATACTTATTAAAAAAAAATATTTTGTTTAGGGACTAAAGTGCAAAACAAGGTATAGTTTGAGGGTACAAAATAAATTTTTCCCTAATATATATTTACAAAGCGTAAAGAAAAAGCCTTTGGTGCTGTGTTTACTGATTATTAAGCTAAGATTGGTAAAGTATGTTGGTTTCTCCTTGTTGGAAAGGTCAAATACAAACTAATCAATCACTTGATCCAGTCTTAGAAGACATATTAGTCTATGTCTGCCACTTAAGTCATTTAAGTTCATGGACCCATATGATCAAGTGGGTGATTAATTAAATAAAAGTTATAGTACAATATAAGATTATGCGTGTGGAGAGAATCTAATCTTCCATAACCCAAGAAAATTAGACAAGAGAAAGCCCATAGAGTCCAATGAATAGGTAGATTAGCATATCCATACTAAAGATTAAAGATTAGCCTTTTTATCTAAATAATTTTTTTTATATTTGGTTATTGCACTTTCTCTTAATAAGATCGATTCAGTGTTTGGTTTGTAAATAAAGAGAAAGAAAAGGAAAATAAAATGAAAATAAACTTTCAATTATTTTCTTTCATGCGTGAGATGTAAATTAACATTAAAAATTAAAAATTATTAATATTCGACAGAAACTCAAGAAAAAAGAAGGAAATTACTATTAAAAAAAAAAACATAGAAAATTTTAATTTATTTTTGCCTATTTTGTTTTTAAAAAACTATTTTTGTAACCAATCAAACAAAGAAAACTCTGCGACGCAAGATAAAAATTTTCCTATCCTTCGGAAAAATCATGAACCAAACAGAGCCTTAAAACTTGTCGAACCACAATATGACTTCATTCACACGGTTGTCGTACTGACGGGGTGAGTTGTAGCCAGCAACACTAAAAAACTTAGGAGCTGTGTGTCCAATTGGTGAGTCCCAAGGGGTTCCATTGAGGCTTTTCTTCAAGGCCAGAGCTTGTGTAGCAATGGTGGTGTCATTCAAGAACCCTCCAAATCTTCTAATAGCAGCAAACTTGTGAAATGGTAATCTCAAAGGGGTAGCTTCATCGGAGATTGGGGGGCTATTTTGGTACTTTTGTGGGACATAAAAGTGGACAACAAAGGATGAGTTGTAGATAGGTTGTGTTGAGGGGTAAATATCCACCATTACTGGGGCTGTCATGTTGATTTTTGCTGCCTCATGGTTTTTGCCTTGAATGTAAGCAAAGAGTCTATTCATGAAAACAAAAAGAAGAAGAGAAAAACGAATTCAGTCAAAAGGCCTATAAAATATATTTTTTGGGTCTTAGATCCAATCCGGATTTTTTTTAAAAAAAAATTTATAAAAAAATTAGTATGAAATCCCTCAACTCACAATTTCACAAAAATTTGAATTGTTTTTAGATTTCACATAACTAAATATGGGAAACTTTGTAATATAAGGATATGATTAGAATAAGTTTCACTAATCATGGCTTTGGACCAAAATTAAAAACAGGTTATCCTTTAAACCCAAAGTACCAAATAAGATGGATTTTACAACCAAATTTCTAACCAAAAAAAAAAATCCTGAAGACTATTCTTATTTTGAGAGAGAATTTTGGGTAGAACCTTAGTGGAATAGTATGTCAAAGAGCAATTAATGTTATGCTTAGGGCGTGTTTGAGAACCCATTTAAGTGTTGAAAATGAAAATTTGCAACACTTTGTTTTTGTGTGTGTGTGTGTGTGTGTGTGTGTGTGTGTGTGTGTGTGTGAGATAATGTATAATAGCTCAATGCTTAGGGCGTGTTTGAGAACTCATTTAAGTGTTAATAATGAAAATTTGTAGCACCCTTTTTTTTTGCCAGTGTGTTAGATATTGTATAAGTGCTCACCACTTATTACTTGAAATTGAATACTTATAGAAAACGTTAAAGAAAAGAATTATACTGATAACTATAAGTAAAACATTATTTTCAATCTTGCAAATACAATAGTTTAAATTTCACGACTAATAATGCAGTGCTTACAGTTTTATCCAACGTGGTCTAAGCTTAAATTTTAAACGACATGTAAGTGGGGTTAGGCCACCAAATACAACTTATAAAAAAATTCAAGTGACCCCATTGTGACAGACGTGAGCCCGTTGCCTCGTCAATGGTATTTGTAACATTAGCACTATCACAATAAAATTCAGGTAATCTATTGCAATTGAATGTGTTCCCACCACCATATCAATTAGTATCAAAATTTAAATTCCACACTATTACTCAAGATCCCAAATAATGCGACATCACCTTCTAAAACTATTTTCAATGCAGTTTAGGTAGTATTTTGTGATCCCACTACAGCATTATATGAAATCAAATCTAGTCATGAATTTGAGATCCATAGCATTAATTTTACACGAAATGGAGTGGCCACCTAATGCCAATTGCAATATAATTTATGTAATCCATTACAATTGAGTGTAGTCCCATTGACAGTCATCTAGAACACAAATTTGAAATGCATATGGACCTGTTGGAAAGACTCCTTATTTTATTAGTATTTGAGTTTTTAAAAATTCTACAATAAAATAAAATATGATACATTCAATTTCTTAGTCTCAATTTGTAGTAAACATGTGCCATTTTATTATACTTTTGGTATCAATCAGTATTGAATTTTCTAAAGTGCCTTGTAAAATTAACTTTTAGATATCATTTGTTAGTTACAAATTTATAATAGGCAACAAAAAGTTCGAAAGTATTTTAACTTTAACGTATGGTTCATATAATGTAGAAGATTTCTTGAGTTTTTGTATCAATTTTTATCATCTAAATGAAAAATGTGTACAGACCCCAAAAAAATCGTCTCACCCATAAACCTTTGCTACCTTCAGGTTCAATTTCTTGATTTCACTTCTACCACCCCCTCCTAATTCAAATTTCTACATCCGACCCTGTTTAAAATCCTTCTAACAGTGTTATGAAAATTATTAGTTTCCTAAACTGTTCAAATAGTAATATGCCTTTCCATGTTAAAGAAAGAAAAAAGAGAAAAGAAGGCAAAGGGTTTTGGTTTATTCAAAGTTTGTCTATATCTGACATCATTGAATTAAAATAAGAATAGATGTCTTATAAAGCTGGTGGGATGTGTTCTAATTTCCCAAGTGTGAAGATCAAAAGTCAAACTCTATAAATAAATGAATAATTCTATATATGGTTTTCAAATTTTTGTTGGTTCTTTACGGGATTACTTAATTTTCATTTCGGTTATTGTCACATGAGTTTGAAATTAAATTTGAGATTAAAATTTAAAAATTATAGTCATCATGCCAAATAAATACATAGACAGGGGAGAATTCTATGAGGTGACCTAATAGTTTGGTTGTATCATCCAACCTAAATATTGATATAAAATGTTTTGAGACCTAAACAAATTACTATGGCCACAAGCTTTACACATCTCTCAGCCAAGGGCGGATACAGAAAATCTAAGTAGAGGAAGGGGGTGTTTGATAGGGGCGAAAAACTAGAAGTTGAATCTAGTGCTGGTCAGGCTTTACAGGGTCCAGGGGCACTGCCCCTGAGATGTTGATGTTTATTATTATTATTATTATTATTATTTTCGATCTATTTGTACATATTTTCGTGTTTGATGATATAAGCTAATACTATAAAAATTAAAGTAAAACCCTATACTTGCATCAAAGTTACTACACTTTGAACCTAGTTGTTATCCAATATATAACTGTTACTAATTGATGACACCTAAAAAATCACTACCCAATGGCACATCAGATAAATTACTACTAATTGACACCAACGGTAACAAAATTACACATTGTTACTACAAATTAAGATCAAGTAATTGGATCTATAAGTATTTGATTGTATCCTAGAATTTTCCAAAACTCAAATATTTATAAACAAGGAGTTTTTTTAGAATATTTGTGTGTGTGTGTGTGTGTGTCGGGGAGGAGCTTATATGTAATTTTTTTAGGGTTACTATAGAAATTTTCTAAAATCTACGATAGCTTAAGCTCACTGCCCTTCATTAAATCCGCCCCTGCTCTTAGCCACATAAGTTGATCGTATGATACGATGAAACTGTCTAAGTCCTATCATAGAATTCTCCATGTACACAAACGTGTGTGTGTGTGTGTGTGTGTGTGAGAGAGAGAGAGAGAGAGAGAGAGAGAGAGAGAGAGAGATTTGTTTACAGTTTGAATCCCCTTGAAGCAGCATCCCTGTAGGAGCTAGAGTTGATAGGTGAAGTAGTCATCCACATAGCATTCGTGTAGCTTCTTATTTCAAAATCTTCTTGGCTGTGGATAACTTGGTATGGAGAGCACTCAAGGTGTCTACAATTGAGTGGCTCTATGTAACCATTGCCTCCACAATGTGTGAGGGCCAAAGCCATCATAAGAATAACCCAAACAAACCCTTTTGCAACTGAACCCATTTGAGATATTGCTTAGAGAAAGGGCTTTCTTTGACCTTAAACTTGGCTCTTTATGGTTAGTGAATTGCATTTGTGTGTGTATATACATAGGAGTAGAATTAATGAGAATTTGTGGTGGATATTTCTTGCTTAATTGGCCATGAGTGGCCATATGAACTCCAACGTTGCATGTCTTTATTCAAGTTTGATCTGTCAAATTGACTATTTAGCAAATGGACTGTTTGGTTCTCAAATTATTGAGTAATGCTGGGCACACTTTGAAATCCACACTGAATTTGATATCATATGCTTTAAATACATGTACCTTGTGATGTATAAATTTTTCACATTTTTCTATGCACCACCTATACAGCACAGTGTACATGCATTTAAAGCTAGGTGTCAAATTCAGTGTGAATTTCAAAGTGTGCCTAACATTACTCCAAATTATTTTATAGAATGAGGAGGCAAATCAAGAGGGAAGATAATATTTAGAGAAAAATATTAGACAATATTTAGAGTACAATATTTTTTAACACTTAGACAATAGTCAATTCCTAAAAAGTTGGGAAGGGAGAGGGTTGAATCCCCATAGAAAATTCTAGTTGCTTTCTCTCAGTTATTTTTCAATCGGAATGAGTGACCCTTGTTGGGCTTTGCTCAGGGGCTTTGGGGTTGGGTTGGAGGTAGGGTGTGGGGTGTGTGTATCCAGTTCGGATCTAGGTAAGTATTAAATTTTTTTTTAAAAAATCCTAAAAAATTGAAAAATACAAATATTTAAATAATAAAAATAGGAAATCAAGGAATGATTTTAGAGAATAAGGATGCAAATCAAGGAAAGATGATCATGTTTGATTATATATCATTAATTTCCATTGTTTGCGGTTCTATAATTATTACACAATTATTACCACTTTTGAACCCGTACAATGTACGGGATTACCTGTGTTTGATTTGTGCTATGCTTCAGGTGTTAAAAAAAGTATTCTAAATGTAACTTTAATTGCAATTCTAATAAAAAAATTACTTTATAACCATAAATGTATTAGTGATTAAATACAAATAAATTTTGCAATTAAAAAAAATTGATTTATACACAGTAATCTATCAAGTTGAGATATCCATGAATCACTCGATAAAGTAAAATTAAGAAGTCTTTCTTATTGTTGAAAGAAATTAGGATAAAATCTAAAGTAGTTAAAAGATCAAAAGTAGTCAAAAGAACGAAGAATGTTTATTGTTGAGTCATTATTTGTAACTATAAATTTTGAGAGTTTGAAGTAGGCGGTATAAGAAAAAATCGCAAATCGCAAACTACAAGCTAACCAAATCGAAAATCGAATGGTCAGTTTTCTAAGAGGGTGTTTGAAAACCAAAGGGAATGGACTTCTGGAAGAAGAAGTCCATTTACAGAATTGAAATTCGTTTGGTGAGATTTGAGAATGGACTTCTTGACAAGAAGTGCATCTCCAGAATGCCCATTTCAAGAAGTCAAAAATCCTGACTTCTCAAAACTGTGATTTTTGCACTTCCCCAGAAGTCAGGAGCTTTATACACAGAATTACTCTTTTATCCCTTGTTTTATAATTAATGCCCTCTTTATCCAAACCCCATACATGAATTATGTAGCATAGCCGAATCCCTATTGTTTTACAATCCCTATTGTTTTACAATTCCTATAGAAAATAAGTCATTTATCCAACATTGTAATTAAAAGTGTTTTTTTTTTCTTTTTTTTTTTGGTGCCCAATTTTAGTTCATTTGACATGATAGTTATGGATAAATATTTTTAATTTATTTCAGCTAACTATTTTGCAGTCTAAAATTATATACTATAATATGTTATATCCATTTAGTTTTAAATTCATGATTAAGGGTAATATTGGTAAGTAAGTATAAGTTTTTACTTTTAAAAAGTTGCCACCAAACATATTTGCACATTTAGATGCACTTTTTATTTAAAAAATACTCATTCTCCAAACAAATCCTTCTTTAAAAAAAGTCCATTTTGAAAATTCCATCTTCAGAAGTCTATTACGAAAATTGACTTCTGTGTGAGAAGTTACGCCAAACAGCACCTAAATGTATGTATAAGTGTGGATATCGCAGGTTGACTTACCCACAGCTTTTCTTTTCGAAATTCCAAATTCAAAACAAATGAGTCGCCACTTAATTTTTAAAAGGGGAATTAAGAAACCATTTTAAAAGCAAACTGATCTTTTAGAAACCAGAGATTAACTAGGTCCGGGGATTATGGAATGAGAGAGGAAGGAGCCCGTCGAACTAAAACACCCTCTCTCATCCTATCTTGCGATAGGCCTCTACTCAACATCATTTTAATCAAATTTATTATCTAAGCATGCCCTCAACTAATACATATATAGGTATACATAACACAAGCATGTTGAAAATGGTGTAAAATTGCTAACGATAAAATATCATTCATAAGTTACATAATTCAACTAGCAAGCATCATGATATGCAATAAGAAACAAAAGAACTTACCCGGGATCCAGCAGCGATATTAAATATGCAATGCATACATGCAAAAGAAAGTCCTAAACAAAGGTCTCTAATCACATATACACATAAGGCAAATCCTAATTCTAAGGTATTGTGCATGAGGTTGAAAAATCAAGCAAAATCAAAAAAATGAACTAAACTAGAGAAGGGATGAGGAGTTGTACCTCAAAAAGCGCTACAAAACAAAGGATTAGTCCCACATTTTAAATAAAACATGTCATTTGAACTTCCTAAGTAACAACTTTTTAACACAAGATGAATTCTATTTACAAATACCAATCTTCATAGATGCGTGCACGTGAACACATGAGTATGAAAGGAATAAGGTTATGAACTATTCATTGATTTGGATCATTTAGTCTCTGATTTTAAGCTTAATAAACCTTTATTGAAGCATGGTATGAACCCTTGGTCAAGAAAGGGTCATTTGGACCTTTATTTGCTAAGTAAGTATAAATTGTAACAAAACTCTGAAAATTCCAGAGAGCAGACCCGAACTTCAAAGAAATAAAAGGCATGGCTCCTGTGGTTTGATCTTGATGATATTTGGACTCGATATGCCTCTGTGCGTCTAGTTTTCAAATCAAAAAGAAAATCAAAGTTTCAACGGTCGGATCTCCGGGAATATGAAAAATACTAGACATCACTCAGCACTTTACAACCTTCTGTCCAGAATTCTTGCACGATTTATTAAAAATAGTAAAAAAATCCGAATTGCTTTGTTCTTTTTAGGGTGACTTTCTAACACATTAATCTACTTAGAAAAAATTATTTTGGGTCACAAACACTTTATTAAAACCTCGATTTATTTATTTCAAAAGAATGTTACTGTTCTGGAACTATTCTGAAACTCTTGACAGATTGTTGTTACTCCACAAAACCCACGATCAAACCCTCCTAAACATGAAATCAACTTAAAACAAAAATTACAGTGGTAGAACATTGTCTTATTAACACTTTCCCGTTGGTTTCACTTGATTCCAACGGTTAGATTTCGAACTAAAAATCTTTGATCAAAAACAGTTTGTGAACTCACTGTTTTTATTGGTCAAGTTCAATTTTTATTTGGTAACCCCAACTATTAAACCATGAAGTTGGGTTAAACCAAACCACTTCTCCTACCATTTGATGGTCATTGGAGGCTAAAGACCTTCATATTTATTGATTTCAAGTGAAGTATGAATAAACTCCATGAAATCTCAAAATGATGAACCTAAACCATAGAGATGAGTTTAGACCCAAAATACTTTCTCCTACCATTTGGTGGTCATTGGAGATGAAGGTGCAACTAATACTTGATGGTTTTCAAAGGAATATAGAAAGGATTCCATGAGACATCAAGTTTAGAGGATCCAAGTCATGAGCATGGACTTGGATCCTATCTAAGTGAAATAAAGTGGTGATCAAGTTTTGACTTTCATGTAGAGCATAAGCTTACATAAGATTCAAAGGATCATCCTCAAGAGATCAAGAGAGATATTAAAAATCTCCAAGGCCTTCAAGAGAAGAAAATGGACAAAAAATAGAAGGAAGTAATGGGAACAAAAAAAAGAACTCCTAAGTTTATTTGGCAAACAAAGAAAGTAATGAAAGATTTAGGATTAGAGATTTTAAGAGAAAGAAAGAGTAAACTAATAATCTATGGTTAGAGGATCACCTCCAAATTATCCTCAAAGTTTTCCTTTTTCTTTGAAGATCTTCCAAGCCCTTTTCTCTAATTCTCTAAACACTCTCTTTTCTCTCTAAAAATGTTGGTGTAATGGAAGTGTTTTTGCATGTGTTCTCCCTCCCAATCTTTTTTTCTTGGTGTTCTTCTTGGTCTCCCCTCTTTTAGGAAGATCCCTTCTCTTTTATAGGCAAAATTACCAGGTATTTTTGGTGAATCTCGGAGCAAAAAACAGGTGTAATTCTCTCATTTGGTGGTACAATGTGTACTTTCTGAATTTAGACAGACTGCTGTCCAGCGCGGCAGCCCAGATACTGCCGCGGCAGTCCGTGACTGCCGCTGCGGCATTTCATGACTGCCGCTGCGGCACTTCATGACTGCCACGCGGCATTCATCAAATGCCGCGGCCATTAATGGATTGCCGCATTTTTGTCAGTCTTACTTTATCAGTTTTTTGTTCTTATTCGCATAGGCATACGTATTGCTCTGCAAAATACAGACTTTAAAAGCGAACGGCATTCAGAAATTTTTGGCGGCACTTGGTGACTGCCGGAACGGCACTCTCCGACTGCCGTGCGGCACTCAGTGAGTGCCGCGACAGTCCGCCGTGTGCCGTTTTTATTTGAGATTCTCCTTTTTAGGACTTCTCCCTTTTGAAACAAATTATTTTTGAAGATCCTTTCCAAAAATCATGTCTTATACCTGAATTCTCCTAAATACCTGGTATTTTTCCTCTTTCTGTAAAATTTTATCGCGTTTTGGAGATATTCTGAAGAGCTTGGAATACTTCAAATTTTTTTGGTCCTTGTCATCATCGGATACGGAGGTCACACTCTCCTAAATTCGACGGTCGGTCAAAATTGGGGTGTCTACAATAAGCTAAAATTGACCGCAAAAATGACCGGACCGGACCGACCGACCAATTTACAACCCTAGTTTGAAGGTTCTAATAAATTTTCAATGTATTGTGTTACAAAAACAATTAATATATAATAAATGATACAGTAGACTAACGAAAACCCAGGCAATTGAAAACGAAAAGAAAGGCGATTATGTAACATGCAACTCCTTTAAATCTGCAACTCCTATCAACCACTTTCTACCATCTTAGCTAGAATCGTTAATATTTAACCTGCAACAACAAAAATAATAAAAAGAATCATTAATTCTACTGGATGAACTAAGTATGATAATAGTTCTACAAACATAAATTTTCGAACACAATAATTTGAATCAAATCTCTGAAAAAAAAACTATGACGGAGATGGTTGTTTTAAAGATGAATTTGTTTGGAAGGTTGAGAAAGATGGGAAAGAGAAACGTGAATGTTCAATTTTTTTTTTCAGTTTAGTTATTGAAAGCGTGTGAGGTTGATAACTTGATATATATTATTTATATAGATAAAGATACATATATGTTATCTAGTTCTCCATAAAATTGAGGGGAGATAATGGATTTAGAGAAAATTCACTGTGTAGTTTTCTTTTTGTTAACAATCTAGGATAACGTTCATCAAAAAAATAAAAATAAAAATCTGGGATAATGGGTTTGAATTGTGGATTATCTCATGCAAATTTAATTGTACAATATATGATGACTAACGATTAAATTTTAAATAATGACAACAATATTTGGTTTTTTTTTTTTTTTTTTTCAAATTTTGTTACAGAAAATATGATGAAACTTATCCCATGCAAAATATAAATATAGAATTTAGATAAATAACTAATTCAAAAAGTGAAGCATAAATAATCATATCTTATATTATATTCATCTAACAAATACTATCACCTTCTTGGAAGTAATTTATATTTTTGAAAAGAAGATAAGCATTACTTTTTAAAATTATTTTATAAGTATATATATTAAAGTTTTATAGCCAGAGATCGATTAAAAAAGCTAATGCATAATTGGTTATTTTAAATTTAATAAGTTTAGGTAGGTTTTAACTTTTTCCCTATTAGAAACACTTCCAAAAGAATACATTTTGAAGAACAGAGGTCCAGTCGACTGATCGGGGACCCAGTCGACTGACCATCAAAAGCATTAAGTTTAAAAGATTAATAGCCCGGTCCAGTCGACTGTGTAGGGGACCCAGTCAACTGGTGCCTAAATTTATCAGTCGACTGAAGTTGTTCGGTCGACTGATACTCAATTCAAGCAGAATCACCTGCCCTAGGGCATCATCCAGTCAATTGTTTTCTCACCCAGTCGACTGATCCCCAAACATACAAGGCAGTGTTCAATTTAAAATAGTGATCCAGTCGACTGAATAAGAAATCAGTCGACTGATCTGCATTAGCACATCAAGTATTCTGCAGAATTACAAGCTTAGGCCTTTCGATTCAAAACCAACGCAAACACAGGAGTAACCCAACAATTCAAAACATAACTACAAGAGTTTACTAGCGCTTACAATAGTACAATCTCTCCTAAATTCCAGACTAAACACGTTACGAATTTAAAGTTCTTATTACAAGTTTAGTAAGAACCCAAAAGTATAAACAAGTGTGATTCCCCCAGCATTCCTCGCCCTCACTCTTCTCGCTTCTTCTTGCCCATTTTCTTTTCACCTGCAATGGAGGAAATCTCCACTACTCAGCCATACGCTGAGTGTACAATTCTAAACAAATGCATATGAGGCAATTCATGTTTTAAACATCTAAATCACATAATTTAGTCTCCGGGAAGAGAGATACGCATTCACCCAATATATCGGCAAGTCTTAAATCTTAAATCGTGATGCCAATGGTTAGCCAATGATCACTCAACCATTACATCCATCTGCTCTGGTTGGCCACTTCCCACACCAAGCAAGTCGTCATCACTACTATAAACTCTCAAACATCGAGAGGCGTGCACCGGTATAAAATTATATCAAACTCCCCTTTGACCCACATAAACATTTAGCATACTCACATAATCATGTCACCATGTTTTTTTTATACATACTCGCTAAAATTAATGGGCCTAATTTAACACAAAAGTTTGCCCGGATCACAATTCATACAAAATATCTAAAACATCTAAAATTCCTTATATCACATACGTTCGGAATTCATACCTCGAGCTATATCTCTCAAACTTCAGGAGATGTACTAGGAGACAAAATAAACGTCAGATCTCCGATCTTAAGCGATTCCTACAAGTATAGACATGTTTTTCCCAAATTCTTAAAATTAACTTTTCAGAAAAACTTTGCCAAACGAGGCCTAAGATGTATCAAAATGAAGCTCTTACCTCGAGAAGTCCAAATATAAAATATGGCTGAAAACTGACAGACGAACGGTTGTCGTTTGTCGTCGGAAAGGTCGTAGGATCAAACCTCCTTTCTCTCTCCTCCCTCTAGACATTTTAAAAGTTTGGATAATAATGAAATCTCATCCACTACTATTTATAGGCGCAACTCTCGAGAATTACGTTTACCTCCCCACGAGTTCTCAAAACTTCTAATTAACTCCTGAAATGTCGCACATGTCCATTTTATGACTTCACGAGTTAAAACTAAAATTTATAAAAGTTTTCATCTAGGTTCCGTTTGGGTCCAAAATATACGTCCAAAAACTAAATTCCGTGTAATCTCTACACCACCTACCTTTTATATAACGTGTCACTACGTTCTCACCACAGTGTTCAAAATACTCTACAGCGATATCAAGACTACCAGAATTTACTCTACACAGGTAAATTTACTATTCATGAAAATACCAGATATCTCAAAGAACATTTAATCACATAAATGTCATTTATTCGTGTTGATGCCACATGATTTCTTATTGTCGTGTCTTTGATTGACACCTCACCATTGACCTCCATTCAACCTCACTCTCAATTATCAATTAACAGTGATAATTCACAAAATTTCATTTATGCATTTTAAAATCATGATTTTCTAGAACGGGCGTGACAGGGGGGGGGGGGGGGGGGCTTACCTCTGGTCCTTTAGAGTTGGAGCCTTGGAGGTGATGGCAGGCGTGGTGTTGATGGCGGTAGAGATCGAGAGAAAGAGAAGAGAGGCGATTCAAGAAAAGAGAGGAAAAGAAAGAAATAGTACCTTGGTTGAATATGTAAATGTGGTGGCGGCGGCGGCTTCCCAAATCTGTTGTGGCTTCCAGCGAAGGAGAGTGATACGGTGGTGGTGGCGTCAGGTGGTGGAGACTAGATGAGGTTGGGAAGTGCTAAACGTTAGAGTGAGGGAGGCTGAAGAAAAAAGAGGCTAGGGCTTAATTCTCTTTAAGTGTTTATATATTATGTGGAATGTATGGCTAAGATTGGGGGTATGGTAAATGAATGGCTAAGATGAGAGGGCCAGCTATAGAAATGTATTGCAGTAGTAAATTACTTTTGGTCGGGTTCGGGGCTGATTTTATCCACCCCACCGTCGAACCAAACTTTCGATTCCTCTCTTTACCCCTTGACCAATCACCGACCGATACCCTGAGACACCGAAATTTTTGGTCGGGGTCGGGTTACAAGGAGATTTGAACAGCCCTAATAATCCTGATCGGGTTGGCCAGGAAATATGAAAAAGGGATCATAATCTCACTATACTATATATGTTGGTACAATAAAGAGTCAATTTTTGGATCATTTTTAACAAGATAGAGACTCATGTCTACATAAAAAGTAGTTACACAAATAAGAAGTCATTGCAGGCCAACCCATTCTCTTGAGACCATGGAAACCCAACCTTACTTTGGACATGGCAACTGTTCATTCTATTCCGATCTGGGTTAATCTTTTTGGTATTCCTTTAGAGTTCTGGAACCCTAAAGGCCTTAGTTTTATTGCTAGCTTTATTGGTAAGCCACTGCAAGTGGACAGAATGACGGCCAGTAGTAGACGCACTTCCTATGCTAGAGTGTGTGTGGAGGTTATTGGTGAGCAAGAAGTCATCAAACAGTTTGCCCTTGAAACAGAAGATGAGAAAGGTGAGGCAGTCTTGACTAAGATAAATATGGAGTACCAATGGACTCCCACCAGGTGTTCCAAGTGCTCCATCTTTGGACATGATTGCTCCAAGGTTGTGCAACAGAGGCCCGTTCTGAATTCCCTGCGAGCTTGGCCTAACCAACCAAGTTACTTGAATTCTAAAAGTACCTACAACAATAAAATAGAGACAAGAAAGTGGAAAGTGGTTAATATGAAAAAGAAATGGCAGAAGTGTGTAGAGGAATCTATTAAGGCTGTGGCCCCCATTGTTTTCCCCCATAGTATTGGCAATATGTTCACTGTTCTGGCATACAGATGAGGGTATGGACCACAAGTCCGGAAGTGTGGAAGATGTAGCCTATGTCCGGGATTTGTGTTCATGAGCTAGCTCCTCTAACCATATCTATGGTGTGCATGAAGATAACATTCGTGAAGCTCCTTTTGGCTCACATGAAATGACGATTGATGGTTTAGGTGATGTTCCTGACTCAGCCACCGAGGGTGACCCTGAGTTTGAGGAAGATCCCCCAGCCCTCGGTAGTCCCATTTCTAACAGACAGAAGAAGTGGGAGGCAAAAATAAAATTCAGCGGAAGTCGCTCCAAGGGTTGCCATAGATAGTCTTTTGTACTTGCATTGCTTTTCTTTGGGTCCTTTTTTGTTGTTGGGCCATGTTTAGCCTAATTTCTTTTTGTCTTTTGTTGTTTAGGCTATGTTCCCGTTGTTGGTTGGGAAGGGTGTCTCTCCTTCTTTTGGGTCGAATAGCTTCCCTTCCCATTTTTTCTCTGTCTTTGCACTGATTGACTATCCAGTGGTATGCCCATTTGTTTCCTTTGCAGATGCTGTTTGACTTTTCTTTTTTTATTAACCTTTTTTTTGAAGAAAAAAAAATTGATTCTTTTTTAACTACAAAATTGGTTCTCGGTGTACCCAAACAGCCTCTGATGCTTGGTGAAGTGTGGTGTTCCAACCAGTTCAAACTCCAAACTTTATACATGGTGAAGTAATATAAAACGAGTTCACCTCTGACCTACCCTTTGTAGTTTACAAAAGTTACTTGACTATAGTTAAAAATATAAAATAAAATAAAATAATTGCTCTCTACTAACTAATTACGTATTTTCCAAGCAAAAATAAACTAAATACGTATTTAAATATCTCCCAAAAAAAAAAAAAACTAAACATCGAAATTATACATGTATTCATCATATCAACAAGACTCATTGACCAGATCAAGGGTAGACATAAATTAATAGTTTTGTTATAGTGCATGTTTTTAATTATGAAACTTATTTCTAAATTCACTTGAGTGACTCATCACTCAAGCCAAGTATGTTAGATATGTCAAAATCCAAAATGTCAAAACTAAGATTTGAAGTTAATGAGAGCATTTTTGCTCACTCATGTTTTGTTATCATTGTTCATTCAGATTTTCATTCGGTGATATGTGTCACATTATATTTCCGTTTTACCTCTGTACTATCAACATAATTACTGAAATGAGACACATGTCACCAAGTGAATACCCGTGTGAGCAATGGTAAAATAAAAATGGGTGAGTAAAAATACTTTCAAAATTAATACAGTATCAATTACCAATCCTCTTTCCATGAGCTGTGGAACTTGTGATTTGTGAAGCCAGCCATTGGGAATACCTCAATATGGCCACCAGAGTTACAATCAGATGCTGGCGTAGCGAATCGTTCCAATTGTCAACAACATTTGGTTTCACTTTTTTAACGTAATTGATATATATGTATATATTTACATATAAATATTGTCTATGTCCAAACCATGAATTCTTATTAGAGGGACTAAAGTGGAAAAAGAAGGGGGAAAAAAATATATGCCGAGCTGAAAAATAATTTCTACTCCGTACAATATAGGGGATGGGCCCAGCCCGCATACTTCCGCCTTTGTCTACATGAACACTAACACTATGTGCACCAATAGAATTCTAAAGAACTGGACCCAATTATTATCATTTTCCAAACTCAGCATAAGTTTGAAATTGCAGACAACCACATTGTCATTAATTGAAAATTAGCAATTAAGTTCAAGCTTCCCATTTGCAATTAATTATGGATTATTATTATTATTACTAGGGTAAGTTTATCGTGAGCAGCTTCTCATATAAGAAGACGAATTTTAACCGTTGGATGAGAATTTAACAATAAATGCATCTCCAAATTCTTGAGAGTTATGACTAGATTCTAATTCAACGGTTAAAACCCACCTTCTCATATGAAAAACTTCTCACAATACACTTACCCTAATTATTAATGATTAATTTAGAGACATCACTAACTCTGATTTGCTACCTCTAGTGGTGCATGCCATAGCTACAAACAATAGGCCCTCTTTGGTCCATTCATGGGAAGAGCATTGGGCCCGATCATAGTGGAGCCCAGACACACCGAACAGCCAATAATGTTTAGTATTGGGATTGTCATTTGTAACTATTATGTACTTCTCTAAGAAGCAATTGGGGTGTGCCCCTATTTGTGTCACAGAAATCACACCTCAGCATGAGGTCAGAATTGATTTTGTTGAAGTGAATTCCTAATTAAGAATTAAACTCGTATTATTCACTTAAAAATGTCCAAAAGTTGGTGAACATGGATCTACATCATCATAGGCCTCAATCGAATAATGAAGATTGAGGCACATAAATGTAAAAAAGAAAAGGAAAAAAAACCCAAAAAAAAAATAAAAAATCATTAAAAGGAGCTTTGTTGAGATTAAGGACAACTTAAAGTGGACATTAAGGATAAGTCATTCCAATGTCCATAGACCAAAATACCATCATCTTCATCCTCTAACCCTAGCCAAACCATAGCCACCTCCGACCACTACCCTAGTCACTTTCGGCTACCACTGCCATCTCCGGCGACCACCATCTCCGGTGACCACCACCGGCTATCATCCTCCTTCCTTCCTTCCTCCCTCTCCTACTTTAAAATTGTTTATTTCTTTCTCTCTCTCTCTCTCTCTCTCTCTCTCTCTCTCTCTCTCTCTCTCTCCTATAGATCTAAGAAGAAGAAGAAGAAAAAGAAGAAGAAGAATAAAGAGGAGGAGGAGGAGGAGGAGAAGGAAGAGAAGAAGAAGGCTTTAATGTTATAGATCTAGGGCTTTATATAGATGAGGTGTTATAGATCTAGGAAGAAGAAGAAGAAGAAGTGGAATACCTTTCAGCACGGTTAATGGACATGGATGGCGGTGGTCAAAAGGTGGACGGCAGATGTGACCGATTTGTCATTTTTTGGTCGTGAAATTGGAGATATCCTAAATCAAATTTGACTTAGGATGAAACGGTGGATGTGACCGGTTTGTCATTTTTTTTTGTCATGAAATTAGAGATATCCTAAGTAAAATTTGACTTAAGATTTAAGTCATCCTAAGTCAAATTTGACGTAGGATGATTCTGAACTGAAATTACATTCAATACTATATTTTTTCACTAAGAAAATTTACATAACCTCTTTTCAACCTGAATACTTCCCCTCGCTAAAGGAATTAAGTGAAATTTCACTAAGAAAGTTAAGTAAAATTTCACTTATGACAAGTCAAAGTTAAGTAAAATTTTACACCATAAGTCAAATTTCACTTAACTTATCCTATATGAAATTTGACTTAAGATATGTTACGTGGAAATTCTGTAGTAACTTCATCATGCCAATGGGATGTGTGAGAATCATGAATGGTGGTCGTCGTCTTGCGTGATGCTCGTCGGAGCTTGCAAGTTCCGGCGATGATGATGACATATAAATCTAGATCTAGATCTTGACCGGTGATCTAGAACTTGTTCGATGACGACAATGATGGCTATAGACGTAATGGTCACAGCGATGATGGTGGTGTCTGTGGTGGTTCTGACGAGATCCATGGTGGCTGTGGTGGTGGTAGCAGGTGGCAATGGCGGTGGTGGGTGATGGCTCGCGACGGTGATGTTCGCTCGTGGTGGTGGGGCAGTGACTCCGATGGGAGCAGCAGCTCTGGCAACAGCGATGATGATAGCTCCAGCGACGACGACAGCTCTGGCTTCGGTGGTGGTGCTTTGACAGTGAGTATGAGAGAAAAAGTCATACAGAGAGAAGAAAGACATTGGTAAAGAGGATAAAGAGAGTGGTAGTTAGGGCTATTGATAAATATGAAATGTACTTGAGGGTGGATTTTGAGTGATGTGGATTGGAGTGAAAAATGGGCCTAAGCTTTGTCCTTTTGGAGATTAGTGTTAATGGATTGTTCTATAAACCAAGAAAATCCAATCTTAGGGAACTTAGGCCAAGCCTCCCTTGAGAAAATAGTCTCTTATGTACATAGTATTGTTCTAAAATATGATTGATATACGAGAAAATGTATTGTCTATGTGTACAATCGTGAACCAAACATGTAATAGACTAACATTGTATATACATAAATAACTGTATCGAAGTGCTGTCCAATAGAAAAATTCATATCAACCAAAAAAAGACATTTTAGATTGACTCCTTCGAGAATTGATAGCATAGATCATTTTAGTTATTGTGATAATGTTGATATCATTTGTATTCTAGATATCTTGATTTCGAGTCATTGAAGTTGATACGCCCAAAATTGGCTCTATCTTATGACCGAGAGGTTCAAACCAGCAGCGAGTCCATGTCCCAGTCAAATCATGCACAACTCCTCAGAAGCATCAGCCCGAGCGATTTTGTCTACTCATCATCCCGAGCGGTTTATCACGTCCCGGCTAGCAGGTCGGGAAAACCGCACATGCACATCCCGCCGTGGGAACAACTCATCCGGGCCCACAGGCATGATCCCGAGCATTACGGGCAGTTTTCTACTCAAGCTAGAAGACTAATGGAAAGTGCACACTATTTCCTAATCCAATTAGGAAATCCCCATAATTAATGCCAATCTATATTAATAGGATGACATTTCCTATTCCATGTATGAGTAGGTCTCTTACATCTATAAAAGAGACCTCTCACCCCCATTGAAGGGGCCGCCAACTCTTCAGTCTACACAGCACCTCTATAATTCACCATTATATGCATACACCCGGCCGGTATTACTGGTAGTGCCGCCCCTCTTTGTTGTCTCACCAGGCCCGCCGGTGATCTGCTAGTAAACGTGCTCAGACACACCCGTGGACGTAGGTACCTTCATTAACAGGGCTGAACCACATACAAAAAATAGTCTCTTACTCTCTCTCTCTCCTTGAATTGCTTTATTTTACTCTTACTAAATTCTGGCATCATCAATTTGGCATCGTCTGTGGGAAACGACAAGTCTTCTCATCAACAAATTTCTCAACTGATCGTCATACCACCGAAGAAGAGTAAGAAGGCTGACCAGCAGTCCGACCGGGATGTTCCTCCGGCCCCGGCAACGGCTGCGGCAGTCATGACGTCTGAGCAAATCACCACGACCCTCACACAACTTCTGGAGGGCCAACGTCAAATCCAGCAACAGATCAAAGCCTTGCTAGCCCAGCAAAGCAATCCTCCAGTGACTGGGAAACGACCCGGGGACGTTGCGTACGGTTGGGAAGCGATCTTGACCAGACAACGTGCCCGAACTAACCCGTCCCGTGTTGAGGATGCCAAAGACATCAACAGCGGGCGTGCTGCCCGAGAGGAAAGGCAGGAGCATATGGCCCGGGAATCAGTCCAGGGTCACTCGGTCAAGAGCCTAGTTGTCCCTAGGCGAACGGTTACCCAGAGTCATAGCCGAGCCCGATCCCAGAGGACAGTACCCCGCCATGAAGAAGCCTCTTCCACCAACCCGACCAGTTCCTCAGATACCGGTGGGGAAGGGATGGAAGCCCGAATCAAGGATTTACAGAAGCAGATCGATGGAGTGGCCAAAAAGCTTGGTCGAAACCGTGCTCAGAATTAAGCCAATACCGAGACAGAGTCACCGTTCTCCAGCCAGATCACGAGATTCTCCATCTCGCGCAAATTCAAGCAGCCTCGCCTAGATCCTTACAACGGCTCGGGAAGCCCGGTCGACCACGTCCGGACTTATAAGGCTCAGATGGCCCTAGCCACCAACTCCGATGAGCTACACTGCCTAGCCTTCCCCAGCACTTTGAAAGGCCCGGCCATGTAGTGGTTCTACTCCTTGGAGCCCCGATCGGTCTGCAGTTTTAAACAACTCAGCAAGCAGTTCATCAACCAGTTCGCCGGTATGCCTGAGCGGCCAAAGCTAGATATGCAGCTATTGACGGTCAGACAACGGAATAATGAGTCCCTCAAGGAGTTCATCGACCGATTCAACCAACAGAAGCTCCAAATCCGTAATCTGAACGAGACAATCACCATCATAGCCTTCTGCTCGGGAGTTCAACACACCAAGTGCGCCGCGTCGTTACACAGAAACCGACCGGAAACCTTGGTCGAACTCGTAGAGAGGCTTGGAAAATATATCGACACTGAAGAATTTCTAAAGATCAAAGACCCTGGGCAAGAAAGCAACAAGTCTTCCAGAAGCAAGCGAAAGCGAGATCAGCCTGGGCATTCTGACAGTTCTTCCAATTCACAGCGGTCAGAGTCCGGCAGCCCCGACACGACCTCCAGTTCACAGTGGTCTAAGTCCGGCCGCCCTGACACGACCTCCAATTCACATCGGTCAGGATCAAGCAGTTCCGACTTTGCCTCCAGCACAGAGAAATCTAGAGCCCGACGATCCTGATCCGACCTCCTGTCTCCATCAGTCTAGATGAGCCCGACTGCAGTGGTACTTGCTTGATCACCAGATGAGGCTCCATTGAATGTCAGAGAGCTCATCCAAAAACCTCGGGCCTAACCCCGAGGCACGAAAAAGACCTCGAGCTCCGAACTCAGGCACTAAAAAAACCTCGGGCTCCGAACCCAGGCACCAAAGACCTCGGGGTCACGCCCGAGGCACCGGCTTCGCTTAGGTCCAACCGATAATGGGGGCAAGCCCCCTAGGTGGCTGATGATGGCAAGTTTCAAAAGACCCTGCAACCACCATGTTCCAGGTCGGTTACCTACAGATCATAGCCTCTGTAAGACCCTCGTCTTAGCGAAAGCTTGGGGGGAAAGATGGCGCAGTGAACTAAACAGGTAATCACACCGGGTATCTACAGGCCTCGCGGATAACCAAGTCAAAATCTTGGACAACCCGAGCACCTACAGTACTCAGAGACATTAACTCCACTTAGGTCCAGACCGACGATAGAGGTGACTAAAATCTCTTAGGTTGGCCGATGATAGAGGAGCAAAAGGACCCTAAAGCAACGTGATTTAGGTCGGCTCCACCAACGTGGTCAAGCTCTTCTCCCAACAATCTTGACGAAGGCTAGCCGGGCGGAAGACAACCATCCTGGGGAGTTAACAGTAAAAAGGACCCTAGAGCAATACGCTTTAGGTCGGCTTTTCCAATATGGTAAAATCCTTCTACCCACAGCCTTGACGAAGGTTTAGGGGCAGAAGATAACCATCCTGGGAGCTAACTCAAGCAAAAAAGACTCCGGAGTAGGCCGAGTCTCAACTCTCGGTCACTTCCCGAGCACTCAAAGACTTTGAATTAGGCCGGGTCTCAACTCCCGGTCAGTTTCCAAGCACTTAAAGGTCCCGAGCTAGGCTGGGTCTCAACTCTCAGTCAGTTCCCGAGGACTCACCAGGCTCAGAAGCCCCGAGACAGCTTCCACAAGCACTCAGACAACGGCAAGTAACATCAAATTGATTTCCAAACTTGCCCGACATAGCATCTGGCCAACCTTGGAAATGGGGGGCAGCTGATACGCCCAAAATTGGCTCTATCTTATGACCAAGAGGTTCAAACCAGCAGCGAGTCCATGTCCCGGTCAAATCATGCACAACTCCTCAGAAGTATCAGCCCGAGCGGTTTTGTCTACTCATCATCCCGAGCGGTTTATCACGACCCGGCCAGCAGGTCGGGAAAACTACACATGCACATCCCGCCGCGAGAACAGCTCATCCGGGCCCACAGGCATGATCCCGAGCATTACGGGCAGTTTCCAACTCAAGCTAGAAGACTAATGGAAAGTGCATACTATTTCCTAATCCAATTAGGAAATCCCCATAATTAATGCCAATCTATATCAATAGGATGACATTTCCTATTCCATGTATGAGTAGGTCTCTTACATCTATAAAAGAGACCTCTCACCCCCCATTGAAGGGGCCGCCAACTCTTCAATCTACACAGCACCTCTATAATTCACCATTATATGCATACACCCGGCCGGTATTACTAGTAGTGCCGCCCCTCTTTGTTGGCTCACCAGGCCCACCGGTGATCTACTAGTGAACGTGCTCAGACACACCCGTGGACTTAGGTACCTTCATTAACAGGGCCGAACCACATACAAAAAATAGTCTCTCACTCTCTCTCTCTCTCTCCTTGAATTGCTTTATTTTACTCTTACCAAATTCTGGCATCATCAGAAGTTATTCTTAAAATTTTGTTCAAGAATAACCTAGTACACATAGATGTGTCAAACGGGCCGGGTTGGCCCGGCCCGGCCCGAGCCCGGCCCGCTTTTTTCGGGCTAAAAGCCCGGCCCGCCTCAAGGCCCGGCCCGCTAGGCCCGGTTCACATACCCCGGGCCGGGGTGGACACACATTCTTCCGTCCATGGCCCGGCCCGAAATGAAGAAAAAGCCCGGCTCGGCCCGAAGCCCACCACGGTCAAGGCCAAAAGTCGAAGGAAGCCCGCTAGCCCGTTCGGCCCGGCCCGATGTCCGGCCCGCTAGGCCCGGGCCACCGGTCCGGGGCGGACACACCTCATCCACTCTTAAGCCCGGCCCGGCCCGACCCGATGTTTGGTGAAGCCCGGCCTGGCCCGGCCCGAAGCCCGCTCGGGGCCCGCTTTGACCGAGCCCGGCCCGGCCCGGCCCGTTTGACACCACTAAGTACACACAGAAGTTATAGGTTTGGAAGAATTCGTTTAAAAAGCACAGCCCCATGCATTAAAAAAAAAAAAAAAACTTTTAATGAGAGAATATTACTTCTATTCTTTCAAATGACCCAAAATGACAGAAAATATTTTGGTGATCATTGATCATATTTGACAGTATTCTCACTATATGAATGTTAAGTAAATTTGATAAGAATGACTTAGAATTACACTAGAGAGTTTGCCTTCTAATGAAACTACTTTTATCTAAATCTAATTATATATAAATAAGTACATATAATAAATAGAGGGTGGTAGTAGTAAGCAAAGACCCAAGAAGGAGTGGAGACCCTCCGTGTAGTATAAGGTAGGTTAGCAGGCCATATGGCATCAATTTGGTCCCCACCGCATCACAAGGAGAATGTGACCCCCTACTAACCCTACCCTAATTGACAAACCCTCATGAGACATGTGCCTCCAAACCCATCTTTGTAAGCTTCCTTTAATTTATTTTATTATTATAAAATACCAAATAATATAATCTCATCTTTTGATTGGAACTTAGATTCATTTGGACTTTAGAGAGAAGTGTAGAGACATATTTTATGTATATATATATACATATGCATATTTCTTGTGGGGATGGCAAATGGTGCCCTCATTTTCCCAGTGTCCAAACAACCATAAAGTGGCCCTTTTTGTGATGGACCATTCATGACCATTAAGTGAAAGATTAGGGATAATGATTCAATTGGATTTTTTTTTTTCCAAAGGTGTGTGTGTAACAAGAAGAGATGTGGAGAAGATTTGGTTATTGGTGGGGGTAGGCCGCCCTTATCAATTTTATGTCCATTTCATGATTGTAAGTTGTTACTATTTGAATTTGGATCACACCACCCCCATTGAGTTGAAGAATAATCAATTTTTACAAAGGTATATTAACCTTTTAATTTTTTTAAGGAAAATAATCACTTGATATTAATCTTTGACCATATCCCAAAAAGTACTAATGGGAGACAAAAGTAGAAGTCAAAATGGATTGGATTCTTCGGGATTTTAAATCATAATTATATTTACTAACGCAATAAAACAAAAGTTAAATTTACCAATCAAAACGCGTTTACTACAGAAATACATACATACACGAAAAAGTGACGTTTAAAAGACAAAAATGTAGAAAAAATTTTATACTAGGGAAAAAGGGTGCCCCTAAACATGTTGAATGGACTAACAAAAAAAAAAAAAAAAGAAACCTTATTATAGGAAAGATATCTTATTAGACTAAAGATAAGGATGTTATAAAATAAGGACTAAGGGTATGTTTGATAACCCAATTAAGTGATGAAAATGAAAAGATTCAGCACTTATTCTTTTTCAGTGCGTTTGATAACATACCACTTAATTGAAAAAGCAGCCAAAAAATCACTGAAAACTTTAAGTGAAAATTTTCTACTGAAAATAATCACTGAATGCATTTTATTTCAATAGTTGAAGCACTGTTTTCAGTATTACAAATTTAATCACTTAAAATTTTCAGTACTTAAAATTCAGCACTTAATTTTCAGCACTTAATTTTCAGTTTTATCAAACACACCCTAACTGTGCTATGTTTTCAAAATGAGAGTATTTTTATTCATCTATTTTTTGTTTATTATTGCTCATTTAGACTATTAGATGATATGTGTCACATTCTATTCACATTTTACCTATGCACTATCAGCATAATTACTGGAAGGGTAATACTATACACATACCCACATTCAAATCTCACACTCATCCATCCATATCCTGAGGTAGATCAATGAAGAGAGGAGAGAAACTGTGAAGTCCACTAGGGTCCACGTCACTTTACAATCTCTCTCCTCTCCTCATTGGTCCACATCAAGTTATGGATGAATATGTGTGAAATTTAGGTGTGGGTCAAGCATTATCCTTACTGGAATGAGACAGATGTCCAATGAACATCTGGCTAAGTAATAGAGAACAAAAATACTCTCTTTCAAAAATTTCGAATCCTAAATGCTTTTCAAATATACGTAATTGTGAGCCCACTTTTTAATACTAATGAGATCACTTCAATAATATCAAATCAAAATCGGAGAAACATACCATTATTCGAAGACTAAAAGGTTTAAAGGCCTTAATAAGGGTCTATAGCTATATACACAAATATATTGTAGTTAAAATTCCACCTATAACCACTAATCCAACAAGACTCTCTCTCTCTCTCTCTCTCTCTCTCTCTAAGGATGAGACATGAGTCGTACGACCCTCCTCTGCTCTAAACGGACTGTTACACAAAACGCCGTTACTTCTAACCACCCGTTTAGTCACGTGCCTCCAAAAGTCCTCTATTACACCCAATGGCGCTAGAGCGATTGTCTCTCGCTCCGCCGCCCGTTGACGGCAGAGAAGCCGACACGGTCTCTAACGGCGGAGATGGCCGGCAACAGTCCGTCGACGGCGGAGACGACGGGAACCGAGCGCCGAGACTGCCCCGGTGGACCCGACAAGAGATTTTGGTGCTGATACAGGGGAAAAAAGTGGCGGAGAACCGGGTCCGGAGAGGTCGGACCGCCGGGTTGGCGTTTGGGTCGGGTCAGGTCGAACCGAAGTGGGCTTCGGTGTCCTCGTACTGTAAACGGCATGGTGTGAACCGGGGGCCGGTTCAGTGCCGTAAACGGTGGAGCAATTTGGCCGGCGATTATAAGAAGATCAAAGAGTGGGAGTCTCAGATTGGGGAAGAATCGGAATCGTTTTGGGTCATGCGGAACGATTTGAGGAGAGAGAGAAAGTTGCCGGGTTTTTTTGATCGGGAGGTTTATGATATATTGGACGGTGGGCCGTCGTCGGAGGTTGCTCCGACAGAGTTGGGTTTGGCTCTGGTGCCGTCGACGGCGGAGGTTGAGGTTGAGGTTGAGGCGGAGGCAGAGGCTGTCTTTGATAGTGGGCGGAGCGCGGCGGCGGAAGATGGGTTGTTTTCGGATTTTGAACAGTCCGGCCAAGAGGAGGTGGGTGGGAGTCCACAGAAGGAATTTCCACCGGCGAAGGAAATTCCGGCGACCTCTTTGCCTGATCCTATTCCAATTTCAGGTAACTGGGCTGTTTAGAAGTTTACACAGAGTCAAATATATGCATATAGATATACACGTCTGTATATGATATATATATATATATATACATATGTGTGTGTGTGCGCGTTTGTGTATGTATTAGGTAATTTGTTGTACCGGACATAGTTTTATTTGGCTTGTAGAGCTTAAATTTTCCATAAATGATAAAACTCCAATATTTGCTTATTTCCTGTAAATGCTCTCTTTGATGGGTGCTTGTTTTTGCAAATACTACAGTGATTGGTTTTTGAAACCCTAGTATGTTGGTGGTGACTGATGTGTTTTCTTTTTCTTTTTCTTTTTTTTCTTTTTTTTTTTTTTTTTAATCTTTCTTGACCCTATTTACCTTTCTTTTGTTGTTGTTATTTGGAATATGATCATATACTGTATATGCAAGGTTTTAGATTTCAGGGGAACAGTAATTATGGACTTTGTATTCTAAAAACAGACTCAGTGTTTTCTGAAGTTATAGTGATTTATAGTGTGATTTTTCAATTTACAGAGAAACAGTATCAACCATTTGCTAGAGGGAGTCCAGCTCAAGGTAATGTTGTGCTTGTTGAACTATTCAAAGTTATATGCATGTGTTGAGCTTTAATATTTTTTTTGTTTTCATCATTTAATTCTCATGTTGATAATCCACAATGAAGCCAATACTATCCGCTAAAGTTAACTTTAGATGGGGGCTCTTTTTGTGTTGTAACAGTTAAATACATATCCTATTTCAAAAAAAAAAAAAAAGAGATTATGATGTTCACAATTTGGTATACGACTAACAGCTGCTCAGCTCAAGTCATTATGTATTGTAATTTGGTTTTTAAGATAAATATTTACCTGAGCAAACATCATTGTCAGCTCAAAATGCATGGCTACTAATCTGTTTAAATGTCGTGAATAATATAGATTTAAAATTAAGATCGTTTTAGAGGTTTGTTATTTCTACAATCTAATTATCTGTTGGCCACATTGTCGTGATAACCTATTAACTGTTTCAGCATGTCATCATTCTTTATTTGATGCTTTTGTGTTCTAATCTGACCTCTGATGTTGCTGTCCTGGAACATTTTCGGTGACAAACTATAGTGTTAAAGCTTGATATACATTGTAGGGCTCATTCTCTAATAGCTTAAGCTTTTGGAGCAATTGTGGACTTAACATTGTATCACAGCTTGGTGACAAAATATTTTGATGGAGCTTGGTTTGTTGCATCTTCGTGTGCGAGACAGGGTTGCACGTAAGGGGGGGTGTTGAAGCTTGATATACATTTTTGAGCCCATTCTCTAAAAGTTTATTTAAAGCTTTTGGAGCATCGTGTGACGTACGTAACATATAGAACCATAGAACCAGGAAACTTTTTGTTCAACAACAGATGGACTATCTTTTAGATTATGGTGCTTTTGAATTACTTTCTTATTCGTAGTCCTGGGATTGGTTTGTTTGTTACTGTCAGCCGTGCCAACATGAAACTCCTTCCCTTTTAGAGAGAGAGGTTGCAGATCTTACACCACATATATCTCTGTGCAAATGATCATCAAGCATGGTGACCAAAAGCCATTTTAGTGCTGCCAGTGGCTCATTGCTTGGAACTTTCTCATTTTCAAACATGTTAACTAATTTGGGAGGATGCTGTAAAAGCTTGGCTGAAATGTATCGTTGTAACTCCTTTTTTTGTTATATTTTTTTAAATGATATTGTTGTTAAACACTTGATTTTTCTTGAATGCCTAAGTGTATATTGCTAGAAACCTGCTCACGTGTCAGATTAGGACTATACAAAGGCATGGTTTGCCATGTGGAGCTGAAAAGTTGATCTTAACGCAAATAATTCCTTCTGAGCAGTGGTAGTTATTGCAGTTAGCATATTCCATTGGGCCACTGATGGAAAATATAAGCAGTTTGGATATGTGTTTATGCAATGTTATGGTACAATCAGGTCAATTTTTGTATCTAAATATCCATGGCAAGACCCCACCTTATCTTCTTGCATTTCTGGTTTGGCTTTCAACTCATCTTTGGTCAAGAATGGATTGGAGAAGATTTTGATCCTCATAAGTTGTTACTTTAGTTATAATCAAAATGAAATTTTGAAAAGAAAAGAAAAAGGCTCGAATGGAAGAAAATACTAAGGAAAATCAAAATTAGGATAGTTGATACTTGATTGAAATTTAACTTGTTCTGCCGGAAAGTATAGTTCCTGTAAACTTTTGGGGAGTTGTGGCTTTTAGAATCTTATATGTTGCAAGTTTTTGATCTGCAGGTGCAACTAATGAGAAACAACCCGGTTCAAATCCCGAGATAGGAACCACTTCTCGAGAAGGACGGAAACGGAAACGGTTTTCCACCGGTGGAGACGATGAAACCACCACTCTGGAGTATCAGTTAATCGAAGCATTGGAAAGGAATGGCAGAATGGTGAATGCCCAGCTCGAAGCTCAAAACTCGAATTTTCAACTGGATAGGGAGCAACAAAGAGGCCATATGGATAGCTTAGTCGCCGTTCTTAATAAACTCGCAGATGCTTTGGGAAGAATTGCCGATAAGTTATAACAAACAAATATCCGAAGACAATGTATATAACGAGGTACTCTCCCGGAGGATGAAGGATTTAGTCGATTATTTTTGGTAACTTATTTGAACATCACATCTATATGGGTTTTCACATTTTCTTCCATTTTCTTCTCTTTATATTTCTTTCATTTACCCTTTCTGTGGCTGATTTGCCATTATAGGTTAATACACAGAGATAATAAAGTATGGAAATTTGGGCTCTGCCAGTGTTTGTCCTCCTGTAATATATTTTTCAAGTTGGTATAGAGATTTTGTCCCCATGATTATTCAGTGACTGTACAGATTATTGATAGTAATTTGAAACTTTGGTTTTTTGTTGTTTAGAAAATTGTGACATAATATTGGAATGATACTGATGTTTCCAAAGGGTGTATCTGTATGGCTTACTTCCAGTCTCTTGTTTTGTCCCAGTTAACTTTTTTTTTTTTTTTTTGCTTAAATGTCCCAGTTAACTTAACTTGTAGTAGTTAGTGATCCATGCTAAACATTGGTTGTACATCCTTAGATTTTCTATTATCTCCAGGAATAAAATTTAAGGGTAAATTGCAAATTACACCCTGTACTTTTAAGGGTTGTGACAATTTGGTTCTTATGGTTTCAATTTTGGCAATTTACACCCTATAGTGTGAAAATTGCAAATTACAAATTACACCCCTGTACTTTTAAGGGTTGTGACAATTGATTCCTAAGGTTTCAATTTTGGCAATTTACACCCTATAGTGTGAAAATTGTGCAAAATTCACCCAATTACAAAATAAGCAAGGGCACAATGGGAATATCACATTATTTCCAGCCCAAAATGACCCTATGTGTCCATAGACCTAGAAGTGTAGTTCAATGAGACCAGAAGCTTATACGGAGGTTTTGGGACAGCACCCCCACCGAATTTTTGTGAGTAAAAATAGTATAATTTTATATGGTTTTTTGTACAAACTAATTTATCCCATAAATAATTTATAATCTTTTAAACAATCCGATACACTTACAGCTTATAATAATCTGGTAATATCTTATAATCTTTTAAACAACATGCTAATATCTTATTATCTTTTAAACAATCTGATACACTGAAAACTGGACACGCACTGCCATACAAATATCAAAGTGAAATTGATAAAAATAAATAAAGAAAATTAAGCTTATAATACAAAATTTCCGTGAAAAAAATTATGGGATAGATTAGTTTATAAAAAATAAAAAATAAAAAATAAAAAAATAACAAAAAAAGACCACATGTGCATATATATATATATATATATATATCGGGTCGGGGCAATCTCCCGTATAAGCTTCTGCTCCCACTAAACTATACTTCTAGGTCAATCCCTGCACATGGGGTCATGTTGGGCCAAAAATAATGTGATATTCCCATTGTGCCCTTGCTTATTTTGTAATTGAGTGGATTTTGCACAATTTTCAAACTATAGGGTATAAATTGCCAAAATTGAAACTATAGAGACCAAACTGTCACAACCCTTAAATTACAGGGGTGAAATTTGCAATTGATCCAAAATTTAACTACTACAGTAGGAGGTGGTATATAGGGCATAAAGAAGGCTGAAATGCTAGTGGATTGGGAGAGGTTTTAGGTACTTTGAGGGTACCATGTGACATGCTGCTTTGGTTTCCGCCAACGAGAGTTGGTTATTCGTGGGAGACACGTCTTGAGACCCACAAAAAATGGGACCCTGTATGTAAGGGAGTGGATGGATCACACCCAGCTACTCTTACTTATGTTGCTGAAGAGTACCATATCAACATGCCACATGCTACCCTCAAGTTACCTAAAAATCTCTCACTGATAAATTACCGGATTCACAATAATGATGCTGCAAGAAAATCTTAGAAAGGAAAAAAAATTAAATAAATAAATAAAGCAACTAAATGGAGACTAGATCGCCATGCTTTTGGCAACAGATGTTACAGCTAATATAAGTAAACATTCACTGAATAGGTCAAGGATTCATAACCTTGACTGGCAAATGTAAAATAACATGGCTGGACCAATTCTCTGTTAGAATATGATAAATGAATTCATCAATGCTGTAAACAAAAGAGATCAATGGCATTAATGGAAGCAGTAGTATTACAGACGCTGCAATGCAGGAAAATTTTGATGTCACTACATGTAGTCAAATGTATTCTTGTCCTCCTTGCAAGGGAGACGAGGAACATGACCATTAAAGGGGGGAAAAGAAAATCAATTTTTCAGAATAAAGCTATAATTCCAAAATGCTTTGCATATGTGGTACCACAGAACACTGCTAGCATGTGGTACAAGTACGACTATTAAAGCATTTGGCAACCAAATTTGGGATTCAAATTTGGAATACTTAGCATTACTCAACTTTTCCGGGCATTATTAGATAGGATATAACCAGAAGTAAAGGAAAAGATTATACTTGCAAGTCACAATAATATTCAATTTCTTATAAACCAACAGTAATTGGCTCATCTGTGCTACTCCACAGCAATGGAGTAACATAAACCTGCACCGAGCCTAAAGCAATACTTTCCATATCAGACAGTTAGCAAAACTAATGATAGCAGAAAACAGATTAGGCAGGCAAGACATTATTGCCCCTAGCCTGGATTTCAAGAAACAGGGTATAAACCAATAAATAACACCAAGCCAGCAAGAATCTCATAAAGATATCTCCTCAATCATACTTAATAGTAATAATAAACATACTACACAAACAACAATTAGTTGCCAGGGCTGGAAATTTACCAACGTAAGTATCACAATAAGAGCGTAGGAAGAGGAAAATAAAATCTCACTAGGAAATATAGCTTGCCCAGGTACGTGCCTTTCCAAACATCAAGAAACAGAGTCTTCCAGATTAGTCCTGATTCGATAACAGCGACCTGGTTTTTGTGAACCAGCACTTGTATCCGCTGCATCTTTTTCTGGTTCATCTTCTTCCATCATGCAAACTTCACTTTCCTCTGCCACCTCAGCTGCAATGCTGACAGGGAAGCCTGTTTGGATCGAAGAATCCTTAGATTCATCCTCATGGTTTTGCTTTACCGTGCTGCTATTATTTACTGCTTTGGCATCACTGGCCTTCTTCCTTGGTATGAAAGTTACTGATTTCGGAATTTCAGCCGATACATCCTCCAATCCTGAAATTGACTTTGAACCTTTTACCATGTTAAGAAAGTCCATACATGCTCGCCTGTTGGATTCTTCATCAACTTCACTTGATGAATCTAAACTGTAACGTGTATACTTTGAAGGATTCAGTACATAATCTGGAACCTTGCGTATACTCTTTGCCAGTGCAGAGTTGCCATCGGAAATTTTCGTTCCCACTGAAGGGGCGCCTGTCAAGAATTCCTCAGGTCTTTCCAATGCTTTGTCAGAATCATCTTTAAAAGCCGGGTCAAAGCTGACACGTTTCTGTGACTTGAAAATTGTTGAATCAACTTTCCGTTTCAGAATAGACTTAGGTTTACTGCCATCCTCAGACAGTTTAACACACTGCTCCTCAACATTTGACATGGATTTATCAGAAGTGAGGAAAGAATTAACTTTATGTGTTTCGGCGTCATCTTCTCTTGGCCTAGCAAGATGATTGGCACATGGGTTCCCTGGGGCACCATTAACTGCAAAGGAAAGCACGTTGTGAGAGTTCAAATATGGTCCATGATCAGTAGCATCCCTCATATACAAGCGTTCACCAGCATTCTCTCTGCCCTCAGCCAATTTATCAAATTCGTCTTCCTCTTCCTGCATATGATCAGACAAAAGGTAGATTAACTATCAGCCACCACGGTACACAGCAAACATCAGCAAAATACACAAAAGTAAAGATTTACAGCTGTAGAACTAATTTTAAAATACACATGTGCTTCCCCAGAATCCCCACAACTACCCATTCCCCCTCACCTTCCCAACTAATTTTTATAAAAAAAAATAATTAAAATTTAAAAATTAAAAAAATAAACAAAAGTTAAACAGAATTCAAGTGCCCAAGAGCAAGTTAAATGCAGTGGTATTCCATCCAAGCACAAGTTAAATGTAGTGGTATTCCATCCAAATAAAAGGAAAAATAAATTATTTACAATGCATACCAAATAACAGCTAAATATACTAGTGTTACAGTTACATACTAAGAGCATGTGATATGATGTTTTGATGTTAGTATGTGTTAGGAGTCCACGTGGACAAGAAAGTAGCAAGTTATCATATGCTACAGTTGATGAATTTTTCGGTTCTCCAATGAGGAGATTAATTTACATGTTAACTGATATCTTAGTGACATCGTTACTCCAAATACCATTAAATTTTCCAACAGTAGGTGAAGACTTTTGCTGTCCATCAGATATAGAGAGAATGGCCTCAGTTTTGTTCGCTAAAATGCTCGCTACAGTTAGTGGAGATTTTAGCATCTGACATGACCACTTAGGGTATTAACTTGTCCATTGGAGTGCCTTTTGCACCCATTTTGTTGAAATCTGACACTAACTTAAATTTTCTTGCAACATTGGAGTTGCTCTAAAAATTACTAATTTCAGAATGTAAGGAAAAAAATGATAATAATGGAAAGCTCTGCGCTCCTGTTGTGATTACAGAGAGCATATGATTCCTCACTCCACCTCGTCCAATGGAAATAACCATTGGATCATAAGATAACAAATATTCTTAGATTTCGTTGCGGGTGGGGATATAACTTGAGAAATTTAAAGCAAATCTTGATTTGCCCAAACCTATAATAAGGCGTAGTAGTTGCGTAAGTAACGAAATACCTTAATAGTGTAAATGCACGCTGATAGTTCATCCTGGTAATGTCTACCAAGAGAACGGACTGAATGATCCACCTATTATCTCTTCTCGTTAGATAGATCAAACCTTTAGGCACCAAAAAAAATCTAATAGCCCAAAGAAGGAAAGAAATATCGATTATAATAAGTCCATTTCCTGTCTAACGTAACTCGTATGTGCCGCATACCACCATTGCACAGCAGTGTCGCAGATTAAAACGAAGGACGTAGCAAAACGATATATATATACCAATTACAAAGCGCATACCAAATTTCAGAATCAACAGCTTCAATTTTCACCACTTTTTCAAAGCCACACAAACAAATTTAGCATATCCGATGAGTAATTAACTAACCTTAATAAATTGATCACATGTAATGAACCTAACAAATTTAACTTGCAGTTCTTCCTAAACAACAAATACATTCATAAAGCAAAAAAAAAATCAAATTTTTTTGTCTGTTAATTATTTAATACCATCAACCAATCATCAAACAAAGCTTCACTAGTTGGCACACAAAAGGAAATCTAGTAACCACAACTGAAGAACAAAATTTTAAAAATATATATATATATATATATATAGCAGTCTACCTCATTATCGAGTGTGCAGTCCAATCCAATCGAAGATCGAATCTCCCAGTCATCATCGCCACCGCCAAATGCCTGTTTCGAAGAAGCACTTCCCATGCCTCCACCATCGTCATCGTCGTCGTCGTTATTGAGATCTTCAATATCATCATCCAGCTCACTGCGCACATTTCTCGATTTACTTTTCGCAATCCTCGTCCGATCCTTGGTGAACAAACGGTCGAATGACGAAGAACAAGGAGTTTCATCGTCTCTGTTCGATTTCTCTCTCTGTCGGTTCCACTCTCTCTTCTCGACCTCCTCGTCGGTGAGAGACCACAGTTGACGCAGCGACGAAGAAGAAGAAGATTGAGACGAAGAGAGAGATCCAAAGGCCTTCGCAACTCGAGATTTGAAGCTCTCTTCCATGGATTCTGAAGACGAAGCCATTTATCGATTTTGGTATTTTTGATTATTGGATTGAACTGTCAAATATTGGTTCACAAAAACAGAAGGTTTTTGCTTTGCTTTGCTTTGCTTTGCTCTGTGTGTGTGTGTGTGAGAGAGAGACACAGAGAGAGAGAGAGAGTATGTGGTATGTGGTCTGTGCCCTGAAAGAACCGAACCGCCTCAGCAAATATCGTATAGAAGTTGGGTCTGTTTTCACGGGGCTCCAAGACATTGGGCTAGCATTCGGATTTGACCCGATAACATTGGGCTGCAATTTTGTAACCTGACAGGTCCCGTTTTGTAGCGTTCAAGGTTTTTGGTTTTGTGCAGGATCAAGGATGTAAAAGCTTGTTGGGCCGGTGAACACGAACCCTGAGAGACCTGTTTGGGTACCACGAGAACTATTTCCGTACTTTTGAAAGAGTAATGCTGCTTTTCAAAATATTAATCTTAAAATCTCTATTCCAAATGATGTGACAGTGACACCAATCAAAATTCATGGAGCTCATTGACTACTGTGGGGTCACTTCAACATCCTCCAATTAAAATCCAAAAGGCCCACTGTCACATCATTTGAGATAAGAATTTGTGATTTAATTTGGGAAGCATATCATTACTCCTTCTAAAAAAAAAATTTGGTTTCAAATAATTTGATATTTGTGTAGCTATTATTTTTACTATATTGGAGCCCGTGTCTGACTATAAATTCAAAACTGATTCTTTTTGCAAACAAACTTATACCTGGTTTTGTTTACCCAAAAAAGAAAAAGAAAAAGAAAATTGTTTATATTTAAGAATACAGTTGAACATGAGCTTGTTTTAGGAATTTTCAAAGGGCCCTAAAGTTTCACCTAGTAGTAGAAAAAACTTAAATCGAAAATATTTTTAGTTTTAAGGTGATAGGAATGATGTGGTATCATCACAACCCAATAACATTCAGTTATCCGTACATTTGGTCTCCTATTTTTAGGGGAATTCCATCTCAAATAAGTCCAAACTCTATCCACATAAGTCTAAAAATCTTTGTTGTATTAGAGACATTACAAATTGTGACTTAGTATCGCCGTTACAACCAATATTTACTCAACTGGACCAAAGTCCAGTCCTATGGAGGTTGTTGAGTGCTGATCACTCAATCTGCCTTTGTTTCTTTAGAATATTTTGGGGTAAATTACACTGACAGCACCTGAGATTTGGCGTTTTGTCACTCATACCCCCTGAGGTTTTTTAGATTACACTGACCTCCTTTTAGGTTTGTGGGTTGGTAACACTGACACCTCCTGCCATTAACTGGCGTTAGAAAACGGCTGACATTAGCAAGTTAATTTTTCAAAATGTCTAAAATACCCTTATCTTCTTCTTCCTTCACACACACAGACACATACATATACACAATACGAAAACATAGGCTTGAATCCATTGAGTAAACAGAACCCCCATAGTAGAACTCATCATCCTTTGAAAACCTAATAAGAAAATCTACTATCAGCTAAATACATCCATGAAAATCTATTATACAAGGTCAAAAAATTAAGATTTTCATTAAACTAAAACCTCAGAGAAAATAATTCACAAGTTGTGGATAATTTACTATTGTTCAATTTTATTAAGGATTCGTTTTGATGTATTGTCTATCTAACTCCTAAAAGTGATTATTTAGCAAATCGGAATCCTATTTAACAAAGATCTTTCTGATTAATGTTCATGGAATACTAAAAAATTGAAATTTTTTTTTTTTTATTATTTTTAAATCTCTATCATCAAATTGAAATCAGATTCATCTCCAGACAGCTATATCTATACAATGATTAATTGTTCACAAATCTATAAATGAATATAACACAAAACAAGAAGCAAACCAAGTAACTTGAATCAACAACAAAATCCCAAATTCAATCTTCTATCTCTCATACTCTCTTCATCACATTGGCAGCAATGGCATTGCAGCAAAGTGGATGGGAGTGGCTCCATGGTACGATGTGGGTGGTTTGATTTGGGTTTTCAGGGTGGATTAATGGGTGAATTGTTGGCTTAATGAAGGGTTTGTGCTGGTTGATCTGGTTTAGGGTAGAGAGAGAAAGAGAGAAAACCAAAGTGGGTTTGAGAGAGAGAGAGAGAGAGATGTAAAGGGTAGGGATGTAATTGGGCATATTATTCACTCTCAATAGAGGGCATAACAGTCTTTTTACGATACACTATTAATGGTGTTCAGGGGACAACACTGAAATAGAGTGTCAGTGTCATGTCAGAAACCTCAAGAGAGGTTTGTGATAAAGTGCCAAACCTCAAGGGGTGTAAGTGTAATTTACCCAATATTTTTTAGGAGGAAAAAAAAAAAGAAACAAGAATGTAGAATACTTGTTGCAAAATTTCAGCATTTTGTACTCATTGGTCTGGAGGGGGGGGAGGGGAATGTGTAGTTCAACAATTCCCTCAATGACTTTGTAGAAGCCCAAAGGCCTTATGAAACTAAAAGGTCTAAAAGCTGGTCTCACCAAAGCTGAATTTTATATAAAGCCCAAAAGGCCCTCTATCAACTAAAAATGGTTTCCGTATGGTTCGCATCTCATCTCTCTTCTTCTTCTTTTTTTTCCTTTTTTTTTTTTTTTAAAGCTAATCCCAATATTTTTGAACAAGGGAGATATTTTTGGTACCTTAATGTTAGAATGTGTATGAGAATAAACTTTGGCTTAATTACAAAATATATTCCTAAAGTTTGATCCATGTCTTATTGTAGGGTGTGTTTGATAATTCAATTAAGTGGTAAAAATGAAATATTTTAACACTTAATTTTTTCAGTGTGTTTGACAATGTGCTACTTAATTGAAAAAATAACCAAAAATTCAATGAAAATGTTAAGTGAAAATTTTATACTAAAAATAATCACTGAATGCAGTCTATTATAATCAGTATTGCAAATACAAATCACTAAAAAATTCTAGTGCTTAAATTCAGTACTTAATTTTCAGTTTTATCAGCACTCTTAGTCTTTGTAGTTTCAACTGCATTAGTTTGGTCGCTAAAGTTTTTAAATAGAAGTAATGTGATCCAAATGTCTAATTTTATGAGAAAAGTTTAAGGAATTTACTCACATACTTATGCACTATCACGTTTTTTAGGGGCAAAAGTAGAACACCATCAATCCCCCGCCTACTTATCAGCATAATTGTTCATAGCAGTGGGTAAATTTCGTCAATATTTTTGACATAATGAAACATTTGGACCATATTACTTCTATTTAAAAATTGCAGGGACTAAATTAATGCAATTGAAACTACAAAGACTAAAATGAGAACGAACCAAACTTCAAAGATATATTTTGTAATTAATTTCCATAAGCTTTTTAGATGATAAGACTCACTTACATGTATGAGGGGTCTCACTAGTTGCAGATTCTGAAGTGTGGGTTCCCACAAAGACCGGCCCCTATTTGACTGGAGAGTAACATATAAGACTGACAAACTCTCAAAGCGCCTAAAAAAACCTTGTATTCTAGGATCCTACTCTTTCCAGGGTCTAAAGCCTTTATTCCCCTCTTCTACATGTTGCAATGACACTCCCGACTCTTATACCACATATGTCAAGAACCCGCCGCAAATAGACAATTTTTTAAAACTTGTATTAAACAACCCTTCATGGGACAAAGCCGTAAAATATGCCTCGTTCATGTACAATATTTTTTGCAAAAAAATGTTGGGTGGCATGACAGTAAAAGGGTGTTTCGCAATAGCTTTTAGAGTTCATAAGTGATTACAAACTTCAAAAAACTAAATCAAAATTGTTTAATGAATCCAATTTTGCAATTCAATCGCAAAAAGTGTTAATCAATTGTAAAAATTTGCGGTTAAATTAAAAAGGCGTGCGAAACGGCCCTAGGCCTTTGGAGTGAAGGGTTCAAATGCCATGAATATTTGTTAGTGATTTAGCTTTTGAATTCAAAGGTATGTGGGGATCCCCTAACTTGGCAACCTGTGCCAGGCCCCCAAGGAAATCTTTGGATCACCTTTGCAGCTTGCCTGATTAAGTGGGATTTAAATAGAATTGGTTTAAACGCAACTTTTTTTTTTTTCTTTTCTTTTTTTTCTTTTTTTTAGCAAGAGAAAGAAAAGCAAAACCTTGTAACAAACTTTAGCAGTACCTCATTCAAATGAGGTGTCCCTATCTGTCGGTCCCTTTTCTTTCTTTTTTCTTATCTCTAGCTTTCTTTTGCTAAATTAATATTTTTTTCATTTCTTTTCTATTATATGTTGATTAATTCACACTCTAGATTCCGTTGTCTATTGCCTTTTTTTTGGGTTTATTCTTGTAGGCTTTGGTTGGCACACCTGATTAGTTTCACGTGTTTTTTTTTTCCTTTTCCTTTATGATATGAACATGTAATGCTATATGCACCAAATTTGTGCACCGAAATGATCCGGGCTACTTATTTTGATAGATCCCGTTAATTTTAGTGTGGGGGCCACCAAAATGAGTGACTCGGATCATTTCGGTGCACAAAATTTGTGCATATTTCGGTAAACATATACATTCTCTTATGATATCCATTTAGAAGGCAATACATACAAGAAAAAAGTGGCACTAATTTTTTTTTTTTAAGAAAAAGTGTTTTTCTTCAAAAACCTGTTACTTACCACTATGAAAACATCAGCTAAAATTTTATCAAATGTTTATAGCATTATAAGTATACAGGGTGGTTGTCTCCTATTTAAAAATTATTATAAATAAAAATAAATAAAAAAAAAGTATTGAGGATAGTTGTCAGCATTCAATGTCGGGTCTTTTGGTCCGTCTTAAAAGAGTTCCTACGTAATTAAAGAAAGTTGTTAATACTTGTCTTAAATTCTTATTTTATTGAGTTACATACTTACAATATTCTTTTTAAAGATTTATTCAAAGTATATTAGCTATTGTTGAATTAAGCTAAAAGGTTTATAGTAAGAGTTTAGTTGTGGGAATTTGGATGTGTCCAAGGTAGAGGGAGGCGCATTCTCCCTCTTTGGGAGCATGTTTTAGTGTTGAGATTGTTAGAATTAATTCCATTTTCTACATTACTTTAGGGTAGTGTGTGTGAAATAGAGTTGGAATAGACTCTTTGCTTCTCTTGTTTGGGGTTATGGGACCTTTTCGGTAATTAAAAGATTGTATGATTTTGATTTAATTTGTACACTCAAACTCGAGTTATTTATGAGCAGGGCCGACTTTGAGGGCTTCAAAAAATATTGGCTTCAAAAAATATTGGCTTAGGCCTGCAATAAATTTTGTGTATAAAATATGTTGGCCGAATTGTAATTTAGCCCACTAAAAAATTGGGGAAAAAAATAAATGTAAAATAGTAGTCCAATTGTAATCCAATTACAAATTAGAATTATTAATTAGTCCTTATTATCGGAAAAACTGATAATCTGCACATCGAGACAGAATTACAAAGGAGCTCAGGGGGAAGAAGATCAAAATTCACGTTACGAAATATGGATTACAAAGACTAAACTTCTCAACTCTAAAATGACCGAAAAACCTAATACGACAAAATTATAGTTTTTTCTGATGTAGAAAATTGTATCCATAAAATATCTATAAATAGGGGCGGAGGCAGGATTTTCAGTCGGGTGGGGGGGTGCCTAGGCTATACAGGAGTTTGGGGGTAACGCCCCCAAGGTGATTTTTTTTTCCGGGCCTTCTTGTATATAATTGTGTGATGAACTAGTTTATTTGACTTGGCAGCTAGCGGGGGTTTTTTTTTCCGATGAAACTGGGAAACATATGTGACCTAGTCTTTCTGGATGGATTTCTTGAATCGTGCCAAGAAAAAAAATCCACACTCTCTCTATGCTATCAGCCTACCACTATTACCAAAGTAATATTAGTTATTGCCAAAGCAAACTGAGACATATACACATAGCTAGTTACTTTGGCAATAGTCACTATTACTTTAACAATAGTGACAGCCAATTAAAAATATGGTCCATGTATATATATATATATATAATTTCAGTATGTCAAAATGGGGCTGACTTTTTGGTTTGGTAAAAAAACTTGTGAGACTGACTTGAATATTGGTCCTTCTAGTCTAATGTTTGAGGGGGTCTAAAACTAAATACTAGAGATATTTCAAGGCTAAAGTGCCATTATGCAAAGTCCAGGGGGGATGTCAGGGGCGTAGTACTATGGTACCTACTGAATTTGTACATATATATTTTTCTACAAAGTTAATGTAGAGATTGTTGCTTTAGTGGTTTGCCGCTTTGCTGTCAACCCAAAATGTCCAGGGTTCGACTCTCCGGTCCCTTTTTTGGTTTTTTTTTTCTTTCTTTTTTTGAAAAATTGATTAGGTTTTCAGCCTCTTGTTTTATAAATATTGCTTAGTAACCCCACTATCTATCTCTCTATTTTTTTCTTTTTTCTTTTTGTGAAAAATTGATTTGGTTTTCAGTCCCTTATTTTATAGATATTACTTAGGCAACCCCACTATCTATCTATCTACTGAAAATACTCACTGATGAATGTGGTCTATTTCAATACTTTAAATTTTTGCAAATTTAATCGCTTAAAATTTTTAGTACTTAAAATACAACCCTTGATTTTCAGTACTTAATTTTCAGATTTATCAAACGTACCTAAGGGTTTGTTTGATAACACAATTAAGTTCTATCAATGAAAAGTTTTAGCATTGCATTTTTTTTTGTCAGTTCGTTTGATAATGTACAACTTCACTGAAAATATGTCCAAAAACTACTAAAAATTTTAAATAAAAAGGTTGTATTAAAAATTGTATGGTGGTATTAGAACATTTTGGACATAAAATCAATTCTACACATAATTATGGTTAAGTAAACCAAAAAAAAAATTCGCCTCGAGGCCGCTCCTCCCGAACCCCCGCATAGCCTAAGTCCCTAATTGGTACCCACTGGATGAGATTTCTAGATACGCCCCTGGGGGCTGTGATGTTTTGGGGGGGGGGGGGGGGGCTAATACTAAATAATAAAGTTTTTTCAAGGCTAAAAATATAATTATGAAAAGTACAAAGGGGACCTAGACCCACCCTGAATCCTATGTACATCCACCACTAAAAGTATGAGGACCGATGCCCGTTTATGGGTTATTTGTTTTTCAGTGATTTTTTTAATGAAAAAAATTGTATATTTACCATCCCCACCACAATCACTGAATCTAATTATTATCTTTGATTTGTGAACTTAGTCGAAAATAAAATTTTTGTTCTCTTCTTATTGTTTGTTCTTTTCTTATTGTTTTCTTGCTTAATTTTTCTGTATTATATCTTTTTGTGCCAATTATGTTGGTGTTATTGTTCGCGTGCCAAACAAGTATGATAGTTAAAAGACAAAGTTTATTCAACCTCATTTAGTGAACTCAGACAAGTTGGCTGTGGTATATACTCACATTGCCAACTTTTGAAGTAAGTGAGTTGTCCAATTTTTTTTAACATCTCATTGACCTACCAGTCACTGCTTGTTTTACACTACTCCTAAAAAACACTGTCTCGGGCTGCAGCATAAACAACTAAAACAAACATATCTACCCATTACATTCAGGGTTAATATCACTTATCACCTAGGAGATTTGATCCAAAATTACCCTTTTAGGTATGAAAAATAACAATTTTTTCTCTTGAATTTTTATTAGTCATAAAAAAAATCTTCCCTTCTATTTATTGAATAATATTTTGTTTATAAAAATATACCTAATTACCCTTACCCAGATTGAAATCATGACTTTGGGGCTGGCATGAAGACTCTTCCTCTTCTGGTTGAAAAATACATAAATCTGAAAAATTATTTATACCATAAGACATGAAAAAATAAAATCATAATGTTAGGGGAAAAAAACGTGGATTATGTTTCAAAAATCGTCAAAATGTTGAAAATAGATTTCATATTTGTGAAAATTTGTGAAAATTTCAGAAAAAAAATTGAAGAACTATGAAAATTGTTCAAACAGATTTCAGAAAAAATAATTTTGTAGAATCGTGAAAATTGTGAAATTTGTAAATAGTGTCGTTCTTCAAACACGAGGGGATAACTGTTTTCTAGGATAACTGTTTTCTAGGCAAACCTCAAAGGTGGTGGGTGATATTAACCCTTGCATAATGATCTAAATGACCTTGTAGTGACAAGGGGAAAAAACAAAAACAGCGGGTCAAGTTTTTTCTCCCTCTTATGTAAAAGAAAGGTTAAATATATTTTATTTCTTATGGTTAGATTAATTTCACTTTATACACCAACATCCTCTCTTGTTCAGAAGATGACGCGTCTGTGGTTGTCATTGAAATGGAACTGCTAAGTTTTCATTCAAAATTAATAAATTAAAACATATTTACCCCTGTTGTTAGACTCATTTTACTTCATCTCTCTATGGTTCAAAAGTTCACATGCACCAAATTGAAATAAAGTACATATTCATCTTTCTCGGGTTTGCACTTAACGCACAATCATAGCGGGTTAAGCGTTAACTTTTGAACCATAGGAAGTAAAGTGAAAATGGACCTAACCATAGAGAGGTTAAATGTATTTAACCCTGAAATAAAATATGGGGGGAGTACAATAATGGACTATTTGCATAGAAATGCGAAAACAGGATCAGATCAATCAACTTTGTTCTCACATTTCACTAGATTTCATGAAAATCAAGTATACATTGATTTACAAAGCAATTTGAATACTTTGAAATAAGACGTGTGTAGGGCCTATATAGCCCTAAAAAAGAAAAGAAACAGCTATACAAACACCAATCTATTTAGAAACAATTTTTTATAGGCTACAATATAAATTCTAATGTTACCCAAACACCCTCCATAAAAAAAAGTTGAGGGTTTGAACTTTTGAAACTTTGAAGTGATGGGGCACCCTACTAGAAAGGGTAATACAACATATTCTAAATTTGTATTCCAAGTAATGTGATAATGAAACCGTCTGAAATTCAAACGACTGCACTGCAATAGGATGTCACCTAGAAGGCTAGAATTAAATGACACTTGTGGTTTATTGTTGATGTCACATATGTGAGTTTACCTTATATCTTTGGCCCGATAGCTTTACATGTATAGAAATTTAGAATCTATATAGTACCATGAGTAATGTTACATTCACAATGAATTTTATAATCAATTAATATATTTTAATCCTTAATTTTGGTGAGTCTTGTGTGAGACTCATATATGCCCCAGTTCACTAAAATTAAGAACCAAGATTATTGGTTGTAAAATTTGTTGTAGAATTCATTATAGGTGTAACATTTTACTACCTTTTTAGTAGGGTCGGTTATCACATCAATCCCATTTTTGTGTGAAGGCACAATATGATAGCCGATTTCTATTGATTTAAAAAAAATAGTAATAATAATATAGTAATGCTATGCTTTAAAAAAAAAAAAAATCACAAAGTGTTTTCTAACATATGTGGTAGTGGGCTCAGTTGATTTTGATTGGTTGATGTTGAAGTGGTCCCACCATAATTGAAGAAGGTTCTACTGCCATATGCATTGAAAACTACTTTTATTTTTTAAGTAATAATTTAGGAAGCATAATATTACAATAATAAGTTCTAAATAGGTGGGGTGTTAGTGTAACTATTTTTTTTCTTGGCTACATAGGACACCATAACTTACTTTAAAAGTAATCCAAGAACTAGCTCTTTTACAAATCAACTTAACCTTATCTTTGTAAAACTAAATTAAATATAATGCGTCAATAATACCCTCTAAAATCCAGATGATTGCATTGCAATTAGGGGTGTTAAGAAAAATCGAAAAATCGAAACCACCGAAACCAAACCGACCAAATACTGATTGGTCGGTTTTTAAAGTAATTTACAAGCTAAAATCGACCTCCCGAAATTGAATGGTCGATTTTAAAATCACTATAAAAAAAAATACCTTACTGTGGTTCTGCGAACACCCCTAATTGCAACTAGATGTCATCTAGAATAAAATAATACTTGTGGTTTATTGTTGATGACACGAATCTTGGTTTACCTGATATCTTCTTTTTTATTTTCTTTGTGATCGTTTGGTATATATAGTGGTCTCATGCAGTGGCGGATTCAGGATTTTGTGCTAGGGGGGGGGGCCAAGTTCCATGCGGGGGTTCGGGGGCAGCGCCCCCAAAATTTTTTTTTTGGGTCACTTATACATATTTTTTATTTTTAAGTGAGACAAAAAGTCGAACAAGTAGTTGTGGCAAATTTGATTTAGACATTGTTTATCTCCTGAGCTGCATAAGGGGATATTACTCTTCCCTTTCACTATTAATAGGGACTTTTAATGTCACCCTGTCACATTAGTGGATATTGTTATTAATCCTGCAATGTTATTTTTAACACATCACCATTTTAACATAATGATAGTCAAATGGACACTATGTATTATGAACCTCCACATGTAAAGTCACAAATTTAGGGGGGCCACTATATAAAATATTTTCAAATCTTCAAAATTCTATATAGACCCTCAAAATTTTTAAAATTTTTGCAGGGGCCGTGCCCCCCCCCCCCCCCCCCCCGGTCTCTATTTGGGTCCGCCCCTGGTCTCATATGAGAACATAAGTGTTAGGGTAATGAAAAACGGGAAGGGGGGCACCGGGCATGGTTCGAACTCTGATAATGTGTGTGACATAGAACGCCATTTTACCAATTGGGTTAAACCGTTACTCTTACTTGATGTCTTTAGTCCAATAAAGGTATTCACCATAGAAAAAAAAAATACAACAAAATAAAAATTAAATAGTTTTAACAATTTTCCTATCTCCTATGAATAATGGCATGTACAAAAATAGAGAAGGCATAGAGTGAGAGGGGAAAAAAAATAGGCAAGTGGTCAAAAAGTTAACAGCACGGGGCCACAGTCGTGATCACAATTCATAAAGTGCTCTTAATCCATTTTTCTATTTCTCACTTTTCATTTGGTGTACAAAGCTCTGATGTACCTTTGATAATTTATTTACTATTATTTATAATTCTTTCCATCGATCATTCCTTTCTTTTTCAGAAGAAACTTGCAAGATCATTATTAAAAGCAGGAAGAATAAGCTGTCCATGGCGTGTGCTTGTCCACTACTAATAAAACTAGTTAATTAAATTGCGGCTTAATCCTTGTAATTAATATTATACGGAGTAATGTTTTTTATCTCCAAAAAAATCCAAGGGTTAAGACTTTATATCAGTTATAAACGGCAAGACATTTTGAATTTTTGACCTGTGTCAATGTAAAGAGTAACTATATTCTCACTAATCAGATTTTACCTATTTGAGATTTTAAAAAATAGAGAGAACCATTGTCATAATCGGAATGTCTATTTTTTTGGTAACCATGGGTGTCCGGACCAGCTTGGCGCACCTCGACTAATCTCATGAGGCCAGGGCGTCCAGGTGAATGTTGCCCATCTATAGACCACCATTTGTCATCCACCACTGTATTTGTCAGACCGCTACCCACCATCGCCCCTTTCCCATGGGAAATTATCCTGTGTGACGGATTTTGGCAGGACGGATTATCGTAACCGTTAACTAAACGTGGAGTTTACAAAATTAACAGTCAACGATGGTTCGTCATACTAAAACTCATCACGTGAGATAATTTGTCCTTCCCTCTACCCACCACAGTCGCAGTCGCTACCACGACAAATCTTTTTTCTTCTATAGTGCCACAGTCATATACAAATTCTAGTATGCTATATATATATATATATATATATATATTTACAGTTAGGCTCTTAAACACACCGGGTAGAATGCATTGGCGACGCACTAGGCTTACAAACCTGGAAACTTGCCCCGCCGCCCCACGCGTGTATAGGGTGATCTGCCCTATATGGGTTTTTAAGCTCAATGCGCTCTACCTAGTGCGAGAGAGCCTAACTGTATATATTTATAGAACAAATCCTAGTAATTACTATTTCAACATTAATCAAGTAATTACTTTTTCAACATTGGCTATTTGGCTCCATTGTGAAAAATAAAAATATTTTGCTTTGTTTCAGTCGCAAGGTTAGATTGTACGGAATTGTTTTTTTTTCCAGAAAGATTGTACGAAAATGTTAAGCGTCGCATTAGTGGTAAAAAATAACAGTAGCTCTTAGCAATACTTGTAGTCAATTTTAATGTTTCTCATGGTGAGATTATATTATGAGTAATATTTAGGGTATTAATAAATTTTATTAACACTCACACTCACACTCTGTCGAGACAGAGTATGAGTATGAGTGTTAGTGGAATTTATTAGTACTCCAAATAAGACAGAGTGTAGGTGTGAGTGTTAATGAAATTTGTTAGTGCTCCTAATATTGTTGTTAAATTATAGTACCCTTTCGAAATATCTATATATATTTTTGCTAAGAACCATTCGAAAATCTCAGAAGAGGGAGACCTATTACGACAGGTCGATTTGAAATAATTATGTTAATTCCGACAATCTCAAATGTACCTCTGTTTAATGAAATCATCAAATTTTAGACGATATAATTGTAAACATTTTGTGAGTGTTCCTTTTTTTTTTTTTTCACTTTTCAATTTGTCAAGATAATTTTACATTTTTGTAGTATTGAAGATAGTAGTTTCAGTGGTGGAAACATGTCACGTTCCAGAATGGTAAACATAGAGAAAAAATAAATTTTTTTTTTGGTCTAAAGGTAACAACTGGTGAAGTCACATAAATGTCCACACCACGCAATACTAAATAACAGAAATGATATAGAGATAATAAAAGGGTAATTCTTGGGACACAACTTTCATACAACTTTCATGTGGCGTGCCATGTGTTCTATTTCCGTGCGTTAGCGGGATGGATCGTGACGAATGTAATAATCATAGTGACTTCTTATCATGTTTATACAAGATGCAGTTTCATCGCCTCTTACTTTATTGTTTAGAACTGTATGGTGTGGATAATTCAGTGACTTCACCAATCATTACCTACGGACCCAAAAAGAATTTTATTTTCTTTATTTTTGTTGTTTCGGGGCTTGACATGGGTTCATGTCTCTTTTCTGGCCGAATCTGGCTCGGGCCAGACTTAATAGTTCACAATCCAGGCCCTACCTAAGGTAAAGCCTAAGTGAGTGCTTTAAATTTATCCTAAAATGGTATAAATACTATTATATATGTAACCACTTTTTTGTAGGTTGGAAATAACTTTTAATATATCTATTTGCAATTTTTTATATTTTAATACTTGAAAATTATCAATATTTTTATTATTAGGAAGCTTTTAATCGGGCTTTTATGCAAGCCTCGGTCCGGGCTTGGGCTTCAAGAGTTTGAACCAGGCCCTACTCGAGATGCTAGAGCCTAGGCCCGGGCTGGCTCTACCTCGGGCTTAAGGCCAGTTTTTTTCGGGCTGGGCTTCGGGCCGGGTTTTTTTTTACACCCCTACAAAAAACCATTGAAAATTTTAAGTGAATATTTTTTTTCTGAACATAGTCATTGAATGCAATCTATTTCAGTACTTGAAAAAGGGTAATACTTGGGGCACAACCTTCATACAACTTTCATACAACCTCCCTAAAAGATGTGTCTATCTCTTTCCTGTGTCACTGTGGGGTCCAGTGACATCACAGGAGAGAGATAGACATATCTTTTGGGGAGGTTGTATGAAAGTTGTATGAAAGTTGTGTCCCAAATATTACTCCTTGAAAAACTATTTTCGGTATTACAAATTCAATCGCTTAAAAATTTCAGCACTTAAAATTCAGCACTTAATTTTTAGTACTTAATTTTCAGTTTTATCAAATAGACCCTAGGTGAGTAAAAAGAAAAACCAAAAAAAAAAAACAAGAATAAAAATTAGTTCCTTCAAATTATCCTTCATGCTTAAATATTATTAAAATTTAATTTTTGAAAAATATAACTGTGAATGTGCAATATATGAATAAGGGAAAGGAAATGACTCTCAAAATTTAAAATGTGTAATTTATTTTTGAACTTATTATATTTTCTTCCTATTTTCCTTATTAACTAAAAAAAGGAAAAAAAATATTTGTCTTTATGTTTTCTTTGCCTTTTTCTCACGAAATCCATAAACCCAACAAAGCTAGTGAGAAAAGAGAACGAAAAACTAAAATTTTACCAGAATATTGTCCGATAGAAGATAACATGCAATACAATTAAGTGTTGAAAGTACTTTTTTTTTACAATGTACTACTTAACTGAAAAAAAAGTTGTACAATAAAAATTCTCAAATCCCGAGGTTGAAGATTTATTTTTTGAAAAGTTAATACTGATTATAATCTATTTTAGTATTTGAAATGTTTTCTTTTTAGTAATTCAATTCAATAACTTAAAATTTTCTTTATTAAAAATTTAGTACTTAGGGCGTGCTTTGTAACGTTGTAATTTTTTGTTTTAGTTTTTATTTTCATTTTTTTGGTATCAATATTGATGAGAACCCATTCTAAAAAATAAAAACGAAAATTGAAAAACCAAAAACCGCAAAGTTAGGGCTCGCATGGTAACGCTTTTCAATTTTCAACTTGTAAAAAATGAAAATAAATTTTTTTAAAATAAAGGAAACTGTCATGCCCCGAAGCAGAAAAATTAGAGAAAAATAAATTTCATTTTTTGGTCCATATGAAATGACGGGTGAATGTCACTAATTGTCTACACCACACTGTAGCAAATATAATAAAAACAGTAAACAAACTTAATATATAATAACAATTCTATCCATTATAATATCAGTGTGGTCCTCAGGATCACAACAGGTCTGGAGACAACATATGCACAAGTACCTGTCAACTAAACAAGTTCAACAGTAATATAAAATTAAATATAACTTCTTCATCTTCTAACTGGCGTAAGGACAGTCGTCAGCGTAAAAGTCTTCTCCGGCGTCATCAGCATCAGTGGGGCCACTCTCTGCAAAATCCAACTCAGGGTAGTAGCCATCGTTGTAGGCTCCATCACTTGCATTTATAGGGACATGATAGTCTGGACGGGGAATGTCCAGGCATAAACGCCGTCAACTTACTTCAGCTAAATGTATAGAAACTCCTACAATATCATAGGTATAAAGACCTTACTAGCAATGCGTGATATAAAGTAGTGATACTAATAATATCTTTTCCTCTTTTATTCAGAACGATCATCCTCCAAATCTTATCGTCTAACGTCTCTAAGACTGACTGTACCAATCCCGACTGACTATACCAAACTAATTGTGTCATCATGACATATAGTGCTCTTGTTCATCGCTTTTAAGAACTCTTACTATTCACTGCTTTTAAAAACTCTTATTGTTCACCGCTTTTAAGAACTCTTGTGAGCATTTTACATCGCTCTCATATAATGACTGGTCTATGGACGTATCCATACTCTTGTTCACCGCTTTTAAGAACTCTTATTGTTCATCGCTTTTAAGAACGCATACGAGCAATTAATGTACGTACATAGCTCCGACAGATACAAACAATGGGCGTGCTATTACTACTCTTGTTTACCGCTTTTAAGAACTCTTACTATTCACCGCTTTTAAGAACGCTTGCGAGTACTGTGCATCCATAGCTTCCACGATCCTGGTCAAATCATTCTTACTCACTTATCGGATTTAACATGAGCTAATCATCAGCTCGACTAAACACAACCTTAAAAGTAACTAATACCCCACTGACTCAGTCACTAGGTTATCCAATGTTACCCACCGTTATATCTCAAATCTTATCTCGTTATTGCGTCGTATTGGTACTAACGTTCCGAACTCGACTACGTTACTCATCACATTATCTCAATCTCATTATCGTATTCCGTTACCTCCGTAATCCATATTATCGTATAATAGAAACATGGAACATCAATTAAACAGATAAGCATTATGAATTATAAACTTAAAGGAAACATCCAAGTTCTGTTTGGTTCAATCGATTGAAGTCATCTCAATCACTTGAATAAAGTGAAGTTTGATCAATCGAAGTATTCTCGATCGATTGAAGTAAATGTGGTCTCGATCGATTGAACCTAGTTTGATCGCTCGAAAGTCGTCTTCTCCAGATTCTGGCAGTGAACGTCCAGAACATGATAGGACGTGTTTGGGTCATCATTAAATGTCCAAAAACTTGTAAAAACATTACACTAATGCTACCGAGTGAGTTTGGAACTCACCGAACATCATAAGGGCGTGTTTGGCTCGTCAAGCTTTGAGCTCCTCCAATCGTGGTCTCTCTCTCTCTCTCATTCTCTGTCTCTCAGTCTCTTATGCCTCTCTGTCTCATTCTTCTTTTTTTTTCTTCTTCTCTATCTATTTCTCTCTCACTCTTTGACCGTATATATATAGATATGTGTATGTATATAAATGAATGTGTATATATATATATATATATATATATCAAACACAAGCACACACACAGACACACACTCGCTAAACTCTTGGTTTAGCAAAACACATACAAAGAGGGGATGGGGGTGCAGGTGGCAATGTTCGCGCAGAAACTGGGATACAAATTCCGTCAAGTTCGATCGATCGAAGCTTGTTTGATCGCTTGAGAGCAGGTCGGCCAGTTTTGATCGATTAAAGTGGGGGTCACGTCATAAATGCAGGTTGGTAGGATTTCGATCGATTGAACAATGTTCGATCGCTTGAAAGGAGAAGTTCTCGATCACTCGAATGGACTTCGATCGCTTGCAAACAAAATTCCCTAGTATGATCAATGGAAATGTATAGAATCTCATCATATTAATATTTAATAAAAATACAGGATATTATATAAATAAATAATTCTTTTTAAAAAAAATTACTATTCTTACCCTAAAATTGAACTAATACACTCTATAATAAAATATCTTTTGTGAAAAAAAGAAAAAAGACAAAAAGAAAAGTTAGAGAAATACGGAAAAGGGTGTGAGTTATTAAATTTCTTTCCCTTCTGGAAATTGAAGTTCTGAAATCTATTTTTTCACCACTCTCTGTCTCTCTCTCTGACTCTCTCACATGGTTTCTTCAACATTTTCAGGTTAATGGAATCCTCTAAACCCCAAATTTGATACCTTCAATTCCCGAGAGACTTCCCATTAACACCAACCTCTTACAGTCGCTAATTTCATTACTCTCTCTCTCTCTCTCTCTCTCTTCCCTCCTGGTGGTGGTGTTGTTCTAGCCTTCTAGGGTTATGCTCCGACAAGTTTAGGTTAAACTGGAGCTTCCAAAGCTGTCTCTTTCTCACTCTTGGCCTTAAATCTAAAGCAAATCGAGCTTATGTGAATTCTGGGCACTCGCTCTCTACAGTTGTTTTTTTTTTTTTTTCCCTTGCTTTCGCTTTTGGATTACTGGGAATCCAAATTTGTTATTGAAGTAATTGGAGTTGATTACTGTGGTTACTGAGATCGGTGGATAATCGGAGATCTTGACTGGTTTTGAGAGTTTTTAGTGGGAGTTGTTTTTTTGAAGTAGTTGGAGATTTTTTATTTTTATTTTATTTTTAGGTGAGGTTCAATCGGTCGAGATCGAGCATCTTTGGGGGTGGTGATGTTAATTAAGTTTTGTTGCAGAAAAGAAGAGGAATCACTTTTCCAAACATGCCTTTTGCTAAGCTCGATGACTCCCCTATGTTTCGTAAGCAGGTCAATTTCTTCATCTCTCTCTCTCTCTCTCTATATATATATATATGTATATATATACATACATCTACGTCTATATATCTTCTTTGGGCCCTGTAGTGGCTGTATTGGAGCTCATGTGCTTCGAAAATTTGTATTTATAGTATTGCTTGCACTGACTTTTTGGAACTCTCAAGGGGGTTTTTCTACAGAGTAAGGGCTTTTCTTATGCTTGATTTATTTGCAGTTCAGAGTTTCAGTACAAAATTACCTAAGAAAGAAGCTTGATTAAGTCAAGTGGTTCAGGAATGTTAAATTTGTTCAGAGCATAGCTAGGTGGTTTCTAGTTACTCAGATTGAATATGTTTGGTACTCTCTACTAGTAATAGAGTAATAGGTGAAAATATGAGGGGAAGAGTGTGATTTCATCTCTTTATTTGAATCTGCAAAAAAGCTACTTTACTCCAAGAACAGTAAAATAGGGTGGTGTAGATAAAATTTAAGGTTAATTACATTTTACCCCTTTGGTTAGCCCCATTTTCATTTTACCCTCCCGTGGCTCAAAAGTGGACACTTAACCAGTTTTGGACCGAAGTTAAACTACTAATAGCTCCACATGGATAAGTGTTAAAATTAGCCCCACATACAACAGTTTAAGGGTCAAATTAATCTCACATAGGCAGTTAACCACCCCATAATTAGCCCCCTGAATGGCTTAAGTGTTAAAATTTATCCCCACATAGGTGGGTTAATGGCAGCATTACCCCACATAGGGGATTAACTTCAAAATTATCCTCACAAATGGGGAAAGTGTTAATATTTTTGGCCAATTTTAGAATTTTCATCAGCTTTGAAGGAAATCTCAACAGTTCCACTTTACTCTGAAATCACAGGGGGCTAAGTGCCCACTTTTAAAGCACAAGGGGGTAAAGTGAAATGAGCCTAACCACAGTGGGGTAAAATGTATTTATCCCTAAAATTTAAGCTGTGTATCCTATCGCTATTCACAATTTTTTTCTTGCTTAATCTGCTGACATGCCCAAACCAAACTCAAAATCTAAACTTTGGCATTGGATTTCATGCTATTCACTATTTTTTTCTTGCTTAATCTGCTGACATGCCCAAACCAAACTCAAAATCTAAACTTTGGCATTGAATTTCATGATTAAAGAAATTGTCTTCGTGGCAATAATGTTCATTATTATTATTTTTTATAAAGAAGAGGAGATCTTAAACCCATCATCAACAAATTAAGAAACATGAACTTGATTTTTATTTTTTTTTGGTCATGCTAGTTTGGTGAGCTATTTCCCAATTTAATGCACATAATTTACCAATCATCTGGGGCAAATTTCTTGTTGAAGGACTCTCAACCTGATTAAAGTCTATTAAGGTTTTGTGTGGTTCATGGACTCAGCGAAGGAAAAGAAAAATTTCCCAAGTGTTTTCCTATTGTTTTCCTTCATGCTTAAGTAACATTAGAACTTCAAATCTGAAAAACTTATAGAAACTCAAAAGAAAAAGAGGAAGGGAAGTGACTCACAAAATTTAGAATTTTTAATTTTAGTTTCATCCTATTTTCTTTTCCTTCCTAGTTTTCCTTCTAACCAAACATACAAAAAAGTTTACTACTTTACTTAATGTTCTCTTTTCCACCCCCTCACTAAATCCAAGAAGCAAAGATAGCCGAAATGGTTTTTGTCTCTCACATGGTTTATTTCTGGTAAATAATGGTCCTTTTGGTCAAACTAATATTACTTTATTGCTACCTCCTCGCCACCGGTCTTCACAGGTTTCCAACAGGAACAGTTTGTTTCAACTTTAACCCATCCTGTTACCTGGTTTAGTTCTCAATTCTTGGGTGCAGAGTTACGATGTAACAAAAATATGGTTGAACTGGATATGGTTTTATGATTCCTGTTGGCTGATATGATATTTGACACCAATTAGCATTGATTGGCAGCTTGTGTTTAATCAACTTGCATCTTCAAATTGTTTTTATTTTTCTATCCACCTGTAACTCGTAAAGCATATAAGGCTTATTAGAGGGTAGTTTGTGAGTCAGCCATGTTACATTTTTAGAGTAGAAACACTTGTACTCTTTTTTATGCATTTGTAATTAATAGCTTTCGTATTTGTGCTCAGAGGTTTCATGGATAGATGATGGTTTATTTGGTGAAACAGATACAGTGCTTGGAGGAAAGTGCTGAATCCTTAAGAGAGAGAAGTTTAAAGTTTTATAAAGGATGTCGAAAATATACGTAAGTGTGTTCTTTTTTTGGCTTTTCGATTCTGGTTCTCTCGAGTTTAACTATCTGTACATATTTTTTAAATGTCAGAGAATGCTTTATATCCAATCAGTCTCAAATGTTTAATTTCAACAACGGGTTTATAGTATTCTATTTGTGTTTGTACAAATTCATTTGATTGCACACACAATATTATTTTGAAATTTAGGGTTTTGGAAAGTTCTTATGAGCTTTTGTTTATGAAAGGTTTCACTTGTGTTTTCTTTAACCTTCAGTGAAGGGCTCGGGGAGGGATATGATGGGGACATTGCTTTTGCTAGTGCCCTAGAAAATTTTGGTGGAGGACATAATGATCCCATCAGTGTGGCTTTTGGAGGTATGTCTACATGCTGTAAATTTATCTCAAGATTTATTATGGCAGAAAACATGAATGTTGGTTGGTTGGGTCTGATTCTAATCTTGTATTGCGAAAGAGTATTGCTTGATGGTTATTTAATTTTTAGCTTCTTCCATTGATGTCATCTAGTATGCAAAATTAACCTTGTCATTTGGAAGAAAATATATATGTGCAAATCTTGGAGTTCATTTTTATGTTAAACTTCATTATGAAAATGAAATTCTTAGGGGCAGTTTGCACATTTTAATTCCAAATTATTAGTAAATATCATGGTTCTTGAGTTGTAGCTCTGTTAAGATTTTGGTTGTTGATACTGGAACTGAGAACGACACAAACATTTATGAAGTTTGGACGGGTAATTAGCTGTCTAGGCAACTGATGATGTGAAATCTGATGTTCATCGGTATTATTGTGGTAAATTCTACTTGTTTGTGCAGGTCCTGTTATGACTAAGTTCACTATTGCATTGAGGGAAATTGGGACATACAAGGAAGTTCTTAGATCCCAGGTAAATTTTTTTGGGCATTTCATGGAACTCTTAAAATTGAAATGTTGGTATTGAGCAGTTTCACTTAATTCTATGAATATGATGGCTGTCAACTGCCTTCCAAAATTGTTAAATTATAGTTTATAATAAATTTTGGCACTAGCTTTCTTTCATGCTTCTGCGTTAATTTTCTTGACAATTTTTTGGTTCACTATTTATAAAGTCGTTTATATAGACGAGTGGGTCAGCAACTACGGGTGCAGCCTCAATTTGCCCACCGGGACGGTTACAGGTATTTCCCCCTGCCACAATGATCTGTGTGCTGGTGTAATTACATAGACATCTATTATTTACTACTAGCATATGCACACTCATCTATAAGTTATTACTGAAACATGTGTATCAAAATGTGAAATTTAACAAAGTAGCAAAAATTAAAAACATCAAAATCATTAGAACACAGTAAATATCAAAAGATAGCTTTTATTAATAGTAAGAGGTTATAGAGTTGATCTACAACATCTAGGATGCACGGATTACAAAAATGGGAATATTACTCTACACATGCATGTTACAAAAGACAGGGTTACTAACCCGAGTTAATACATAAATACATATAAAAGTGGGGCTACTAGCCCATTCTAATACATCATTACTAACAACTAAAGCTTGTGAGCCCTGATCCATCTCTTACTGATTTTGCGAGTTTTGTTCCAATAATTGCCATCGTCGTCGGACTCTGGAGGTGTAGCATCATCTCTACTGGTGATCTCCTCAGGTGGGACCCAATCAAGGTATGGGTCGAACTCATCCTCGTCATCCATGTCCTCATCATCAATTGGAGCCTAATCAGCTATCATCATCTCATCCTCCTCATCGTCCTCATCATCGACGACCTCGTGTACTATACCAAAATGCCACCAAGGAGGCGGACCTATCACACGTGGTACTGGGGCTTCCTTCATGAACATCATCCTCGATAACTGGCTCATCTGCCATTGGAGCTATCTCGGGCTTCTGATCATCTACGGGTTCCTCATCTGGCACATCCTCCACCGGCTCATCCTCCTCTACTGGCTCGTCCTCCTCTACTGGCTCATCCTCTACGGGCTCCTCATCCTCTATGGGCTCCATCTCAGGCTCTTCGTTGTCACTATATCCCTCATTAGGATATTCCTTAGGTCCTCATCCTCATTGGACTCCCCCTCCTCGTCTGACTCTCACTCTTCATCGGACTCTCGTTCTTCGTCGGACTCCCCCTCTTCGGCCTGTGCAGCGGCGACCAACTTTGTTGCCCCGGCTATGGCCTCAGCCAACTCAACCTCTCCTATCTCGAATCCATCAGGCTGTGCTGCCATCGCTGTAGCCCATCCTACAACTATATGTGCTATATCAGCTGCAATCCCTCATGGTGCTATCTAAGGTACTACAACATTGGCTACTATGTCTCCCTCGACCTCTACAATATCCTCATCTGGTGGAGGTGGGGGTGATCTTGCTGGAGGTGGCAAGGGCATCCTCACGACTGTCGAGAGCAGCCTCGGAAAAGCACGACGATCCCTTAGCAGCTCTAGTGTCTCTACCTGAATGCGTAAGATGGTATTCTAGTGGTAGATGGCCTCTCTACGCATCATATCGGGATCATTGATCTCGACTATGTGCATGTTATGCCATAGGTCCGTCTTTACATTGTTAGTAGCACTTTGTCGGATCGTCATTAGATAGTATGCCGGGTGACTCTATTTGGTCCTCGTAGATGTAGCGTCCTCCAAACATATCTGGGACGAAGATCGGATCCATGCTTCCTGTCCAACAAAAGAACTATCTTAGTGTGAGCACTAGTCGAAAGTATCTTAAGGTTAACATCTTAACGGTGTAGAACAATCAGCGAGCACGTCTAGGCAAAACCTAGGGCTTTGATACCGAACATCCTGTCACGCCCCGGAGTAGCATAAATTAGGAGGAAATAAAATTTTCCGTTTTGGGTCCGTAAGCCATGACTAGTTATATTAACTGATTGTCCATTAACTCACTAGATAATAAATGATTACCTTAAATGGAAATGTAAATTGAATATGCATTAAAAGATTACCAACTATTACATCAGAGTTTGTAGTTTTAAAAAGATAAAAGAACATAAGAGATTAAGGCGTTGAACGCCGTTTACATCTTTATATGTAAGGACAAAAGAAATTGTAAGATCCTTGAAGTAAGGCGTGTGACACCAATTTACAACCTAGTAGAAATAGTTCTTTTGTTGGACATGAAGCATGGATCTGATCTTTGTTCCAGATATCTTTGGAGGACACTACATCTACGAGGATCATATAGAACCGGCAGACTCGACATACTATTTAATGATGATCCGACAGAGTGTCATTAACAACGTAAAGATAGACCTTTGGCATAACATGCACACGGTCGGGATCAATGATCTTGATATGATGCGTAGAGAGGCCATCTACCGTGAGGATACCATCTTGCGCATTCAGGCGGAGATACTAGAGCTGCTAAGGGATTGTCATGCTTTTCCGAGGCTGCTCTCAACAGTCATGAGGATGCCACCTCCAACAGGATCAACCCCGCATCCACCCCCACCTCCACCAGTAAAGGATATTGTAGAGGTCGGGGGAGACATAATAGCCAATGTTGTAGTACCTCAGATAGCACCATGCGTGATTGCAGCTAATATAGCATAGATAGCTGTAGAGTGGGCTGCAGCAATGGCAACACAGACTGATGGGTTCGAGATAGGAGAGGTTGAGTTGGCTGAGGCCATGGCCGGGGCCACAAAGTTGGCCCCCGCTGCGCAGGCCGAAGAGGGAGAGTCCGATGAAGAGGGGGATTCTGATGAGGACCCTGAGGAATATCCTAATGAGGGATATAGTGACGACGAAGAGCCTGAGATGGAGCCTATAGAGGATGAGGAGTCAGTAGAGGAGGATGAGCCTGTAGAGGAGGACGAGCCAGTAGAGGAGGATGAGCCGGTAGAGGATCTGCCAGATGAGGAACCCGTAGATGATGAGGAGCCTGAGATAGCTCCAATGGCAGATGAGTGCAAGAGGTCCACCTCCTTGGTGGCATTTTGGTATAGTACACGAGGCCATCGATGATGAGGATGAGTTCGACCCATACCTTGATTGGGTCACCTGAGGATATCACTAGTAGAGATGATGCTTCACCTCCAGAGTCCGACGATGATAGCGATTATTGGAACAAAACTCGCAAAATCAGTAAGAGCTGGATCAGGGCTCGCAAGCGTTAGTTGTTAGTAATGATGTATTAGAATGGGCAAGTAGCCCCACTTTTATGTGTATTTATGTATTAACTCGGGTTGGTAACTCTTGTAAGGCCCAGCCCATTCAACTCCTTAAAACTCAGGTGTTAAGGAGAGGGGAACTAAAGCCTTATAAATAGCACAGATGGGGCATAAATGAGCGATGTGGGACATTCCAACACACCCCCTGAACCACAGGAGCCGGACACTCAGCATACCCTGGACCACAGCAACTGGACACACGGCATGTTGGAAGACAAGCCCAACCAAGCTCTGATACCACTTGACTCTTGGCCAATATGGTATCAGAGCAGGGTTGTCGCGCCAATTTGTTCACGTATGCTCCACATCACCCTATCTCAGTAATCCACGTGTTTGGCTCTTAGTCATGCCACACATGCGGGGCGTGTTGAGATTGTCGGTCCCACATCGGGGAGTTATAACCTAGTTACTCAATGTATAAGTTCGAGGAGCTACTCCTCCCATAGCCAATTGGTTTTGGGTTGGATGCTCCGATTTAACAGTAACCCTGTCTTTTGTAAGATACATGTGTAGGGTAATATTCCCATCTTTGTAATCCGTGCGTCCTAGATGTTGTAGATGACCTCTGTAACCTCTGACTATTAATAAAAGCTATCTTTTGATATATACTATGTTATTCCTATGATCTTGACATTTTTAATTTTTGGTACTTTGTTAAATTTCACATTTTGGTCTACATGTTTCTGTAATAACTTATAGATGAGTTTGCGTATGCTAGTAGTAATCAATAGATGTCTATGTATGTACACCAGCACACAGATCACTATGGCAGGGAGAAATACCCGTAACTGTCCTGCTGGGCAATTTGAGGCTGCACCCGCAACTGCTGACCCAACTGGTCTATTCGAGGCCTTTGTGCGGAGACTAGAACACATCAACAACGTCAACAACGCGAAAATCCCTGTAAGCGTAAGTTTAGAAATCCCGATTGCGCCCTGTAGTTCAAGACTTTGAGGACGTACCCAAGAGAGACATCTACTTTTGTATTGAGATGGTACCCTACGATATCCAAGACCCGTATTGGATGGCCCCGTCGGAAGTGCAAGAATTGAAGAAGCAAGTCTAGCAACTTGAAGATCTCAGATTCGTTCGTCCAAGCACATCGCCTTGGGGAGCGCCGGTGCTATTTGTTAAGAAGAAGGATGGGACACTTCGACTCTGTATCGACTACTAGAGTTGAACAAGGTCATAATCAAGAACCGATACCTACTTCCTAAAATCGATGACCTATTCGATCTAGGGGTGTAAACGGTCAGTTTGGTCGGTTCTTTTGGCTAAAATCCTCACCGAACCGATTCATTTGGTTTTATGTTTTGCAAAACCGATTTTGACTGTGTACCATAGTGGTCGGTTATTTTCGACCGATTATTCTAACAGTAGGTTTTCGGTTTTGCGGTCGGTTTTGGTTACTTTGTGGGCCATATTCTAGGCCCTAGTTTTTGCTGTGTTGGGCATTTTTTGGGCCATTTGTGCCATTTTCTGGGTCATATTGTACCATTTAATGGGCCATTTGGGCCTATTATTTATCACTATAGTTTAGACAAGCTTTAACTTGGTCCACATTTTCATAGAGACCAAACATCTAAAGCAAAAAACATCAATCCAACAAATAAACTTAAAAATGCAGCAAACAATATGATTTTTTTTTTATGGGAGTAAAATCATAGAACTTAAAAACTAAAAACTTTTCCCCTTTAAAAAAAAAAAACTAAAGCCTTGATGTCCAACAGAATGATCTTCAGCCTGCAAAAAGAAAAACGAAAAAATTGTTTAGTATACATCTCAGATCTCAAAGAAAAACGAAAAAAATAACTATACATCTCAAATTTCAAATATCAAATCCTCACTGTTATGTAATCACGACCAAATGATTCTTCATTGTTTAGTATTAGAACTTAGAATACCTACAAGACTTTGAATAACATAGAACACGTACAATGAACCACATAAACAAAATAGAGATGAAGAATCTAACTATGATATACGGGGTTTTTAGCAAAAAAAACTATGATCTATGGGCTCTTTGGTTTTAATCTTAGATCCATAACATCACACAGAGAGTTAAATACAAGATCGAACCACAATCGATTCACAACCACAGGACTGATCGAGAGAGAGATAGGCTATATACATATGTATGTGTTAATGTGTGTGTGTGTGTGTATATATATATATATATATATATAGAGAGAGAGAGAGAGAGAGAGAGAGAGAGAGAGGGGGAGGAGCGATTTGGTGGTGGTGGTATCAGTATGGTGGTTTCGGTGGAGAAGCGGTGTGGCGGTGCCGGTGGAGAGGTGGTGTGGTGGTGCCGTTGGCTGCCTCACCCACTGGAAGTGGGCTGTGGAAGGTTAGGGTATTTTGAAAGTCAAAATGAAATGGGAGGATAGGGCATCATCACTAACCATTTATACTATATTATATATATATATATTATAGTACACAATGTTTAACCGGTCGGTTATCGGCCATTTATGAAAAAAAGTTGTGAAAACCGCAGACTGAACCGATACTGCGAAATCTTAATTTTAAAAACCGCAGGCCAACTGTTTAGGCAAGACCGACCATAACTGCAAAAAGCGGTTGGCTTCGGTTGGACTGGTTGGTTTGTCGAAAAAACTTACACCCCTAATTCGATCAATTGCATGGAGTGACGACCTTCTCCAAGATTGATCTACGATCTGGATACCACCAACTGTTGGTTCAACCCGAGGATGTATCAAAGACAGCCTTCAGAATGAGATATGGGCACTATGAATTCGTGGTCATGCCGTTTGGACTAACAAATGCCCCAACTGTAGTCATGGATTTAATGAACAGGGTGTTCAAGCCCTATTTGTATCAACTCGTGATTGTGTTTATAGATATCTTGATCTACTCGAAGACCGAGGAGGAACACAAGGAATATGTGAAGATCGCACTGCAGACGCTTCGAGACAACCACTTGTGCGCGAATAGCAAGTGTGAATATTGGCTAAAGAAAGTCAAATTCTTACGTCACACTGTCTTACAGGATAGAAAGAGTAGCTGTGGATTCAACGAAGACAAATGCTGTTTTGGATTAGAATAGACCGAACACTGCAACCTAAGTTAGAAGCTTCCTTGGTTTAGCCTGATACTGCCGAAGATTCGTTGAAGGATTCTCTAAGATAGCATCTCCTTTGGCCGGTCTGACAAGGAAAGACGTGAAGTATGAATGTAAAGACAAGCATGAACGCGCGTTCCAAGAGCTGAAGGAAAGATTGACCTCGGCGCCAGTGCTTGCGATACCGAAGTGCGGTGAATAGTTCACCATTTATAACGACGCATCACACCAAGGACTTGCATGTGTGCTCTTGCAGGAAGGAAGAGTGATAGCGTATGGATCACGACAACTGAAACCATACGAGATGAACTACCTTACGCACGACCTCAAACTAGCCGCAATCGTTTTTGCTCTCAAGATTTGGATACATTACCTTTACAGAGAGAAGTTTGACCTGTTTTCAGTTCACAAGAGTTTGTGATACTTGTTCTCTCATAAGGAGTTGAACATGAGGCAGCGACGTTGGATGAAATTGTTGAAGTACTATGATTTCCCTCTTCAATACCACCCCGGTAAAGTAAACGTAGTTGTCGACGTACTGAGCCGAAAACCCCGCAAGCTGATCATATCCTCTCTTATGGTCAAAGAGGGGGAAGTATTGGAAACACTAGTTGAATTTGACCTTTAGACCACCGAAACTAGTGAAGGGCGACTTTTCAGATGTCTCGTAGTCCAGTCAACGCTCATCAATCGCATCCTTGAAGCTCAAGGAAAGGAGGAAGGATTTCGTCATTGCTTTGAGAAAGCATCGGCAAAGGACCCTGCGGAATGGAATATTGGGGCAGACGGAGGATTTAGATGCCACAATAGACTTTGTGTGCCTAACGAGGACAACTTGTTACTTTTTATATGTGATCTTCTTTAATTTTCCCCCGCACTTTGTCCTCCTTTATTCTCTTTCCACTAAGTTTCAGTTTACACATGTGTGCCCATGTAAAATCACGTTATGTCGTGGTTGATCAGAAATGATCGAGCGCGAACTTCTCCAAGCTACTTTTTATTTGCATGATTAATTAATTTTACATACAGTTCCCCTGTTGTAAAGAGCTGATTTGTGCATTGTTGACATACTCACGGTGAAAAATGAGAAAAAAAAGGTTTAGCTCTTTACAGTGACATGTCTTACGACACAGTAATTGTTGTTTGGGCTAACATTCCCTATTAGCATGTGAATTCTGAAGATATGCCTACTAATAAATTATAGTCACTTGGATCAGTTTTTTTTCCGTCTTCTTCTTCTCTCTCTCTCCCTTCCACCCACCCACCCTCGGAACAAAATCGTGCAAAATGAAGAACTAGGGAAAAGAAAAAAATTGCTGCCTCATGGTTTTCTTGTTTACTTGCATAGATTCTTTGCTGTCTGACATTGTCACATCCGTTTTCAGGTCGAGCACATGCTAAACGACAGGTTGCTGCAATTTGTCAATATAGATTTGCAAGATGTCAAGGTAATTTGCAAGTCTATATTCCTTTCGCCAGTGGTTTTTTTTTATTTTTTATAAAGATTGTCTGATGATGCTTGATTCGTATGTTTGAGATATTATAACCACTCTGTGGAGTTCTGTTTGTTCTTGTTAATGCAAACTTTATTAGTTTCTGCTCTAAGGGTTATTGTCTTAGTGCAGGAAGCACGGAAGCGCTTTGACAAGGCTAGCCTTCTTTATGACCAGGTGCATCTCATTTCTCATGTAGAAAATCATTTTTATTAGTGTCAGACTCATGTACTGTTGTATGACCTTGTTATTCTTCTTGATTAATTTGAAACTGTATTTTAGACCGGATGTAAGTTGGAAATAATGATTACTGTACTGTCCTCCAAATAAAACAGCAGTTTCCTTCGTTATTGTCTTCATGCTGACTATAGCATAGAATCATCGTGATAACCTAGTGCAGGAAGAGAAAGCTTGACCCAAGTCTTAGAAAGCAGACATGTTGAGAGGTTTTTCGTTAGTTGTATGTGGAAACCGTATTTTTTGTGCCCCATATGTAGTTAGTGTGTGTGGTACATATGTGAGATATAAATCTAGTCGCATGATCCAGAAGCTTCATCCCTTGGAATAGGGTAGTTCCCTTGATGACCAGGGCAATTTCCTTCAGTCCAAGGGAACCTGAAGGCATTAGCCATGGTCTGTGGAGGCCTTTAATTTATTTGATAAGTAAAAATTAGCCTTGGAGGCCTTTAGAACTGAGAGCTCATGAAAAACTACAGTTTCAAAGTGAAGATAAAGTTTGGTTTTCTGCAGTAGTCAGAACAGTTTGAAAATTTTCTTTAAATTTTATTTTGGGTGTTGGTTGAAGGAGGTGGAGTGGGGATTGGTCTATAACAGTTGCCTTATTGCATGGCACATGTTATTTGACTGGTTCTTGAGATCCTATGGTGGTTCAGTGGGGAGGTTTATAGATTATTGTTTACCAAACTAGATTGACGAATGAAATGTTCCAGCTTGTGCGTTAACTGTAATGTGCATTCCTTGCAGGCTCGGGAGAAGTTTCTGTCACTTAGGAAAGGCACAAAGAGTGATATAGCTACCAGCCTAGAGGAGGTATTGTTCAATACTGAACCTAAAGTGAAGTGATATGTTGGCTCATTCAAGTGCATATAATAATAGAACTCTGTATGGGCATAATTTTTCCTTCAATGTCTAATATGGTTAAGGAATACTCCAGGAGCTTCATCATTCGAGATCTACTTTCGAGCATGCTCGCTTTAGTCTGGTTAGTGGGTTTTTTTTTTCCAAGTCTACGATGAACATGTGTTTTATTTATTTTCCAGATTCTGAAATCTTATGTACTATCTAGCAAAATCTAGGTTTTTATTATTGATGCTTTTTCCATGCAGGTGACTGCTCTTTCTAATGTTGAAGCAAAAAAAAGGTTTGAGTTTTTGGAAGCAGTTAGTGGTACCATGGATGCCCATCTGCGTTACTTTAAACAGGTGGATCTCTGATGGAAAGTATCTATTTTTATGTCGCATTGCGCCTTAGCTTCTCATACATTTGTTTCATATAGGGGTATGAGCTGCTGCATCAGATGGAGCCGTATATTAATCAGGTTTGTGATTATATTTGCTTAGCTTGGTGCAAATGTGGTTTTATTTTGTGGGTTAGTATCATACTATTTCGAATTTGATGTTTTAAGCTCTTCTCGTTCTATTGGTAACTCTTTTCAAATGATTTTGAGTTTTGACCCATTTCTTCTTTTACCTGCCAAACTCGTGTTTGGTGTCCATTTAAACCGGGGGGGGTGGGGGGGGGGGGGGGAACTTGTTTTCAGTTTTTTAAAACTGACAGCGAGAATGTTACCAAGTACAAACTAAAGTGTTGTGAAGTCCATGTGGATGTCATGTTAGTGCACTTTATTAATTACAATTGGTTCACTTCCCATTAGTAGTCACCAATATGCCAACTGTTATTTTATTGTACATTTCTACTTCACATCAGACGTGATAATAGATTGAGCAGGATTGTTAAAAGATGATCTTCTTAACTAACCCCCAAAGTCTTTTGGTTTTGTTTTGTTCTCGAGATGTAGGATACAGTCCTATAAATCAAATAGAAAAACTGAAAAATACATCATGGGAAGCTCAACTACAGGAGGTCAACCGAAATGGTTGGGACAAGGCTTTACATGAGTAGAATTGTTTTCTCACATTTATTAGCTTGTTAGTTTGTTATATTAGGGGAACTGACAATGGGCTGAGTTGATGAGTTGTGGGTTCTTATTTTTTAAAGCTCTTTTAGCCCTAAATATTCCAAGAAAATATTGTAAGTACCCATCTATTGTTTCGCAGGTCTTGACATATGCTCAGCAGTCCAGAGAAAGGTCCAATTATGAGCAGGCAGCTCTCAATGAAAGGATGCAAGAGTACAAACGGCAGATCGATCGCGAAAGCAGGTGGTCTTCAAATGGTTCTAATGGATCTCCTAATGGAGATGGTATACAAGCCATTGGCAGAAGTTCACATAAAATGATAGAAGCAGTTATGCAATCTGCTGCAAAGGGAAAGGTTATTAGTTGATTTTGAGTTGAGAAGAACTCTATAATACGATGCAATATTTTTTTTCTTTCTCTTCTGTGTTTTCGCTTTATCCTTTGTTTCAACGTTAAATGTTTTACATGAAAGTAGTAATTTTCCTTGTAATGCTTTTTTGGTTGACACTGGAAAATGCACTTCTAAGCACTTTGATAAGGACGAAGATGGTTCTTTGATACTACTAATTTGTTTAGATATTAGCATTTACAAATAGATAACAAATGTGTATAAAGTAATATGTGTATGCATATAGGCTAGATGGACATATCTGTTATAAGCATATGTGCATATGTAGAGGGATGTGCGTGTGTGTATACACAAATATGTGTAATGCATACATACATGCATACAATATACACATATATTGATTAATTGGACATTTCACTTTTAAATACTTGGAATGTCTTTTCAAAAAAAAATTTCCTGTAAATTTTCGTAAAATACAGACAACCAAACACCGGAAAATGCTGAAAAAACAATTTCCATAAAATGTTCTATGTCAAAACAAACTGAGCATAAGTCTTAGCTTTTTTGTACTCCTCTAAAACCATGGGAATTTTCAGGTTCAAACCATTCGACAAGGTTATCTTTCAAAACGTTCCTCAAACTTGAGAGGTGACTGGAAAAGAAGGTTTTTTGTGCTTGACAGCCGAGGAATGCTGTATTATTATCGCAAGCAGTGCAGCAAACCATCTGTAAGTAATTTATTTGGGATATAAGAAGAGATAACGAGAGATTGAAGTCCAAGTTTGTTTAATGTGTCTTTCACGCCTTTTATCATTATCATTGAGTTATTTTCCTTTAGGGAACTGGCAGTCAAATTTCTGGTCAGAGGAATAGTTCTGAACTTGGATCTGGATTGCTGAGTCGCTGGCTTTCTTCTCATTATCATGGTGGAGTTCATGACGAGAAATCTGTTGCTCATCACACTGTGAACCTGCTGACATCAACCATAAAAGTTGATGCTGAACAATCAGATCTGAGGTTCTGCTTCAGGATTATATCACCAACGAAGAACTACACTTTACAGGTAGCCTCTTGGCTCTAAAATAATGAGTGTCCTATATTGAACAACTCTCCAGCTCGATGATTTTTGTAGCAATGGGATAATTTAGGGTATAATACTTGGACCTTATGTTTCTGAAGATTGCAGAAACTTACTATATTTGGTTCTGAAATTACCGTGTTAGGTTTTGGGGTGTGTGTGTGGGATGGGGGGACCTCTTTTAATGGAAAGCACACTAATGTTCTAAAATATAAGTCAAATGTTTTGCTTCAACCGTTACCTTCTTCACGCACCAAACAGGGATTAGCCTCCACTATCACCTTTTATCATCTTTGTGTGTGTGTGTTTTGTCAGCGTGTATGACTGATCACCACTCAGTTGCAACTCCAACCAACTTTTCACTAAGTAAACCCACCACAAAGAAAGCCCCACCTTCTCATCAATACTATATCGCTTGGACAACTATTATATCACAATATGCTTCTTGCCATATACACTTAAACTCACCATACACTCTCTAACCAAACCATCTTATCACGCACATGCACCTGATATTGCCATTCATCATCTTTGTCATTAACCTACATATGTAAAGAATCTACATCTAAAGTGAGAACCAACACTTATTGAGGTTGGGGTTACCCTCTCCCCAGATTTACTTCTTTGACTGGGATTATGCAATATAAGTATAAATGTTTGACAGAGACAGATATAAGCATGCACACACACGACGCAGAGTTGATTCAAATTTATATACATGCTTGCACACACACAGGTTGGGGTTACCCTCTCCCCAGATTTGCTTCTTTGGTTGGGATTATGCAATATATGTACAAATCTTTGACAGAGACATATATAAGCAAGCACGCACACGACGCAGAGTTGATTCAAATTTATATACATGCATGCGCGCGCGCACGTGCGCACACACGAAAAAAAGAGGATTGCAAATATTGCTATATATTGAGGTCGGGCATGCTGTGTTCCTGAACTGTTTTGTTTAACGTAAGCAATATGAATTGATAATTATCTGCAATTGTGAAAAGCTTCTAGAAAGATCAGTGTCTTTTACTTAATACATTATCTGAGGGTCAATTTTTTTTGCATGAGATCAATTTTTACGTTTGCTTGTTAGTGCAGGCTGAGAGTGCCCTGGATCAAATGGATTGGATTGAGAAGATAACTGGAGTTATTGCTTCATTACTGAGTTCTCAGGCTCCTGATAGGGTAAATCTTATCAGTTTAGTTATGAGTTTGTGGTCCCTGATGTCCATATTCATTTTTTTGATAATTACAATTGGTTTCTATTTCAGTGTTTGCTTGGTAGTCCCATGGGAAGTGGGCATCATCATTCGGCCAGTGAGAGTAGTTCGTTTGAAAGCTCTGATTTCGATCACACGGCAGTAGAAGATTACCCATCTGAGAGGCTTGTCTCTTCACATCATGAACGCCATTCAAGAAGTTCACAACAACGGCCCTGTGTAAAAAGTGAAAAACCAATCAACGTGTTACAAAGAGTATGCGGCAATGATAGATGTGCTGATTGTGGAGCCCCTGAACCAGATTGGGCATCCTTAAATCTCGGTGTTCTTGTCTGCATTGAATGTTCTGGTGTCCACCGTAACCTTGGTGTGCACATATCGAAGGTAAAATTCTACTAGTTAGCTTTGTGCCTTCTAGAGTTTCTAACTATTAAAAAATTTGTTCATTCTTGAAGTAATGATTTGTTGCAGATTAGTAGTTGAAAATACTGAGGGTTGTGTTCAAGTAATCATTTTCATATGTTTGATAGTGATTATATAAATTCTAGGTGATGAAGAATCCCCTAAATACCAGTAACTGAGGTTTCTGAGCATGTGACTTCCTCTAGTATATCAGTTTTGTATTCGTAGCATATTAGAGTTTTGACAGGGTGGAAAGCATGTTGGGTACTAACAGTAGTTAAATCCAGTGTTATTTTGGTCCCAAACTCCTCTGACTTTTTCCCAGATATAAAACTAGCGGATGAGTTCATTCAATAGCCCTAGCTTGGTGATGTGCTGGATTTTCATGTGAAACCTTTATTTTTCAAAAATATACTAGTAAATTCATATTAGTTTTCTTAGACATAAACTGAACAAATATAGTTGAAACATGAATCCGTCCAAAGGATTTATGCATCTTTGCCCAGCATTGATTTCTTAGAGCATACATCTTTCGTTGTAAATTAGATGGCACCAGATTAATACTTGGTTCTCTGTGGCATGTGTTATTCGATATACAAGGTAAATGTTAAATATGATGGAAGTGGATAGAAATTTAGTGGGTTATCATGTTCTTTTCTTGTTTGCAGCAAATCATTTTTGAAAAATTTGTTGCCAAAATTGACTAGGAGGAAGTTTAGTAGTTGTTATTATTAGACATGAATTTCTTCTAATAGCTTTCACAAATAGTTTCCATCAACTCAAATTTCTTTCCCTCCCACTCTTTATTAATCTTTGCTCATATATCAGCATCTACCTTGTGCTATGCTCCTGTAACAGGTAAGGTCATTGACACTTGATGTAAAAGTGTGGGAGCCTTCTGTTATAGCTTTATTTCAGTCATTGGGCAATACATTTGCCAACTCAGTCTGGGAGGAATGGTTGCAATCAAGAAGTGCGATTCAGGTTGATGTTACCCCTACAGGGTAAATATTTCTTACTTTGAAGGAATGTAATTATCGTTATCGGAAGATATAAGTCCGACCATTTTAATAGGTTTAAATTTGGTCGTTTACTGCTTGGGGCTAATAATCACTTTTTGTTCTGTTGTTAAGCTTCCACAAATCTGACAGATCTCAGCTGCTTTTCATCAGCAAACCTGGTCATGCGGATTCCATCCCAGTGAAGGAGAAGTTCATTCATGCAAAGGTGTGATTTTTACCGCCATCTTCTGGTCTTAAAGTGTAAATTTGTTATTCCTGCTTGAAGATATTCCGTGTGGTTTTTTATGTAGTAAATGTTGTTTGTTTATTCTAATGCCTTTTTCTTTTTTGGTCAAACATTTTTCATGTTCAGATGACTAAAAGTTAATCCTATCACTAGCTGATGTGTTTTGCGTTATATTAGAAATTGTGCAACATGGAGATAAACATGTCCATACATCAGTATTGTTGAAGCTCGATATACATTGTGTAGGTAATGGTTGACAACTCACATGGTTTGACTGACACACGCTACTCCACGTATATCCAATATCATCACCAACCAAGTATTTTTAATATCATCACCGACTAATGGGCCTCACTTACAACCAGCAACCCATTTTGAGGCCCACTTCAGAGTATGCCCACTCCAAATCTAGTGACCCATTCTGTGGCCCACTTCAGAGTAAAGCATGTCCACTACACAGGAGCTCATTCTAACCAGAACACTCACGTCGAAGCCCACCTCAGAGTAATCACCCCGAGGCCCACTGCGAATGAGCCCACCCCAAAGCAGAGCAAAGCGGCCCCATTTCACCGATTACCCTCTCCACTCGCTCCACCACCACCCATTTGACACATGAATATTATCTCCAACTAAAACCTCATATGGTCAAACCCATCGGTCACTAATCAAGGCTTGCCATCACTTGGAATGACCATTCGTGCCATCGTTTGGAATAACCACTCGCTATCAAACGCGTCGCTTACAATCCTCACGCAACAGATCTCTCCTCGATACTCCCCATAAACACTGTGCTACACACAATCACACACTTACACGTGGACTCCCTACCCTTGGTCATGAAGTAGTACTAAGGGTGGCCATGTCTATTGGGAACTCGAGAGCTCATGGCTCGATGGCTAGAACCAGGGGCACCTCCCTACCTGAACGCCTCAAAGGCAAAGCTAGGGTTGGTCCTAAAGAGAAAGAGAGACACGTGACCATCGATCGCGTGCTGTGCCCCTCCAGCCTCACAATTAATTAGGGAGACCCATGTCCATAGAAACCAACTCTCACCCTGTCTAGTCGCTTCAACCTCGCTGAGTATTCTGCAAACCGATACCATGACCTCAAAGAACCCCAATGCTTAACCTTCTGCACCAGTAGAAACCATCGTTACACCATACTGAATGGTCGCTCCAAGTGGCAATACATCTCGCCAAACCAATAGAAAAGCCTTGATATTTCCCCCTTGTTTAAACCTTCTAACAAATAAAAGAAGAACATCGATTCTCTTTCTCGCTTAATCTTCTGCGTCAATAACATTCCTTCCCCTTTTTGTCTCCTTTGACCAACCAATGGTATTGGTTCACCATCAAACGACAGCACCTCCTCTCGCATCACGTGCCTTCTCAATACACTGCCTTGTCCACATTCCCATTTAATGACCCCAACTACCGCAAACATACACATTTAAGTCCCCATCTACCTCAATCAGACGAACCACTCCGAAGATGCCAACTCAGTTACTTTCAGCTATACCAAGAACCTCACAAACCCTATATAAATACCGACCTCATTCAATACATCCTAGAACTTAAGGTTTAACCCAGTCTTGAGCTGCGACTCTAAGCACTTAAGACATTTACCGTCTTCTCCGTAATCCCTAAAAACACAACCCTCAGTCATTACTCAACCTTTCCCTACCTCCCCTTTAGCTTCATAAAAAGTTCTCTTCCGTACACCAGTCTCCCCCCGAGAACCGACCCTTTACTGCTCTCTCTCTCTCTCTCTCTCTCTCTCTCTCTCTTATTTGGGGCTACTTTGGTTCTCACTCGAGCCACTTACTCTCCGAGTCCCATTGATAATTATATATATATATATATATATTGTCATTATTTTAACATACACTCATCTTTCTATTTTTATAATACCACTTGTTCCACTTGGCACTAACCAGCTTACGTGTTATACCGTCCCTCATACATCATCCACATCAGATCAAGAACTCACACACATTGTTTGGCCCATTCTCTAATAGCTTAAGCTTTTAGAGTAATTGGTAACTTAACATGGTATCATATCATTGTTTGTGGGAGGTCTCAAGTTCGAGTCTTTGTCCCCGCTTTGGTGTGCATATTTGCGCTTTGTTATTTGTCTCCACTATAATGGAGTTTGGTTTATTGTCTTCACGTGCGAGACTGGGTCGCATGTGAGGGAGCGTGTTGAAGCTTGATATACATTGTATTTCTGGCCCATTCTCTAACTACTCAAGTTTTCAGTGTAATTATGATGAAGCATATCTGATAATAATTTCAAGTGAATAATTGAAGGTAATATTTGAAGCACACTAGTTTTCTCTTTTTGGTTTGTGAAGTTTGCTAGTTTTGAAACGTTGGTTATGTGTAACAACTTTATTTTATTTTATTTCCTTATGCCTAAGAATACTGATACAACTTTGTTAGTTATCGGGAAATAAAAAAGAGGGACGGAAAAAGGAAAGAGCGATACAGCTTTGTGTAACATGTTTGATTCTATCGTTGTTGTGAGCGCCTGTAGAGATACTTTTCATGATTGGCTCATAAAACCCACTTACACATTTAGGGAAATTGTGATTCTCGCTCTTTTCTTTGTTTCTTTTATCATACATTTTGCTGATGAATAATGATGTAAAGTAATGGCCTACGTCGCCAGAAAACAGAACATGATCTGTCTAGTTTCTGACCAAAAAAAAATTCTGTTCTAGTCAGTGAACCTACATGGCTTGGACAAAGTTTGGTCAAATTCAGTACAGTTGATTTGTTGAACTTATCAGAATGTATGTATGTAGGCATACAGTTTAAAGCTATTATTTTGTTTTAACAAAACTTATGAGCTAGTCTGCAAGCTAAAGAGTAAAATATGCATTTGAGTGAGCTTGTCAAACAAGTTACCTGATTAGCCTGATGTGTTGTGATCTATGAAGCACGAACTCTTCGAAAAGGCCGCCGCACCCGCACTTACGTACTGGATGCGCTGTGGATTCTGAGTTCTTTTGGATTGTGGCTGGGCCATTTTTGTAGCATCCTTTTGGAAAAAAAATACAAGTTCTTCATACAATTTTGAAAACTTTGGGGGTCTAAAAGAGAAATAATAGAAAATAATAATAGCAAGTATCTAAGGTATACACTAATGCATTGATAGTTATAAAATAATTTGTATATACTATTATATAAAAGTATATTTTTAATATTTTATCCAAGTACTCCCGCCTCTCCCGCATCCTTACTTTTTGGGAAATTGGCGAATCCCTCGCATCCGCATCCCCGTACATGAATCCCTGCACCCGCACCGGTGCTACCTAGGTTGTGACATTTAGTTTGGTCAGACAAGTTACTGTCTGTGTACACTTATGCGTTTCTCAATTCAATATTCAAGAATATGCATGTTCTGCAAATTTAAATAGGAGGGTTGTTCATGCATGGGCGCCTTAATTTCTGAATTTTATATTTTTAGAATATGCAAGTTCTGCAGATTAAAACATTGGTAACACTGGGTTTAGCTCATATTTTAGGGAGGGAAAGGAAAATAAAATCTAGAAGGAAGGATTTTTGTGTGTGTGCCGAGTAGAACAGCTAGGAAGATGGGAAGGAAAATAAATAGGATTGCAACGAATGGAAATTTATTTCACGTCATTCTTCTCTCTTTTACTTGATTTTTGACAATCAGTGTAGAATTTTTAAAATCTATTATTATTTGAGCATGGGAGAAAATGAGGTTAATCTCTTCCTTCCATTTTCTTTTCCCCGCCCATGTCCATCGTATTCTCAAACCAAGTAGACCATAAATTAGTCTGAGAGTGGAAGATTAAGGAAGCAATTCCCCTTCTACGATTATGTTGCTTCCACTACTGCTGTTAATATGAGCAAATGATCTTTGAATATTCTTTAGTTTCAATGGTACCTTGCCTATGTAGTATCCTAATTAGCTTTTGTTCCACCCGCTCTTTACTTTGTCTTTCTGAATCTAAACAGTTCCTGAAATGTTAGCATGTGTTTGAAATGACATTTTCAGAATACATTCTCACCAATTTTAATTACACTATGCTCGTCATTTTCAACTTGTTTTAAAAATGCATTACTGATACAATCTTTGGATTTTAACAAAAAGGCAAGTCTTACATGTTTTCGCTTTTAAGTTGGAGATGGTGTTTTGCATATGAGAACACGAGCTGGGGGTTGATGGAACCTCATGCTCCTCGACTTTTATGTCAAACGACTATCACTGTATCATGTTTCCATCTCTATCTCTACCTCTTTTTTGTTTGTTTTCTGTCTCTATATATCTAAAGTATTTCGATATTTATACAGTTACTTAAAAAAAACATGACTTCCGTACCAAATGAAGTATTAGTGTCCTTACAAGTTTATTCTGATGACAGTATGCAGAGAGACTTTTCGTTCGGAGGCCTAAGGATGGTTGTACAGTGGCGCAACAACTCTGGGAGGCTGTTCATGCTAATGACAAGAAATCCGTATACCGTCTCATTGTCAACTCTGAAGCAGATGTGAATACTATTTATGAACAAGTGTTGTATAGCTCTTCATTAACCCTTGCCAAAGTAATGCTTCTGCAAGAGCAGACAAGCCATGATTGTAACTCTAGTGGCTTAAATAAGGGTTCGTTGGGGAAGTCTTTGAGCTCTTCAAACTTAGCCGGCACGAGTGAAGGCCGTGCAATGGAGGATCTTGATGGATGCTCTGTTTTTCACCTTGCTTGTGAAACTGCAGACATTGGCATGCTAGAGCTGCTCCTACAGTACGGTGCAAACATAAATGCTTGTGATTCAAAAGGTCAAATGCCACTCCACCGTTGTATTCTCAGACGTAAAGCTTCGTTTGCCAAGCTGCTTCTCTCAAGGTAATTTACTGATCCTGGCTACATAATGGTTGTAATTGCATTGGTATATGTGATCCTTGCTATGTCTTCCTCTCTCTCTCTTAAAGGAATTGCTTTTATGCCTTTCATTATGCCCCTGTATCTAATGCATGTCTCGTTGAGTCGTTTCTCTCGCAAGACTGTATGCTGCCTTATGTGACAAACTTGCTCAGTACCTTTAGGGCCTGTTTGGAATTACTTCCCAAATGCACGTTGCCAAGTGAGTTTCTGGGATCCACAACGATATATATTAGCATGCAAGGATCAAAATTTCCTTCTGTTTCCGTCGAAACGGCCGAAACGTTTCTGTTTCGTAGGTCATGGAACGAAACAGCCATGGAATCTCGAAATTCCATGGATTCCATCGAAATGACTTTGTTTCTTTTGTTTCCATCGAAACATAATTGTTTCCATCGAAACAAACCTATGATTCTGCATCGTTTCATTTGCTTCCAACGAAACATACTTGTTTCCATCGAGATAATCATGTGATTGTGTACTTGTCATATGAACAACCATTTTATTTTAGAGATGGCTTATTAGCTTACTATGTACTTATATGTATCTTTTGCATTCTGTGAAGTGTTTTGTGGATTCTATGAAGTGTTTGACAGTAGATTGGCGACTTAATCCTCATGTATTTTCAATTTGAACAACACATTTTTAATGCAGCTCTGCATATATAGACCTCTCAAATGTTCAATTAATCAATTATTAGCTTTATACACGCATATAGTTAAGTTTGAAGTTATGTTTCCCCCATGTTTCTCAATGTTTCTAATTTTTTCCACTGTTTCCATATGTTTCCGAAATGTTTCCGAAACGTTTCCGTTTCTGGGTAGACCGAACAATAGACCGAAACGAAATTTTGATCCTTGTTAGCATGTCTGGATTTATTTTAGGAAGTACTATAGAGCCCCAAGAGTCCGTCTTCGTTGAAACAGGTCCAGAGGTGTTTCAGCCCATGATGCACTTGTCTTTACAAATTCTTCCTATTTCACATGATGCTCTTGTCTTTACAAATGATAAGTCTAAAATTTCAAACTAGTCCCAAACTCCACAAATATGGTTCCCAAAGCACTTTTGAACATGTTCCCAAGCACAAATTCACAGCTAACGCAGAATCATTAATCACTGACTTCTGCTTCTCCTTCTGCCCCTGCCTAAACACAAAAGCCACAACCAATCCGAACGAGCCCTTACTCTAATCTGGAAATTGAGACAAAAGGTTTTTGTTTTCTGATTTACTACACAAGCATTAGGAATTTTTTAAATCCCGTGCAATCAACTAATTTGAACAGGTTGCAAGCAACCCAAAATGTACTACACGAAGACTGAATGAACCATCTTGAATGGTGGAAACATGTTGATTAATCTATATTTTATGCACTTCAGCTTCAGTCATTGGTCTCTACACTTCTTTGTTTTCTAATGACATTGAGCAATCTAGCTAAGGGGTCGGACTCTCTTGATTTTTGTCATTTTGTAAATCAGTTTCAGACCCTGTTTGGGGTTGGTTTGCTTTCTGCTCCAGCTTTTGCTTAAACTTGAGTAGAGAAGCAGAAGTAGATTTTGAAGCTAACCTATTTAGAGCCTGTTTATGATGACTCTTTTGGGGCGAACAATGTTTGGATTAGCTTTTTCTCAGATTTTTAAAATAATATTCCTTTTTAAACCTGACAACAGCTTTTTCAAAAAGTTACAATTTGTAGGGTTTTTTTTTTTTCTTTTTTTCATATTCTAAAAAGAGAATTATTTTAGTAGGTAAGTGGTAACCCAAGTTGGCTCTTAGCATATCAGCTTTGCTTGCTTTTACCCAAATCTGAGCAGAAATGCGATTTAAGCAAAGCAGGCAGAAGCTGGTGGCCCCAAATGTTTTAATATAGCTTCTGCTTATGTTTAATCATAGACTTGGTAAAATTAACAACCCTAAAGAAACTGATACTTTAAGCTCACATACCTCATTTCCTTTGATTTTTTGTTGATGTTTTCCTTTTCTCTAATTAAAATGTTCATTACAAGCCATTATTTGTGCATGCAACTGAAAAATTTCCACATTGAATTGCAGGGGAGCAGATCCACGGGCAGTAGACGGGGAAGGTAAAACCCCTCTTGAGCTAGCGATGGAGTCAGATTTTGAAGACAATGAGGTCCTTGCTCTGTTAGCAGACTCGGACAGATAGTATTATTTAGATAATTTTGAAGGCCAACTACATTTAAGCTGGGTATCTCAGTTTGATAAAAGATTGTATTGTGTAATTATGTTTTTATGATTTTTAAGGCCGATTGATTATTCAAAGAAATGATGTGGTCACAACTTTGAAGGGAGACCGAGCAATTTGGTCGAGGATTGGTAAGTTAAAAAGGCCATGGAATGTGCGATGTTCTTGATGCGAGAGCTGTGGGAAGCTTTCTGCCTAGGGGCTTTGTAATGTAATGTGTTGTTTGTGTCTAGTTTTTTGGCTTCCCTTTTTGCTGGTGAGTTTAGGGTTGGGCATTGTGTGTTTGTACATTGTTCTATTTTTATTAGTCAATGTTCTTTTAGAATGGCAAGCTTTTCCCTGAATAGAGCTGTTTGTGTATTCTTCTTGTTGGATCAGAACATAGAAATATGTGGCATTTTCTTCTTCACATTTCTTTGTTTTTCTCTACATTATTTGGTGTACCTCATTAGTTATTGATGCTGACTTTATTTCTTCTTCTTGTTCTTAAACCTAAAGGATACATTTTTTGCTACTAATTAAAGCATCTCCAAACATGGAATTGCCATCTGACTCATTTGAGTAATCAATACTTTGGTTGCTTGAATAGTGTTTTTGACTTTCTAAATTGTAATTTTTATCTAATGTACTCCAATAATAGTACCTAAGAGCCCATTCTAATATTTAAGTATGAACTATAGTTAAATTATAGCATGAATGTTCAAAAATGCATCTCCAATGCACTTTCTATGCATTCTCTCAAAATGAGAGCATTTTTGCTCACCCAAAATTTGGTACACCAATGTTCACCCAAGCATCCCATTGGCCAATGCAGTGGGGTCCAGGATTAAACAAATGTTGTTTAATATTGTTTGATCCTGGGCCCCACTGCATTGGCCAATGGGATGCTTGGGTGAGCATAGGTGTACCAAATTTTGGGTGAGCAAAAGTATTTTCCTCTCAAAATATAGCATTCTTAACATTACTATATTTTGAGAGGAGTGATAGAAGGTACATTGGAGATCTCTTGTTTTAGATTCATGCTATAATATAATTTTTGCACTCATTACAAAAAAAAAAAAAAAAAAAAAAAAGTTGTACAAAACACATTACTTAAAGTACAACAAAAATACCAAAAAATAGCAACAAATTTTTTTTTATTATTATTTTTTAATATTGCATTGTAGCAGAAATGTCAAAATATAGTATTGAAGCACTATAGCAATGCCAAAGGTTAGGGGTATAATTATTTTTTACAACTCATTTACAACCATCTCTATCTCTCTCCTAAGTGGTACTGTGGGGTCCGGTTAAATTTCAATGGGCCCTAGTGCCACTTAGGAGAGAGATAGAGATTGTTGTAAATAAGTTGTATAAAATAATTATACCCATAGCATTACTCAATGCGAAAATATGAGTTTAGCATAGAGAAAATAACATTTTGCATTGAAGATGCGCTTAGAGTAATGCTATGCTTCTCAAATCTAAATCTCAAATAATGAGGGTGGGACCACTGTGGGGTCACTTCAACAGCCTCCAATTAAAATTCAGTGGGCACACTACCCACTCCTTTGAGATGGCATAGCATTACTCCATTTATAAATGCTTTTTTATGTGGCAATTCAATGGATATCATCCTCCTTGCACAATTTGATTTCCCTCCTATTTCCATAGTTCAAAAATGCCTACACTCTTAACCGGTAGACGTTTGCCAACCCTTCTTATGATCTTTTTGGAGCACGAATATCAAGGTTTGCGCCATCAAGTTTGGTAGTTACTGAATTTGCCAATCCATTTTGGTAACATCCATTTTAGTAGTTCTTGTATTTGTCAACCCATAATCTTGTTGGAGATGCTCCGAGTATATATATCCGAGGGAGGAGCGTAAACAATAGCCATTCTTCAAAGATGTTATTTCGGTTCGTCTCATCATCCCAAAATCGATCCTGAGGGTCTGTTTGGTTGTCCTTGAATGAAATAATTTCATTCATGATTCCGTACACAATTTTATATAAAAAAAATGAAGAGCTTGAATGGTTTCATTTAGAAAACGGATGCTCGTCTCAACAAAAATGAGGCTTGCAATCATGAATTTTGGCATTCTAGAAAAATGAACAAATTGTCTCATAAGAAGAAATACGATGAAATCTCCCATATTTGTAAATGGATTCATTCATGGTGATGAATTTTGCTTTTACCTTCTATATAAAATTTGAATAAAACCATTTAATTTGAAGGGACAACCAAACAGGCCCTAAAATTTTGCACTCTAATAGTGGCTGTAAAAGGGCAGCCAAAAGACTTGTGATAGTTTGGGTACCTATATTTGTAATTTAATGAAGACATCATGATATAGATTAGCCAAAGTTGGACCAAATATTCTAGCCCTTGCATTGCCGTTAAAATAATTAATGAATTTCATCGATGGTTGGAGTGAATCAAAATAAATAAAATATGAAGATGATTACTATTTTTAACTTAGTGCATGGAAGAGATTTAATAGCAACAATACAATTCAAGTGGCAGCAAAACTTTTTTGCTACTCGAAATGGCCCGTAATAATATGAATGGCAACAAGGCGGAGTTGGTACGCGGTCCCCTTTTACCAGCACTACCTTGCTTAAAGTGTATTTCTAAAAAAAAAAAAAAAAAAGTGTACTTCTACTCTAACTTTGTCCTGCCTCGTTCCGTCTAATAAATTATACCAGCACATACCCTGAGTAATAATGGTCATTCCGACTTCACTCCACTCTGTCTTGCCTAAAATGAAAATTTTCAATCTTGACGGTCGACACTACAACTCGAAGAAAAAAATCTGTGGCTTTTTCTTTCAACTCTAATATCATAGAGTCAAATAAACATGATATGGGCAATGCTAGGGGCACTAACAACTTCCACTAACACTTACTAACACACTCTATCTCTCTCCTAGTGGTACTGTGGGGTTAACAGCGGATCCTACAGTACCACTAGGAGAGAGAGAGTGTGTGTGTTATTAGAAGTTGTTAGTGTCTTAAATATTACTCTATAGGATAATATTATAGTAAGCATCTTCTCATGTGAGAAAACATCTTTTAACCGTTGGATGAATAAGAGATAATTATTTAATAAAATTTTTACTTATTATCTTAAGACCAAATCTTCATCCAACGGTTAAAAACTGTTTTCTCACAAAAGAAAACTACTTACTATATCATTATCCTTTATTATAACCATGGTATTTTAGTAAATCAAATAAAAATTTAAAGATAAACTAATAAATTGATAGTGTAATCAAGATGGGTTGACGAGTTTATAACTTTAATATCCGCCCAATTCCTATAGAATTTTGATTACTCCTATTATACGTCCTTCAAAATCATAGGCATCTCTACCTAACAATTGAAGATGCTCAATTACATTGTTCAACGTCCGACATTCTCTTTCTTTATAAATTGAGTTAACTGGATAAAGGTTCTATTCTTATCAGCTGCAACTTTTAATCGTAGTCGCACCATTATTCAAATGAAAAACAGTAGTGCAACATTAAAAGGGTAAACAAGTAATTTACTACACCCACGGTCCCACATCAAAGCACAAATTGCTAAAAAGGGCATCGCGTGCGCACGTGTTGTCTTCATACGTTTCTCAAGAACTTGAAAAGTAAATAAATGTCTCAAACGTTGGTTTAGAGAGTTACTTAGAGCAGTGTCATAAGTTATGCGGTAAATTTAGATTAAGTTCCTATACATAAATTGAAAGTCTTATAGTGGTATTTAAAGTGAACTGGCAGAGGGAGTGCCGGCTAAATTTGGGCTGGCAAAGACAATGCCGGTTGAGGATGGGCCGGCAAAGTAATTGTTGTTTGGTCGTTTTTAAAAAAAAAATTAAATCAAATCTTCATTTTTTTGTATAAAAAAAAAATAAAGAAAACAAAACTCAAACGACAAAGTCTTTGTCGGCCAACATTGACTTCGCCAGTTGGATCATTTTTTTTTTAAAAATAACAACAAAGGCTTTGTCGGCCGCCGGGGGGATGACATCACCTTTGCCGGCTGGGTGGGAAACGACAATGACTTTTCCGTTTAGCTGTATAAGATGCGAAATTAGTGAAAGGGTAAACTTAGGTTCACTTACAATACGCTATGCTAGGTTGCCATTTAACAAACACCACTGTGGGACACCTGTAGGGTAACTAAACTAAGGTACCCTACACAATCGTACTACTGCAGAGGTTGGAAATTATAGAAGGATACAACTATGAATCTGATTGAGGCATGCTACGTTAGCACTGTCCTTAAGAACAATTTCGTCCCTCGGAATCAATGACTCGATGCACAAGGTCTCAGCGCTATACTCTCCAGGATTCAGCAATCAGTTTCTTCCAAACGTGCACTCAAATTGGAAGAAGATATGAGTGCTCAGAATTGCTCCAAAATAATGAAATGGTTTATTGAAGAATCACAAAAGAGAGATGAATTTTTCTATTTATAAATGGGGAGAGAGAATGCTATTTATATTAGACAAATTGCCTAACGGTCATTTTATTAAAAACAGATTTAATAGCCTCCAACGGCCATATTTTGAATATTGGAGTTAATAGATTTAATAGCCTCCAACGGCCATATTTTTAATACAAGATACTAGTCACATCAATGTAAATGACTTTGTTTGCATTTTTGAAATAAAAAGCCTAATACCCAAATAAGAGGAAACTCAATAATTCCAACAATCTCTCCCCCCCCCCCCCCCCCCTATTTCAAAAATTTAAACAACAAATAAAAGAATGGAGCAAGAGAATTCAATGCATCAGAACTGGTGCCTTTAGGGCTATGAACCAGTCTCTAGGAATATAAGAAGTGACTTACAGGAATTTGGTGAAATAAAATTTCTATGAACCAGAATCCCTTAACGTAAACCAGTCGTCTTATACCCACATTGATTCCTCATAATCTGAGCAACTCTAATCGGTGTGGCACCTCTAGGCCTTGCGCCAGTCTTGAATTTTCATAAGTGCTCTAGAAAACTTGTCTACGTTTTCATAGAAAGCGACCCACTTTCACACTTATATAGGTGAATCCATCAAGGATGCATTGCAATTAGACATACAATCCATTCAGTATGGACTATGGAATTCATTAAGAGTTTAACTCAACCTTTCTCATTGCAATTGCACTATACACCATAGGAATGGACAGCAAGATAATCAAATTATAGTGCATCTTAAATCAACCAATGACTTGTTATTAACCAAATGAACCTATTTCTTGGGTTCTCTAATTACATAAATTGGGTTACCATCATTGTTGATTTTTGTTATAGGCATGAGCCTCATTCCCCTCGATGTTTCATACACTAGTATTCTCCCTAGTGGTATTGTTAAAGTATCAACCAAACTCACTTCTGGCCTTACAAAATTAAGAGAAAAACTTTATCTCAAACAGCTGTCTCACAATATTATGAGTTAGGCGTATATGCCTACTCTTGCCTTTATATGACTTTTTCATAGCTCAGCCTTTTACAGCCTGACTATCTCAATGTTTATTCCAAATAGGAATATCTGCTAAGAAGCTTTTAAGCCACTCAACCTCAAAACTAGCTTTCTCAAAAGCTACAAACTCATAATCCATCATTGACTTAGTTGTACAAGTTTGCTTGGATGACTTCCAAGATACTGCACCTTCACTAAGTGAAAAAAAAAACAAATTCACTCATTGAATTCGTCTTATCTGAATCCGAAATTCAATTTGCATCACTGATTTTTGAAAATATATTCTTTCCTCCCCCAAATTTTTTGGTTGAAATTTGGCCTTGAAAAACCAAAATTTGAATTCTTTCGAATTTTGAAGTATGCAATACATTTTCAAAAATAAGTTCTTCATTATCTCCGGATAGACAACATTTTAAAAAAATAATTTATTCACGGGAGTGATATTTAACTCTAAGTCTCTAGTACCAAAACATTGGTACTAAGCGAGTCATCAAGTAAAACACTTCATTTTCCCTTGAGAAGTATTTCTGGTAACAATCGTGTTGTTACACATATGCCTGCAAGCATTCAAATTAATTAACCATCCTCTAAAATTTGTCATGAACTTTACTTCCACAAATATAACCACAAAATGGTTCTTCGGACACATTAACCTAGGAACAAATTGATGCTTTTCAAATTCTTGACTAAAGAGCTTGATTTGTTTTAAAAAACAAAATAATTTGAAATCATTTTATTTGAAGGAGGTTTTATTCACTTGGCTCAAAAGGAGTCTAAAAAGGTTTGTAAAGGAAATTATTAACTCAAAACCTTTTTCAACCTCATAAGATTAATTTAGAGAAATACCAGTAGGAGCTCTTGTAATTTTAATCTCTAAAATTACCCTCGCTACATCCAAATCCTTTTATATCAAAATTAAATCTCCATGTAAATACGTCATAACACATACTCTATCATTGTGTTTATGATATAAACATATGTCACTTTTATTAATTTTGAAACTATTTGAAACAATAGTTTAATCAAGATTTTCATTCCCCTAATTGGCTATTAAATTTAATATCTATGTAAGGAGTAAACAAGTATTCACACTTTACTCTTATTCAGATCTATAAAACTCTATCGGTTTATCCAAATAAAATTTCTCCTCTAATTCTCCATTTAATATAAAATGGTTTTAACATCCATCTCATAAATATATACTCGTACATATCAACAGCAGCTAATAAATTTTAAAGGATGTAAACATGAGACTAAGTATCCAAAAACAACGTACTTCTTTTAGCTAAAAACCCTTAGCTACTAAATTAGCTTCATATTGTGTTTCAATGTAACCATAAAAAATCTTTCTGATCTATTTACTATCTACTATTCTACATTAAGTCATAATATTGTGAGGCAACTGTTTGAGATTAAGTTTTTCTCTTAATTTTGTAAGGACAGAAGTGAGTTTGGTTGATACTTTAACAATACCACTAGGGAGAAAACTAGTGTATGAAACATCGAGGGGAATGGGGCTTATGCCTATAACAAAAATCAACAATGATGGTAACCCAACCTATGTAATTGGAGAACCAAAGAAATAGGTTCATATGGGTAATAACAAGTCAATGGTTGATTTGAGATGTACTATAATTTGATTATCTTGTTGTCCATTCCTATGGTGTATAGTGCAATTGCAGTGAGAAAGGTTGAGTTAAACTCTTAATGAATTCCATAGTCCATATTGAATGGATGGTATGTCTAATTGTAATGCATACTTGATGGATTCACCTATATAAGTGTGAAAGTGGGCCGCTTTCTATGAAAGCGTAGACAAGTTTTCTAGAGCACTTATGAAATTCAGGACTGGCGCAGGGCCTAGAGGTGCCACACCGATTAGAGTTACTTATATTCTGAGGAATCAATGTGGGTATAAGACGACTGGTTTACGTTAAGGGATTCTGGTTCATAGAAATTTTATTTCACTAAATTCTTGTAAGTCACTTCTTATATTCCTAGGGACTGGTTCATAGCCCTTAAGGCACCAGTTCTGATGCATTGAATTCTCTTGCTCCATTCTTTTATTTGTTGTTTAAAATTTTGAAATAGGGGGGGATTGTTGGAATTATTGAGTTTCCACTTATTTGGGCATTGGGCTTTTTATTTCAAAAATGCAAACAAAGTCATTTACATTAATGTGACTAGTATCTTGTATTAAAAATATGGCCGTTGGAGGCTATTAAATCTATTAACTCCAATATTAAAAATATGGCCGTTGGAGGCTATTTGTAACAACCTGTATTTCATTTAATTTTAAATTTGCATTTCATATTTAATTAATGCTCCTGATGTTATCTCATATTTGCAATTCTCATGTGTTAAAATCTTGTGACTTGTTTTAATTCATATTGAAATTCTTATTGGGGTCAACTGCAATTTTACAAAATTAGTGATACATGTGTTAGATTTCAAAGTCTGTATTTCAAAACGGTGGAAATATTTTCTTTTAATTCAAACTGTATTTTTATAAAACCAGAAAACCAATTTTTACGTTAAAATGAACTTTCTGTATTTTTGTGGTGAACATCGCGCCGCGAAAATACCAGTTTACTTTCAAAATTGTCTGCGCCGCGTTGGGATTTCACAGATTCTGGAATCTTCGTAAAGCAAAGACATGACATTTGCTTTATTGCTATTTATGGCAAGTAATCATTAGAAGTGCCTTGTTTGGAAATGCCTTTTTGTTGTGTATTGATTTGTGCCTATAAGCTAAGTTTCCCAAACACCTCTAATTGGACCCTACATACCTATACTTGGCCTTTGAGTAAACTGTGAGTTACATGTCTGTGTATGTACGTATGTATAGGCTGTGTATTTATCAGGAATTGGTCTTTTGTTTAACTAAATTGAATTAGTAGAGTGAAGCTTACAATACACAACTTGGAGCCCAAGATTGTGAGTTCTATATATTCACACACTCCCTCTCATTACTTACACAATCTGGAGAAACACAGAGAGAAAAGAGAGAGTTGGAGAGTTTAATTTCAGAAAATTTGTAGAGAGAGAAAGCTTCAATCCTCCATAGCCAAAGCTTGGATTAGATTCTTATTTTGCTTATCTTTCTCAACACACACTACTCTCTTATCTCTGTGAGTATTCTAAACTCACCTAGAATGTAATTTATATTGTATTTACTGTTTTGTTTAGCTTAATTTGTAATCACCATTTATGAATTTACGTTGAAGTTCCATGGCTTGCAAAATTATAACTTTTCAAACTTAACCAAAATTTGTTTTTAGAGATAAAAATGAAAGATTATACATCCCATATGCCATGTTTAAAGTTTTATAGCTTAATTTGTTTATAGGAGAAAGTATATTAGAAATTAAGTTTTGTCATCTTGTAATCTTTCATAAAATTCTAAAGTCATAGATTGATTCATGTAAAGTTGATTGTAGATTCATAATCCTTACGAAAAATCGAAGAGATTCATATATTATAAGGCATGGTAACTTACAGATTCAAAAATGGGTCAAAAGACCCCTTAAAACTGAAACATGGGAACTCTGGGGAAGAAGACGAAGTTACTACTCAACCTCGCACGCGCGCGCGCGAGGTGGGTGATTCTAGGTAGAAAGAAAAGTTTTATAAGAGAAAATTTGAAAAGGGCAAATCGCGCGAGCGTCCCGCGCGCGCGAGCCGTGTGGTTTCAGGCAGACATAAAAGGTTTTAATAAGAAAACGAAAAATTGGGCATATCGCGCGAGCGGTCCGCGTGCGCAACTTCTGACAGTTTCTAGTTTTTGCTTATTTCATGTTAAGGAACTGTTGGTTGTTGCCTGGTGAGTCTTTAAGGCTCTGTTTGCGAAAAAAATGTTAAAATAGATTATATTTTGGGTATGATTGGTCAGTTAGGAACAATTATGAATCCAATTCTTTTCAAAGCATACCTTGTTATTATTCCTAGCACTACATATGTTCTGTGGGTGGTTTCATGACATTCATATGGTGTCAGTTGTACATGCATGGTGAGTGTGGGTGTTGGTCAGTGTGGAAAAGAGTAATGGTCAGTGTGGTAAAGAGTGTGTGGTTGAGATTGTGTTGTGGACACTCCCTGGTAATTGTGTACCAAAGTGTGACGTGTTGAGATTGCGGTGAGAGTATCTTTGTAGTGCGACGGTGGCAAAACTGGACACTCCCTGATGCCCATGGAAGCGTTAAAGTGTGTGACGTCGAACTTGGACATTCCCTGGCACCCATGATAGTGCTAAAGTATGGCCTACAGACACTCCCTGGTACCCGAGTCTGGATACTGCGTGCGGTTACCTTCGGTATTTGCCAGACGGATTAGGTACTAAAGTATGAGGCATTGGACACTCCCTGGTACCCCGAACCAAAGTGTGAGGCAAACTGGACATTCCCTAGCACCTCTGTGCTAAAGTGTGGCTATCGGAGTATTACAAAGATACTGGTGTGAGATAGTGGGTTGTTGTGTTTGTCGAGAGAAAAGAGTCGGTAAGATGAGATGGTGCATTGTTTTCATACATGGTCACATATATGTGAATTATAGCTTTCAAATGATATTGTGATTGTTTTCCAAATGAACTCTTTACTTTAACGTAAACTTGTTGAATTAAATGAGAATTTGAAAATGGTAAATGAGTATGTGTTACATTCAAAGTTATGTTTTTAATACTCACCAGCTTCTTGAAGCTGACGGCGTTGTTGCGCCCTGGACATTTGTGTTCAGGCTTTTCAGGTTATGACTATGCTAGGCCCTATGATTATGCAAACTGAGAACGACTGCTTTGGAAGATAGAACTGTTATCAATATCTTATGTTTTAAGTTATAAACTGTTTTGAAATAAGGATGACTGTAATAGACGATAGATATTGTTTTGTCTTAAGGCGGCTTGTGCCTTAGTTGACCCTGTATTGTAATATGTAATAAGTTAGAAAATATTTGTAAGTCTTGATTGCTCTGCTCTGATTATTATGTTTTTGTTTGTTCGATATTTGGGACGGAATCGATCCTTCAAACTGTCGCGACCTATGGGTCCATAAAGGAAATTAAACGCTTTCCATATTTATGCTACGTCAGGGCGTGACACTATTAAATCTATTAACTCCAATATTAAAAATATGGCCGTTGGAGGTTATTAAATATATTAACTACTGTATTAAAAATATGGCTGTTGGAGGCTATTAAATCTGTTTTAGTAAAATGACCGTTGGGCAGTTTGTTTTATAAAAATAGCATTCTCTCTTCCCATTTTACACATAGAAATATTTTATGTTCTCATTTTTCTCTCTATTTTTTTGGTTCTTCAAAGTTTTGCAAAATTCTTTATGAAGTTTGGAGCTATTCTGAGCGCTCACATAATCTTCCAATTCGTGCGCACGTTTGGAAGATTTGATTGCTGAATCCTGGAGAACATAGCGCTGAGACTTTCTGCATCGAGTCAATGACTCCGAGGGGCGGAATTGTTCTTAAGAACAGTGCAAACTGTTGTACACCTCAATCAATATCATAGTCGTATCCTTCATATTTTCCAACAATCTTAAGATTGTTGGAAATTATAGAAGGATACAACTATGAATCTGATTGAGGGATGCTACGTTAGCACTGTCCTTAAGAACAATTCTGCCCCTCGGAGTCAATGACTCGATGCACAAGGTCTCAACGCTATGCTCTCCAAGATTCAGCAATCAGTTTCTTCCAAATGTGCACTCGAATTGAAAGAAGATATGAGTGCTCAGAATTGCTCCAAAATAATGAAATGGTTTTTTGAAGAATCACAAAAGAGAGATGAATTTTTCTATTTGTAAATGGGGAGAGGGAATATTATTTATATTAGACAAATTGCCCAACGGTTATTTGATTAAAAATAGATTTAATAGCCTTCAACGGCCATATTTTTAATATAGGAGTTAATATATTTAAAAGGTCGCATCAAATTATTATTATTTTTAATCTCAAAAAATGACAAGCATTAAAATTAAATGTATGTCCCAAAATAAAAATATACAGCAATTTTTTTTCTCTTTTCCTTTAGGATTAAAAATCCTAACGTAGCCAAATAATTCAACCTCGAATATATATATATTTATATATATTTTTAATATTCTTGGTAAGAGATCGTTAAAAAATATTCAATATGCTTGATATTATCTCACATATCCAGGTATGCCCAAAATTATACAAATTTAAAAAAGTTCAGAACTAAAATGAAATATTCATGGTTTCTATGTCCTGTACGATGAAAACTCCCACCATGAATTTTTATTCACAACTCAAATTACAACGTTATAAGTCGGTTACAGATACTCAACAAATGAATTTAGAACAAGTACTAAGTTCTTAACAAATCAAGAGTTTTTAGATATACATAATATCTTTCTAAAAATGCCAACCTGAAACTCTTTTACAATCTATATATTTCATTGTGTACACAAAGACTGTTATGTATGAGTTCAAATGGACATACAACATAAAGTACACATTTGATACAATTTAATAAGATACACACTAAGACTTTAAAACGATTGTTAAACCACAACCAGTAAATGATAGCTAGTCATGAAAAGTTCTTACCTTACTAGATACCCAATTCAAGCAATAACATGCATCTCTATATCAACACTAAGGTTTTTTTTTTTTTTTAACTTAAGAGCCTCATGTATAATCTTTTAAATACTCCATTAAGTACCAAAAATGTGAGTGTTGATGACCATTTTATTGCCATGAAATAGTCCACCATAACCATTGGACTGGAGGGATTCTAAAGAGTAAACACTATAACTGTTGGGTAACAACGTGACACCTTTTAAAGAAATATTCAATGGATAATAAATTAGTCCAAAGCTAATAACCGTTGGGAACCAGAAAGTAAATCTTTTGGTTAAAAGCTAAAATTCAGTGTATGACATCATTTAAACTAAAAGCTTTTTATATACAACCAAATATATGGATATGTATAATCCATTCAAGTAAATTGAAATCAGTGAATATCATACACACACACATATATATATATATATACTATTGGAGAGGGAAGGCTATTTATATTAGACAAATTGCCCAACGGACATTTTATTAAAAACAGATTTAATAGCCTTCAACGATCATATTTTTAATATAGGAGTTAATAGATTTAATAACCATCAACGACCATATTTTTAATATTGGAGTTTAATAGATTTAATAGCCTCCAACGACCATATTTTTAATACAAGATATTAGTCACATCAATGTAAATGATTTTGTTTGCATTTTGGAAATAAAAAACCCAATGCCCAAATAAGATGAAACTCAATAATTCCAACAGCAGATGCTCTTATACTATATGATAACAAATAAACTAAACTTCCCAACACATCTTCTGTATTTTGTGCTATAGTTAGTGAGTAATGCTATGTTTCTCAAATTTTGCATGCCAAATGCTTCCCAAGCACATGTGGCAATGAACCCACTTAACTTTGATGGGAGTATGCTGAAGTGGTCTCATTATTATTTAGTTATCCATCTGTCACATGTATTTGGGAAGCATTTAGGATGCAAAATTTGAGAAGCATTACATTTAGGAGTGTTCTCGGTCAGTGTTTTTCGGTTTTTAAGTGATTTTAAAATTGACTATTCAGTTTCGGTATGTCGATTTTAGACAATTTTGGTCAGTTTTCGGTCGGTTTTAGCTTATACACTACTTAAAAAATCGACCAATCGGTATTTGGTCGGTTTGGTTTCGGTCAGTTTTCGATTTTCAATTTTCTTGAACACCCCTATTTGCATTACTCATAGTTAAGAACTTAAGACTAATGCTATGCTTTCCAAATTTTATATTCCAAATGGTTTCTAAACACATATGACAGTGGAACCACTCAATAGCGTGAGACCACGTCAACATCCTCCGATCAAAGTCAAGTGGTTCCATTGCCACATGTATTTGTGAGCTATTTGAAAAAAAATACAAAATTTGAGAAGCATGTCATTACTTGTTAAAAAAAGCTTCTCTAATGCACCTTCTGTATATCACTCCCTCTAAACTATCATTTCTAAATTAAAGGGAAAGACAGAAGATGCATTAGAGAATTTTTATTTTTATTTTTAATAACATTCATGCTTTAATTTAAATTTTGCACTCATTTTCGATGAACTAATGTATAGAACACACTACTTAATGTACAACAAGAATATATATTGTATTGGAAAATAGATATGCATTTTTTTTATATAATATATCATTGCAGCAGAAATATCAAAATATAATATTTTGACTCTGTAGCAATGCCAAAGTATAGCTTTGGCATGGAGAAAATGACATTCTGCATTATAAATGCTCTCAGTCGTGTAAACTCTAATATTTTGACTTAAAATAACAAATATAACCTTTATTTTAGTTACAAGTTATAATCACGTGGGGTTAACTGTCAATTTTTAAACCACGTAAGGTAAAATTAAAGCATATATATCTAACCACAGAAGAGCAAATTTATTTAACCCTTGCCGATAATGAAGTCATAAGATATCACTAATCAAAAATGATTTAACAAAGAGGATCGAAGAACTCTACAAGGTTAAAACCTTTGGAGTTCTTCTTTTCGGAAATCGCTATATGGGTGCCCCAAAAGTGGGGGGCGGTACCCTCAAGGATCGTGACCGAGAACACTGAGAATTCACAACTTTAAGGATTCTAAATCACACGGAGAACACTGAAATACAAGTCGCTCAAACAATCTAAATTTATCCTACCATCCAATGTGTTTAATAACACCCGAATAGCTGGGCCAAAGACTTGAACTACCGACCTCCTAGTTGACACTAGGAAGCCTCATAAAATATCACTAATCTAAACCCATATGTATGATGTTTTAGATATGTAGACTGATTGGAATGTTCAAATAACAAAATACTATATAAGCTAAATTGAGCATCCTAAATGTTGAGAAATTTATTGTCATCAAACTTAATACAAAAACTAAAACAATTGTTAATCATTCTGAGACACGTGCCATGCAAGTGCATCTTCCCATAATAAGAGATTAAGTACAATTTACCTCTATATGGATATACTCATTTTTTAAAAAACTAATAATTTTTTTTCACACTAAGTAATATATATAAGGTTAATTACACTTTACCCCCCGTGGTTTTGCACGATGTCACTTTACCCCCCCTATAGTTTAAAAGTGATCACTTAACCCCCATGTGCTATCGGGTAAAGTGTCATCACTAAAATTAGTGTTAAGTTGATACTTTATCTCAAAAGCACAGGGGGTTAAAGTGTCATCGGACCAAACCATAGGGGGTAAAGTGCCATCGGACCAAACCACATGGGGGGTAAAGTGGTAACTAATTTTAACGGTGACACTTTACTCGAAAGTACAAGGGGGTTAAGTGGTCACTTTTAAACCATAGGGGAGTAAAGTGAAATTGATCCAAATCATTGGGATAAAGTGTAATTAAACCTATAAATAATTGAAAACAAAACAAACAGAAATTTAAAGTCTGCCAACTGCCTTGACAGAGGAAAGAACCGCAAAAATTGACAATTGACCACAGGTGCAAGTCGGGCGGGCCAACTCAAGCTCGAGCTTGAAAGTACCAGACTTGGGCAATTATATTTTGTAATTTGGGCGGGCTTGGAAGCCCGAATTAAAATTGGGTTGAGCTTGGCCAGAATTTTGCCAACCAGTAGAACCCGAGTCTGAGTCCAAATTTTATTTATATATTATTTTTAACATTAGAATATAGTATTTTTTTAGTGACAATAATACACTATTAGATATTACTGAAACACTTTAGTTGTGTGTTACGTGCAATTCTGATTTGAACTGACAAATAACATTCATCTTAATTAAATTATCAACTTTTAAATCACAAGGAATAAAGTGTAAATGGCAGAGGATAAATGAATTGATCTATTAATTTGATTGAGAACTCAACGGTTACATTTCAGTCACAAACAAATGGGGTTAAGTGTAGGGATGCAACTCGGGCGAGATCTGAAGGGTTTTGGTTCTGTCCAAACCTGTCATGCCCGTTCCAGAATTTCATAGTTTAATCATGCATGATATGGAATTTTATGAATTATCATTGATATATGATAATTGAGGATAAGTGGTTGACTGTGGTCAACGGTAAGGTGTCAGTAAGGACACGAAAACATGGAAGTTCATATTGCATGGGCATGACTAAATGACATTTATATGATTTAAATGTTATTTGACTTTATCTGGTATTTGTTGAATAGTAATTTTATCTGTGTTGTGGGAATTCTAGTAATCTTTGATATCATTATATCATTTTGAGAACTGTGGTGAGAACGTGAGTGATACGTTAATTGAAAAGGTAGGTTGTGTAGAGATTCCACAGAATATAGTTTTCGGACGTTATTTTGGACCCAAACGAAACCTAGTCGGAAACTTTTGAAATTTATAGTTTTCACTCGTACAGTTATAAAATGGACGTGTGCGAAGTTTCATGGGTGAATGAGAAGTTTTGAGAAACTTGCGGGGAGGTAAACACAATTTTCGAGAAGTTTGCCTATAAATAGAAGTGGATGAGAATGAAGTGGATGAGATTTCATTCTCATCCACAACTTTTATAAATATCTAGAGAGAGGAGAGAGAAGGGAGATTTGGAGCCAACGGGCTTTGCGACGCCGATCGACGACCGTTCGTCTGTCAGATTTTCTCCAGATTTCAGATTTGAACTCGTGGAGGTAAGATCTACGTTTTGATACCACTTAGGCCGTGTTTGGCCAAGTTTTGTAAAGATCTTAATTTTAGACTTTTGGGAAAAACAGGTATAAACTTGTAGGAATTGTCTCAAATTCGAAATCCGACGATTATTTAGCCTCCTAGTCGATCCTTCAAAGTTTGGGGGAAATCGCACGAGGTATGAAGTTCTAACTTGTGAAATATAGGAAAATACATGTTTTAGCTTTCGATGACGAAATTGTGATCCGGGCGAAATCCATGTGTTATTAGTAGGCCCGTTAATTATGCACGCTCTAAATTGTGAAAAGTATGTCTAAATTTACGCGAGCACGTTAAGTTGTCTATGTGGGTCAAAGGGGAGTCTTATACAAATTCGTGCCGGAGTAAGCTTCTCGATGTTTGAGAATTTAGTAGCGACGGCTACTGTGCATGGTTGATAGACTTGGACTTGCCATGGCACTTGTGGATACAATGATTGATAGACTTGGACTTGCCATTGGTATCGCGGTTTAAGGCTTGGACTTGCCGCTACCGGATGAATGCGTATTTTTCTCCCTAGAGACTATTGTATGATTTATGAGATTAAAGCATGTTTTATCATATATTGCATATGTTAGACTTGTACGCTCAGCATATAGCTGAGCAGTGGAGATGTACTCCATTGCAGGTAAGAAGAAAGATAAGAAGAAGCGCGATGAGTGAGGCCGATGAACGCCGGGGAAATCACACTTGTATATGTTTTTGTTTTAAATCCTAAACTTGTGTAAAGATTTGAATATTGTAGTATGTTGTAATAGAAATATGGATTAGTTTCACAGTATGGAAATCTTGTAATTGAACATCTGTAATTGCATTTTAATATGTTGGAAATCAGTTATGGTTGTGTTTGTTGTTGGTTTTGAGAAGCATGTGTTGTTAATTTTCAACACAGGGCTGCCAGCAGGGGAGCAGTCGACTGGACCCAGGGTCAGTCGACTGGATCTCGTGTGTTTGAGACACTGTAAGTGAATAATAGAAAAGCAGTCGACTGGACCCCTTCATCAGTCGACTGAACCACTGTTGATTTTGGCTACTGCTTCTAATAATAGAAAAGCAGTCGAATGGGCAGTCGACTGGACCTCTGTTGAGGATTTAGGGTTTTAGTTTCTGTCAGGCACAGTTGACTGGACCCTAGTACAGTCGACTGGGCAGTCGACTGAACCTCTGTATTTTTAAAAATGGATTCTTGTGAACACTTTTGATCGAACAAAACTTTTTTTTATAACTCCGATTTCAATGGATTTTTACAAACTCAGAGGGTAATGTTCCCTAAGTTTTAAATACCCAGGGTTGTTTTAAAGTTCTTTCCGCTGCGTATATTTATATGATTGTTTGGATGAGCCTTGGTGGCGTGCCACGTGTCCTATTTCCACGCGTAGTGGGACGGGTCGTGACATTTATTGGTATCAGAGCTAGAGGTAACAAAACTTTGGGAACGTTCGACGACGAGTGGAGTGTTGAGTGAATTGCCACATGTTTTAAATTGCATTCATACATCTTAGAGATGTTTGATGCCTATGGATGTTGTTTTACATACATGATATTGTTATTATTGTGCATGCATAGTGTTTATGCATTGAGAACTATAGGATTGTAATCATGGATGACCGAGAGTTATCACCCCATACCCAACGAATGAATGAAATGGCAGAAATGATGGGGAATATGGGGGAAATGATACGGAATATATCGGAGCGACTGCCTCCCACACCTCACATTGAAGTGGAACCAATAACTGTAGTACATGCACCCCGAAAATAGGGGTATGAGATCAATATCTGAACAGTTTGCTCGCAAGAAACCGATGGAATTTCATGGGACACCCGATCCAACGCTCGCAGAACATTGGATAATGGACATGGAACGAATCTTCCGATCTATCCTGATGACCGATAGGGAGAAGATGGAAAATGCAAGTGATGTACTGAAGGGTGAAGCCCAGAACTGGTGGGTAAATGTACTAGATCAAGGGGCACCGATTACTTGGGAAGGGTTCAAGGTGGAATTCAATCGCCGGTTCTTTCCACGAGCCGCCTACAATGCAAAGAAGAGAGAATTTGATAACTTGAAGCAAGGAGACATGACTGTGACGGAGTATACTTCCAAGTATAATGCGTTGTTGAGATTTGGAAAGTGTTCAGTACCAGAGGAGGAAGATAGAGCAAGGAAATTCGAAGAAGGTTTAAGGGAAAATATTCGTTTAAGGGTGGAAACCTACGAACATTCGACTGTGGCAGCAGTACAACAAACGGCGCTAGTGGCCGAGAGTGGGATGGAAAGGTCGAGGCAGAATCAGCACGGAAAATGAAGCAATGAGAGTGGGGATAGGAACCAAAGCGGATCTTTCAAGAGGCCGTTTCAAAGAGGCTCTGGTTCTAGTTTCAGTGAATTCAGGAGGACGCCAAGTAACATACCGTTGTGTTCACTTTGCAACCGACCACACTCAGGCCGATGTTTCATGACCAAACCCCAGAACAGGAGCCAAGGCGGGGGTAGTGCAAATTCAACACCCGACATGAGAGGCAAGTGTTATGATTGTGGAGTATTTGGGCACCAAGTCAGGGATTGCCCGAGGAAGTATCCTCAGCAAGGAGCTAGTTCTATGGCTTCCAGTGGGTCGAAGCCTAGACAATCCAATGACGGAGGACAAAGGACGGAACAACGTCAAGGAAGAGCATATCAGATGAACCCAGGAGATATGACTGCTTCCGAGACAGTAGTCTCAGGTATGGTGCTTGTATGTTCGCACTTAGCGCGCATACTTGTTGACTCGGGATCTACGCATTCATTTGTATCACATGCTTTTGTTGAACATTTGAACGTTAAATAGGCACCGTTAGGATATGAATTGTCTATTTCTGTGCCACTTAGTAAAGCGATAATGACATCTACTGTATATAAGAACTGTGAGATCAAATTAGGTGAGAAGTTGATGACCGTAGACCTTATACCGATTGTGGTGAATCATTTTGATGTGATACTGGGAATGGATTGGTTAGCCCTTAACCAAGCTACGATAGACTGTGAACGGAAAGAGGTTAATTTTCGATCACCGGTATATGGGAACTTTTGTTTTCAAGGAAGTGGGGTTACACCGCCGCCGTACTTGATTTCAGCTATCCGAGCGGAAAAGTTATTGAAAAAGGGATGTCATGGATTTCTATGTTCAGTAACTGATGTCTCGGCGACTGAATTAAAAGTAGAAGACATTCCGATAGTGCGAGAATATTCAGATGTATTTCCTGATGAGCTACCAGATGTTCTTATTGAAAGAGAGGTCGAGTTCACTATTGAGATTATACCAGACTCAAGGCCGGTATCCAAAGCACCGTATAGAATGGCACCAGTAGAATTGAAGGAACTGAAAGTTCAACTACAAGAGTTACTTGACAAGGGTTTCATTCGACCAAGTATTTCGCCGTGGGGAGCTCCAGTGTTGTTTGTAAAGAAGAAAGATGGTTCAATGAGAATGTGTGTGGATTATCGGGAACTGAACAAATTGACAATCAAGAACAAGTATCCACTACCCAGAATTGATGACTTATTTGATCAACTTCGTGGGGCACAAGTATTCTCCAAGATAGACCTGAGATCGGGTTATCATCAGTTGAAAGTGAAGGCCGAAGATGTTGAGAAAACAGCTTTTAGAACGCATTATGGACACTATGAGTTCTTAGTTATGCCATTTGGAGTTACCAATGCACCAGCTGCGTTCATGGATCTTATGAATCGAGTATTCAAAGATTGATGACTTTGTGATTGTATTCATTGACGATATCCTTGTTTATTCGCCAAGTGAGATAGAACACGAGAACCACTTGAGGTTGATACTTCAGAGATTACGAGAGAAATAATTATTTGGTAAATTCAAGAAATGTGAATTTTGGTTACCTAGCATTACTTTTCTTGGTCATGTGATTGACAAGAATGGAGTATCAGTTGATCCTCACAAAGTAGAAGCTGTATCATATTGGCAAAGGCCGACTTTCGTATCTGAAATTCGAAGTTTCTTGGGATTAGAGGGATACTACCGCCGTTTTATTGAACATTTCTCGAAGATTTCATTGCCTATGACAAGGTTGATGAAAAAGGGAGTTACATTTGAATGGAGTCAGGAATGCGAGGACAGTTTTCAAGAATTGAAGTCACGGTTGACGAGAACACCTATTTTGACAATACCATCCGGAACCGAGGGGTTTGTGATCTTTAGTGATGCGTCGCATCAAAGGTTGGGATGCGTGTTGATGCAAGGTGGTAAAGTAATTGCATATGCTTCGAGACAGTTGAAGACACATGAGATTAATTATCCGACTCACGATCTGGAATTGGCCGCGGTAATTCATGCCTTGAAGATTTGGAGACACTACTTATACGGGGAAAAGTGTGAGATATTCACCGACCACAAGAGTTTGAAGTATATTTTCACCCAACGGGATTTGAATATGAGACAGCGAAGATGGTTGGAATTGATGAAGGATTACGATCTTTCGATTGAGTACCATCCGGGGAAGGCGAATGTAGTAACCGATGCATTAAGCCGGAAGACGCCGAGGAACGTAGCCGACGAGCTAACGCAACAAAAGGAATTAGTAAAGGAAATGGAACGTTTGGACTTGGATGTGATACCAAAGGTTAGTGGTGGCTTAATGATGGCAATCATGGCACACCCAGATATTATTGATGAGATTCAGAAAGAACAATTCAACGATGTCTATTTGTGCAAAATGAGGGATGAGATACCTTTGGGGAAGCGACCTGGTTTTGTATTGGAACAAGGAACGTTGAAACTGGGAAATCGATTATGTATACCAAATGTGAAAGACTTGAAAGAGAGAATTCTAGAAGAAGCTCATAGTACGAGATATTCAGTGCACCCGGGAAGTAATAAGATGTACAGAAACCTGAGGGAAAACTTTTGGTGGAAGCGTATGAAGCGTGAAGTTGCCAAGTTTGTATCCGAATGTTCGGCATGTCAACAGGTCAAGGCAGAGAGACAAGTACCTGCGGGGTTACTACAACCTTTGCCAGTGTCGGAATGGAAATGGGACGAGATCACGATGGATTTTGTTTCAGGATTTCCACGATCAATCAATAAGAATGATAAGATTTGGGTTATAGTTGACCGATTAACCAAGTCAGCTCATTTTCT